>OZ014474.1:35895084-36586782 GCA_963965965.1 Trididemnum nubilum
ATGGAAGCAGCTCCGCCGCAGGCAAGATTGCCCCACAATGAAATTAAAAAGAAATGGGTTGTAAATTTATCCGGAACGAAATTGAGTGAAGCGCAAACACATGTACTTCAACTTGGATTAAACTTTGCCGCAGCCCCTACTCAGATTCTTACACACCGCATCCTAGCGACCGTAGAATAGAGCCTTACAAAATTCACTGTTGGAGAAGCCAACCATGTAAGAAGCAAGGTAATAGGCGTGATTAAAAACCACAGGCCCCCCAAATCCACTTTAAGCTCAGAAGAAACCAAAGCATTAAAAGAACTACGCAATGATCAAAATTTTGTGATTTCAAAAGCCGATAAAGGCAACACAACAGTTGTTATGGACAATACCGACAATGACAAGCGGCTGCTTACTATGTTAGAAGATAATACAACATACCAACAACTACAAAAAGACCCCACCCCCAACACTGAAAAAACTGTCAACAAGTTCGTCTCCCAGTTGGTTGCCGACAATAAAATCACAAAAATTCAAAGCTATCGACTTAAAAGCTCCAACGGACGAGCACGTGTGTTATACGGCCTCCCAAAACTGCACAAAGAAAATACCCCGCTGCGGCCCATCGCATCTTTTACTGGCTCTCCAACCTACAATTTGTCAAAAGACCTGGCACGAATTCTTAGTGAGTTGACAGGAAAAAGCGACCACCATGTCCGAAATTCGAAAGACTTCGCAAAATTTATCACATCTATTACCATTAACGATGATGAACAAATGGTGTGTTTTGATGTTGTCTCCCTTTTCACGAAAATACCCACTGGATTGGCCGTCAAAATCGCAAAAAGCCGGCTAGAAGCTTGGATAATTTGGAAGAAATCACTTCTTGGCAAGTGGAGGATATTTGCAAAGGCCTTCAAATTTGCTTAAATGCTACCAACTTAACCTTTCGAGGAAAACACTACAAACAAATTTTTGGCACGGCAATGGGCTCCCCCGTTTCCACTGTGATCACCAACCTAATCATGGAAGATGTTGAAAAAAGAGCCCTGTCGACATTCCACTCGCCACCGAAAATCTGGAAACGCTATGTAGACGACACCTTCGTCATAATCCACAAAAACTCGGTTGAAGATTTTTTGGACCATTTAAATACAATTGAAAACTCAATCAAATTCACAATCGAAAAAGAAGCCGACCACACACTTCCTTTTTTAGACACATTGGTCCGACGAAATCAACATGGCAAATTCTCCACATCAGTCTACCGAAAACCAACCAGCAGCAACCGATATTTAAACTTTCGATCTGACCATCCTTTGGAACACAAACAATCCGTTGTACGATCACTAATTGACCGGGCCAATGCTCTTTGCTCTACCACGAAAAACCGTCAAGATGAAATCAAGCACGTAAAAGATACTTTAAAATTGAACTCGTACCCAAACACGACCCTCATCAAGAAACCTTCAAACCGCACAGAACAACAATTCAAGGGCTTTGCCATTATACCATACTACCCCGGATTGACAGAAAAAATACGGCGTTGTTTGTCTAACCATAATGTTAAAACCGTATTAAAACCGTGCAACACCATTGGCAAGAAACTCGCTCATCACAAAGACTCAGTGGACCCTAATATGCGACAGGGAGCAGTATATCAAATTCCCTGCCATGACTGCGACTTCTCGTACATCGGCGAAACAAAACGCAGTTTTTCCATCCGCAAAAAAGAACACTTAGCAGACATTCGGCATCTACGATTCGATAAGTCAGCACTAACTAAGCATGTTTTTGACAACGAACATTCCATGGATTGGACCAACGCTAAAATTCTGGTTTTCGAACTTGACTTCACAAAACGCCGTTTTATCGAGTCGTATTTCATTAACCAAATTCCCAACACTATGAATGATCAGCAAAATGACAAGTTCCCTAGCATTTATTCGGCCACTCTACTCCAAACCACATGACGTAATATTATTGTTTTTTCACGCTCCGTCAATCTGTCAGTTTTTCGCTTCCAATTTGTTATAATTTTTGCGTTAACGTATGATTCACTTGCGACGTAATTTTTCGCATCTATCGTATGCTTGTTTTTCAACTTTGCATTCTAGCCCTGACGAAGATAGGTAGTACATGCCTTGAGCATAGCCTATCGAAAAGTTGGCAAAAAAGTTTTCTGCCCCACCAGTTGAACTAATAAACTTCGTTTATTTTATATTTCTGGTGACAACAATTGAGATGTTCGCTGTAACAAGTTTGGGGTGGATTTGCCTTAAACCACGTGACATAGTGCCTCCAAAATTGGAGGGACGCAAGTTCATGTATACACGTATCATCTGTCCTAATTTCAAGTTTCTAGCTTTGGTGTGACTAAAATCACCTAATAAACTTCGCTGTCACAAGTTTGGGGTGCATATGCCCCAAACCCCGTGACGTAGCGCCTCCCAAATTGCAGGGACACAAGTTCATGTATAGACTTATAATCTGTCCTAATTTCAAGTTTCTAGCTTTGGTGGTTTTTGAGTAGTTGTTAAAACCATGTGATTTACTTAATAAATAAATAAATAAATAAATAAATAAATAAAGAAAGAAAGAAAGAAAGAAAGAAAAAAAAGTGTTGGAATCGTCATGATTTGTTTCTCAAAGCTAATGAGGCATGCCCAGACGCTTCTAAATTCGAAACTTTTATTTCCCTAGTGCCATTAGTTTTCGAGCTAGAGCTGTTTAAACCTAAAATTGGCATTTCATTTTTTGACTTGGAAACCCGTATGGCATGACCGATTGCCCCCAAAATTTGCACTAAGAATGATTCGTACGTGCCCCAGCTAAGATCTAAATTTCAAGTTTCTATCTTTAGCCGTTTCAAAGTTATAAGGTTTTTTATTTTTGTTCACGAATTCCTAAAATATGCTAGAAAAACATAAGGACTTCCGACGCAAAGCGTCGCGGAAGTCCCAAAAGTGCGGTGTTTTCTGCACAGCCGTCAACTAAAAATGAGCACTACCAATGCTTCACGCGTTCAATGTGGAAAATAGGTGTGACGTGAAAAATGACGTAAAGTTGCTTCAAACCAATTTAACAGAATTCGGCAATAGGTGGTGATTTGTGAATTGCAAAGGAAGTGGTCAAGCACGATAAGTAAACGATTGAACTTACAAACGCAAACTCTGAGCAAAATGCAAATTAAGTTAGGAACCGCACAGAGACAAAGTCACGTTATGCTGAAACAATAATAAAATCACATGAACATCCTAAGCAATTTTTATTTTGCAACAAATCTTACAATAATTAGGTTTTCCTGTTTTTCAACGCATCAACCACAAACAAAGTTTGTGCAAATGCAGCATGTTTCACGGATTTTGTTGGTGCAGTTTTTGCTTTGGAGGTGCTTTCTTTTCTTGATTTTCTTCATACAGCTGGGCTGTGACTGTACTGAGTGAACTCTTGTGAGTGATTAGCTTTCCTCTCTTCAACAAGTTTTGCACAAAACTCTTCATATAACCACAAAAGATACCGTCATCGTGAAATTTTTGACCCAGTTACCAACTTATATCAAACGTAAGTATTGATCGCAGCCAAATCTAAAATATTGTAAAAAAACTGCACAAGCCACCTGCAAGAAGCTGCATTTACAGTGTACTTTCTTGCCATCTGGTTAACCACATCGACTCCAAATTTGGTGGAGTTATAAAACGTTACAGTTTTAGGCTTAGACTTTCTATCGTCACCGATATCAACAGTAGAGTGCATTGTGCTAAGCAACAAAACGTTTTTAGCTGTTTTGACTTGATAAACAGTCAAGGTGCAGCCAGAGCCTCCGAGAGGGGGGAGGCAGAGATGGACAATAACCCCGGTGCCTATAGACTTCAGGGGGCTCATCAAGATCGCACTGAAAAGAGAACAACTTTCGCTGCTGTGCAAGCAACTTGCAAAATATAAGCATAACATTGGAGCAACGCTCTAACTTAAACAGGGTTTTCTGAAAACAAATAAATCTTCTTTGGTTCGATAAACTTCTGCAGACTCTGTTGGCTTTATATGGGCCCCCGCTGACTGACTGATATCGCGATTGCTGATGATTATTGCGGTAGTGTTTTGCGCTATTGTTAAAAAGCCTGTGTCAAAGCATAGGCGTAGCTAGAGGGGGGACCCAGGGGGTCCGGCACCCTAACCCCAATCGAAATGCCACCAAAGATAAAAATGTGACAAAAAAAGCTTGTTTCTTCAGTTTCAGATTCTTTTATCATCTTTTCGCATAACACTACACGCGTACAACAGAAATTAGCAATAATTTTGACAACCACGGGGCCAGGCCCCTCAATTCAATTTTTGCCATCCAATTTAAATGTATAATCCGGGTGAAAGTAAGAGATTTTGTGTTTAGAGTTGCCACCTCAGGCCCTCATCTAACCTTTTTGTGAACGTAATGCAATAACAAGGGCCGGATTTACCAAACGGCACAGTGCCAGAGGCCCGCGCACTTATGGTAAGAGCTAGTTTTGATCTTCGCCTAGTTTTGGCAGAAAAATGTTGCAATAATCCCCAAAGTACAGGTACTAGTGACCCAGCGCAATGTAAATCCGGCCCTGTAATGACATGGCTAGTATGTGTAATCAATAACCATCTATTGTACCATTATTCAATAGCGATTCACATTCAGTGTAAGACAGGTCGGTGCTTTCAGAAAGTGCTCCATGAAATCTCAGAGCAATCAACAAACTAATGAAATACAGACCATAAAAAGTAAAAACTAAAAGTAATCTCAGACCATAAAAAGTAAAAACGAGTCGAAAGACGAAACAGGCTGTAGGGGGTTTTAGATTACTTTTAGTTTTTACTTTTAATGGTCTGTATTTCATTAGTTTGTTAGCGATTCACATTCACATAACTATGTTTACGCGAAAAAGTATTTTTAGAAAATAAATTAGCCAGTGGAAATGCTCAATGCTCATTGACCAAATTATTGAATTTGAATTGAACGGACCAGGGCCCCCTGGCCGTACATGTACTCCTAAAACTGGTTAATTTCATGGCAAAAAATTTTTTCCACCGAAAATCTTCGAATGGATTATTGTTTGCAAGAGGCAGTGCACCATACATCCCCCTACCTGGGCCAAATCGCTAACAAAATTTAACACCAAAATGCAAGATTTTGAACGTGTTTGGACTTAAACTGCAAGTAAAAGGAGGATTAAACAATTTAATTTTTTCCGCTTTGCTTTCAATTGTGAAAAATCTAGTTCTTTCAAATGAATCTGAACATGCGAAAAGTGTGATCCAATGGCAATAAAATAGCTTTTTTTTTCAAAAAATTACAAAAAGTTGCCTTGGGTGCAGCAATCATGTTTGAAAACTTTTGTTGTGTAAAGATCCTCCTTTCTTTTTTTGATTTCTAGCGGAATCTCTTTTTGGATGCGATTTATAGTTCCGACATGCTGCTTCCCTGTCGTCTCAAACTTTTAGCAAAATTTAACGAAGTAAAAAAATTGTCTGTTATCACATTTCGACCTATCTTTCTGTAGGGTTCAATTAGTTGAAAAACAACACGCTCACTTATTTTACTTCTACTGGCCGAGAATCTTCTTTTCCTAGATAAGGAATACAATGTAGCTTAAGCTTTGTGTCCAAATCAGCGACCATCCAAATTTTGATGCCAAATTTGCCAAGCTTCTTTCTCATGTATTGCGTGAATCTACATTGAACTTTGGAGGGAAAAAGTTGCTTATCCACAGTGATGTTGGTGCCCGGTCGATAACGTCGTAGACAATTTTCGACAAAAGTGCGCCAAACTTTTGATATCAGAGCCAGTTTGTCAGTAGCTAGTCTACGAGATCATGTTTGCTTATAGTCAAACCGCAAAAATTTCATTTTTTCAACAAATCTGTTACGAGCCAAAGTTTTAGAAATAATTGGAATTCCCCACAGCTTACTTTATAATTCATGTAACTCGATCTTAGCTGCCTTGTGAGCTCCACGTGCGTAAACAATCGCTAAAAATGCAGTCAGTTCATGTAAAGACTCGTACTAATCGTCTGTTTGTAAAACTCTTCGGCTTCTTCTTCTGTACATCTTTGAATGTGACGCAACATATTTTCATCAATAAATAGATCCCATGCACTGTGAACCGATTCTTTGAAAATTCTACGCTTTGCTTGAGTAAATGGCCCAGGTGCTTCTCTGAAAATACTGTGGTAAGATCGCCGTCCTAAATTATTTGAAGAGGGTCCAAAAGATCCCAAGTAGTCCCATTAGAAGTTGCAAGGCTTGTTCTGATATTCTGAAGATGCTGATCTTCATCCGTTTCTGAATACTTTTTGTTGTTGGCAAAAGTCTTAAATATAGGAGTTTGATGAATCTGAAATTAGTGATTCAGTAACGGATAAAAGTTTGCTTTCTAATTCATCAAAATTGTCTGTATGTACATCATAAACATCTTCACATGATTGAACATCAGTTTTTGCATCAGAATTCCTGAATGTTTTGCAGCAAATCGAAAGCTTTTAGAGCAGCATGTCTTTTTGATCAGCCCTTGATTTTACATGAACTCAGGCTTAGGTTGTAGATTAGCCTAGCTGTAAGTCCTAAAAGATCCAGTAGCTAGAAAGTACCCATAGTGCTGATTGTATGCACTATATTTTTTGCCAATATGAATATACAGTAGCATTATACAGTAAATTAGGTTATTGTTGCTGAAAGATTACTTGTTGGTGCTATTAGTTTAGATATGTTTCGTACTTTCGTTTGTTCTATCAAAACTTCTACAGTACAGTAGGCTTACACCAGAAAGCGAGTTCACACTGCATACATTCCTTGGCGCTAAATATTGCTAAAAGATAAACTGCCTGCTGGAAGCAATTTCTAACCTGAGTCTTGCTACAATGCAACAACTTACGATTTTGGTGATCACAAAAATGAGCAACTTTTTTGAGAGAAAATTAAATGGTTTTGTTGTGTACATCAGAAATGGCTACAAATAAATCAAACCAGCATTTCGACCCTATTGTTTTCGTAAACGTTCTTTGTCTTGTGACACACATCAAAGACCAAATTACAGCCACCAAAACAAAAACGATAGTCTACTGCAGATACTGCCTCGTAATGCAATTATTCTGTCCAGACGAAAATGTTGATCTAGGTTTTGCAAGATGTGTATGTTTACAGAAACGATAGAAAACCATATGGGTCAAAATGACCCAGTCTGGCACTTGTAGGTATATCACTGCATTCAAGCTGAATCAAAACATATTTTTTCATGATACTGCCACTAGCATGTTTGTTCGTCTGCTAGTGTTTAGAAAAGTCAAGAAGTTTCACTTCTCCCTTGCAATCATTCTTGCAGCAATACACTAATAACTTGGCGCAATGGGTCAAAATGACACGTATATGGTACTCCCAAGTGTTAAGTTTGGGTTTTCTCTGGCAAATTATTATAATATTCCATTTTTTCCTTACTGTTTTGGTTCAGTTTTAGTATTATTATCTTTTAGGACTTTCAAACAAATTTTGGATCGCTTCGAAAAAAGGTTGAAAATCGCTGGTATACACTACAGTTTGTAGAAAAAGTACGGACTTTGTAGGTCAAACAAACATTTACCAAAAATTATCTACTTCTTTTGCTCATTGCTCTATTTTTAGTTTATTTTTTGTAGCTCAGCAGAATAAATCAGCGAGTTTAATTTTTGACAAAGAGTTAGCAATAATAAGAAATTAGTGTGACTAAAAAGATTCACGATAAAAGAAATAAGTTCTCGGCGCTAGTTAATTATTGCTACAAAATTACTTGGGGTTACACAGCATTTGAATTGAAAGGTTTATACAAAATTTTGTATTATATGGTAACACAAAGCAAATGTAGCTTTTAAGAAAAGTACTGCGGTCTATTCGTGCCAGAAAAGTATATTTGTTTATCGTATTTGATGAATTCAAGAGCCTATACAGTACTGTATTTTTAACAGAATATTACACAACATAATTCATGATAGTTCTTAAATTATTATGTATAGTTTTTTTAATTTAGCGGTGGCAAATATTCAGTCAAGTCGTCAGTAGCGTATAGAGCCTTTAATATTTTTGGCGAACATGAAATCGAATGAAATTCAATCGAGTTCGCAACCCTGCGAAAAGATTAAATATTTATTGGGTAAAAAATTGAAATGTTTGGTTTAAGTCTCCTCCTAACCATTAATTGTGGTTACGCGTTTGAAAATCACCCCCTCCCTCTAATCAAAACTCCTGGTTATGTTTTTGTAGCTATGATTAATAATACGTTACTGCAAAATGAGCTTTTTGCAATTTTTTTGTAATTTTAATTCATTAAGTTTTAGTCAGTTTTATTGTCACGTAATTCCTAGAGAAGATAAAGGTGATCATGCTTCGGTCTTTGAGTAACAGGCATTAAGTTGAAGGCACTCTTCAAAAATAATTTTGATAAATATCCACAGAAAATGACGTCGTCGAGATGTTTTGAAGAAGTAATCACTTCGACTTAAGCAATTTATCATCTGAGTCAATGTATACAATCATAAAACCAATTTATCGGCAAATAACGGAAAAAGCCCAAATCGCTTTTTCAAGAAATCAAAGACAAAAACACTGATGACGTCATTTTTCCGGTCTCAGTCATGGTCTCAAACTTTGCCGGTCTCGGTTTTGGTCTCGGAAAAATTTTGCGGTATCGGTCTTGGTCTCGGATGAGTCGGTCTCGACTACAGCCCTAGTACGTATTTTTAAAAATTACACTTGTATCTAAACATTGATGTTTTTGGAAGTAAGTGGAACTTAATTTAACTTACATTTCTCTTGCTTCATGTTTAGCTTAATAACTTGTGATCTATAGCCCAAGGTTGACAATTTTTTTGCGAACAACCATGAACGATGTATTAAAGAAAAGTTGGTCAATAAGTATGGCCCAACAACAAAAATTAACCACGAACCGTTAAGTTTTAGTCTCAATTAGCTTTGCTTTCGCGAATATTCATTACCGGCCAGGTGGTCAAGCAGCAACGTATTTTTGTCTCAAGAATGGGACGTCTAAGATTCAAATATAGTGCCCATCGAATCGGACAGAGTGTTGCAACGCTCACAACTTCAGCGACGTTTAATGTCTTTCAAAGCTGTACTGCCCGCCGACCTATCGTATTTGACGGCATATAGAACGCATTTTTTTCCAAAATTTTGGCTCAAAAAATCGCCCTGCGTCTTACATAGCTTAGGTAAAGTTCGAGTCCTCCCGTGGACCTAAGCTAATCTTCTCTCTGACGCTCACCAACCCAGCTGACACTTAGTCCTTCTATTTACTCTAAACTCCATGCATCCTTAAATTATTGCTGGTATTATTGTATTTTACCGATGTTTTAAAAATAAATTAGTAAAAATGAAAGCAATTTACCGTAATCTGTGATGCGTTATTGTTTGGTTTTTATGCAGCTATGTTTCTGCTTGTGCATGTTTGCAAGACTATTTTCAACAATATATGCTTAAATACACAAAAATCTTTTTTTCCTGAATCTGACCTCCTAAAATGGAGTGCCTCTTATATGCCCGTGCGTCCTATATGTCGTCAATTACGGTAATTCAAAGCTATAGTATAAAAATGATTTGATTTTTGATTATTTTCAAATATTTCTTTGCTTCGGCATAGCATCAAATTCACATTGCATGCAATGAATCACATTAAAATCTATTGAAGAAACGGTTTGATGATCAAAATCCAAGGGCTAATTTACAAGACAGTTAAATTACAAATGATCTTAAAACGAAACTATAATCTCAAAATCAACCGCAAATGTAGTCAAAGTTTATAAAATAATAGCTCGAAAACTGCATCTTTTGACACAAGGAAATTCAATCATAATTCCAAGGATCCACTGCAAATTTACGTGTAGGACGGTCATCGCTTTGTGTGTAAGCAGCACGGAATCCTGAAAACCTTCCCACTGAATCGGAGGAAAACTCGAGTCTGAGGGGTTCCGAAACTCCAAAAATGGTAAATCTCTGGTTGTAATAACCAGAAAGAGTTAGAAATGGCGAGCTTGCACTGCGGTCAAAAATCTAAGAAACACAAAATCAAGGTACAAAAAAGTGAAGGGACTTTTTGGTTAAAGTTGTCACTTGCCCACCAGTTTATAGATTGAGTTTCACGGATTGAGGCTTCACACTTTCACCTTTCAATGTTGGACTTCAAGCAGAGATATTTTTGAGAAAACAGAAAAAGACTATTTTAATTTTATTAAAAACATACAAGCAAAATCACTAAAATTAAAAATTTAAATCCACAGCAGCACATGTCTTGCTAAAAAACGGCTCCTCAGCGGTAAATAAGTCCTCATTTAGATACTTAAAATATTGCAGATTGTGACGTAATTGACGAAAAAAAATTGTACTAAAGAAATTGGTTAATTTTTAAGGTACTTTAGCAGGCAGAAGGTAGAGAATAAAGTTGTGTTTAAAATTACGCATCCAAGTTTGGTCATTCTTTTTTTTAATGTATTTATTTAATCATATCAAATACGCTAAACAATTTATAATAAGCTCTTACCCTCAGGTAGTCCGCATTTTTTTCAAGATGAACTCCAAGAAAATGTAGATGCAAATACTTATTTGGCTGGGCGCTAATAATCCATGTGCAAGATAGGTTTGCGGGATAATAATCAGGCCAATTCGGTGTTGAAATGTATTGCAAAGCATCGGTTGCAGTGAGAGATGTAGAACTACACGATGATCTTTGGGTGTTTGCTATGTAAAAAAAACAGGTTTTTATTGCAAGGTACTTTTTTGTAAGGCTGAAGCGTTTACGAATTGACAGGCCTACCTTTGCATAGCTGTGCCTTAGCAAAAACAAGGCGCGTAATTAAGATTTTGCTAAGGAACGGGCGGGGGGCTTGAACCTGAATTTATTTTTTTTGCGCCAGGTACTGCGATGCCTAAGCAATTTTTGTAGTTTTTCAAAAAACAAAAGTAATTTCAACGCTGTTTAAATGACATTTAGCACCTTTGCAGAGTCATTTGGAAAACTAATTGCTAAGAGTTGGGAAACCGTTTGAAAAAATTAAATTTCCTCGCCCCTTCAAGCCCCCTTTACTTTCTGGTCAAGTTCATGTTTAAAAGGATGCGTATTCGGGTTAAATTTTCGAAGTGATTTGCCTAAGTTAAGGGGGTGCTTGAGAACCCTTAGCTCTACCCTCTTGGCTAAGCCGCTGACTGCAAACTTCTGCCGCAGAAATGACATTTCGTATTCAGTATATAAGGTGTTAGATTTGGCAAGCTGTACATGCGCGGCGCATGGCTTGCCCAAAATACACAAAAAAGATATGCCACTCCGATCCATCCTGTCTATAACCGGCTCAGCGCAACACCAGCTGGCCAAATATCTCTCTTCTCTTCTCAAACCGGTTCTCACTCTCTACTCAAGCAGCTGCATACCGGACTCTTCACCTTTGCTGACATCATTAAAATTTCAAAGTTGAACCCTTCCTTCGTCTTTCTCTTTTCTTTTGACATATCGAGTTTATCTACTGATGTCCTTTTAGCGGAGACTATTTAAATCTGTGCTGACGCCCTCAACACTTCGGAACACTCCCAGTACCTTTTCTTTGGCAAATCTTTGTTGAGCTGATGGAGATCGCCATACTTCTCCAGTCGAGTTTACGTTCGATGGCAATGTGCATCGCCAGATCTACGGATTTGCCATGTGATCACACTTTGATCCAGCCCTTGCCATTATTTTTGATGGCTACTAATGTAAGTATCTAAATTTTTCCAAACCACTTCCAAGCCGGAGATGTATTACCGCTATATGGATGAAACTTTCGTAGTACTTGGCAACGAAGATGACTGCGATAGTTTCTTACACAGCCTCAACTCGCTTCACCCTTCTTTTTGCTTTACTTTTGAAAAACAATCTAATCTTGCTCTCCCTTTTTTGGACGTGTTGGTTGAAAAATCTCATCCCAAGTTCATTACCTCCATCTACCGGATACCCATTTTCACCCGTCAATATCTACACTAAAATTCCTTCAGTCCACAGAAACGTAAAACTACCTTAATCATGACCCTAAACTCACCGTGCTCTCGCCATCTGTTCTCCTGAAAATGGCCATCTGAATTAGACAAAATAAAGTTCATTCTAAAGATTAATGTATACCCGGAGCACGTTTTCAAGTATTTATGACTAAGAAGATGAAGCAATTTTATGCTCTGCCAAAATTCGGAACGGAAAAATGCCCCGTCTATCTATACATCTCCCATGACTCGATTCTGATTCCAACCGGTTCGAAAGGCAAGGAAAATCCCCTGTCAAACAGAGCTTTTCTACTGCGGAACCAAGCGTTGTTTACTCTGCAAACAAGGATGTAATGCCTGCTTTACATAACAGCAACATGATTTCTTAATTCTCATGTCACTGCGACAATCCGTATGTAGGCCGTACCTCCCAAGCGCCGCAAGGTAGATTTAAACAACACGTTCCCAAACCTATCCGATCTTGCTCTTCTTCCCAGAAACGCATTCTTCCTCCTCGTCCGTGCAGATCTTCCATAAAGCCTAATTCTCTTGCTTCGGATTTAACCATTGGACTACATCTTTTACAAAATCCTGCCTGTGCTCAACATAATGATGACAGTAGATTCTCCGTTCTTGCCCAAGGCCGCTCTCCTTTCCATCTATCTGCTCTTGAAGCCACTTTCATAAAAACTTTTAACCCCGCCTCTGCCTTTTAACTCGTTTGCAGATGATTATCTAAGAGAATTAAACGCTGTTAAATAGGAGTTAGAGCAATTAAGAACTAGTCAACAATTCAAATCCGATAAATTTGATGAACTCAGTGAAGAGATCAAAAAAATGGCTACCACCAACAAGAAAAACGAATTAACTGCTACAAAGCTTTCAAAAGAGCTAACAGACTTGGAAAAGGTGAAAAAGGAAGAATTTTTTAAAATCGATCAATTAGAGCAGTATGGCCGAAGACTAAATCTCGAATTTGATGGAGTACCAAATCAAGAAAATGAGAATGTGACTGATATTGTCATAAAAATTTCAAAAAAACTTGATGTTGAAGTTAGAAGGAGCGATATCTCTATCGCTCATAGGCTCCCCCCAAAAAAATTTAAAGCCAATGATTCGGCATCCCGGCCACCAACAATAATAGCCCAATTCACCAACAAACGGGTGAGAAATGAAATTTTTGCAAAAAGGAAGAAAGCAAAAGAAATGACAGATTTTCCTGTTGACGAAATGACAAACCTATATATAAATGAGAATTTAACGCAATTTAGGAAGAGGCTATTTTGGTCAACAAAGCAAACTGCCAAAGCAAAAAAATTCAAATTCTTCTGGACAACAAACGGACAAATATGGATAAAGAAAAACGAATCAGAAGATGCAATTCCAATTCGCTGCGAGGACGACCTAGACAGTCTTTAATGCTATTTAAGTTACCTTTTAGGACTTGATTTTAAGTAATTTGTGAAATTGTCTTGAATGATTAATATGGATAAAACAAAACATTTTCTATGCTCTGACTTTGACAAAAATTTTGAAAGTATGCATGAAAATGTCAAAATTTGTGAATATTTGGATCTTTCTAACTTAACAAACTATAATCCTTCAACTGATACTTTATTTATACTCCATATAAATATCAGATCAATCCAAAAACATATTGATGTGGTATGCGAACTGATTTCCAATTTGTGTAGATCGCCAGATGTTATACTCATCACCGAAACCCGAATACAAGAAGCCCCAGCAGTTAACATTGAGATACAGGGTTACAACTTAAAATTTGCAAATTCACCTACCAAAGCTGGAGGAGTAGCAATGTACTTTACTAAGGATATCAATTTTGAAATTGCACCGGAATATAATTTAGAAATTGAAGGATGCGAAAATATGTGGGCAACGATTAGTACTCCCCAACACAAATTATAGATAGGAGTAATCTATCGGCATCCTAACTCAAACCTAAATTCATTTTTAGAAAATTTCGACCTTACTTTACACAAAATTAATAAAAATAAAAGTCAAAGTATTATTATGGATGATTTCAATGTCAATTTACTAAATGAAACTCCTTTTGTAACCGATTATAAAAATACTATTGCTAGAAATGCCTTTTTTTCTTTAGTAAATACTGTATTCCCACCAGGGTAACAGAAACGACTAAAACTGCAATTGATCATATACTTACCAATATTACTTCAGAAGAAATCAAACCTGGAGTACTACAAACTGATATAAGTGACCATTTTCCAACATTTTCCTACATCTCTAAACTTAAAATATCCTATAACATGAAACATGAGATGTTTAGAAGAAACCTAAAAAACTTTAACTCAGAAAGTTTTGCTGATTGTGTATCTATGAAACTGAAAATCTATTTCGACAATCTAGAACATATTAATAAGAATAACATTAATAAAGTATGTGAAAATTTTGTTCAACTTATAAAAGATGAAATTGAAAATTTTGCTCCCTTGACAAATTTATCACGAAAACAAAAAAAGCTAGTCAAAAAACCATGGATTACTAAAGGCATCTGGACATCAATTAAAAACAAACAAAGACTATATAAAACGTGGTTTCTTGAAGGAAATTCTTATAAACGCAGCTTTTATAAGAAGTATAACAATTGCCTAACTCGAGTTAAAAAAACAGCCAAAATTTTGTACTACTCTTCGGCATTTGCTAGTAGCAAGAACGACCCTAAAAAAACATGGGATATATATAATTCGTGAATTAGTTAATCATTCAAAGGTTAAAAAAAAACAAACACCTAAAAGTTTAACGATTGGCAATAAAACTATCAATGATATAGAAGCTATTCCAGAAAAATTTAATAACTTCTTTGGAAATATTGCAGAAAATTTGGCTAACTCTCTGCCTAAAAGATCTCCAAGTTTTATAAATTTTTTGAAACACAGAAATAAATCGTCTATTTTTCTAGAAGCACCGTCAAGCAATGAAATCTTTAACATTATTCAAAACTTAAATGTCAATAAATCGCCGGGTTTCGATGATGTGTCTTCGTTTTTTCTTCGAATAATTGCTGTTGTTATATCACCATATCTATCCATTTTGTTTTCATGCTGCTTCGATTTTGCCATTTTTCCTGATTGTTTTAAGATTGCAAAAGTTATACCAATTTACAAGGCGGGTTTAAAATCTAAATTGACCAATTATAGACCAATTTCCTTGCTTTCAAACTTTTCAAAAATTCTTGAAAAAATAATAGCCGTCAGGATACTTGCTTTTCTGGATAAACACAGTGTATTCTATAAACGTCAATTTGGATTTAGAAAAAAGCATTCGACTATCCATGCTGTGACGGATATCATAACACAATGCTATGAAAAACTAGAAAGTAAATTGCATTGTTGTCTTATTCTATTGGACATAAAAAAAGCTTTCGATAGTATTGATCATCAAATTCTTATCGAAAAATTAAACCACTACTGAATTAGAGGAGTGGCAAATGAATTGATTAAAAGTTATTTATCCGACAGGTTTCAGTATGTGGAACTCGACAATGTCAAATCGTCTAGAATTAATATAAAATACGGCGTCCCCCAGGGTTCGATCTTAGGTCCGCTCCTTTTTATCTTATATATCAATGATCTCCCAAATTCTTTAATAAATCAACCAACTTTATTTGCCGACGACACTTGTATCCTGATTAGCAACCACAGCCTTGTAAATTTGGAAACTCAAAGCAACGATGAACTAAAAAGCGTTTCTGAATGGATGATCGCCAATAGGTTGACTCTTAATCCACATAAAACACAAGCTCTAGTATTAACCCGATCCAAGCAAAAGCTCCAACCGTTTTTATTGTCCCTCAACAATATTTTTATTGAAATACGACAGAGTGTAAAATATCTAGGCATTCATCTTGACTCAACGCTAAATTTTACCAGTCATATTCAAATGGTTGAGCGACGAGTATCTACAGCCATTGGCAGACTGTGCAAATTAAAATCTATGGCTCCTGTTAAAATTTTGCTTTCTGTGTACTACGCTATAGTTTTTCCACATTTAATGTACGGAATTTTGCTCTGGGGATGCTCGTCTAAAAATAATTTGCATAAACTTCAGATGCTCCAGAACAAATGTTTGAGAATAATAGAAGGTTGGCAGATAAAACAAAAACTTGAACCTTTATTCATAAAATTTGAAATATTTAATATTGATCAACTACAAAATTTTGAAATTGCTAAATTCATGTTCTTGTATCAAAGGAATAAGTTACCGCAATTGTTTAACAATTATTTCTCTTATATTAAAGTTATCACTTCTCGCCAAACCAGGAAAGCGGACAAGGATGATTTGTACTTACCCCTTTATAAAACAAAACGTGCTCAAAAATCAATCAAATATGTAGGAGTTAAGATTTGGAATGATATACCTTTAAAGATCAGAACTTTACCCTTCAACAAATTTAAACAAAAATATAAATTGCACTTGTTTCAAAAAAGTGCAACTACACAAAAATGAATATTTCATTGATTATAAAAATTTTGATGTTTTATACATACAATTTGTCGATCTCACTAAATTTTCAATTTTTCAACGGCAAAACTAGCTACTGTACACTCACTGGTGACCGTAGACTCGAAGACTGAAAGGTCACTTCCGGTTTCCTAGTTGATTAATATGTATGAATATTGTTGTATTGCACTTTTTCTATACTGTAACTTTTCGACAAAATAAACCTCTGACTGACTCTGACTGACTGCCGACAAATAGAATTTGTGTACAGCTTAAGATTGTGCACTAATGACGCTCTCTCATTGGCCTTTTTCCAGCCAATCACGGTTTGTTTTTTGTTGTTTTTTTTCTCTTTTTTTCCTGTGCTCTCCATTCTAACGTTTCTTTTTGACAAATGTCAGACAAAAAGCTGCTTCGAAGACATGAACATTTTAATCAAAGCAATTCTCAAGTTCTGTTCCACCAATCAACTTTTCTGATAGCTTTCAAAACCAGAGCTGGGCAAGTCCGCAAGTTAGTCCGCAATTCCGCAAATCCGCAGTTGCGGACTAACGAAAAAAGTTGCGGACTTGCGGACTTCAGCAGTTTAGATTGCGGACTTGCGGTTGCAGACTATTATTAATTTTAGTCCGCAATTTCGCAAGTTTTATACAAATATTGAAATTCCTTTCTATTTTCGTAAAATATTCACGTCTTTACCCAGTCAAACATAAGAAATCAATAATTTTTTCGAGTTCAAGTTCGGCAAAAATATCAAGTTTTTCGAGTTCAGGCTGACATAAATACTAGGTCTGCTTTTCGACTTAATCGCTTTCTTTTTGTTGACATGCTGTTTGGTAACGTGAGAAACGAAGAATCATGCTGAGTTCTCATCTTTTATGCAAATAGTTGGTTAATTTTTTAGAACGTTTTAGAATCCCCTTTTGTGCTTGTTTTAAGAATCTACTAGAACTGTCTTTGTGGTAATTTTAACTGTATTGTCTTTAGACTTTTAATCTCATAATCTTTAAGTCTGCAACTAGTGCTCAAATTAGATAGTCTTCGACAGCATGAGTGATATCGTGTCTCAAATTTTCGTAGTTTAGTGTATCAAGTTAGCTGTGTAGTAAGTTGGTTATGTAAAATGTTAACGTGCTGATGTTTCTATTTCTATAGTGCGACCTCGAAGCAGTTTTTTAATAGGATTGTCTAGCATAGTGTTAGTATAATCAATAGCGTAAATTTTGGTCCAGTAAATTTTAGTTAACTGATATTGATTTGGCTAGCTAATAATTGACTTCTTGTTTTGCCGTGCTTTTTTGGATGAATCAAATTTTTGGTGTTCTGTGAGAAATAACATTGTTATATTCATATCCAAAGGTGTGGTATGACTGCAGAAATATGAAGGATACGGCGCGCGGCGAGACTGGCTATTAGAAGCGGGTCTAACCTGATTCAATTTGGAGTCAACACTGTTTCTCGAGTTCGGCAAAACAATCGACTTTTTTTGAGTTTAAGTTCAAATTTGCAGCCCTGGTTCAAAGTATGGCTTTGTTGTTTTTTACCGTGAGTTCACAAAATTAACCACCGCGGTATTATTTTTTGTACTGGTAGCCAGTGCTGTCGTTACGGTGGGGCCAGGGACGCCGTCCTCCCCTAACGACTACTTGTGACCCCCCATTTCGGTTCACTCAGAATGCTTTTTCAGAGCATCACGTAACGACAAGACAATGGGAAATAATGGAAAAAGGAATAATTTTCAAACATGATTCTCGTTTGAAGTTTTCTCGATTGTTTGCAAAATTACTGGCCACCAACTGCTGTACATAAATGTGACCCAATAATCCGTCTTATTAACACGCCTTTAGGGATGTATGCCTACAAAAGCTTTACCGGTATTTTGTTAGTGATTGTGACCTGAACAATACGTGAAAACATTTTTTTAAAAGATCAGCTGTTTTTTTAGAGCACATTCAAGAGTTATTTTAGGTCGCAGTCAGTGGCGCAACCAGGGAGAAAGGGTTAAGGGGTCATTAGCCCCCTTTAGCCAAGTCATTTAGAAAATGTATTGTTTCACGTCATATAAGCGTTAAAAAAAAGAATAACCGTTTAAACGTGTTTTGGACTTGACCTGAAGTATATAGGGACTCAAGAGGCTAGACAATTTAAATCTTTCAATGACTTCTAAATTTTAGCAATTTAATGTAATTTATTGATATGGTTTTAAAACGTGCTAAATGTAATTTAAATGGCGTTAAAATCGCTATTTTTGCCGCAAAATCGCAAAAATCACCCAGCAGCTGGAGGCTCTGCCCCCTCTGTAACACGCTTGAGTAGCAACGGTTTGTTCAGCAGGGGACCTAAATTAGACAATTTTTGTGCAAAAAACATTTACTTTTGGTTCAAGCCCCCGCTCTCTTAGCAAAACCCTGTTTGCGCTAGTGGTTGCAATTACTCCTGCAGACAGATTTTTCAAACGATAATACGGGCCGCATGCAAACCGAGCTAATAAACGCTGCCGGGCTTATATGTATCTTTTTCCAAAGATGAATACAAAATTGTAGCTTTAAAATATCAGTTTTTATGTGTAAAAGTTCAGTTCATTTTATAGTGTCCCCCCATTTTCGGCCAGGGCCCCCTCACTTCGTTTGGTCTGGCGACGGCACTGCTGGTAGCATGTGGTTATCTCGTTCCTAGAGTATTTATTGAAACTAGAGACTAAAAATTTAGCGAAACGATTAGTGATGTGAATGTTTTTTTTGCCTTGTACTGCCTTTGCCTTTTCCTGCTTCAAAAAAATTGTTTTTTAGAATGTATTGTTGCAAGCGGAAATGCGGATTGTGCTTTGCTATTTGATGCTTTGCTTCTCACTGTAATCCAATGGCTTTTAATCTCCGAATCCCTAGCTTTATTGTAGCATTTTTAAGGGTTCGGCAGTGGGTTGTGCATTATGATTCCACGCAGTTTAGGCACGTACTGTATAAGCAATAGCTCAACCACGAGGGCTGGGGGCTACAAACCCTCTGCCAAGTCACTTAAAAACTTTAACCAAAATTACAAGCGTTTAAATCTGTTTTGAGTTGGACCTGAAAGTTAGAGGGGCTGGGAATTCTTAAGTTTGCCATCTGAAAAAACAGCTCAATAACAAGTCATGCTTTCGTACATTTACTACGATCAACGATTGTGAGTAATTTTTTCTATTGCGTGAAATGTATGCACCATAAGCTTGCTATACTTCCCACAAGTTACAATTTTTGACTTATTTTTGCTAATTAACTCTGAACAGATCACTTCGGGGCGTAGTTGATCGCAAAACTCTTCTACTCGGTTCATAAAATGTTGCGGACTTGCGGTGCGGACTTCAAATATTACGAATTTGCGGACTTGCGGCTGCGGACTTCAAGAATTAGGAAGTTGCGGACTTGCGGTTGCGGATGAAGAAAATTGAAATTCGGTTGCGGATTTGCGGACTGCGGACTTAAAAAAAACTTGCGGTGTCCAGCACTGGTCAAAACAATGCCACAGGCAGACACAAATTTCTCTTTAAAGTAATTATTTAGTTAAAATACCGAAAAAGATGAAAAAAGCTATGAAGAAAAAGTTAGGCTCACTCGCTGTAGTTTCTATGCATTTAGGTTCAACTGAAATACAATAAGCTCTAATAAAAAACTTGAACCTCTGAAAGAATCCTGTTGGCTCACTGCTTCTTGTTAGATTTGATAGAGTTGCTACCTGCACTGATTTATTGAGGCTTTCAATCAAAACGTTTAAAAAATTAAAGATGGTATGTTTAGTAAACCTTGGCAAAAACAGTCTTGAAAAAATTAAACTTGGTAGGAAAATACTGCGCTGCAACATTGTCGCTTTGAATTGTTTCCGCTATTGTGTTTAAAAACAGCCAAGATTTTGTCGTGTAATAATCATGTTCGTTTGGCTCCAGGGAGGTCATTACAATCATGCTCTTTGTTATTTATCGAATGATCGTTTTTCGAAAAACAGCAAAAAATAGTATTACAGGCTCCAAAAATAACGAATAAACGGTAGTAACGTTTTGGCAATTGGCCAAAAACATTTCATTACCATCGACCGTTCGCTATTCGTAGTTTTGTATTATTTGCTCTTCATTATTCGTTATTTGGTATTATTTGCTATTTATTATATGAATAGCGAATAGCGAATATTCAATAACTACGTCACTTTTTGAAAAACATTTCGAATTCTATAAACCATTTGTTAACTTTATTTTTATCAGTCTAGACACAATATTTTGTTGTCGACAAATATAAAAATATGCGAAAAAGCAAATACCGGTACGTTTTCATCATTTTGTATGTTTATATTGTCTTAGACAAGAAATTGAAAAATCTCATTGAAAAGAACATTGTTGCCAAGAATATTGTACACCAAAAATTTAACGAAATAAAAATTGGTGATAACAACAAACTTTGAATTGGGTAAGTTTTTTTTTCCCTTGATAGCACTAAGCTTTATCTGAAATATATTTGCGCCATAATAGCTTAGTAGCGTACTGTATACACACCAATTATTCAATTCATCAAATGCTGTTAATTAAAGCTAAATTATTTCTTAAATCAGACTAAACTGAGTTAGAATTTGATTAAATTTGCTATGTAAACGTAGAAACATTATTCTTATAAATGCTTTAAGAAAGAGTACAAAACCATTTAATAAACAATCACAAAACTATACGTCACTTAATATAATTTGATCGCCGGTAAAAAAAAAAAAAAAGAATGAGCAGCAAAGTTTTAAAATGGCCAAAATGTTTTCAAGTTCCAGCTGCATTTATAAATTGAGTACTTTCGTTGCAAAATTTCCAATTAGTTTTTGCAGGATTAAATGCTCCAGTGAAAAAAAAGTAGTTCTTACAATCAAATCGATAAATATCCAGACCCTTTTCCCTTTCACTCATGCTGCTTTATGTTTATTTTTGAAGAACTGGTTTTGGTTTTTGAAACTTATACCAGTGATATTTTTTTCTTTCTAACAAATAAATGACCGAAGCTTATTAATTGACTGCAGTCTAAGATATGGAATAATTGTAATGTATATTGCAGAGAAATTTCAACCAATTACTGTGTAAGTGATTCAAACAAATAGAATTATAAGTGACACGATAATGACGTAACAGTCGGTACAGATACGAAGTGATGCATTCTTTCCAATGAATTTTTCTGTTACGAACGGAGCATGTAATAACATTCGATTCGTCATTCCTTACAGCACAGAAATGTGTCATTCGAAAAACAAAAACTTCGAATAACCCATATGAATAACGAATATACAAAACGAATAGCCAATACGAATAACAAATTACAAATACCGAATATGAATAACGAAATACAGCATATGAAAAGCGAATTACGAACATGAATGACGAAATACCACAACGAATGTTCGGTAAATAACGAAGAACATGTAATTACCCCCAGAGCGCGTATCTTCCTTCTATTCCTGAAGCCAAGCAGATTTTCCCCACAAATTTAGGGGTAATAAGCGTAGCCAGGGGGACCAGGCAGCTCAAGCCTCCCCCCCCGCAGTCGAAATGCCATCTATGATAAAAATGTGACAAAAAAGCCTTGTTTCTTAGGTTTCAGCTTCTTAAGCATCTTCGCGTACAACAGTAATTAACAATAATATTGACAACCAGGGGGCCCGGGCCGCCTCAATTCAAACTTTGCCAACAAATTTAAATTTATAACCCGGGTGAAGTTAAGGGCTTTTGTGTAAAAAGTTGCTACCTCAAGCTCTCATTTAACATTTTTATGAACGTAATGCAATTACCAGGGCTGGATTTACCATATGGCACAGTGCCGGGGGCCCCGCATTTAGATGCGAAGACTTTTTTTGGTCTTCACCTATATTTGGCAGAAAGATGTTGCAATAATTCCCAAAGTACCAGGGGCCCAGCGCAATGTAAATCCAGCATGGGAATTACATCGTTAGCAGGCGTAACTATCTATTGCACCGTTTTTCAATAACAATTCACTTCCAATTTTCCATTTTTTTTGCGACAAAATACTTTTGAAAAAAGTTAGCTAGGGGAAATGCTGTAACAAATTACTTAATTTAAATTGAAGGGACCTGGGCCCCTGGCTGTACATATGCACTCCTATAATTGGTTAATTTCATGAAAAACAAAAATCTCCTAGGAAAATCTTCGAGTGGATCATTATTTAGTGCTAAAATATTGAAGGAGGCAGCGCACCTTACTTCCCCTAACTGGGCCAAATCACTTACAAAATTTAACAACAAAATGCAAGATTTTAAACGTGCTTTGGACTGTGATTTTAATTTTAAGGACTGTGATTTTAATTTTGATTTCAATTTTAAAGATTTTAAACGTGCTTAATTGCAAGTAAAAGGAGGTTTGACCAATTTAATTTTTTCCAATTGGCTTTCAAATGTTAAAAACCTAGTTATTTCAAATGCTCTAAACACGTGCGAAATGTGACCCAAAGGCATTAAAATAGCGCAGTTTCCAAAAACTTGCAAAAAATCGCCTAGCGGCTGGGGCTTTGATCGCCTCTAGACCCCCGTCTGTGATGCGTTTGAGTTACACTATACTTGACTTAACACGTCCCTCAAGTTAGACGTTTGCACTTTTTCACTTTTGGTTTAAGCCCTCTTTAGCAAAATCCTGTTTAAGTGCAGAGTTAGGTCTAAGCTTATGATCTTCCATTCTACGTTATCTTTGTTCCACAAAAGTTCCTCTTTTAAAAATTTCTGTTGGTGTCATTGAATATGATTTGTGGTTTGCCCCCTCCCCCAATCAAAACTTTTGCCTACGGCTATGACAGGGGTCAGCCTGTTTTTGCAGCCTAGTTTCCATCTTGCAAGATCTTGTGCAAATGTGCATCCAAGGATCCAACCTTTGCAAACCCCTGCCAATCATGTCACATTTACGCACTTACTTCTTTTTTTTAATAATATCGTTGAATAGAATAATTTTCCATATCCTAATTTAACATATGATTGCGTAAAGAATTTATTAAGGATAAGTGAAACCAATTTAGACACAACTTACTTGCAGGTTCATGCACTTCGTAAAAGCCATAAAAAGTATCAGAAATCTTAATGGGAAAGGCCAATGCCTCGACCCTCAAGGCACCTCGAGTTGATACGAAGCTGGTAAACTCTCTCGGAAAATTGCTTACTTCGCCAATTTTGGGGCTGCCCGGTTCTCTTCCATCACGTATCTTTAAAATACATGTTGTAGTTGCGAAGCAGAAAAGAAAAATCATGACATTGTTAAAACATCGGAAGATGAAAATCAGAAAACATTAGAAAAAGAAACGAAAGCGAAAATGAAAAAGGAAAGCCAAAAAACTAAAATTGTATAGCATCAGAAAAGACGCTCTTTCATTGACTGCAATGTTTGAAATCGTGCAATAATTATACGTTTTAATAGGGTTTTTAAACTGAGGCCAACAAATGGATTAAAACATGGGCATTGTTAAACACAGTATAGCGACAAAACTTTTTGCTGATTTGTTTAATTACTGCAGGTAAGTAATAAAATTAAAATTTGTGCAGGAACTGCACCGGGTAGCAGTTATGGTCGATAAAAACATGAACTCATATTACTAACGATACTACTATTCGCAATAATAACCATATCAAAAATTTACACTACAGTAGGCCTATATAACACTGCCAATGATGCACTGCAACTCCTATTATATAAGTGCAGTGCCAATACTGGATAAAGTTAAATTGTTTTGATTATCTTTTGCCCAAATTGGCTAAAAATTAACACCATTACGCTGTGTTTTAGCCTACACAGATGCACAACGATATTCTAATTCCTGTATAGTTCTTTTTTCAATTAAAAAAAAATTATTCAAACGCACAATCTCAAATTGCATTACAATTAATAATAATCAGTGATGCATTACAATTTACTTACCAGTAAAACTGTATTTATTACGCTAATGTAACTAAACCAAATTTGAACTTGGGTGCCAGGTAGGGCTCGAATAGTCCATACGCACCGAAACATCCCTTCACCAGTGGCTGGTGCAGGCTTCATACTGAAGTTGCCATAACCTACGGCTGGAGTCACTAAATTTCTGTCTCTGCAAGCTACAACAAAAAATTAGTTTCAAAAAACATAATACTATCATATGGAAACAATTTATGTCTTCCATGAAATGGATATAGTACACATTGGTGAAGCATGCAGCGAAGAAGTTAAGATAATTAATTGAACTAAGTCTGTAGCCAGAGCCAAAAAAATAGAGTCCACAAATAACAATTCCATTTTATTTGCACCTTAAGGCGCACTTAAAAGACAAAAAATTTCCACAAACTGAAATTTCCACGTTTAAACGCTTGAATTTGGGGGTAAATGTTCTCAATGACTTGGCAATGGTTGAGACTAAAGTTCCTTTAGCCCTCTTCGTTGCGTCACTGTAAATACCGTTGGCCAAAAATTTTTTTCATATCGTCCCAAAGAAAAGTTTTCCAAGCTCATCAAATTTGGCTAAAGCATCTATTAAGCCCCGATTGATTCTCCTCTGGCTACAGCCTTGAACATTATTTTTGCAACCAATGATAAAACAAAATCGAACAACGTAAACTTAAGCCAAATTTTTGTTATGCTTTAGAAAAAATGATTTTTTGCGAAGTTTTATACGTCCTTAAGGTGTTAGGCAACTTACCTATTAATTCTTGCGATGAAAAACTGCTAACTGGTGAAGAAACTGTAAAAGATTTGCAATGTGATAATATGGTTGGTTGACAATGAATATTGCCTATCACAACACTCTCTTTTTGAGAAAACATTTTGTATGGCAATGAATACAATATTACTAGGCTTTACCCTATTTTACACGGGGTATTTGACCAACTCATTTTACACGGAGGAAGGCAAAAATGCCCCCTATCTAACTTTTAAATTTAAAGTCATGAGAACGCGAAACTCGGAATGCGGGTTGGTGTTTACCAAACTTTTTTAGAAAGAATGGTTTGAGTTTGTGACGTGTCATTGTGACGTCACGGCTATATTTTTGAAAAATGACGTGATTTCTGCGATAACGTCACAGCGGTTTATATTTTGAACATATCGCTTTTCTTTTGGATACTGAATCATAAAATGTCTAAGTCAAGTTAGTTACGTTACAAAAAACGTCTTATGACGTCAACTAACCCATTAATGACCACTATCAGAAATAAAAGTGCCTTTCATCTGATTCTTTGATATTTTGGTTCGTTTGATTCACTTAACAAATCTGTACAAAAATTTTTTTCCTCCGGCATATGGTTGCCTAGTTACGCGTTGTTCCTCTAGAGGAACAATGGTCCACTGCAGAAGCGCAGCTGGATGTAATTAGCGCGGCGGGCGTTTGTCATGCGATTTTGTTTACTTCATAAGCAGGAAACACAAGTAGACAATGGACATCGATCAATTACCGTACAAACACTGGAATGCCCGTGTAAATAAACTGTGGTTTCTGTTTCAGGTTTGATCAAAATACAACCAAAGCTTTACTAAAAACAATTCCTTTAAAAAACTTTTCAAAATAGTAAAAGTCACTTATATTTAGATCTCCGGCTTTATCAGAGAAATTTTAGTGAACTTATTTCATCAAAAATTATATTACTGATGTGAATGTCTGTAATTTGACGTGAATTTGCAACGAGTTATTGCAGCTTATGCTTTTTATGTTATGGCCTATAATCACTTGCATAGACGTTATCTGACTCTACAGAAGGCAGTTGAAGAAGTTGCAAACTCACCCGAAAGTGATGAGGAAGACATTGTTATTTTATCACCAGAACAAGATGATTCTTATGCTACTGATGTAGAAGAAGAAGATAAAGACGTAAGTCATAAAAATGATTTACTTCCGAATGATGTTGCAGGAACGTTAGAAATACATAATGAGCATAATGACAAAGAAAATGTACATGTTTCCGAATAACGAGCTATTCAAATTGAAGGAAAAACACCTCAGCAACCATCAAAAAGACGGAAGAAGGTGAAACCTGCAGCAGTAAATTGGAGAAAAATACAAAATTTGAAGGAAATACATGAGGAAAACTTTACGTATTTAGCTAACAGCCATCTACATCTCGCACTGCTTAAACCTATAGCATTATTTCGATTATTGTTCAATCACGAAATTCGTGTTCTAGTTGCAACTGAAACAAAACGATATGCACCTCAGCAGAATGAGTTATTGTATCTTCAGCAGCACGAAATTGATACATTTATCGGCATCATTTTGTTGACAGTTTATGATAGCCTACCACGTCAGCGCTTGTATTGGAGTAAAGACAACGATGTCGCTATCCCACTGATATCAAGGTCAATGTCAAGAAAAAGGTTTGAAGATATGAAGAAGTTTATTCATTTTGCTGATAATAATAATCTCACTGCCGGTGATAAACTTGCAAACA
The DNA here is from genome assembly GCA_963965965.1 of Trididemnum nubilum. NCBI lineage: Eukaryota > Metazoa > Chordata > Ascidiacea > Aplousobranchia > Didemnidae > Trididemnum > Trididemnum nubilum. Next base: position 35,921,959 of record OZ014474.1, read on the forward strand.
TTCGATCTTTGCAGGATAAAGTAAATGCTTCGCTACAACAGTTTGGATTGTTTGAAAAAGATCTATCCATTGACGAACAAATGATACCACATTTTGGCAGGCACTCGCAAAGATGTTTATTCGGGGCAAGTCGATAAGATTCGGATACAAAAACTGGGTTCTAGCTTCAAGTGATGGCTATCCTTACAAGTCTGGAACATACAGTGGAGCATGTAAAACAAAGAACAGCAGCAAGCCTTTTGGTCCTCAAGTTGTCTCTGATCTTCTTTCGATTGTAGAAAAACCTGCCTGTCATCGTGTTTATTTCGACAATTTTTTTTACATAGTACTTGTTACTGCGAGATTTACAAAAAAATAGTTTTAAAGCTCTTGAGACTATACGCGAAAACCGCACCATGAAGTGGCCCCTAAGATCCTCACAATCTGTTGAAAAAGAAAAAATTGGATTCTTTGACTACCGCTCAGACGACTGTGTGTCCATAGTACAGTGGAAGGACAATAATATCGTTTACATGGGCTCAAACGTTTGCAACATTGCGCCCACCAAAATGTTAAAACGCCATAGCCAGCGAGAGAGGAAGAGGATCGAATGTGCTCAATCTTTTTGTTTCTACTTATACACTCAAGGCATGGGAGGTGTCGATCTGCTAGACAGATTTATAAGCCAATATCGGCCTACAATTCAAGGAAAGAAATGGTATTGGCCACTGTTTTTGAACTGTGTACAGATGATAATTGTGGCTACATGGAGGCTCCACGTAGCGGTGCAAATTTCACCACGGTTGGATCTTCTTGATTTCATCCGATCAGTTGTAGCTGGTTTGTTAAAAAAACAGTAGAAGACCTGCGTCTTCAAGCCCTAGTGGCAGACGGATCATTAACAACAGTTTTGGCCAGCATCACCCTGTCAATGCAGAGAGTCAAGGGCGCTGTGCAAAATGCAAAACGAAAGCTATAAAAAAAATGTCAAGAATGAGGTGTTCGCTTCCATACTATGTGCTTCTTTGATTATCATATTTGCCGCTATCATAAACTTGCTATTTGTGTTCGCGTTCGTGCTGTTTAATGTAATTAGAATGTTTTCGGCGTCCTAAAGTGCTTTCTTTGAAGTTAAAAGCAATAAAAGCTTTTTCCGATCAAATTAGCTAGCTACAGTGGTTTAGACCATTGTTCTTGAAGAGGAACAAAAAAGTAAACATAAATAATATTGCTTGAAAGTCAAAATTTTGCTAACACCAATAAACCAGTGCATTTTTAAGGACACCTACTTATACAAAATGCAAGTAAATATTTTCTTATTTTTTTGATGAGTCAGCATTTTTTCTCAAATAAAGAGAGTTTTTGATTACGCAAAGTGGCTATTTTCTGATGGATATTTTAAACGGAAGTAAAAGAGCTATGCACACAAAATTCAATAAGTGCGTTTATTAGTGTCCAAATTAGGATACTACAACAAACTTTTTTTAGATACCAAATTTTCAAGAGGGTCTTTTAAGCCTATATATAGATTGTTCCTTTAGAGGAACATTGGTCCAATATGGGTTAAGTTAAATTTTGGCCAAAATGCTCAGATTCCACAAAGTGACTTTGGAAAACGTAAAAAAATCGGGAAACTTCTCGTAACCTTAGCAACTTCAGATTTTCAGGAGTTATTTGCAATGAAATTTGACTCAAAATCGATTTAATTTGAAATAAAAATCGTTTTTCTGAAAGGATTTATCACAAAAAAAACGAGAGTGGGGCTAAAATGATCCCCTCGTGTGAAATAGGGTTAAAGGTGTAGTTTACAACATATTCTTAAGTAATACAAAAATTGTGATAGCTCTGAAAACTCATTGAATGTCTCAGAATGGGCTTTTGGGTCAAATGTAAAAATGTTGGTGAATTTTTACATACATTTAGTTTAGAGATTGTTACTCCGCGCAATTAACTCTATATCCCTTATCCAAAGTATGACTACCAAGAAAATGTATTTTACACCTTCAAACACGGATCAGAAAATCAAACTTTACATGAAATACATTGAGGATATCAGCTTTTTTCAATTTTAAAATGCTTTTTTTTTCATTATTTTAACAGTTAATGTAGGCAACATTGGCAAAAATCCAAAAATCTGCAATAGTTTTGCAAAACCATTTAAAGCAAGATTTACAGTTGAGTTTTTTGACTCGCTTGCTTACCTCTTTGATACGTTCCCATAAAACCTTGAGCATTGACAGCTGCGTTATTGCGAAACAAAATTAACATACGACCAGTGGTTGAGATTATCGGCTCTCCTATTTCAAACTCTCCCCTCGCAGCAAAAAAGTTGGTCCCGTTTTCATCCATTCCGTCCATTACCTGCAAATATAAGGGCAAACAAGTTCAGCTGATAGTACGATTTAGTGCCGAATAAAAATGCGTGACAGTAACATAAAAACCTAAAGCAATATCATCAGCATCAATAAAGACGAGAAGATTGTTGTTGTTTTTTCGTAATTTAAATGCATCCAAAATTTGGAAATTACATTTTTGTTTTGGATGTTCTGGTATTCTCCTGATAAGAGCTACTGTACACCAATTCAAAACAACGCTGGCAGCTCTGCACATGGTTGCCTTTTGATCAGCTGCTTAGCGTAATATTGCAGCATTTCGTTTACGATAATTGCAGTATAAGTAATCATTAAAAATTCGGAATGAGCCAATTCAAGGACCACACAGTAATAGCTACAAATTACAATAAATCAACTCACCACAAGTTCGTCACAACATCTTTCCGTAACTATTCGCGAAATATCAAGCTGGACTTGGTACCCAGCTGGAGCGGAAAGAATCCATCTGCAGTAGACATTGTTGGAGTAATTACCCGGCCATCCTGGAGAAGAAATCTCTCTTGGGGCTGCAGAAGCGGTAAAATTTCCTCCACAGTAGTTAAAGCTACCTGTACATGGGAAAATACAAAATGAGTTGAATTAACAATATGAAATTAGAAAAATTAAAAGAAAAAAACATTTGAGCCTAGGTTACATTACGACATTTCTTCTACACCCATCAGTATTGCAACTTATTTTTTTTAGAACGATTTCACTTGAATAAGATATATCTCAGATGATCCCATTTACGGGTGAAACAGACTCGTAAATTCTATAGTATTTTAACATTCTATATTTAATGTTTGAGAACGATGAAAATCATCTGTGAGTACTGCTATTTTGATTGCTTCCAATTTTGGTAAGTTTATTACAGCAAAATCAGTTAGTGGGATTTGAAATACAAAAACTTAAGACAAAATATCGAGAATTAATGTTTTAAATGTTTTACCCACTGATCTTGTTTTATTTTAAATCGGTAATTTTGTAAACATGTCAAGTATAACATAGTAACCACTGCATAATTTCTTCCTACGTTTTCTTCCACCAAAAAACAATAATGCAGAGTAAACTATTACTGGCACAGCATAATAATAGATCAGCGCAACTATATCTAAAATTCATTGAAAAATGAGAAGCTGCTGTCAAAAATCAGAATTGATTAATTAATCACGTAATTTACTTAGTAATACGTTCTTTGAAAAGAAATACCTAAAAGGAAAGTCAATATAAAAATTTAAGATATTTTGTGCATTGTCATGAACGTGAAACATTTGTTTTCAATTGACGTAATTAACTTTTGGGCAAGATTTTATTTGGAAGTGACAAACTTTAAAATTGCTACACCTCACATATTAATTTTACGTTCAATTTCGTTCTGAAGGTAAAAGCGTAAATCCTCTATTTAGAAAAGTGTTCAAGAAAATCTTATTTCGATGAGAAAATTTGCAAAATTTAAGAAGATTATTAATCCACAATAATGTAAGTTAGCTAGCAAACAGCTTCAGGTAATAACTCGTTCATTTACATATCAATCACAATATTTCAAAATTGTACACAGTTAAAAATAACGTCATAACAAACTTATTGTTTTTTGCCGAAATAATTTAATTGAATCTTATTCGCTCTGTTTTATTTAAATAAAGAATAGCTTTTACTGTACTGCGACTTATTGCAGTAGTCTTAAAACTTCCATCGAAAGGTATTCGGTTTGAAGCATTTTTTTCAAAATTCTTTGAAAATAGTTTTTACCTGATGTAAAATTTTGGCAGACACTTAGTTTGTTAAGAAGTAACTGCTTGACTAATTATAGCCTGGCTGTCAAAAAATCCTAAAACGCATCAAATCATACAATATTAAAACTCACGTTCCCGATAAGAAAATTGAATACCAGAGGAGTAGGAGATTGTATCGTCACTGTGAAACTGTATATAAAAAACTCCAAATGTCGACAGAAATTCAAAATTGTTTACCAGTCTTCCTCGTAGTGTTGTTGATATACCGGCACCGACATGAGAACCATCGCTAACCTACAAGTTACAGTATGTTTTATTGTTTTTGAAAACTCTGTAGTGCAGAGATTTACATTTCGTATTTAATTTGCTCATATTAGCCAGGATGCAGCAAAGCAAAGTACTGAATCAGATCGGGTTTTTCGAGTCAGCTTGTGGTTCGGGCTTGAGGTTTACAATTTTTCACGCTCAATTCGGGTCTGTTACGTGTATTATGTTTGAGGTGCTACAAAAACATACTCAAAAGAACTTTGCTACACTGAATGAAAACTTCATTAAGTTCCAGTATCAATAACATTACGGCTACCGCAACTACTATTATTGCATCACAATTCGTCAATAAGTAGCAACAATTAATTAACTGTAAATGTTTTTAGGCAGATTTAACTTTCAAGATTTTTCAGGCCTAATTGGTCTTTAAACCATTTTTTGGCTTCGAACCAGTATTTTTGATTTTGGGCGGGGTTCGGGCCTGGATCAGTCCGGCCATTTACAACTCGACATCAAAAATGCTTAGCAGTCTTTTTGGGTCAATCTTTCTTCATCCTATCGGTCTGCAATACGTAGTCACACATATCTTTTTTACAGCGGAATGTCAAGCAAGGAAGCTTCAAATATCAATTTTTATATTTTTTGTTGTAATCGCTCAAGAACCGAACCAAAATGCACCGTTCAGTAGCAGATATTCTATCCACAAAAGATCTCATGGTGACATAACACTCATTTTAAAAAATATAAAATCAACATAATTGAAATAGAAATAATAAGTCTTGAGCGGTAGCTGCTATTCACGGTTTTTTTGATTAAGTTCATCAACTTTTAGCAATCTTTCATTATACCCGCTGTAATACGCCGAAGCGTGTAACGAGTTGGCGGGACCCATCTCCGCGTCATTGCGCCCGTAAAACACAGCTTCTTTCGATGGTCGATCGGTAACGCGTTCGTCTCTGGAGCGGGAGGTCTGAGGTTCAAATCTCGGGCCGGTCAAATCGAACACAGTGTTGCCAACGGCTCGCCACTGCTGCAACATTTCTTCGAAAGAAGCTGTGTTTTACGGGCGCAATGACCGGAGATGGGCCCCGCCAACTCGTTACACGCTTCGGCGCATTACAGCGAGTATAATGAAAGATTTGATTTGATTTTGATAACTTTTAACAATTTAATCACCGACTTCTTAAAATTTAACGCTAAATCAAAAAATATTAAAAACATGTTTGAATCATGCTATAGCGATGTAGCAAACTTATTGATTATTGATAACATCGTTCTTGGTTCGATTTGTTTAGTTTTACTACTTTACTGATTTTCGTACTTATGATTCTTTTTTGTTTCCAAACACGGCTTTTGAAACTGTGCAAATACAAATATGATTGTTTCTATTTGGCTAAAAACCATTATTCATCTTCACAAGGCAACTTGTGCAATTTGCTTGATCTCATTAATATTTTTCACCGAAAAGCTACTTTTGCCCAAATGCAATACAAAATATTAAAAACCTCTGTTTCTTTTGTTATTATATTTTTGAAAAGCTATTACTATTTTTATTTCACAAGTTAAATTTTTCCGGAAGCGAAAAACAGGCAGAACTGAATTGATAGTTTACAGATACATCATGTCTTACAATTCTACTTCATTTGACAACGCTTTAATGCGGCTGTCTCCACGTCTAAATGGTAAATGCTTTCAACCCCTAGTGACGAAGATGAGGTGGAGCACCATCACGAACGCATTTTCGTGTTTTGAAGTCAATGGCTTCATCATCAGTGTAAAGAAGAGTCCACACATTGCAAAGAATTGTATATGATCGCCGAATTAGGCTAACTTAACTAGTATTTTTGCATACCCGAGGTATACCGTTATATAAGCTATAGTTACCTTCTCCTAACTTCAGCTAGGTTACGTATAGCCAATTAGCCAGCTCTGTCATTCAAACTTGTCCCCGCTAAACTTATGCAAGGCTCTGCACATCCGTAATAGCCTTTTACGACTATAATATAGCAATACTGAGTCAAAATTTTCCTGGTTGCTTTGGGTCTCTGGTTAAAGCTTTGGTCCTATAGTTCATTGACAACTTACTCTCAAATAATCGCAGCATCTTTCAGAGACAAACGAAGTAACCAGTAATTCAACTTGAGCATTGCTTGAGCTCGCTCGAATTATCCAAAAGCAATCGACATTATTGTCATATGCACTGGGATAATTTGGAATGGAAACGACAGCTGGAACTTCAGTTGCTTGCAAAGTTTTGTTACACCGTTCTAAAAATAGCAAAAATTTCATTTACGTATCTTAGCATTTCGCAATTAATTATATTTCATAAAGCTACGAAACTCACTATTTCGAGTTTGCATAGATTAGAAACATTGAAAATTCAAGAGTCAGAAGCATTTAAAGTTGATCCTAGAGCAAAGTTTCTCCATATAGACCGTTTATCTGCTTCATACACACTGATCGGTACGCTTTTTATTGGCTAAGTATATACGATGGTCATTCAATAAATAAGATGAATTTTTCAGTATAAGGAGTTATAATTCGATAGAAGCACAAATTATTTTTTCCACATAGTCTCCCATTAATTTCACACATTTTTTACATTTGTGCACCAGCTTCTGTATTCCCTCAGCATAAAAATCTTTAGACTGATGTCTCAGCCAGTCGCTCACAGCACTTTGACTTCATCATCACTTTCAACTATTATGCCTCTCGTGAACTCTTTCAAGGGACCAAGCAGGTGAAAGTTTGAAGGGTCAAGATCTAAACTGTAAAGGGGATGAGGGAGCAGTTCCCAGCCCAGGTTGTTGATAGTCTGCATTGTTTGGGCTGCTGTGTGAGGTCTTGCATTGTCATGATGCAAGATGACTCCCTTCGACTGATGACCCCTATGTTTGTTCTTTATGTCTTTTTTGACCTGTTTCAGCAGTTCACAGTAGTTAGCACTGTTCACGAAGCTTCTCAAGAAATAAAACTTTGGTGATTGGGCCTTGCAAACACAATTGACAATCACCCAGGGCCTACAAGAGGGCGGTTCAGGGGAGTACATCGTTGTTTTTTTTTGTTTGTTTGTTTGTTTGTTTTTTTTTTGTTTTTTTTTTTTTGCTCTTCACCTAATTTTGGGCAAAAAATGGGACCAAATTTGAGTGAAGACCTTTTTTTTGCTCCTCGCCTAATTTTGGGGGCCCGGCATCAATCTTCGTACCCCCTGGAAAAATTTCTCTCTGAGGCCCTGCATTCTCCAACCAATTTCCACAGCTTTGCACTCTTCTGCAACTAAAAACTTGATAACTGAACGCTTTTCAATCCAAGAGCATGCTTTTTTATCTGACATTTTTGTTTATTACCAAAACTCAAAAACTGTTTATTTTTATCTGCAAAACAAATTTTATCCATGTGAATAACAAGCAGAGCTGGGCAAGTCCGCAAGTTAGTCCGCAAGTCCGGAAATCCGCAATTGCGGACTAACGAAAAAAGTTGCGGACATGCGGACCTGCGGAATTTGGTAGTTTAAATTGCGGACTTGCGGTTGCAAGACTATTTTCAATTTTAGTCCGCAATTCCGCAAGTTTTATACAAATATTGAAATTTTTTACTATTTTCGTAAAATATTCAGATTTTTACCCAGTCAAACACGAGAAATCAATTAAATTTTTTCGAGTTCAAGTTCGGCAAAAATATCAAGTTATTCGAGTTCAGGCTGACATAAATACTAGGTCTGCTTTTCGACTTAATCGCTTTCTTTTTGTTGCCATGCTGTTTGGTAACGTGAGAAACGAATACATGCCGCGTTCTCATCCTTTATGCAAATAGTTGGTTGATTTTTTAAAACATTTTAGAATCCCCTTTTGTGCTTGTTTTAAGAATCTTCTAGAACTGTCATTGTGGTAATTTTAACTGTATTGTCTTTAAACCTTTAATCTCTTAATCTTTAAGTCTGCAACTAGTACTCAAATTAGATAGTCTTCGACAGCACGAGTGATGCGGTGTCTCAAATTTTCGTAGTTTAGTGTATCAAGTTAGCTGTGTAGTAAGTTGGTTGTTGATGTTTCTATTTCTATAGTGAGACCTCGAAGCAGTTTTTTAGTAATATAGTCTAGTAAAGTCTAGCATAGTGTTAGTATAATCAATAGCGTAAATTTTGGTCTAGTAAATTTTAGTCAGTGGTGCAAATCTTTGTTGAGCATTGGGGGGGATAATTTGCAATTTTACCCCAATTTTGCCCTATTTTCAACATTGATGGGAATGAACCTCAACCAAGACTTTTTTCAGGTAAGCAAATTAAGTGAATACCAAAAAAAGGTCTTCACCAGAAATGGAACACTTTTTTTAAGTACTGACCTGCGCTTACATGCACACCAGAGTCAAATTATGGGAGGGAATGCAGATGAAGACCATACTCAAATCGTTGGGGGGTATACAGTCAAAATCTTGGAGTGGATATATCCCCACACCCCCCCACCCCCCCCCCCCACCCCCCCCCACCCTTGTTTCGGCACCACTGATTTTAGTTAATTGATATTGATATGGCTAGCTAATAATTGACTTCTTGTTTTGCCGTGCTCCTTTGGATGAATCAAATTTTTGGTGTTCTGTGAGAAATAACATTGTTACATTCATATCCAAAGTGTGGTATGACTGCAGAAATATGAAGGATACGGCGCGCGGCGAGACTGGCTATTAGAAGCGGGTCTAACCTGATTCAATTTGGAGTCAACACTGTTTCTCGAGTTCGGCAAAACAACCGATTTTTTTTGGGTTTAAGTTCAAATTTGCAGCCCTGGTTCAAAGTATGGCTTGTTGTTTTTTACCGTGAGTTTAAAAAATTTGCCACTGAGGTATCATTTTTTGTACTGGTAGCCAGTGCCGTCGCTACGTTGAGGCCAGGGACGCCGTCCCCCCTAACGACTGCTTGTGCCCCCCATTTTGGTTCATTCAAAATGCTTCTTTGGAGCATCGCGTAACGACAAGACAACAGGCAATAATGGAAAAAGGAATAATAATTTTCAAACATGATTCTCGTTTGAAGTTTTCTCGATTGTTTGCAAAATTGCTGGCCACCAACTGTTTTACATAAATGTGACCCAATAATCCGTCTTATTAACACGCCTTTACCGATGAGTCGCGGAATTGGGATGTATGCCTACAGAAGCGTTACCGGTATTTCGTCAGTGATTATGACCTGAAACAATACGTGAAAACATTTTTTTAAAAGACCAGCTGTTTTTTTTTTTAGAGCACACTCAAGATTTATTTTAGTTCGCAGTCAGTGGCGCAATTAGGGGGAAGAGGCTAAGGGGTTATCAACCCCCTTTAACCAAGTCATTTAGAAAACATAACCAAAAAAAGAATAAGCGTTTAAACGTGTTTTGGACTTGACGTAATGTATAAGGGGGCTCAAGAGGCTAGACAATTTAAATTGTTCAATGACTTCTGAATTTTAGCAGTTTACTGTAATTATTGGTATGGTTTTAAAACGTGCGAAATGTGATTCAAATGGCGTCAAAATCGCTATTTTTGCCGCAAAAATCACCCAGCAGCTGAGCCCCTTCTGTAACACGCTTGAGTAGCAACGGTTTGTTCAGCAAGGGACCTAAATTAGACAATTTTTGTGCAAAAAACATTTACTTTTGGTTCAAGCTCCCTCTCTCTTACTTAACAAAACCCTGGTTGCGCTTCTGGTCGCATTCACTCCTGTAGACATATTTTTCAAGCGATTATACCGGCCGCATGCGAAACGAGCTAATAAACGCTGCCGGGCTTATATGTATCTTTTTCCAAAGATGATTACAAAACTGTAGCTTTAAAATATCAGTTTTTATGAGCAAAAGTTTAGTCCATTTTCGGCTAGAGCCCTCTCACTTCGTTTGGTCTGGCTACGGCACAGCTTGTAGCGTGTGCTTATCTCATTCCTAGAGTATTTATTGAAACTAGGGACTAAAAGTTTAGCGAAACGATTAGTGATATGAATGTTTTTCTGCCTTGTACTGCCTTTGCCTTTTCCTGCCTCGAAAAAAATTGTTTTCTTAGAATATATTGTTGCAAGCGGAAATACGGATTGTACTTTGCTACTTGATGGCTTCTCACTGTAATTCAACGGCTTTTAATCTCCAAATCCCTAGCTTCATTGTAACATTTTTAAGGGTTCGCCGGAGGGTTGTGCATTATGCTTCCACGCAGTTTAGGCACGTACTGTATAAGCAGTTGCGCAACCAAGAGGGCTGGGGGCTAAAAACCCTTAGTCAAGTCACTTAAAAACTTTCACCAAAATTACAAGCGTTTGAATCTGTTTTTAGTTGGACCTGAAAGTAAGAAGAGCTGGGCTATTCGATTCTTAAGTTTGCCATCCAAAAAAGCAGCTCAATAACAAGTCATGCTACGGTACATTTACTACAATCAACGATTGTGAGTAATTTCATCTATTGTGTGGAATTTATTCACCACACGTTTGCTATACTTCCCACAAGACACAACTTTTGACTTATTTTTGCCAATCAACTCTGAGCAGATCACTTTGGGACGTGATTGATTGCAAAACTTTTTCACTCGGTTTATAAAAAGTTGCGGACTTGTGGTTGCGGACTTCAAATATTACGAAGTTGCGGACTTGTGGTTGCGGACTTCAAGAATAAGGAAGTTGCGGACTTGCGGACTTCAAGAATTAGGAAGTTGCGGACTTGCGGTTGCGGACTAAGCTTTTATACGTCCAATTGCGGGCTTGCGGTTGCGGATTAAGAAAATTGAAATTCGGTTGCGGATTTGCGGACTGCGGACTTAAAAAAAAACTTGCGGTGCCCAGCACTGATAACAAGAATAAAAAAATTAAGCTTCTTTCTGAATTATAAGTTCTTAAACCAAAAAATTCATCTCATTTATTGAATGATCGTCGTATCGGTCTTTTCACTCTTGCTGGTTGTTGTGTGGTCTTTGGACTATCAGATTAAGCTAAAAAACTCTAGAACGTCAATCCAAGAACCAAATTATACATACTGCATTTACAGGGTGTGCCGTAAGCAGGTATACAACTATCAATTAAAAGCGCTTTAAAGACTATTTTTACTGATGGTACTTCATTTCAACTCATATTCCAGTTTCTGGTACTTTGCAAGCAAAGTGAAATTCTTTGGAATCTGTTGCTTCGAACGTAAAAAAAAGCTTAAAACATTTGTATTGGGATTGTTGTATACCTACTATTATCCCTTTCTCTACAATAAAAGAGCATCTTTGAATCAAAACAGTACAATGTCATTACACAAATATTGTTAATTCTTATCATGAAAATAGTATCTTCCAATAATAATTACCATATGGATCGGGATGCGCAGGATCGTATATCTTGAAATAGGGGTCCACGTTACAGTCAGCACATACCCCGTAATGCTGGAATAGTGTTGGAGTGTGAGAGCACCACAATTCGCCGAGATCCTGGGTAGTGCAACCATGATTTAGATGGTGCCTATAAATAAAGGGAAACGCGCAACTAGCCGAGCTGCTAGTACATGCTCTGCCTGAAAAGTATTTTTTGTTTAGTAATTTTACTGTTATCATATAATAGTGATTATTATGAATACCTACGTATACTTACCTTTTAGCAGAATATTCTAACTGCAAAATGTAGGTACAAGATTTTCAAAAAAGACAATTTTGGGGAGTAAAGCATCAAAAAATACCGAAATCAGAGTCGTCTACAAGGATTTGATAAATTCATTTCTTTTTATACGTTTAATATATTTGAAAAATTGCTCATTAGAGCAGGAACAGTCATGTGATCGAGTTGACCAATGAAAGTACTGAAAATCCATAACCCGTACCTAACCGATACATGTTATGATTATCAAATTGCGATAAAACTTCACAAAAATGCGTGAATTTAGTTAGATAGAAAGCCAAAAAAGATTTATGGTAAATTTATTTATCGTTTACAAGGTGGTATATTCCCAAATGGGAACATTGGTGGTTTTCAGCACAAACAGTCAAAACCAATTCAACGTTGTCTATTTCCATACAAAACAATCAGAGCAATCAACTTAGGTATGTTCATGGTACATTTCCCACTATATTGCAGCGTTTGATCTGTGCAAATACGCGTTGAATTTTATGCACATAATACGGGTGTTTTTCTAGCACACTTTGCATCTTTCTTAAGTGGTAGATTCGGGAAAATGTCCCACCACATCATGTCTTACATCTGCTGGTACTTGAGGTCCTCTAATTTGATATCGAGCTACTCTGGCTGACCTTATCAAGCACAGAGTGATTTCTCGGCGGAAGTTTAAGTGAGACTTTGGCGATTGATGAAGTTGGCAAAATATTCGCTAGTCTGCAAACACACTCGTGTTCATTACGAGCGTTGCAAACGCGTCGACGAACAATGCGCACTGGTTCATAAGATAAAAAAAAACTATTATATATTCCTATAGTACAACAGCATTATCATGCCACTTGCACATGTACCGCCGTTCTGTTTTCTTTTTTCTTAGTGACGTTTCGATCTCTTGTTTTTTGATTTGTATTACACTCAACCTCATGGCTTATTATCTTCATTTATCTTTTGATTCTAAAGGCCTCAAGCAAATCATCTAAAATTTGCAGACGTTGAAACTTGACAAATCCAGTTGTGTTGTAAGTACTTGCTTGTTTATTGTTTAATGACATCAGAAATTTTTGATTAATCGTTTTCAATCTCTGAGTGGTATGCAAATTTTTGGAGTTTGCAAGTTGAGACTTTGTGGTGTCGACACACATTTTAGTTTAGTGTCTGCGGAGAGCAGAGGCTTTTTTATTTTCCTATAACAAAAGAAGTAGTCGGTAAAAAGGAAATTTAAGATTGAAGTTAGGTTATCACTGCCTTTGTAACATGTTTAGAAAACATTTTAAATTGTTAGTATTGAGTAGTCGCTCAAGTGCCCGTTGTTGAATACTGGATATTATCTGATCGGCTTACTTCACCGCAATTATTTCCTTTTACGCCCCTCCCCCCCCCCCCCCCCCCTTTAGAGCTCGAGTTAAATTTTGCAAAGTCTCAGCTTCCAAACCAACATTGGATTTACAACCAAATTATCAGTTTTTAATTACGTGTTACGTCTGCTACACAAATTCATCGAAACCACCGAACACTGACATAAAGACTATACTTTGAACCAAGTCGCGTGCAACGAATTCAATAAAAGAAGGCACAGAATAAGAACAAATCCGTAACATGTATACTGATCCATCTGAGCAGTAATTAAAAGATTCTCGCTCTTGCTTCCGCAACTCTTTTGTACAGTAGATCGCAGAACGTCAGCAGCAACAGATATTTTGCTGTTTCTAAAAGCTTCATTCGCCAAGATTTGCCGTTCTTTCAGCTCTTTCAGGAGTTCATTGCTGGTAAAAAAATTATAATCAAAATAAAAGTGGTGTTTATTTGGTTCAAATTTTTTTACAGCAACATCTACCAAGCTGTTTACAACCCTTTTCCCAAGTGGCTCATTGAAAAAATCAGGTTTTTTGCCTTTGTAAATCCGCAGGGGATACGGAGAGCTATTAGTACTACACAACGTCCAGATTTTGTAACCGAATCAAATGGGTTTTCCTCTAATGAAGATTTCGGCACTGTGTCGACCATAGTAGGGTACCATGAACTCGTCCATGTTCAATTTGGAATAAAACATGCCAAATTTGGTCAACAATTGTTCAGAGTCTTGAACAGTGTAGCTTCTTTAGCTATTTTCTTTCCTTCCTCAAAATTGTGGTTAACTTTGAGAGAAAAATATTTTTTTGTTCAATGAAAACGATTTCTGCTCATCGTTTTTGAAACAAGTAACATGCCACGTCTTCTTGGCTAGGCCAATAACGAAGCTCGTTAGGTAAACAGTTTTAACCAAAAACAATCAGGATTCCCCAAAACTGTGCCATTTTCTGAATGGTAACTTTCCCCCCCGGACCATGACAGTCGAGATTGGCGTAAAGGTTTGTTTGGAGGGTGATTATTTCAAGCATCTCAAACCTGAATACCTCCTTTCAAAGTTCAAACGGAGAATGTTGAATCAACTTTGGATGTTTATCTGCTGGAGCCCTTGACAATCCATTATATGGGAGTGGGTAAGTGAAAATGTCTTTCCTTTCAGTCCATTTACGTGTATCCAGTACTTAAAATGTAAAATTTTGCATGGGGAAACGCTTTTGCTGTCTTGACCAAACGCATTCGAAATGCGTCTGAAATTTAGTAGAAGTTTTTGCTTCGAGTTCAGATTTTGTCCCCTAACTCGATTGGAGACCAACAAAAAAGTCTTTACCGAAATTTTAGGGTTTTTTGCCTCCAAACTCGATTGAAGACCAAAACAACATACAAATAAAAATGTCTTTTCCGCAATTTGGTACTGTATTCGGTCGAAATTTGGGCTGACAGCCATTTTTCCGTCTTATTGTCCAGATGCTTACTCTTAATGAAGAGCGCTAAAATCCCGTTAAGGGGTATGCTGAAATCTCGATGGTGGGACGATAACTCTCGATGGGGGGACGCGTCCCCCCTAGAATTTAAGTTTTGGTTGTATCCAGTCCTTTTCTGTTGTTTTTTTGATGCTGTTTTTCTTCTTTTACGAGCTGGTTTGGGGTTGGTCAAATCATTATTAAACTCGGAAATATCGTCAACAACTGCATCAGAAGTAGGAGCAGCTGCGTCAAAAATGTCATCTTCTTCTACATCTTTCTCCACCTCAAGTGTTTCAGCTGGTTCAAACGCAGAGTCCATATCTTGTGCAAGTTCTTCATTGTCACTAACTTCAACATTTTGATCCCCAGCTTCTTGTAGAAGGATAACAATGTTTCCAGGATTTTCCGTTCTCACATAGCCAATTCGGTTGCTTCTCTCAATGTTATAACTCTAGTTACACGTCGAGCTGATAAATAAAATGTTGTTGTATTCGTATTCAATTTATCAATTGTAGGTTATTCCAGAAAAAATTACGAAGAAGTATCTTAATAAAACAATCTTAACCAAATCTGTCAAATGCTCTTTACCACAGTAGAGGTTAGGCCAATTCTTAAAAATTTGTCTTTTTTTATTAGCTAGGTACAATTCTGAATTGTAGTTTGCGTACAAAAAGTAAAATAAAAATAATTCGACACTTGTTAGCTTAACAGCACTATTTTATCTCACTAACAGAGGTGAAGTCCAGTGCACTAGGTTTGAGGCCTAGGCCAAGGTCAAGGACCCCAAAAAAAATCCGAGGCCAAGGCCAAGGACAGTGTTTCCGAGGACAGACCCTCTCAAAGCCAAAAACCAAGGACACAGCCGCAAGTGTTCTCCAAAAAAAAGATCTTCAAAAATTTTTTTCAGGCAATCTGCAGTTCATAGGCGTATCCAAATTTTTGGTTGGGAGAGGCCTAAACCATAAATCACATGAAATGACGTCATAAAAATTTTTCCAAAGAGGAAATTTTTGTGGAACAAAGATATCGTAGAATGGAAGATCCCAAATCGTTGCCTGTTGGCACGTAACCAGGATTTTGCAAAGAGAGAGGACTTAAACTAATAGTTGAAAAATGCAAATATCTAACTTTGGAAACGTGTTAAGAAAGCTAGTGTAACTCAAACGTATCACAGACGGGAGTCTGGTAGCGGGACCCCCAACCGCTGGAAGCTTTGGAGGTCTGGGGGCCCCCAGACGTTGGGCGATTTTTTGTAATTTTTTTGGAAAAAAAAGCTGTTTTAATGCCATTGAATCACATTTGGCTAGCGTTCAGAGCCATTTGAAAACACTAGATTTTTGACATTTACAACCCAATTGAAAAAATTAAATTTTTTAATCCTGTCTTTAGTTGCTATTTAAGTCCAAAACACGTTTAAAATTTTGCATTTTGGAGTTAAATTTTAATTGTAAGTAATTTGGTCCAGATGAGGGAAAGTAAGGTAAATTGTCTCTTGCAACATTTTAGCAGTAAATAATAATCCACTCGAAGATTTTCCTTAGAGATTTTTGTTTTGTCATGAAAATAACCAGTTATAGGAGTACATGCTTGGCCAGTGGGCCAGGCTCCCTCAATTGAAGTTCAATGATTTGTTCAATCAGCAATTTCCATGGCTAATTTTTCTAAAAGTATTTTGTGAGTAAAAACCGGCGAGCTTGGAGGTGAATTACTGAATTGTTATTGAAAAATGGTACAATAAGTGGTTACGACTACTAACCATGTTATTGCCGGGCCGGATTTACATCGCGCTAGGCCCCTGGCACGTGGGAAATTTTCTCAACATCTTTCCGCCAAATATAGGTGAAGACCAAAAAAGTCTTACGATTTCAGCTCAGGGCTCCAAGCTGGAATTGCGTCATATTATGGTAACTCAGGCCCTTATTAATGCATTACGTTCATAAAAAGGCTAGATGTGGGCCTGAGATAGCAACTTTTAGGACAAAAACTCTCAATTTCCTCCGGGTTATACGTTTAAATTGGCTGGCAAAAATTAAATTGAGGGGGGCCCGGCGCCCCTGTTCTTCAATATTGTTGTTAGTTACTGTTGAAAGCGAAAAATGCTAATAAAAAACTGAAACTGAAGAAACAATGGACTTTCTTGTCACAGTTTTGTTGTTGGTGAAATTTCAATTGGGGAGAGGTGGGCTCCCTGACCCCCTTGGCTACGCCTATGCTCCGAGTGAAGAAAACAAAAAGTGTTCGCAAATTTTCCTTAAGGTTTCTGGCATTTTCCAACGAAATCTCTACAGTTAAAAAAAATAGTGCTGTCCTCGATCCGAGAACAGGGCAATTTTCGAGGACTTGACCTTCGAGGCCAAGACCAAGGACTTTAAAATGTGTCCTCGAGGCCAAGGATGTCCTCAAGAACTCCACAACTGCTCACTAAGCTATAAACAGGCTAAATAGCAGGTCTTTCACAGTGTAGGTTTGTAAACTTCTCACAGTTGTTTTGTATGGCCTTGGTTTGCTGTCAAACTATATTCTGATTATAAAAATGCTAAGCTAAAGTTAATCCGTTTTGAAAAACGTAAGCTAGCTTTAGCCCAGAATTTTATGAATTTATATTGAATAATAAGCTTTTTAGTACAGTAAAATGAGTAGTTCTTCTAGTCTACTCTGATACAAACAATATGTATAGTAGCGTAACTAAACTACAGTAAATCATAAGTCTATTATTATGCGTTATAATCTGCGTGCTTTAAAACTGCCAATGTTCCCAAATGGAAACAATTAAGTTTGAACTAAAGTGACTTAAAAATAATTACAAAGAAAAGGATTTAGGGAAGACATATCGTTATCAAAGTGTACAAAACATCGCCTTATCAATTAAGACATTTTTTACCCTTAGTTCTATATCTCAACAAATTTTTCAACCTTAAATCGCTTGATTTCATCACGTTTCAAAGTCCAATATTTTTGTAAAACGTGGTCTGAATTGCCAAGCAAAACCATAAAAATTAATTTCTTACATCCACAAAACTATCTCTCTTAGTTTTAAACCCTAATATAACTTTGAAGTCACAGAAAATGAAATTTACTACTATGTTACCAGGTGGGAACATTTGTAAGAAACGGGTTTCAATTACGGCATTTTTGACGTTGCTTATTATTTTACTCATAAGTTACGGTAAAAGTTTGCTAACCTTTTGTAAAGAACTCTGCTTAAATTCTCACTCAGTAAATTTTTGTGCAAGTTTCGGGTTCAAGTTTTGAATATGAATATCTTGGACTATATTATTTATTTCTATGATAAGAGAGAAAAAGCCGAAGTTACATTATTTTCAGAAAAATATTTATGTACAGTATTTTTTGTTGCATATCAATTCATTTTCACGTTTCGTAAATTCATGTTGTCAATCAAAAAAATTTGAATTTTTATTTGTATTCGTAAGTTACTGTTGAAATGTGCGAAGCCCCAAGTTGACGGAATATAAACTCGCAATTTAAGTTTTTGCCCAAACATACAAAATATTTAAAGTTATATAAAACACATTTGTTAACCCTATTTTACATGGGATATTTGAACAACGCATTTTACACAGGAGAAGGGGCCAAATATGCTCCCCTACCTAACAATGCAAAACCTATGGAAACATCAAATTTGGCATGCGGGTTCACCAAAACTTTTCAAAAAAATTTTGTTTTTAGTTGATGACGTCATCATTGTGACGTTACGTCCATATTAAAACAACTCGTTATTTCTGCAATGACGTCATTGGCGGTTTAAATTTTCTTGTTGTTTTTTTAATGCTGAATCATTAAACATCCAAGACAAAGTAATACGTTACAAAAACGTCTCATGACATCATTTTAGTTAAATTTTGGCCAAAAAATGCTCAGATTTAGAAAAGCGGCTTTGACTAACCTCAAAATCGGGAAACTTCTCGTTACCTTAGCAACTTCAAATTTTCAGGAGTTATTTGTGATGAAATTTGACTTAAATTTACGTTAATTTGAAATGAAAATCGTTGTGTTGAAGAGATTTATCACAAAAAAACTAATAGGGGGCAAAAATGCCTCCACCTTCGTGTAAAATAGAGTTTAAAAGCAGCACTGCAATTACAAAGTTTTCACGTTATACAGTAATTCATGAGAAGCTAAGAAATATCCCATTTTTTCTCTCTTTCTTTCTTCATTGTCCGCTTTTTCGTGAAGATTACCGGATCAGCAGCTCGACATTTAAGCTGCCACATTTTACGGTCTTCCATCACATCTATTTTTTTGCTTGAGAAAAGGACCAAGCGATTCTATCCACGATTATCAATGTAATTGATCCATCTAGTTTTAAATTATCAATTGTGCAGATGGAACAAGGCACTTGATTGTTTAAAAGTGCGTTACACAATTACGCAACAAAAATATCAGGAATACATATACAATGAAGCATACCTCGACACAAAGGAACGCTGTCAGACCATGATCCATCGTTTTGGCACACTGTAGTTATGGAATCCGTCTCTTGTCCCAAGAAAAATGTCCCCTGCCTGCATGAGAAAGTTATATTTCCTCCATTAGCAACATTATCCACATCCGAGCGTAGTTCTGACGGAATGTCACAAAAAGCGCTGAATTGCTCTAAAAACAAACGTACGAAAAATAAAAATTCAATTTACTAAAACATTAATGCTAAAAGTTGCCACAAAAACGCAACCAAGAAGTGCAAAATTTGTTTTTAAAAGTTGTTACAGGAAATTCTGGCTTTATTTTTAAGACATTTATGTTGAAGATTTTGTACAGAATGATACTTTAATGCACAGAGTATATATTTTATTCACTACACAATAACGTAATACTACTCTAGTTTATCGTATCCACTATCGGTATCTAAAATCGTGACAAAATACTCTTTATAAATACGTTGGAGAATTTACGATTTAGAAATTACAAAATTGCTATACACTACTGCTGGGTAAAGAATCTCCTGTCGAAAACAAAAATGCAACATTCTATGGCACATTGACTAAATAATAGTCACCAATTTACAGCAGTAATCTGGGCTAAGTGATCAATTCTTATTTGAATAATAACAAAAGCTCATTACGACTGTTCCTAACTGGTTTTAGTGTCACAACAATTCAAGTAATGACAATCCTCAAGTTAAACTTATTTTTTAAATACGCTATCCATTTTTCAAAGTCTAATAAATTTAGCAAAAGCTTAAGCTAAACAGTATTTATATTTTCCTTTACCTTCACCATCATTTTGGCAAGGTTCATTATTCAAGCATTTACGGGATTCAATTGAAGGACCAACGCAATCAGTTCCGTTGCAGATTCTGGTTTTGGTCTGAACACCGTCTCCACAACTGAGCGAGCAAGCACTCCAATCACTCCAACTATTCCAAGCTTCTGAAAAATAAACCGGTAGATAGCAAACATATCAATAGATATGCAAAATAAAAATGCATACAGAAAGAAAGACAAGTAAATAATCAGGCTTGTCCAAGGGACATATTTGTCTGTCCCATCCCATTCCATAGCAGTTTATGCCTGCCCCATCTCTTTCCATCCCATGGGATTCCTATCACAATACAATTCAAGAAAAGTTAATAATTTTACAAAACTTTAAGTATAATGTGTACTACATAGGTCTACGCGTTTAAGGAGAGATACAAAACGACAAAATATAATAACTTTATTAAGAACAACTTTGTTAACTTTAAAGTTCGGAAGAGTTTGCACTCCATTATCATTCTGGCTCTCATATTCCGAGTCACTGTGCTCATTTAGCAAATTTTCAATTTCCTGCTCATCAATTTCTGTCCCATATGTCCCATGGGAAAGCTATGCGTGCTTTCCCATCCCATGAAACACTTCCAATGGGATTCTCAAGGAAATCCCATTCCCATGGACAAGCCTGTAGATGATAGATTAATTTTTACATCCATCTTTATCAGACCAAAAGCAGCACAAAGCCTAAAATTGACCAAAACGCATACAAAAAAAGGAGTAAATAATGTGGAATGACAGCGGCAAAAAAATTTATGCGGTAATCGAGACCAGCAACTACCTAAATGTTAGATAACTAAGGAATTGTTAAAAACTAATATCAGCCAAATTCTGAAAATATTTTTGCAGTGCCCGGCACTCAGAATTACTACAATACAATATCGCAAATTATTCAAATAACCTGGAATCAAAACAGCTCACCTAGTAACATGTAATAGCAGTAACCTATATTTTTCACTTTTCAAACTAAAATGAAATCAAAAAGAAAATGATGATTGCAACTTCTGAGTCTTGGATAAAATCAATATTGGTCAAAATTGTTCTGTTTCACAATTAACAAGCCTTTAATCTAATCTCGCTTTAATTTTAAGTACAAGCTTTTCATCTGCTTTTTAAAAACACAGGAAGGTGGACTTCTTTGTGAGGTTTTAAATCCAAAGTCTCTAAAACATACTGCTTTTATTTCGCAGCAACGCACAGCCTATATAAAGAACCTGGTGCTTTGTGCTTGGTTCAATACTAGCTCTCTTGTCTTGGGGATGAACAAAAGGCGTTTGTTTGATGGATCTTTTCTAACAACACAAAAACGTTTGTTTTTAAAGCGAATCTATTTTCAAATTGTTCAAAAGGTATATTGCTGATTATTTTGCCAACCTGGACAAGCATTAGTGCTGCAAATAACGTTAAATTCACTGGGTCCAACGCAAGTGCCTTCCATGTTACAGGATCTTGTCAACCGAATTGTTCCTCCTCCACAAGATTGAGAGCAGTCTCCTTGCTGCTGCCATTCGCTCCAAGCTAAAACAGAAAAACGTTCCGTCGAATATTGTAAGTGCATTTTTATTCACCAAGTTGCTTTGGTTGGGCGACAGCTAAAGAACCTCCACAGCCTTCTGCTCACTTGTCTATCACATTCGCTGGCCGCTTTACCCTTTCTTTTTGAATGTTGAACATCAAGCAGGTAAAATGATTTGACTGCGGGAATCAAATCCAAGTCCACCAAACAAAATGGTAATAACATCAACAAATAAATGTATAATTACTCGAAAATTGAAAAATGCAAGTTCTGAATAATTAACGAGCAAATTACAATGCATTCGCATTATATTGCTTTCCGTGAGAGATTCTAAAATTTTTTTTTTTAATCCATAAGATGTACCGGTATTCGTTCTTGCACTTTTTGCAGTGTTTAAAAAATTAATACAATTCTTTGCTTCTTAATCTTTTTCTTATGGCAAAAAAATTGTATTGAGCTTTGATTTTTCGTCGCAATGACAAATTTATAAAGCAACAATAAAAGCAGTAGTTTACTTGGGCAGTCTTCTGTACTGATGCAAGTCGATTCCTCTATTGATAAGCCAACACAGTAGATCCCATCACAGCGCCGTTGTCTTGTTTGAAATCCTGCCTCACCTCCACAAGTTTGCGAACACAGACTCCAAGAAGACCACGAGGCCCAATTATCTAGATATAATGGAATCTGATAGCAAACCCAAGAAAAAACAAAAAAATTGCACAGCAATCTGTCTAATGTAAACATCAACAACCTCTGGTAGGAATTACTAAACCCTAAGTTTGTGGAGGTTGATACATTTTTTTGAAGGTTGAGCTCTTGGCCTCTCCAAAACATGTTCAGCAACTTACTGAAAACGAAAAAATGGCAAAAAAATTAGCTTTATCAATAGTAAGCCATTTACATTGACAGCAATAAAAGACGGGAGGCGGACTAAAAATATTGGATTGCATACTATTGAAATAGCCACATTTTCATTTTCAGAAGTTTTTTACGCGTGTTGGCATGGTGCTATTTTCAACTACATTAAGTGATCTAATCATGTAACCGCGCGTTTTATTATTCCATTCATGCCAGTGATTTTGTTTTGAGACTTTATCATTTATTGCTGCAACATTTTTCATGCATATTAGCGTTGGTCTCTCTTTTGTTTTTTTATTTTTGAAATTTCAATTTATAGTAATTTGGTTTATTGTATTTGACATCAAGCAATAATGTGCTTGTCTATAGTACACAGCTTTCTTTGCGCCTTTTTTGTTGTTGTTGTCGTTAATGATGCTTGCCAAGCTTTTTGGTCAACTCTTCACTTTCAATTGGATGTGTCTTTGGTGTTATGGTTCCAACCAATAATTTCTTAAGCATATGCCACGACAAAAACACAGCAAACATATAAACGTTTCGATTGACTCTGTTGTTTTCGTAACATAGCTCTGTTTGGTATGATTTCAGCAATAAGCAAACACCAAAATCAAATACCGGGTAAGAAAAATGGCAGATAAAAAACGTTAAACGAGGACTAAAGGCAAAATCAATGGGGGTATCTAAAGTTAGACCAATTGTTATAGACTAGATTAGCGATGACTCCGTTCTTTTTGACCCAGCCATGCTGAAGATATTTTACTTCAGACACAACATCGGTAACTCTAATGTTATAAATTTTGATAATTTTTCTTGGCAACCCTGTCGTCGATAAGCATTAGCGTCTTAGCGACGCCTTTCCAGTTCTAACCTAAAGCAACGACTAGGCTACTGCATTGGGTTGTTTCGCTTCGCACTAATCAGTTTGATCTTATCAACGCAACAAACCTGAGGTGGTAAAAAGAATAGCTTTTCTGAAGCCTAGCGATTTCAGTAAAAATCAAGCTTGCAAATAATACATTTCAGTATAAATCCTAGCCTAGTCTATCAACAAGGTTTTTATTACTAGGCTACACTGTACAAGCTCATACCCAGGATCTGCGAGAGGGGGTTCAGGGGGTACATTGTACCCGGGCCGGGGCCTAGGGGGGCCCGGGCTCAAGGGGCCTGGAAGAGTTCAAGTTTCCGCTTTAAGTTTCCGCTTTAAGTTTTGGTATCGCACCATAACACCGTAATCAACCTTGCCTAGAGCAAAAATATCAGTCACCTATTCAGAATTGGTAATTGGTCGCTATTTTTGCTACACAGCCTTTAGGGCATCCAATAGTGGCCGATTTGATTAAAAAAAGAGGAAAATGTACTAAAAGCCATACATTGCGTCGAAATTAACGGTTTGTTACATTTCTCTAACTTGGGAGCCCTAATTCTGCGGTATAACAATGTATGAGGGTCCACATTTCCAGCGATCCAGAAGCATTTCAACCTCAGAGAGCGGAGTCAAAGTTGTCATGCTACACTACTATCATTAAGTAACTCACTCTATCTGTATGAGTTCATTAGGTATTTGGGTTTGTGAAGTCTGTGATTGCAGTTGACTTCTTAAAACTTTTATCAGTAAAATATTTGCATTTGCGGTATTTAAGTCATTATATTGTATAATATTGTGTCAATGTCATCATCCCCCACTTCACATACTTTCTTTCATGCACATCACGTTTTCTGCTAGTAAATTTAAGCAAGTTTGGTGCTGGGATGTTGATCAAATGCTGTATTTTACCCTCGAGAAACATAAGAAGTGCTAAAGCTTTCGGGGCTCCGCCCCAGACCCCGCTGAGTAGCTCACAGCGCTCCCCCAAACCCCCTAGCTGGATTTAAACCAATTTTATGTCTAATTGTGTTTTTCATAGGTCCTAACTGTATGCGAATATCGTTATCCCTTCTTTTAAATGAAGATCTACACCCAGCGGCCAAAAAATGATTTAACGCCATGGGCCCCGATAAGGCTTGGGGGGCCCAATAAGATTTGGGGGCCCGGTATTGACCTTCATACCCCCTGAAAGATTTTCTCTCTGAGGCCCTGCTCATACCTGATAATAGGACTACCAATATTTAAGTAGGCCTATAGTATTTGCTGAAGGCATTTTGTGACCCAAGAATAAACTTTTCTATCTAAGTTGAAAACAATGGCCTACTAGCCTATTCTATTAACTCTGCAAGCCGTACTTTCGCTTGTTCTTGGACTTTTGCTACCTAAGCTATCGTTCAATCTACTCTTTTTCCACCTCAGATCTCTTTTGCTGATAAGATCAATATGATTAGTGCAGAGCGAAACTACCCACTGCAGAAGCCTAATCGTTGCTTTAGGACAGAACTGGGAAGGCGTAGCTAAGACGCTAATGGTTATCAACGACAGAATTGCCAATAAAATTATCGAATTTTATAGAATTAAAGTCATCGACGTCGTGTTTGAAGTAGAATAGCTCTTGAATGGCTGGGTCAAAAAAGATGGAGCCAACGCTAGTTTAGTTTTAGGCGATTGGCCTGACTTTAGTTACCCCATTGATTTTGCCTTTGGTTCTCGTTCAAATGATTTAGTTTAAGTTAAAATTTGTTTATATTTTCTAAACTTTTACCAGGACAGCTTCCGCAGTTGCAGCTTATTGATTGCTCAGTCGATCCAGTGCACTCATTCCAAACACTGCAGGTTCTGGTTAACCGCAGGCTTCCACCACCACATGTGGCAGAACATCCAGTTTTGGGTCGCCACGCACTCCAAGCTATAGCATACAATCCAAATTTTTAAAAGCCAATAATAATAACAAACTTTGTAAATTCCTAATGCTACTGTATAGTTTACCTTTACTTAAAGTTCTTTGAATGCAAAAAAACTAGCAGCATGACAATTAATAGCGATCGATAGCGCTTTTTTTCTTTTTCCAGTGATCGTTTTTTTTTGAAAATAATGTGAAACACCTTTTCATATATTTTAAATAAACCACCCTCACAGCCTTTAAGCAATTTTGCTCTTCTTTGGTTCATCTTTTTTTTACGAAAAAATTATTTAAACTGTTGTTTATTTTTATTGAAACGCATGCTATTTTTTTCTCAAAAATAAAGCACTAAATTGGTTCTAAAAACTATGTTTAAAAAAACTTGATGCAGTATTTAAAAGTTATTAACGACTTATGATCCTTGGCTGTTATGATCTCACTGCATGACACATACATAACTCCAAAATTACCTGGACAAGCTTCTGTTGCGCAGATTTGAATCTGCGTCGCATCACCAATACAATCTATACCATTGCAATTTCTCGTTCGCTCTTGAATTCCAGAGTCACAAGTTTTAGAACACGAGGACCAACTAGTCCAATTACCCCACGTGGCTAGAAAAAATATAAGTGCGTTGTATTTGTTATTTAAATTGCGCTTGGAGAAGCTGATTTTTTTGTTTTTTTTACGCGTTTCGCCAGTATTATTCCGCTTCATTCAGCTTCTGATTTCACATTCTCGCAAACTTCAAAAACTCTTCTTCCCATTTTCTTGCAGTAGTCTATTGCAATGCACGGCCTAGGTACAGTAACGCATCAACTGTAGTTTCTAAAAACTTCAGAAAACAACAGTATTTGGCTCTTCTTAGCTCCACTTAAAAATCTCTCCAAGAACAAAACAAACACTGAGTTAAAGATCATTAACTGAAATAAACTGAAATTTGAAAAATATGTTTAAAAATCAGTTTTAGCATCATTTTGTTTAACATCAAACATGTAAAAAAAGGCAAATAATTTAAAGCTGAAAAATTAAAAGCAGCAGCTGTATTCAAAACAAAAGTTTAGCACAGGTTTTGATAAATTTAAACCTATCAACTTCGCAAAACTCAAGCAAAAGCGTGTTAACGATAATCAATGCTTACAGTTTTCTGCTGTATTCATCTTCATATATTCTGTGTAGATTGCACGGTTTATTTTGTTTTGAAAATTTTTAAATGATATTAATATAATGGAAAATCGATTGATAACTGTGTTAAAACAAGATTGACAAATTAATGATGGCTTTTTCAAATTTAAATCACCTCAAAATTTATTAAAATTCAAGCAAAAAATGCTAGTTGTTTTTTGATGTCATTTGCTAGCCTAGTGTTTGGGACTTCGTGTTGATGACCAATTTTGTTTGAAGAAGTTTTTTGCTGTGGCAGACAAAGCAGCAATAAAAATCACCGCAAAAACTAAAGTTTGCTTCATTGAATTCTTTTTACCAAAATAACGCAAATATTCCACTTAGCTTATAATTGCTGTTCCAGTTTTTTTTAACAAAGCGAAGCAGTCTTGTTGATAAACGATTTCAAAAAAAAAAAATTTAATTTTCACAACATTGCGTGGAGATTTACGAAAATCGATTGTGGTTCCTTAACTAATTCATCATTATCTGTTTTTAATGTCACGTATGAATGCGGATAGAAGGACAAACTGCAGATCACACCATACTGTACAGATTTGCTGGCTCATACACATTTTTCGCATTTGGTGATGAAGAGAACTACTCAAACCAGAAAATCATCTTACAGTATTTTTCAAAAATGCAAACCTGAACAGGGTTGAGTATTGCAAGATACTTCAAGTGTCGTTGCTCCAAAGCATGATCCTGGACGCTGACAGCTTCTGACTTCAGTGGTTGTTCCTCCTCCACACGAAACTGAGCATGGTTTGATAGGAATCCACACAGTCCAAGCTAAAGAATGCCATCTTAACTAACTTTATGGTTTGTTTCAATTATTTATTTATAGTTACAGCATACTTTTAAAAAATACTAAAAACTCAGTAATGCATTAACATCTTACAACTGCAGTATTTTTAACAAATCAACAACCAAAAAAAAGTTATTTGGAAATATTATGAGATATAGGTGAGATGAAGCACGAAAGGATTGAACAGTTTCAATGCAATTATGCACAAAAACACGCCGCTGCAACCAGCACCCAATTAGGAAAGATATTGAAATACCTAACAATGTGATGATAAATGACAATGCAGTTTCTCTTAAGCATTTTGCGGCCAAAAAATTAAATCACCAATTAGTTTTCAAAATAAAAAATTGTCTTAAAAAACAAGTTTTTCTTGTGTTGATAAATGCTTACTTGGACTTGTGCACGATATTCCGCAATGCCCATTGCAGCTGCACAATTGTTTGTCTGAGCAATCATTGCTGGTATTGCATCTTTCTCCACACAAATTACTTCTCTCGACATTCTTATAATTAGAATAGCTGCATTTAGCTACAAAACAAAACAAAAAATTGCTAACCAACTTGATATATTTTAATTATTGTCTTTATATTCACTATTATGACCAATTATATATCGTCTTTACATTTCTATTAAAAAGTTTGAAATATACATATATAGCGAATACTATTGTGGTAAATTGCTAATGTTATATGTTACATAGGTTGCTAATATAATATTATGATTTATGATATGAATGGTCCATGCTGAGTAGGGTGTTGTAGTTGCCTTGACCTTTTCGGATTTTTTTCTACCTTCTTCAAATAGGAGGTTACTAAAAAAATCAAGAATACAAAGTTTGAGAAAAAAAAAGAAGTTTAGGGGTTGCACAGGGACCTTTTTACCCAAGATTTGGTGTTTGTTTTATTTTGTGCCGCTAGATGGTGCTATGTGAAATCATTTTTACTAATAAGTCATTGCAAAATCGAACATTACTTTTGGTATTATACATTCAAAAAAACTTCACTACAACTTCTAAAACTGTTTACATATATGTTTTATTTGTTTTTTTCAGAATTAATAGTGGTCAAAATTGATCACGTTTCTGTACTGGGAAACTATAACAGAAACTCTATTTGAGTTAGACCTACAGTATCTATTTTGGCTGGCTGTGTAAAACAGAGTGAAACATGGCCTACAATGTTACTTTCTGAAAGAATAACGGTGCAGACTACGCTTTAGGCTTAGTAATTGAAATCTATTGAACTGCTGTTCTAACTTAAGTATAGTTACAGCAGCAGCTTACTAATACCATATTTGTTATGTTTTGCTGTGTAAGATGTGGAGTTTAGTGCAATCTAGTTAGTTTAAACAAAAAAACCAGAGCCAGGATAAAATGGATCATTTTATTTCGAGACGTTTCGACTTAAACTAAAGTCATTATCAATCTTATTCAAAAAGAATCATTCTATTTGAATAAGATTGATAATGACTTTAGTTTAAATCGAAACGTCTCGAAATAGAATGATCCATTTTATCCTGGCTCTGGTTTTTTTGTCTAAGCTCTTCATATCGTCCCGTTATTCTGCTCCGTAGTTAGTATAAGCACTATAAACCATGAACATTAGTAAATCTACCAGTAATATACCATTACTAGATCTGTAAATTCTCGCAGTTGGCTGCCAGAAACTATTTCTAAACTTGATGACAATACTATCAAAAGCATATGTTTTTCCACGACGAAGCTGGAACTCCAACAATTTGTTTATTGAAAATTATTGAGGAAGTAAAGAAGCTGGTAGATGAAATAAAAAATTGGTACAAATGCAACTTTAACAAAACAAACAGTAGAAAAGCAAACAAAACCATTAAAAACCTCAAATAAAATTCTCTCTCTCTTCTTTGCCCTCTTTTCCGTCAGGTTTGCAGGGGCAGCTGCTCGAGATTAAGCTAACACACTTCACGGTCTTCCATCATCCCCACGATTTTGCTTGGGTAAAGTCTCAAGCAATTCTACCCAAGATCCTCAATGTAATATTGATTCATCTACAGTAGTTCTAGGTTGTCCAACTGTTTTTTCCCATTTGGTTTGGCAAGAAGCTTGCTTGGAAGTTTGTCCTGAGGCATTCTACTTACATTGCCAAACCATCTTAGCTGAAATCTTTACATTTGGGGACGTAGCGGCTTTAGAGATTTTCAAATCTGAAGATATGTGCACCTTGTTAATGATGTAACTCGTTTAATTTTTTTGAGAAACCTCATTTTCGACGCATGCACGTGCGATCGCAGGCTTTCAGTCATTACCAAATTTTCATGAACATACAAAGATACGGCAAGTGAGAAGGTACAAAGACTGTTTCGAAAATTGAGGGCTTTGCCTTTTTTCGACAATTCTCGTCTCACAACAACTAAATAGTGCAAAGTGCTCATTATTGCAATTGCCTTGCCAATTCAGATATTCAGTTCTTTCTCTTGCCTTCCGTCACTCGTGAATACAACCCCAAGATACTTGAACTTGTACGCGTGTTTCTGTGTCGCTCCACTCAGTTGCAATTAGCACTAATTAGGGTTTCTTGAAACATGAAGTTTCGACCATGTTTATTTTTATTCCTGTAGTGTCATAAGCAGCTGAAAACCTACTTAATGAGCGCTGAAGGCCAGATTCTGTAGAAGCAGAATTAAATCATCAGCATATAGCAGACAACTGATTTTTCAATTTCCTATTGTGGCAAACTCATCTGCTAGGTTCCATTTGTCGATCTAATTCATGTAAATAATAAAGAAGAGAAGAAACAAAACCCACCTTTGCCGGAGTTCAACGCCTACACAGAAAGCTTTGATTGCTTGCCATTTACTCAACCATAAAACTCCAGTCGGCACCATAGAATGCCTTAATAACATGTAACAACTGACCATCAATGCCATTCTCCTGCAGAACCCTCCAAAGTTCAAAAGGCAATCATATTATACTTTTTCGAGATCGACAAAGCATAGAAAAAGATCTTTGCCATATTTCCAAGATTTCTCAAAAATTGAAAAAAAAACTGGACACAACGATGAAATCTCGGTCATCAAACCAACGTCTTAAAAGTTTCTCCCAAAATTTAAAAAGATTCTCCCAAAATTTAATTTTTCCTCACTTTTTATTCAGCCTACTTCTGAAACTGAAGTCATACAACTAATACCTTCTCTAAAAAATAAAATTCGTGTGGCCCTGAAGAGATTTCAGCAAAATTTGTAATTTTAGCTGCTGATATCCTAGCTACCCCCTTTAAAATTCTATTTAATTACGCGTTTGAATTTGGCATATATCCAGACTGCATCAAAACTGCCAAAGTAATCCCGATTTACAAATCTGGTGATAAAACGAAAATGGGCAATTACCGTCCTATATCCATTCTTTCTACCTTTTCAAATATTTTAGAAAAATTAATCTACAATAGAACCCAATCATTTTTAGAAAAACACTCCGTCACCTTACCAACACAATATGGTTTTAGACCTGCTTATTCTACCTCACATGCAATGATTGACCTTTTAACTTCAACCCTAGATAACATTAATGTCAATAAAAACACAGCTCTACTACTTCTAGACCTAAAGAAATATTTCGATACGGTGAATCATGACATATTGTTAAATAAAATGAATCACTATGGTATCAGAGGAATTACAAATAACCTATTTGCTTCTTTCTTAGCAAACAGAAAACAATACGTATTTTTAAATCATACTCATCAAACTACTGGTACATCAAATGCGGTGTTTCCCAAGGCTCGGTTCTTGGTCCTCTGCTCTTTACAATATATATCAATGACATAAGTAGTTCCACTAATTCTGCTCCTAGGCTGTATGCTGATGACACATGTCTTATTTTACAAGATGATGGCATATCTAACTTAAAATACAAAATAAAAGGAGAAACTAATGCGGTGAACAAATGGATGATAGCCAATAAATTAACTTTAAACATGTCTAAGTCCAATGTCATTATTATAAACTCAAACAAAAACGGCAAGTCGTCTAAAAACTGTTATAATGAAGTTCTACCGATCATAATAGTGAAAAATGCTAAATATTTGAGTGTTACTTTTGACGAATCTCTGTTTTTGATTGTCATATCAAAAACTTGATAAAAAGGTT
Source organism: Trididemnum nubilum (assembly GCA_963965965.1). Classification (NCBI taxonomy): domain Eukaryota; kingdom Metazoa; phylum Chordata; class Ascidiacea; order Aplousobranchia; family Didemnidae; genus Trididemnum; species Trididemnum nubilum. The sequence goes on from OZ014474.1 coordinate 35,953,223, forward strand.
ATCGCGATCAGTTGGAATTCTAGCAAAGGTATAACAGTTTTTAAACACTAAGGCTTTATTAAATTTATATTATGCTATTTTCCACTCGCACCTGCAATATGGTTTAATTACTTGGAGCTCAACTTTTAAAAGTTATTAAAAAAAATTAAGTACTTTACAAAATAAAGCTGTCAAAATTGTCTGAGGCGGTAAATATTATGATCGAGCAACACAATTTTATGCAAAATTGCGCATCCTTAAATTAGTTGATATGGTCTTTTTTGAAAAAGCATAACTTGTGTTTAAATTTAAAATGAAAATGCTACCAGATCAATTTAGCAACTATCTCACTGAAGCGAGTCAGGTATACGAAAAGTTTACCAGAGCATTCTACCAAACCAATTATTTTATTCCTCTTTTGAATACGTCAAAAGCTCAAAGATCTATAAAATATCAAGGTCCTCTGATTTGGAACGTGTTGGATGCCGATTTAAAAACATACAAGACATTGCACTCTTATAAAGCAAAACTTAAAAACTTACTCTTGCAAAAATATGATCAAGAAACATAAGCTTAAATATTATGACTATAGTTTTTAGTTATTTATTTAACTTTTTTTTTAACAATAAGAGATTCCTGCTTCTCTCCTTCTCCCTCTTTCTTCCCTTCTCTTCTCCGCCGCTATTGTTTTTTTGTTTGTTGGTTGGTGTGTTCTCAAAAAAAAAAGATTAGATATTACTGAACAAAAAATAAAGCTTTAATAACAATAGGTGGCTGCAGACACCAAGACAAAATCATTCCCTTTGTAGTCTCCTTGTGCCTGTTTCGCTATAATTTTTACCTTGCTCTGATTTATGCTAAATTAGTTTAATTTATTTTCATTTTGCATTACTTTGTGGGTTTGTGCTGTTTATTTATAACAGATAACAAAATAAAGTTCAGTTCAGTTTTTAACATAAATGAAAAACGAAGAAGAAAAAACATTTTTGTATAACATGATGTCTGATTGAAAAACCGGGATCGAGAATAAGAGAAAAACTTTGGCTGTCGAAGAAAAGAAACGAAAATTACGACAGCTTCTCAATAAGATGCTTTTTTTTAACACAACTGTCTAGAATAAAAAGCTAAAACTTACATTGGATAAAAAACAATAATGATCGTATTTCACTTTAAAATTAAAGCCAGATATGAAATTAATCAATCAATTAGAATAATATGGAATAATTTGGTATTAATTATGCTTGTGGCATTAGGTCTGTAATGCAACTTTTGATAATTTTGATTAAAGAAGTTCTCTTGTTGGCTATGTAGTAAACAACAACTCCAAAAACAGTAGAAATGATCAAATGTGATCACAAGTTTGACGTATAGTCCAAAGACATTCAAAATAAAATTTTTTTTTTTTGAAATTGCCAAAATTTTGATGTCACTGTGCTACTCTTAAACATTAAAATATTTTTACAAAGCTTGACCAAAAGGGTTTTTGTTCAACGCCTCCAACTTGAGCTAAGATAGAAGTTGTCACAATAAAGTTTTCAAATTTATGGGGCGGCTGCAACACCCTAATGCTTCGTGATGCTAACGCAACGCGATTAAGCTCAGTGGAGTGCTAGTGTGATACTGGTCGAGAGTGCTCTTTCTGGTGACCTTGTTGTTAGACTTTGATGAGAGTATTCTAAGAAGAAGGTACGATGGCAAGTGCAGAAATTGCCCTCGTGTGTGGTTTGAAGGTTCGGGTGGGCTGCCAGGATAGGCTCTAAGTGAATTTAGATGCTGATGAAACACTAGACTATTGGGAAAGCAGATGCATGAGGTAGTGCTACCTCACAGTGGTGAAAAAAAAATTTATTTGTAGGGTAATTGAGAATAAATCTCTTTTCTTTTTTACAAGTTATATGCTTGATTCGAGGAGTCACTTCGCGGTCTTCCTTCCGCATTGATTTTGATATTCTGTGTTACGTGGTTTTTGTTGACTTATTAGTTTCGCAAAGATTAGACTTATTTATTTACTATACTATACATTTCAAGTCTATCATCCTAAGATCTTGCTCGTGGAAAAGAAAATCTAAATTAGGTTTTTCCAATCGCCCACAACAAAACTTTGGTTCATTTTTAAAGTCATGTTGTAAATAGACAATGCCTAAATCCCATTGGACAATATTGCATAATCCCTCATTATATCAGTATTCAAACAAAAACCACATTTATGTGCCTTACAAAGAGCAAAACTGTACAATAAACTGATTGACAAAAAGCACCTAAACATCAGATAAACCATCCTTTCGCAGCAGCTGTTACAACTAGAGATGGAAACCGGTCGGGTTACCGGTCGGGTCGAGATTCTTCGACTGGCCGGTCAAGCCGGTTGAAACACCGGTCAAATTTTTCTTTTTTGCAACTAAAAGACGTCTTAGCCCCAACCAAAATACACATATATATTTCGTTATAAATAAAACTTCTTTATAAAAAACAGTATTAACAAACCACACCTTTTGAAAACACTTGTTGAATGGTTTCAAGCTGTCACTAATATGCTGTCACCATTACAACATGCACATCCAGGGGCGTATTTAGGGAGGGTGCATTGTTATATCCCCCCCACCATTTGGGCTACGGCGCAAGACAAAAAAGTGCAAATATATGTTAAAATCGCGTAATCAGATTATAATAAAGCATGCATGTGAAAGAGGCTAATGCTACCTATGGCATTTTAGCATTATTATAATTAGCTTAACCCTATTCGGCCCAGGGGGAATCGATTAGCTCTCCCCCTTCATTTATTTTGAAATTTTGTTATGAAGCAGTCAAGCCACAATAATCAAATTTCTTGAGTTTTCCTAAAATCTACTGCTTCAACTTTCATTTGCAAAACCATTGTCGTATGACAAATAGATTCGGAGTTATTAAACGTTTTTCAAGGTCAACCCTGCGTTTCTGCCAAAATTTTCTAAAAATTAATTTAATCCTGTTAGTCCCAATTGTTCTGTCGTAATTAATAATCTCACGCTTTTTCGAACGTAATTCCAGTGACCACTTGAACGGCTTTTGTTCCGATCGACGTTGAAAAAGAGTTGTGACAATACATTTGCATTTACTATTTTGCCTGAGGCATTATAATTTTCATTATGATTTCTAAAGCTCACAGCTGAATTTCTCAGACAATTTCGTATAATTTTACCAAATTTCAAACGAAACTTTTTTTATCATTTTGCTAATACATCAGAATTGCGATTTAGCAAAACAAACGTATTTATTGATAAAAGAATTAAAGGCCAACATACGCGAAAATCTTTTGGTTTTTTGCCTGTATTTTTTTTCACGTAGCTGATATACAGTAGTCAAAAATGTCAATAAGTTATTAAGTGTGTTGCATGCAGCATGAATTTCGGTTGTCTTTATGTTCGAAATTTGATTTTGGTGACTAAAAAAAAAGACGCAAATTTTAAATAAATAATTAGTTTCTGCTTAGTAGCAGTGTCAGTAGAAAGATGTTCATTTCATTTTTCACAAAAACTTATGCATAATTTTGACTGCCAAAAGTTTTTTCATGAAGTTCAAGTGATAACATCCAACACAGAAATTTGCCCGAGTGTCTTTGCGCGTGACGTAGCAGCACACTGATAACTTCATTGTGCGCCTACGCTTTGTTTTCACCAAATTGCAACATTTTATATGCCTTTGCGATATTCAATAACATTGCAAAAAGTAAAAAGTTTTTGATAATAGTTGTTTCGGAATCATTATTTTCAATTTTCACCTTTTTTGTTATTCAAGGTTATTATTACTAAAAGCTTAGCTTTTAGTAATAAATTCACATCAAACTAAACAATTATTGTGTATGTACATTGTAAAATGTGCTATGTGGTATGATTTACTTGTTACCGCATTTACTAATGTTGTATTAGATTCTACTACAGGCCTACAGCATGGCATACTGATGCAGATATTACTGAGTTTTACATTGATTTTTCATTTGTGGTCTATAATGATAGGTGGCAACCGGGGAATGCTGAATTTGAAAAATTTATGTTGTTTTATTATTTTTCAATTTTCGCTTTTATTTGTGTACATTCACAACCAACAAAACTTATGTTTGTAGATACAAAAAAAAACAAAAACGGCAAGCAAATTCTCTACTAACAGACTTTGCAAGTAACAATCAGATTAGCTGATCATTTAGTAGATGAATTTATACTGGATTTTTTTGTGATCACCAATGACTAAGATATCTAAATTCACTGATGTCGTTGGGAAATTTTTAATGTTTCTAATTTGCTGCAACTGTCTAACAGCTTTATCGCATACAAACAATATTGCTGGTTCTGGATGTGAAGACCAGGGACGTATTTAGAGGGGGAGGCATCCTGCCAAGGCATTCCCCCTTTTGGGTCGTCAGTATAGTATAATTGGCATAGAATAGTATGCAAAATTGCGGTATGGCCCGCCCCCCCACCCCCTCCCTTGTAATTTGGGCAGAAAGTTTGAACAGAAAAACGGATAAAATCTGACTAAAGACCTTATTTTTTTTTTGGTCTTCACCTAATTTTGGGCGGGAAAACGGACTGATTCTGAGTGGAGAAGTTTTTCTTTTGGTCTTCATTATTCTCAAATTTCCTGGCTTTCCCCCCTCCCCCCGCCCCCCAGTTCAAAAATCCTGCGTTCGCTAGTGGTGGGGACAAAAGGAGTAGAATAGCTTTGAAGATTTTGATCAAAGATGAGAACCGGCAAATAAATTTCTAGCCTTGGGATTATGGTATTTTTTTACTGTTTTTTGTAAACTTATTCTGGACTAATCCCAGTAACAACCAAAGTTTGCAACAATTTTTTATAAAGCCACTCTTGAAATAAAATCTGAAACATTATCAAGATAAAATCGTAACGTTTGAGACTTAGACAGAAGACAGCCTTTGTAGAATGATACGAATAGTGATAAAAAGAATGGTATTTCGATCAGTAAAACCATTAATTGTAATTACAACGTTGGAAACAATTGTAATTTTTGCTTTTTAGTTCAGAAATCATTTGTGATAATACACTAGAAGGTAAGCCAATTAATTGGGTACTATATAAGATTTTTGGAAAATCTTTTGACGAGCAATGATCAAATTAATTTAGGTTCTCTTATTTAAACTTCATAAAAACTGCAAAATATTTGAATTTTTGAGAGAAAATTACTCTCCAATATTAGACAACGTAATGTTTCACAACGTAAGCAACAAAAAACAAACTATTCCGACAGCAAAAACCTATTACAGTACTCCAAATTATCCAAACTACTATTCTAAAAACAACCAAGAATCCGAGTATCAAGTTAGACCAATTTCTTTTTTTTTCTTGTACTTTAAAAGTCCGTAAAAATTGTACAAAAAATAGTTTGAAAAAATTAACATTTACTACACTCCGTCCGACGTATTTTGAAAGTTTTTTTCGTAAGTTTGAAGTAATTGCATTTTTATTTACCAACTTGCATACAGACAGCGAAAAAATCGTTCATTTTTCGAGAAAAGGCTGTCCTTTGCCCATCTGTCTACTACCACACACGGTAAATGCTTCACATGGCCCATTTCATTGCTAATATCTAGCCAGGAAGCTGGATGTAATTAAAAACTTTTTTCAAGTTTTGTTTGACCAGACCGGTAATCGAACCCAAATCTATTGTATCAACAACAGACGCTTTATCCACTCGACAAATGATAAAAATATTGTTATATAAAAATTTTATAACAGTGTTGTTACATACGGAATGCTATATGGCACTTTTGATTAGGTTTAGCAATGCCAGATATACTATATTGAGAATGAAACTCATAGGACTAGTTTTCCAAGAGAAAATTCTTACTATATTATATTAGACTGCCAATCTTCAGCATACGAGTACTAAAAATTACACCAAAATTCAACCAATTTTATTGACGTTTGTTGCAGCCATGTTATATACATTTACACACAAAATGTGAATGAGAAAGATTAGTGGTTTGATGCTTGTTCTTTCATAAATTTTCTACAAAAAATACCATATTCTGTAGTGTTTAGCAAAACGAATTAGAACAGTAACAAATATTCAGCTTGCAATTAATCCAGCAACAAACTAATGATTTAGATAAATTAGCGCAATAGAAATAATCTTTTAATTTAGTCCGTAATTATCTCTGAGTTACTGAACAAACTCCAGCTGCGATGCCGCGTTACGGCAATCAAACGCTTATTAACATTATGCATATAAAAAGCGAAACGATCGCTTCTGATAGTCCTTGACTTATGTTGAAATTAATTGAAGATCAAGGTTGCAAATATAATCCAAAAAGTTTGGACTTTTTGTCAGAAAATTGATCTTCTCGTGGAGCAAAAACGGATTTTTTACCTTCAGTAATTCGGGAGTTATTGACGTTTGATTTGGTTGTGTCGAATCGATCCCCCTTGGGCCATTAATCAAGAAATTTTGCCTGGTCCGAATAGGGTTAAGAGTAAAAGTGGCGCAGATTTCAGAGTTTTTAGTACATGCTAAAATCTTGGCGCTTTGAGAAGCCTTTTTCAACTTAAATTTACCACACTCTACGCTGGGCAAGAAAGACATTGCTCTTATTTATTTATATCTAGCTAGCCATGGCTTGTTCTGAAGTAGCATTTCTACAAACGGCTGGTGCATTATATTTCGGATATTTCCAGCCAATGTCATAACAGTTAAGTGTTTGCTGCTCGGCAAATCACAAATAATCTGTCACCAATTGCTAAAAAACTCTTTTCTTGGCCTTACGAATAATATCATTAGAAAGAACGTCTAATAATTTAGCTTGTGCTCTTTAGTTCTTTTGATGCTTATTTTGTGCACGTTCTGCGCTGCTCAAAACAAGTCTTTCAAACCAAAATTTAACCTAAAAAGATCTTAAAATTGAGTTATTTTCGCAAAACACGAGAAGACTTTTTCGCGTTTGTTTCTGAGACCCCCGTCCGGAGTCACTAATTTTAACACCTCACCCATGCCTCACCCTCCTTTCGAAAATTTTTTATTAGGTACATTTAACAGTGAACAAAAACCTTCTGTAAAAAAACGGTTGACCGGGCCGGTCAGAAACCAGTTGACCAGCCGGTCGACCGGCCGGTCAACCGGTGTAGGTTTTGAAATTTACTGGTCGTGTCGGGTGGAGAAAATCCTGACCGGTTCCATCTTTGGTTACAAGTTACAATATATTATCAACAACCACAACGCGTTTCGGGAAAACAATTATCACTAAAAGTAACTAAAGTTCGTTTCTGAATGCAATTTCTTTGCCATTAAGTAGTCTAAGGTAATCAACCGGTAACGTGATCGATACAAGCTTCTGTGTGCAGATCGATGCAGACCATGCAGAAGATCGTGGAAAAGTGTCCAATCCAGCAACCAAAATGTAGCCAAAATAATACCACTAACCAGAGTCTGGCGCATTACCTACATGTACTATCATTTTGCTGTTACACCGTATACGAAAGAAGAACCGGTTACCCAAGACCAATTATTACAAAATTTCCAACAATGGGAATGCAATAATTATCACATAGCAGTGATAACAGTTCTATCAATCTTGAAACTTGACGAAAAAAGGTTTATTATTGATCTAAAATATATACATACGCTTGCAAATTGTTCTTCCAGTCCAAACTTTTCTACTGTCACAGTAATGAAAAACAACGTTGGATTCTCTTTCGTATCCTGGCTTGCATTTGTAGACTGCCATATCATTGTAGTTGTAAGGCGCCTGTAGAATACTCTCTATCTTGGTCGAGGAGATTCGACGAAAAACCATCACCCTTTCACCAAATTCTATTGAAGGAGGATCCCGGCAAAGAGTTTCTGCAAAATAGTACAACATATATAGTATGGATTGAGAATCATGCATACTTTAAAACTTTTAAAAAAATGTCAAAAAAGTAGTCTAAATGAAACACCTCATGACTTACAACAACTCTCTTTACAAAAATTGAATCATTGATAGTTGTTTTTTTTTTGTTCGACTTCTTCGCGAGAATCAATTTATGTCAATGGACAAAGTTAAGGGCCTGTCATCTTGAAAAATTTGAGTAAATAAACCGATTTGATACTGCTTAATCTACTTTTAGCAAATCATGAAGATACTTTGTTGAAGCATTATAACGTTATATAATAGACCTAAGGCAATATGACAAACTCCAATTCTCCTCGAACATTTTAGTGTCTACATACGCCGTTTCATTTTTGGATCTAGTTTTGTGAAAAGAATTATAAACAAAACTTGAAGTATTCAGTCTGGTCAAAAAAAAGAGACAGTGAATCACTTGGATTAACGCAAGCATAACCACACTCATGATCGCACAAGCAGATTCTTCTAGATCCACAAAGAGCGTCGCTTCCGGGTCCTGGACATGGTGCTCGACACACTCTTCCAACGGCAGCTGCCTCAATTTCATTTCTTGCTTGGCATTCTTGTCCTAAACAGACAAATTACGTCATCAAATTATGAAAAATTTAAAGCTCAGAGGAATCATTGCAACTGAAAATGGAATAACATTTTCACCGAAAAATTTTACGTTAAATGGAATAGAGCAAAAATGAAAAATATTCATCCACACATTTTTCATTCGCAGTTTAATATTCAAGACTAGGATTTGAGTTAGGATTAAGATTAAGGTTCAATTTGGGGTTAGTTTTAAAGTAAACATTTTGAGTTTGGGTCCGATTTGAGTCAGATTTAATAAAAAACTAAATAGAAATTTTTGGTGAAATAAAGCTTTGTTTTTTAATTTATTGCGAGAGCACATACTTACCGTAAGATGGTTGAATGAATGCTGCAGCAAGAAGAAAAGTAAAAACTCCCTTTGAAGGGACTAAAACAAAAATATTCATTCTAACTGATATCGGTTTGATTGTTACTTAAAACGAATCTAATAAAAACCAACTAGATCTTTGACTCCATCACACCTAATTTTTGTAAAAACATAGACACATCATAATGATGAATGAGTAACACTCTTTAGAAGAAACTCACAAAAAACTTAAACCCAAATTAAACGGAGCAATATCGCAATTTGAAAATAATGCTTATTTAAGATAAACAACTAACACTGATTCTGAAATGCTAGTATACTGAGTCCTCAAATCTACTTAAACATCAACTCATTTTGTCTATCTGCACACTTTATAAATTTGACCAAAAAGTTAGATTTATTTTCACAAGAAAAACATCTTATATTACGGTATTTGTATAATCTTTTTTGTATTGAAAACTTCTTCAGATATGCTCCAACACCTATTCAAATAGATACAACTAGGTTTATTACTTATTCAAATTTATAGCACTTACAAAAATTTGAATCTACTTGATATAATGCTAAAACTTATCTGAAAAAGTTATTAATACATACAAAAAGTTACAAAAATAATCAGAGGCATTTTTCTTTCAAGCTTAAATTTTTTGAATGATTTTTTCGAATCAAAAAAAAAAAATAATTGAGGACCAATTGTATTGATCATTATCTAAGGAGGTCAACGAAATCCAACTTCACCCTCAATTAGATTTCTCCAGTTAATTTAATCAACTGCATATCTTAGCTTTACCTTATTACAATTCAAAAATGCATTTGAAAAAATTCGCCTGTAAATACAACTCTTATTCCATGGGGTTGGATCAAAACCAATAACAAATTTGCAATCGATCATCATAATGATTTAATAATGTCAACGTGTTTATTTCGATAATGTTCAAATACATTATTTGGCGCGACAGAGCATTTTCAACAAGTTTTGCATAATTGGTAAAAGCTCGTGTTGGTTGAACTGAAGCATGCAAAGAGATTCGCTTAGTTTTAGAAAAGGCAACTTAATTAACTTAAGAGCATGATAAACGGACTTCTTGAATAATTTAATCAAAAACAATACAGTTAAAATACTGTAGAATATAATATTGAGACATTTCGGTCAATTTCTTTAAATCATTGTCAATCTAGAACATAAAAAATATAAAATGACGGCTGGCTCTAAAGGGAAAATTACACACTCAACGTGTAAACTTAGATTCTGTGATTACAAGACATGTACTATCCACAATGTCTGGATAGGAAAACACGTAAGTGTATTAAAGCGTGAAGTTTTTTTTTTTTCTATTCTCACTAGCCCAAACCCGACTAAAATTTGAACGGTACTAGCGAGTAAAAACTCCAAAATTTTGTTTAATACAGCCCGATTACAAAACTTACCGTAAGTAAAAAAGAATTGAAGTTTTTTGCATAACTTATCCAACTAAACTCCTGTAAATAAAGGCGGGACTTGACAAGACAAAATATGAAATTGGACAGCAAAACAAAATTATTTTGCTGCATCTCCTTGCCTGGCTATTTGCACATAAACATTAATTTATACTTTTTACAGGTATACACTAATCACATCACACATATTATTTTAAAACTTAACAAAAGAAAAAAAAGGACAAAAGGAAAAAATAAAAAAAAAACAGAACAAGAAAAAAAGGAAAAATCCATTACACGTAATTAATTTTAATGAACCAGAACTTCTTACAGCAGCAAATCATCCCAGGAAAACTGATAATAAAAGAAATTCCACTTATCCAACAGCAACTACCTTAATCAATGTTGACGAATCATCCAAACCACTGTTTGTTTTCTATGATTGATTTCATGTGTGCATGTATTTTTTTTTCTTTTTTTTGCACATAGTTTGATATTTCGTATTGAAATGTATGACGTTATTCTCTTCTTTTTCATTCTTTTTTTTTGTTTTTTTTTGTTCTGTTATGTTATAAAATAATATGTGTGATGTGATTAGTGTATACCTGTAAAAAGTATAAATTAATGTTTAAATGCAAATAGCCAGGCAAGGAGATGCAGCAAAATAATTTTGTTGTGCTGACCAATTTCGTATTTTGTCTTGATTGTCAAGTATCGCCTTTGTTTAATGCAGTTTAGTTGGAAAAGTTATTCAAAAAACTTCAATTCTTTTTTACCTACGGTAAGTTTTGTAATTGGGCTGTATTAAACAAAAATTTTAGAGTTTTTACTCGCTAGTACCGTTCAAATTTTAGTCGGGTTTGGGCTAGTGAGAATAGAAATGGGGGGTATTACAAAAAAAACTTAACGCTTTTGTTTTCCTATCCAGACATTATGGATAGTACATGTCTTGTAATCACAAAATCTAAGTTTACACGTTGAGTCTGCAATTTTCCCTTAAGAGTCAGCTGTGATTTTATATTTTTATGACCTAGATTGACAATGATTTAAAGAAATTGACCGAAATGTCTCAATATTATATTCTACAGTATTTTAGCTGTATTGGTTTTGATCCAATTTAATTAAACTTTATCACATACACAGACGACGCAGATAGCATAATTTTAAAATAGGGTTCAATCTAATTGCTTATAAATGACATAAACTGTAAAAATGATATTAGATAGGTTTTATAATATAGATTTAATACGGTAGGTAGAAAAAACGATAAATTCAGCATCAAGATGGATTTCGACAGAATTCGTTTTTTGTCCGTTTTCGTAATTATTTGCTTCTCCATGAAAATTGTGTTGTTTTTTTTGTCCGCATTTCTATATGTCTATATTCGCACTAACCAGACCTTCACATACTGGACTGACTAGACACATTGCAGGTATCCATTACACATATATAATTAAAGATCAAAACACAATTTTTGTTACTTTTATTTTTCAATTAATTTTTGTTTAGTCATTCTATTACACTGATAAAATGCTGCCTCAGCGAACCAAAAGGCTTATATGTTACTGTATGCTTAATCTAAATCAAAAAAAATTGCAAAGAGTGGAAAGCGTCTAATCTTTTATATCCATCAGAGCCAATTGGGGAATACCCGTAATAAAAAATTGAGGTTCGCCTCACACAAAGCATTAATCACGAAACTCCCTCAATTATACTGCGATTTTGCAAGCGCTAAATGAGGTAACTTCAATTTCATCCAAGAAAAAGTAATAACACTCAATTCACTAATGGAAATACTCATCTGCTAAATCATTGCGCCAATTATTTTAGATAGTAGCAGACTACAATCAAAATGAAAAACTTAGTAAAAAGGTAAAAAAAATGTTTGTAGGTTCTTTTAGTAGAATTTTTGCGGATTCTTTACAACTACCTCAAAATTATTATTTACTTGTTTTCCAAGATTAGTGATGGTTCAGCAATCGTTTCAACATTGCACGGAAAGTTTCATAGTTGCAGATTTATTATTTTGTGCAATGCTGTGCTTAACAGTTTAGTTAAAAACGCAGCCCTTGGCCAAGTTTGGTCAGAGAAGAGCGTTGCCTTTTTCTTCCACAAAAAAGAAATATTGAGAGTACCGCAGTTTTTCTTCTGACCAAGTTTTGAAAAAAAATTACTTTAAATTGACCTCTTGAAAATTGGAACTAATAAGATGTTAGAATGTATTTGTCTGTCAATATCAGTTCTACAATTTTAGAATAAGAGACGTATATAATTATAGTATATCATAACACAATATGCACGTCAAAAGTTAAAAATTCGAAACCCTACAGTCTGTTTCACCCGTAGTTGGGATCATCAAGTATGTCTCATTCAAATAAAATCCTCAAAAAGATCTTATTTGAATAAGACACTCCTGATGATCCCGATCACAGGTGAAACAGACTGTAGGGTTTTAAATTATTAATTTTTAACTTTTTACGTGTACTGTGGAGCACATTTTTGAATCGGTTAAATTCAAACTCCACTAACATAGTAAATAGTAATTTTGGTCTGCATCAATTTTGCTGAATTCCAAACAATAGTTGATTTTACATAATTTGATGGTGCTGATTCCGAAAATGTAATCAGTTTTTGCCTATCACGTCACGTTTAATCGGAAAATTTAAAATATAATATTGCACATGATGCATTTTAAAGGCATTTTAAATTCTGTGGTCATAAACAATTTCATTGCTTGTTACATTTATTAATACCGTACATACATACATACCAGAGGTGGAGTCGAGGACACAAGGCTCGAGGCCAAGGCCAAGGACACAAAAAAAATTCGAGGCCAAGTACAGCCTTTCCGAGGACAGACCTTCTCGAGGCCAAGGACAGGAATGCTTGAGGCCAAGGCCAAGGACCAAGGACACAGCCGCAAGTGTTCTCCAAAAAATAAAAAAAGTCTTCAAAAAAGTTTTTCAGGCAATCTCCAATTTATAGGCGTAGCCAGAATTTTTGATTGGGGAGGCCTAAACCACAAATCACATGCAATGACGTCATCAAAAATTTGCCTGTTGGCACTTAACCAGGATTTTGCAAAGGAAAAGGGCTAAAACTAATATAGTTAAAAAGTGCAAATTCGTAACTTTGGAAACGTTTTGAGAAAGCCAATGTAACTCAAGCGTATCACAGACGGGGGTCTGGGGGCAAAGCCCCCAGCTGTTGGGCGATATTTTGTAATTTTTTGGAAAAAAAGCTACTTTAGTGCCATTGAATCACATTTCACACATGCTTAGAGCCATTTGAAAGCACTAGATTTTTGACACTTGAAACCCAATTAAAAAAATTAAATTGTTTAATCCTTCTAGTTGCAATTTAAGTCCAAAACACGTTTAACATCTTGCATTTTGGTGTTAAAGTTTAATTGTACATGATTTGGTCCAGGTAGGGGGAAATAAGGTGCATCGTCTCCTGCAACATTTTAGCAGTAAATGAAAACCCACTCGAAAATTTTTCTTAGAGATTTTCGTTTTGTCATGAAAATAACCAGCTATAGAAGTGCATGTTAGTCCAGGGGGCTCAGGCCCCCTCAATTGAAGTTCAACGATTGGTTCAATCAGCAATTTCCATGGCTAATTTTTTTAAAAGTATTTTGTGCGTAAAAACTACCAAAGTGGAAGGTGAATTAATGAATTGTTATTGAAAAATAGTACAATAGATGGTCATGTCTACCAACCATGTTATTGCCGGGCTGGATTTACATCGAGCTAGGTCCCTTGCACTTTGGAGATTTTCGCAACATCTTTCTGCCAAATGTAGGTGAAGACCATAAAAACTCTTAAGATTTGAGCGCAGGGCCCTTAGCTGATACTGCGCCATATTGTGCTAAATCCGGCCTTGGTTAATGCATTACGTTCATAAAAAAGCTAGATGTGATTCTGAGATAGCAACTTTTAGGACAAAAACTATCCATTTCTTCCAGGTTTACGTTTAAATTGGCTGGCAAAAATCGATTTTAGGGGGTACGGGGGCCCCTGATTTTCAATATTGTTGTTCGCTACTGATGTAAGCGAAAAACGCTAAAAAGAAACTGAAACTGAAGAAACAATAGGCTTTTTTGTCACATTTTTGTCATTGGTGAAATTTCAATTGGGGGGAAGGCCCGCTTGGCTAAGCCTATCCTCCAATTGCGGAAAACAAAAAAGGTATTTGCAAATTTTGTGCGAGGTTTCTGGCGTTTTCCAACAAAATTTTAACGGTTCAAAAAATAATGCTGTCCTCGAGCAGAGGACAGGGCAATTTTCGAGGACCTAAGGCTTCGAGGCCAAGGCCAAGGACTTGAGGCTTCGAGGCCAAGTCCAAGGCCAAGGACTTCAAAATGTGTCCTCGAGGACGTCTTCGAGGCCAAGGAAGTCCTCGAGGACTCCACCTCTGATACATACAACTGTTAGCCTAAAATCAAAAACAAGCTACACTGCTATATAATCTTCAAGATTTTAGAATTGTTTGGTGCTCTTCAGCCTTCACTGTATTCACCAATCACCATATTCACCACTTGGGTAATGAATGCCAGGCTTATAGTCAGTTATGGTAGTTATAGTCTACAAGTTTTAAGCTCATATTCCCTAAACCTCCAAACTGTGGTTAGCCTGCTCTAAAATCACAGGGTAGGCACAAGGCAATGCAGGAAGATAGACTGTTTGATGTGTAGAATTAGGGTTAGCATTCTAAAACGGCTGGTACTGGATAGGCAGGGCGACAGTGCAGAAAGTGCTACACTGCCCATGTCACCGTACCGTTTTTGAGAACTATTTTGCATACTTTGCTTACCTTGCCATTTTAGACTTTTAAAACGGCAGGGCAGGCAGTGTTACTGTCAGGGTTAGGGTTGGTCAATATAAAACGGCAATGCAGGCAGTATATGCAAAATGTTTTTCAAAAAAGAACATGGTAGGTAGTGTAACCCTGTCCTGGCTACACTGCCAATCCTTCTGTTTTAGTTACACTAAGCCCAGAGAGAATAATACGAAGTTTATTTTTGGAAGTATTTTGAAGAAAATTTTGTTTAATAGGTATAGATTTATATAAAAGCATTTCTGTGTTGCCTAAATAATTGTGAACTGCTTTTCTGTAATCAATGGCTACAATTTCGTCATCACGAAGAAAGTGCAAGCTTGATTCAGACGTTTTTTGCTATATCTGCGGTTCTTTTACTGTTTCTTAACAAAGACAAAGAATTACGGACTTCGTAAAAAAGGAAATTTGGCATATTTTGGATTTAAATTAGGAGATCAAGACAAGAGTTGGGCTCCGCACCAGGTTTGCAGGACATGTGTTGAAAATTTAGCGGAGTGGACAAAACAAAAAAGACAAACTATTGGGTTTGCAGTTCCTATGGTTTGGAGGGAACAAGCCAATCATGTTGACGATTGTTATTTCTGTATGAACAATGTTGCTGGTTTCAGCTCTAAAAGCAAAGGAAACATCAAGCACCCAAACCTTCCTTCAGCAATCACACCTATACCTCACTCTGCTGAACTTCCTCCACCTTTGTTTACTTCCTTGCCTGAAGTAGTCGATGAACCAGAAAGTAGTACAACAGAGAAGAGTTCTTTGGAAGACTATGGTTATGAACCATTAGCTGACTACAGATCCCCAATATTGATTACGCAAGCCTTTTTGAATGACTTGATTCTTGACCTGAACCTGCCAAAAGAATCTGCAAAACTCCTTGGGTCCAGGTTACAACACAACAACCTTCTTGCTCCCAACACAACATATTCCTGGTACAGGCGAAGAGAAAAAGGCTTGGTGCAATATTTTTCCATGGAGAAAACATTTGTATATTGTCACAATGTTGCTGGTCTTCTTCAAGCGATGGGCTGTGCATATGACCCAACAAAATGGCTACTTTTTATTGACAGTTGTAAAGCCAGTTTAAAGTGTGTATTGTTGCACAATGGCAATAGATATGCTGCAATACCAGTTGGCCACTACGTTGATCTTAAGGAAACTTACCAAAATATGAAAATGTTATTAGCGAAAATAAAATATGATGAACATAAATGGATTGTATGTGGAGACTTGAAAGTTTTAGACATTCTTTTGAGTCAATAAGGGGTTTCTACCAAATGCCCTTGCTTTTTGTGTTTAAGGGACAGTAGAGCTAAAAATGAGCACTGGATTCGTGAGCAATGGCAAAAGAAAAATGAGTTTACAGTTGGAGAAAAGAATATTCTCAATGAAAGTTTGGTATCTCCTGACGAAGTACTCTTACCACCGCTTCACATTAAGCTAGGCTTAATGAAACAGTATGTAAAAAGCTTAGACAAAAGTGCTTCAAGTACATATGCCAAAAGTTTTCGTTTTTAAGCGATGAAAAATTAAAAGCCGGCGTGTTTGATGGACCAAAGATACGACAGCTCCTAAAAGACAAAGAGTTCATTGAAACAATGAACCCAGAGGAGAAAAATGGTTGGGTCGCTTTCAGCCAGGTTGTAAATAACTTTCTGGGCAAAACCAAATATCCAGAATACAAAAAAAGTGTTAAAGCTTTGCTAGATAACTTTCACAAACTTGGTTGTAACATAAGTGTCAAAGTACATTTTTTACACAGTTGTTTGGAGTATTTTCCAGAAAATTTGGGAGCTCTAAGTGAGGAGCAAGGTGAAAAGTTTCACTTAGACATTAAAATCACGGAGAAGAGATACCAAGGTCGATGAAACTTTAGTATGATAGCAGATTACTGTTGATGTCTCATGAGGGATGGGAAAAGTTTTGAACCCAAAGGTGATGCTATCTTTGCAAGCTGTGTTAAAAGTTTGTCACATTAATGATGTATTGCTTACAATATATACAGTTTATACTGCGTATTACAGGTTATCAACTTAAAAACGAATTGTAAGTACTTTACAAATGTACATCTTGCACTAATAAAACAGACTTTGCCTCATTGTGCAATTTAACTCTCCGTCAAGATCAACTTCTCTTATGCAAACTGACAGTAAAAGCATGATTTTTCCCTAGATCTACAAAAAATTAAAATGCATTGTGTAAAAAATATTGACGAGCTAGGCAAAAACTAATATGATTTTTGAACTCAGCGCTCCCAAGTTAGGCATAATACGTTTTAATTGTTTAATCAGCAGAAAAAATTTTTTTCAAATGTAAACCAGTGTAATCTTTATATATTTTTTTTTGTTATTTCTTCCACTGCTTAAGCCGACCAATGTTTGACTTTTTAAACTGTAAAAATAAAAGCAAATTTGGTTTTGCCTTATCATAAATCTAAAAAATAAGCACAAAAGCAATAAAAATGAGTTTCAATTGGTGATTCTCAAGCCGTTTGTTTTTCGCTGATAGTTCAGGACCGCAAAACAGCCGTAAAATTGACTCCTTAGTTCTATCTAGCGTCAGCATAAATTGCATTTAAGGTTTGATATTGATGCAACCGTATTTTCTTTTGGTACCGGTATGCTGTTATACTAAAATTATAATGTTCTAATAGAATCATAATACTAGTCTCTCATACTAGACAAATAGCCTAAAATTTGTTTGTGGAATGAATTATTTTATTTCAACATTTTTTTGGTGGCTTTACCATAATTTTTACTGTATTATAACTACATTAAGTAAACCATTTTCCTGGGTAGGAAGTAAAAATCTAGTTAAGACGCTTAATCTACAAAAATGTGGATATTTTTTGTTTGGAGTATTATAATGGACTATAATCTCTATCATTTGTACTTTTTGAGTTATGCCTTTTTAGAATTTCAAGGCTAATTTTTTAACCAAACTTTTTCATGCCAAAAAGGTCTAACAAACACAATTATTGTTACTTCATAGCGTTAGTATTGTCAATAAACAATGAATTTGAATAAATGAACCAAAAATTACCAGTTTTTAGCAAACTTAGATACGTGTTTTTAAGTAAGAATTTTCATGCACATGCCAGTCAGATACCGGATCAGTAAATAAAACAAACCAAGCACAGTTGATAGCACATCAGATAAATCTTTTGATGAAATATCGATCTGGTTAGAGGCAGCTAACCATCTTAAAAAGTAGAGTTTTATGAAGAAAAATAATTTGTCATTTCGTGAGGGTTAGATTTTTGTCTTCAAGAAAACAAAACCTAGGCCTAGCTTGGTCAATTTCTACAAAAAAAAAAATTGTCAGTGAATAAGCCTTTGTGAAAAGCAACATTACTTCAAGTTTCAATAAGCCTACTGTAGTTATTGGTGAAGTTATAATTTTTGTCGTTCTGGTCAATTTTTGTTTAATTCTACCACTTACGGCATTTTGTGTCACGTGTGCTCCTTCATGATACCAGAAACTGTTGAACCTCAAAGCATTCACCGAGAAAAAATGCCAAAAATTTTTTTGACTTTGTTGTCTAAACCCAATTTAGTGCAACACTGATAATGCATTAATGCCTTATGCGCAATTCTTAATTGTTGATATTTTTTAAATTGAATGTTTGCATCTGATGTACACTATCAAGGTTAATAATAAAGAGTCACACTTGACCTTATATGATGTTTCAGAATTTTTAAAAATTGAAAAAACTCTATCTGTGATTTACTCAAAACACCTGCCATGTGGGATAGACTGCATTGGCTCTAATTCCTTTATTTGCAGATTAAGCACCTCAACTCGGATTTGTTTTTTGTAGTTTACACTACTATTGGCTCTGAGCCCCTAAAATCGTCCTCTAAAGTAAAAAAAAACATTCCTGAAAAGTTTTAAGATACCACAATATTACGCCACGTTCGCCTGTTTGTTACTTCGAGAGTGAGTAGACTCGCCGCTTAATCTACGAGTTCTACGATAAACGCTCGTACAAGCGCAATTACGCGTCAGATCGTACGTTACATGAAACTGTATCACAGTACCGCAGGTTTACAAATAAATTTCAATTTCAGTACAAAAACTTGATAATTTTTTGTTTTATAAGTTGGAATCCATCTCATTTGCTCTGATAGGCTTGGAAGTAGAAAAGGATAATTTTAATATGCAAGAGTAATATTATTGTGCAGATAAAACTTGAGAGCATCATCTTGACAAACATTAACAACAAAAAGAATACAGGTACAATAAAAAAGTCTGCAATGTAAGTTTAGTTTTACAAAGTGCCTGTAGATTTAATTCAACAAGACACTCATGTTAGACAATGCAAATTAAAACTCCGGCCAACATTAATTTATGACACAAAATGTGTAAATACCCAGCACTAGCCAGTTGGTCCAACGGTTACGCATTCATTTCTGAAGCGGTAAATTTTAAACCGATCAGCTGTGGTCGAGTAGGCAGAGCATCTGCTATCAAAGCGGCAGACCCTGGATTCAATTCTAGCTCAGGTTAAACCAAAGGCTATTTGGCATGTACAGCTTCCTTGTTTGACGTTTAGCAATAAAAGGGTCAGAGTGCAACCTTCAACGTGTTTGGTAGACAGGTTGGCAGATGGCAGCTTGACTCGAAGACCGAAAGGTCTCATCGTTTTCTCCTGACTAAGGCAACTTGGTGAACGAAGATGCAATTGCAATATAGCATGCGAGAAGTTTGAGTTGTAAATGGCGGGCTGGTCAATTTAAACATGGTGTAGCCAACGGCTCGCCACCGCTGCGACAGTTTTTCGAAAGTACCTGTGTTGTCCGGGCACAATGATGCGCTGATGGGATCTGCAAACTTGTTACACTGTTCGGCGTAATATACCGGTAGCAAGTATGATGAAAAATTTGAATTAATCCTCTTTTGTACTGGCTATTTGACCAATACATTTTACACGGTAAAAGGGACAAAAATGAAAAAATCTAACTTCTAAACTAAAAGACAATCATGGAAACACCAAATTTGGTCCGTGGGTTGGTGTTTACCAAAACTTTTTAGAAAAAGTAGTTTGGAGTTGATGACGTCATCATTTTTCAAAAAAATAAAACTGAGAGCATGATGTCACAAAAATGACGTCCGCCATTTTGCAATAACGTTACAGGAGGGTAAAATTTTGAACATACGCCAAAGACATGCCAGCTTCACTCTCAATCAGGTTACTCTAGTTAATTTACTCCATTGCATAACTTAGATTTACCTTATTACACTTAAAAAATGCATTTGAAAAATTCAAACACTAAATCCATTTCTTATTCCATGGATTTGAATCAAGACCATTCTCAAATTTGCACTGATTATCATAGGGATATGCTTAATAATGTCAACGCGTTTAATTCGAAAATGTTCAAATACATTATTTGACCCAATAGAGCATTTTCAACAAGTTTTGCATAATTGGTAATAGCTCGTGTTAGTTGAACTGAAGCATAATAGAGTCGATAGGACTTTGAATCCAGGCTCCAGCCCCCCCCCCCCTTCCGGTTAAAATAGGGTTAAATTTGCAATAACTAAATTACAAATTAAAAGACATAAGTAAATACAAGACAAAACTTACGAGACAAGTCGAAACACAAATATTAGCTTTTGGCATTTACATCACATACAACCTTTGGATGAATAAAATAGATAGTAAGTTTCGTGCTTGTTATCATCATTTGGGTATGGAGCATCGGATTCACAGTCTTACCAATCAAGTAAGCGAGAAGAAAAAATGATTTTCTACCGCAAACGCGAATTTTTGGACAAAATTATGGAGGCGGTAAATAAGTAAAAGAAGTCAGAATTCAATTAAGTTTGCGTCAGCAACTGCGAGTAATTTGTTTTGGCTGGTCCTTGTGTCTTTGTAAAACCCTGCACGCAAGCAGGCTATTTTGACAAATCGATTATAGCTCAGAAGAGAAGATTTCACCGGGAATTTCTTTTTTTTTTTAAATAAATTTTGACCTAAATCTAACCCAAATTAATATCCTTACTTTTAAAACCAGCCCAAACCTAACTCGCGCCCAAACTCGAAACTTAACCCTTAAAAAAATAAATCAAAAACTCACGAATAAATAATTATTCATTTTCTTTTTGTTCTCTTTAACTTAAAAATTTTCAGCGAAATAATCACTTGCTTACAATAATTCCTCTTCATGCAAAAAAAATCCATTTATCTTCTATCGAGTTAATTAGCGCAGGTATAAAACATCTGTGTGACAGATTGAAGTTAGAAGTCAAGAAACAACAAGGCTTTAAATCATCTCGGAGTTTCCAAAACCCCACGCATGCCCAAACCAAAATTTGAATTTTGAAATTGCCGCAATTTTTAATTGATATGATAATTTTATTAGTTCAAAAAACCAACTGAAACTTTTAAACTCTTTCTAAAAGTTTAAATTCGTCACCGGAGTAAAATAAAACAGGTCTTTTCAAACAATTTGCAAACCTAAGTGTCTAAAAACTACAATATCAAAAGTTTTTTTTTATTATATTATTAGGTTTTACCACCCAACTATGGAATATTTTGGTGACTGGTAACTTAAAGTTTAATCTGAATTTAAACTGTGCCCGCTAGATGTCCACACAGCAAAAGATAAGGCTGTACTGTCTTATTGCTATTTATAGGATTTGTCGGAATATTTCAGTGTCCTGACATTCCAAATTGAACTAAAACTATGTTGATCAATAATGTAAAGTTTAGGCCAAAATTTTTAAAGTTGTTCTTGTCCACTACTTATTATAAATCGAAAACTCGACAGTCCAACTCTGGATAGTTTTAGGCACGAAATATTTTTAAAAAATGCATTCAATGACAAAATTGTACCGAAAACAATTGTAAATGTTAATGTAAAGCATTATTTGCAAAAAAATTCCATTACTCAAAAGCATTTTTTGCAACTGTGAATCGATTACAACTACATAGTACTATTTAATACTAATTTCAGCAATTTGGTTTATTCCACCAATGACGTCATCGATTCTCGTTTCTGTAATTTTCTTGAATACAATCGTACAAAAGAAGAAGCTGAAACTTTATTTGTCATGCAATGGACTAGAAAATATATAATTTTACTTTCGGATACGCATCGTTGTCTAAATAGATTAAAACTAAAGTTATGAGAGTATCAATTGCAAGTTTTGGTTTGGTAAATTTGAAAAACACTGACGTAAAACTTTTGAGTACGTTTGGCAACAGCTATTTTGTTTTTCCTCCATTAGCTTCCACAATGAACAACAATTACATCATTGCAAACGTGAAAAAACATTGCATTACAATGGAAAATAATTACAATGAAGATGGAAAAACAATCCGACCATTAGGTCTCAAGAGCACACTAACTTTGTGGTTGACATTAAATTTCGATTAGCTACAATTTCAATATCAATAAAGATTAACTGGCTTGGCTTGTCTCCAAGCTGAAATTATCTGAAGTTTTATATTGTTTTTGTGAGAATCAAGCCAACATTGAGGAGCGGTTAATTTTTCCACATGATAGCAGAAACAGATTTAGGTTTTATTTACAAGCAAAAGATACGGGAACTGAGTCGAATTATTTCAATCTCTGAGCTCAATTAAAATGTTGAGAGAAATTTAAAATGTTATGAATGTACTCTTTCGCCAGACAAAATTTTAAGTACTGTAATGTAGAAAGCATTGCATATCTTTGATAATTTTTCGAAAACCGACCTTAACGTCAGTATAATTACGATGTTGGCTTGTTTCAAGCTGTAACCATCAAAGTATTGTATTGTTTAGGTAATAAGACACGTTAATAGTTTGTCGTAGCGCCAATTCACTGTGCTTCAAACCTCCAAAAATGATTTAATGACTTTTTAATTTGATCTTATTCCTCGATAACAATGACTAACAATGACCATGGATTCTTTCCAGCAATAAGAAGTTGTGTCATTGCTTTCTCTATATGGTGTTGCCGAAGAACTTCAGATCAAGTGAAATTATTCCTAAAGTGAAACAAGCAGAACTAATTTAATAGTTCACAGAGACGTCACGTCGAACAACCCTACTTCATTTGGCAACACCTTAAAGAGGCAGCAAAGTCTAATTTTACCTCAATTTTTCATATGCACACAAAATTTATATTTTTAAAGTTTTTTTTGAGACTAATTTTAGAATTCTTCGACTTCTATATCCAAAGATATTTGCATTTCTTTTTCCCGCTATTTATAGTATTTCCCTTCACGTTTAAAAAAAAAATTTGAATTCTACCGTTGGTGTCGCTGTGCTCTGTTGCTACCATAAGGACGCTATAACCAAATTTAGCACTGGAAGCTGCACTTTTACTGCGACAGCCTCGTACTGCACAATATTTTTCCATTTCATATGTAAAGAAAAACACTAATCCAAAAAAAAATTAACGACTCAACAATATGTAATATCTATTCAGATTGACATATTAAAAAACTTTATGTAACAGTCAAAACGATTAACCCTTTATTGCCATAATTTTCATTAAAAAAAAAAAAAGTTGTGTTTTTGCTTTTCATTCTTACAGTAAAATGCTTGAAGAAACAACCAAAAAAAGCGATTTTCTAAAGTAACCACAAATAAAAAATTATTTGGAATGTTACAAATACGCTGAAACTCGCAGAATTGCGAGGGAAATAAAAATAATTACGCTCAACGCATAAATTTGAAACGTGACAAATTTGGTGAGTTGGGCGGTAAAGGGTTAAACCAGAAACATATTGCAATAAAACTGCAACAGGTAGGCCTAAGTTAATAATGGCGTACTGTGCTGTAGTGAAAAAAGCTGACACTACTACTCGTATAAAATAATTTGAAAAATGAACACATAAAAAAACTGTTCAGCACCATCCTACGGTATTAACCTGTATCAGTATCTTCTGTGCTCACCTACGGTAACTGAAACCTACCCGTAGTAAATCTGAACTGAACTGGGTAACTGAACTACTGGAACTAAAAGCTGTTTCACTTCTGTAGTTAGCAAGAGGCAAATTATTCGCACTTAGATTTCTATAATACAATTGTAGTTAATTTAAACTTCGTGGTCTTCTTAACCTACCGGTATATTACCGATACATTGCAGATTTAAGCTACGGTATCATAGGCCTGGTACCAACACCTTAGACCTCCTTAACTATCAATAACCTACCTATAGATTTTAAAAGCTATAAAGCCTAGTCTAGTGCTTTTTCACACTAAGTTTTCCTCTACTAATTACAGGCAACAACTAACTTTCACTGTCACTTCAGTGGTAGCCTAGGCCTATGATTCAAGTTTCTTTGTAAGTGCAACAAATCGAATACCTTTTGCTAAAAGAAACAAACTCAAATAAAAAAGTGTAATTTTACTTTGGAAAAGCAAGTTTAACTTGCTAAAGGCACAGCAAAAACCCATCCTACCCCGATCGATACCCACGATCTGGCAAAGCTTGTTTGAAAACACAGCTCATTTGAAAATTTGATGGTGTAATGTTGCCACAGCCGAAATTTCGTCCCGTTAGATCAAAATCTGTCCCGTTAAAGCTATTTAACTACAAACAATCAAAGAACGGAATAAAAACGTTGGTAATCAGTTATTTTATTCTTATTTAGTGTTAAAATTCAAAAATTAGACTTTGCTGCCCCTTTAATGCTCTCTCCACGTCTAAATGGGTAATAGCCTCAACCCCCGAGTGACGCAAGTGAGGCAGAGCCCCCATCGTGGGAGCATCAACGTGTTTCGAAGTCAACTGACTTTATTTTCAGTGTAAAGA
This sequence comes from Trididemnum nubilum, assembly GCA_963965965.1. Taxonomy (NCBI): domain Eukaryota; kingdom Metazoa; phylum Chordata; class Ascidiacea; order Aplousobranchia; family Didemnidae; genus Trididemnum; species Trididemnum nubilum. The sequence continues at coordinate 35,977,990 of OZ014474.1, forward strand.
GGAGTCGACACAACGCAAGAAATTTTGATCCCTAAATAAGGCTCACTTAAATAGTAATTTTGAATAACTAAACAACCAGTATAGGCTATTGTTTTCTTCTTTTAAGTTTACTTGTTTAAAAGAAAACTAAACTTTTTCCATGTACTGCCCTGGACTCGAGTTTCGCTTAATACCAAAGTTCATCGGCAGGGCTGACGTTCAAGCTGAAATTCAAAAGCTAAGCTAAGCTGGCCTATAAATCGAAATTTAAAATTTGACTAAACTAACTCATAAAATTGAAATCAAAATATGATTGTGAAAAATAATTGCAATTGTAACCATGATAACCCTAAAAAAATGGTAAGATTTAAACTTGACAGGGACTAAGTGGGCTAATTGACAGGGGTGAAAATTAATGAAATAAAATGGGCAAAGGGTCAAAGTGGATAAGGAGATAAGTGAGTTAAAGGACAGAGATTTAAAAGACAAACAATTCACCCAGTGAGAATACAATATTTATAGAGGTATAGAACTGATTCAGTATTTTGCAAGACATCAGGTTATATATCCTCAGTGATATTGCACCCGTGCTGTTTATACAATGGACAATCTCTTAACCAGAAACAACGATAATTTAACAAGCGAAATTATTCCTGAAGTGAAACAGGCAAAACTACTTTACAGCAATAGTTCACAGAGACATCATGTCTTTCAGATGAAATTCTGTAAACTTTGTCGGTAGCGTGGCCGAGAGGGCAAAGGCATTGTGTTTAGAACGACCCTGATCGCATGATCTGCGTTCTACACGCACCTTGATCATGTTGTTGTTTCTAGAAAAAAAAGTTTCAAGATGATTTTCGCTGTTTTGTGGCTTAGCTTCAAACAAGCAGCAAATTCACTGTACTAGTACTGGAAGAAGTCCACAGAAACATTGGGTCACTGGAAAGTACTACGCAAGCACGGACACATTCAAGCGCGAAGTATTGTCACTGCAGGTATAAGCGCGGAGATTGTGATTTACTTATTTACAATATGATTTACTTTTTTGTGATTTACTTTTTTACAATACGATTACATATAATTGCAATGACAATGCTTCATGTTATTTTCAAGATCTCTGTAAAATATTTATTTAATTTCGGTATTTATGGTAACAATGGAGTGGAAGATTTAGAAATTTTAACAGGCCATTTCATAAAGGAGGTGACTGTTTCACCAAAAAATTTTAGGTTAAAGAGAATAGAATGAAAATGCAGAATAATCATCCGCGCATTTTTTTTACGTTTTTAAGGGTTAAGATTAGAGTTTGAGTTAAGTTGGAGATTAGTGTCAGAGCAAAGATTTGCGTTTAGCCTGCATTTGAGTCAGAATTAATAAACAAATAGATAAAAATTTCCGGTGAAACAGTCTCTTACTATCATGTATGCATCCTTGTATAGTGAAAGAGTGGTCGTGTTTAATTCGTATCAAAGTACTAGACAGATGCATCAAAGTACTTGACGAAAACTACAAATATATTGGAAAAATTGGAAAAGAAGCATTCACATGCTATTGCAGCTGCGGCAATAGCTCAGTGATAGAGCGCCGGGTCAGGGATCTAATGGTTGCTGGCTCCAGTTTCGATTCCGGAAATGCTACTTGTCATTGTGTCTTTGGATAAGACACTTTACACTTATTGCCCATTGAGACCAAGCACTCTTCATGTTGTGGTGGCTAACCTGGGTGTTCTGCTTTGGTGTGGTTAGACTGACGCAGATTGCCTGGTTCATACACGTAAATGAATAAAGATACTGTGCTGGAGTTACTCATTTAAAAACAAAACAAACGGTAAGCGTACATGCAAGGTGTCCTAAAACAAACATAACTCTATTGTTTTGACATGCATTTTATATTCTTTACGTTTACACTTCCATCGTTTCAGAAGTGATAATTTAAAACGCAGAAAATTTGTTTAATGCCAGTATTTTGATCTTTAGCTAAGTAGGTAAACGCTTTGAAGTAAAAGAGAAAAATTGTAAATTGATACCTAAAGGCTCCTCAATCACCTGATCTCAACCCTTCGGACTTGGTTTTGTAAAGTTTTACAAAGAACCCCGAACTATTTAGGAACTAGGCATTGGGCAAAGATTAGTCAAGTCACTTAAAGGCTCGCTCACTTGACCTCATTATTTTTTGTGAACTTATGCAATGGAAAATGTACATAAACAAGAAAAAAGTGTAAGTTTTCACCGTCTTAATTACATATATACTGTAGTTTAGGTTCAAACCGCACCTTGTTCAGCAGTCACGTTGTTGTGTCCTTTGATAAGACGCTTAAGAATTATGATTATCTCTGCTTGGTGATTTCAATCCAGCAGGAAATATACATAAGAATACGTTAAGAAGATGACTGAAAATCTTTAAAAAAAAAGTTAAATCTTTAGCAAGCGCAGATTCGTTCAAAAAATAGCGCCACTGTTGTGTTCTCGTGAGAGGAGAATAAATGTGCATCAATGTTTATCTTTAACATCATCAAACTGTTCAGAAACTTATAGGCCGAAATTATGCAGTTTATCTAGAAAATCTAACATGAGATATGCCAAAGAGTCGTTGAAAACCGCTCTGTCAGTTTAAATGCCAGGTGAATCGAAATGAAGGATATATTTGACAGTTCATCTACAACCGAAATCAATTTTAAAAGAAAAAGAGGCTTAATATTGAACTTTGTAGTCGAGATAATGACTAAATTTTTTCAGAAAAAAACTTCGTGATACATGCTTTCTATGGCAAAAGCACTACTAAGGCCAATCTGAAACAAAAATTTATTAAAAATCTTAAAGTGTTACATTTTTGGGAGACCTTTACTAGTTTTTGTTTTGCAGTACCGGTATAAAAACACGTCTTTTTTTACTGACAGCAACTTATTTCAACAATGAAGCATTTGCTGTATCATGATAGTCGGAGAGCAAAAAATACACCAAATTCTGTGGTTTGCTTGAACGTGACAGGATTCTGTTGTTTTTCGTAACTTCAGTAGACTTAGGTTTAATGCCCACTTAGGTTAAGATAAATATCATAGCCAGCACCTTTCATTTATGCGAACGAATCAGGATCTCTGCGTCTGTCAAACTGCACCAACGCAGAGTACCTTTTCAATGTTCTGTCTTTTTCTTCGCAAGTCTTTCATCAAGCTGGCTACCACGACGCGAAACTGCTTTGCTACAATAAGATTATTGGTTGGTAGCACTGCAATTGGAATTCACAACCTTCCAAAAGCACATATCGAATTTTTTATTCTAGTATTTGACATCAGTACTAAAAAAAACAACATTAAACTGAAAATGCGCCAGGAAAGTGGGTTATGACTTATGCACAAGAATAATAGAGACAATTGAAAATTAGTAATAGCATCTTGTCCAGCAAGGTACGTAATGTCGTTAGCTTAATTTAGTTTTGCATGTAAGACCAGACATACCCTATGGAATTTTGGCCTAGCATTCTAAATTCATAATGGTAAAAGCTTCATTCATTAGCTGCAGTATTAACGTTTTCTACTAATTTCAGAAAATTTTATGCAAGTGAACATGATAAGCAGCGTTGTTAGAGTTTGCTTCTAACGGACGATTAATTTAGTGCATTGATTATCAAACGTTCGGTTTTATCCAGAGCCAGGAATCGATCTTCTCAGAAGAAAAAAGCTTTTTGCTTCAATGCATCATGTTTTTTATATTTTATTTTTGGTTTATAAAAGCTGGCTTTATCATTATTTGTACGGTCTACAACGTTTATGTGCGGCAGATCAGGCACCGGACCATTTAATCAGCAAGAAGTATTTGGAGAAATTGCCAAAGCATTAAAAATTTGACTCTGGGCTCTAACAATCCCGTGGCCTAAAAGCCTCGAAGTTCATTGGCCGCGCATAATTGTCCGCGAGTAATAATCACTGTCAGTTTTTCACATTATTTTTGATCACATTCCTATCTGTAACATTTTCCTCGAAAAAAAAACTTGGTTCAATGTATTTTTACAACATAGCTAAAATATTGCCACTCTTATCGTAGTATTGTAGAGTCTGACGGACAAAAGCATAACTGATGTTGCTCAGTATCATAAAACCAATACAACAAAACCAACAAAATAACAAGTTCAAATTAATCTTTGACGCTTAAAAATGAAACTAATAAACTTACTAAAGCTTCAACAAAATACTGTGGTTTGCAGACATTTTGATTAAAATTTACATCGAAAGCTCTAAAAAAGCATCAACTACAACATTGTAGTACACCTGCTTTTTTATCCTGCACACTATAAGTAAAGAAGATATAAGAATTAAAACAAAACCTAAGATAAAATCTTGCATTTAAAATGCAAAAGATACTGTGGCTTTAAGCACTATGAGGGCATCAATACAGTTCAGTAATGTACATGTACAACTTTGTTGTTTTTTCTTTTATTCTGCAGATCAGACTTTTAATACAAGCAAAGAAGACAAGAATTGAAACAAAACAAGCAAACATGAAATCTTCATTGCAAATGCAGCACATGCCGTGTATGAATCGTCAGCTGGTTAAAATTGAAATTTTTGCAAAAGTTAATCTAATTTGGCAAATCAGCTGATAAGTTTTAGCCAAAACTTTGTGACTATATTAAGCCAATGAATTGCTTTGGCAGAAAAATACAATAAATTAACGTCACACAAAATATTATGCTTGGAAAGTAGAAACTCGAAACACTCGTAAAATATGGTAACATAAACCCTCTTTTTGCAAGGCTTTAAAGATCGACTATAAAAGGTCCAACAAAGATACGAAGCTCGCAAAAATTTTGTTAATTTCTGATTGTTGAAACAAAAGTGTGCCAAAGCTTTTGTAAAAAAGATATTTTTATTGATTTATAATGAAATTTTTTTTAAATAACTGTTATTGAAATTAACTGCAAACTAACCAATAGTTTTAAATTGGTATTGTCAAGTCTGTAAGCGAAGCTCAGTGACTTAAAACAGATTCAACGTTGCAGCAAAAGCGCAGTATTGATACAACAAATATCAATTATTTTAAAGACTATAAAATTAACAAGCCAGCAACATTAACACAGGCTAAACGCAGCAAAAACTGAAAGCATAGCAAATGGCAATGAAGTTATTAAGGTATGCTGCTCCTTTACTGGTGGCTACCCGTATCATTAATGTAGTCATTTTATCCATGGATGCGTTCTTAAATAAGACGCTTTACGATGATTATCTGTGCTTGGTGGCTTTGAACAAGTAGCAAATTCAGTGGACAAGAATTCGAAGAAATCCACAGGAACATTGGATCTATGGAAACTCCTAAGCATGTATATTCCTCCAAGCACAAAGCAGTCAATGCAAAAAAAATGTTCAGATTGTCCAACAGTTAGCGTCTGGCGCTGTCCGGTGACAGGAGGATAAATACGCGCAACAACAGCAACAATTCTTCTCCTTCGTGCGGCCTAATTGTACAGGAAATATCTTGTACTGCCAATGCAAACAAAAGATAGCAGTATAGTGCGAGACTACAAATGCACATATTGTGGGTATCGTGTGGTTCATTCATTTTGTTTAGAATTCTTATGTTAAGCTTCAAACTCGTGTTCTCTTGAAAGCGCTTTGGTTGGTAAGATGTGATGCACGCGTCACGTCTTGCTTGTTGCTGGACTTGCCGTGAGTACGAGCTCAATCTCCGTTTGCTTTACTTTTAAGCGTTTACTGCAAAGTTTAATTTACAGTTTGATTTGCAACTGGTAACCTGGTTTTTCAGTTAATAGAATTCAGTTGGCTTTTTTTTTAGTTCGTGGTCATGATTTGCTCATGACAATTCCAACACTACATGGAACAAATGTTTCTGATGACTTAATTTGATTTAAATAATTTCATGGATTTGAAACCACATGGTTTTGAACTCTGAATTTAGTTAACGCTTAGTTTTTCTTTAACATGTGCAAAAGAAGCCAACTAAAATTGAATGTCATAAACTTCAATCAATCTTCATCATTTATTTTGGACACAGATAACAACAAAATTGCAAATGAAAAATCGAGTGATTAAAATTGTCAAAATGTTTGTCTATTTTTGCAAAAAATACTAATCAACATCTTTCAACAGCAGACAAATAATTTATTTTTTCGCACAGTAATCCGACAAAAAAATAAGAATATTGTTAAGAAATTTTTTTTTTTTTATTTGCGATTTCTTACTCTTATGAAAGAGAATGTGATTAAATAATACTTGGAGCATTGTTCCAATAATCATTTGACTACATTAGTACAAAAATGGAGTTTACAGGTAATCAAAACTTTTGTTTGATGTATCTTTGAAAGGCCCTAGAGCACACAAAAAGCTACAACTGTCAAAGTAAGAAATCGTTAAAAGACAAATGAAAAAGTTTTTAAGTGCAAAGATAATTTTGTCGGTGCTGGAGACTCCATAAAACCTACAAAACATCGCAATTTTCAAAAGTTAGTAACTCTCTTTTACCACTAACGTAACGAATTTTTAGTAGTAGGATTTGTGAAAGAAAATTTAAACTGATAAATTATTGCTAAAGTTAAATAGGCTGAACTAATTTAATAGTTCACTGAGACACCACGTCTTACAATCCTACGTCATGTGATAACACTGTGGCGGGTCAAAAGAAGCGCCCTCCGATTGTGGTTAACCGGCTCGACTGCGCAGCCTATGAGCTGAGTGATCTGTTGAGTTATTGGGCTTTTTCTTCCAGATATTTCTTGTTTGCTGGTATTCCGTTGCTTCGATTTGTAACGTCATTGATAGGAGAAGTCGCGTGACTGCAACAACACCTTAATACTCTCTCCACTTCCAAATAGCTAATAGTTTGACCCCCTAGTGACGCAGATGAGGCGGAGCCCCCATCGCGAGAGCATTTTCGTGTTTCGAAGTCACCTGACTTCATTTTTCAGGTTTATTTACACAGTATCCGTTTTTCGTCCGTTTTTGCTTCTCCTTGAAAAAGTATGCGCTTTTTCATCTCCATTTTTTTACGTCCATATCTGCACTAAGTACATTGCTTAAGATAGATAAAAATTTTGTTCAAAAATTTTGTGGATGAACGATGAGAGCGATATTTCGAAATAGAGCTGTACCCCTTCACAAAAAATTTTTTTTGGAAAACTTTTGTCCAATATGTGATGTCTGGTTAGTGCGGATATGGACATATAAAAATGCCGATGAAAAATCGCATACTTGTTCGCGGAGAAGCAAAAACGTAAATAAAACGGACGAAAAACGGATACTGTGTAAATTCACCTTTAGTGTGAAGAGGAGTCAACACAGTTCAAGGAATTTTGATCCCTGGACTAAGCTGACTCAACTGGTAAAGTTCAATAACTAAGCTACCGTTATAGGCTATTGTTTTCTTCTCTTAACTTCAGCTATTAAAAAGCAAACCTAAACCTTTCCCACGTACTGCCCTGGACTCGAGTTTCACTTTATAACAAAGCTAATTGGTAGAGCTGACGTTCAAATCGAAATTCAAGAGCTAAGCTAAGCTGGCCTATGAACCGAAATTCAAAATTTCACTAAACCACACGCCGATAAAATTGAATCAAATCAAGTTAATGAAAAATAATTTGCAATTGTAACTATGGTAACCTAAGAAAAAAATGTTTATTGGTTAATGTTTATTTTGATATTTATTTTGACATTGAAACTGTTTATTGTTAATACTGTATAACACAACCATTTTGTCATTCAAAGCGAATTGTTGAATATTTTTTGAATTAGTATTGACATTGCTATAAATCATAAATTACTGTACTGTATGTATCAGAGGTGGGCATAAATAACATTATATCAAAAGCGCAGCGCAACAAAGCGCAACGATCTTTTTAACCAGTAAAAGCGCAGCGCAAAATGCGCAATTTAAATTTTTTACTTTCTGAAGCGCAGCTCAACTTCCGCAATGAACTTTTTGATTCAGTTAAAGTGCAACGCAATTGCGGAGCGGAATTTTCGTACCAAGTTAAAGCGCAACCTAACTTCCGCAATTGAAATTTCACAACACAATGCAAATACTGCATTTTTTTAATTTCAGACTAAAAATGAGTAAATAATTTGCTAAAGAAGGCCGACAATTATCAATATTACGATCGAAATGGACCAAAATTAAGTTCAATGTATAGAATTGCGTTTTAAACCGAAAAAAATTTTGAAAGCGCAGCGCAATTAAAGCGCAACAAATTTTAAAAGCTTTATTCCACCACGCAACTTCCGCAATGTTTCAAAATAAAAAATTAAAGCGCAACGCAACTTCCACAATTGCGGAGGTTGCGGAAGTTGCGCTTTGCGTTTCTAATTGCGCTTTGCCCACCTCTGGTATGTATATTGTATATCCAATATTATCATGCAAAGAGGCGATTGTATACCGTATTTGTTTATCTTGTAAGCCTAACTAAGAGTAACATCTACGCAGTATGGAACTAGATTTTCCTTAAACTGGGTTATTTTGACGTGCTAAACCTTACTAGTATCGATAACCCAAATAATTGCCACTGGTTAGCTTCAATTAAATAGTGACAAGCAGTGATAGGCATCGAAAATCTTGTAATTATTATTCGGAATGATATGTTACTCCAATAATGCAAACCTTTTAGCACGACTTTTTGAAGTGATCTCGAATGAAGAGCATACGGATAACGTTTCAGCTTATTTCTAGCATGATGGGTAATTTGATTCTCGAAAATGCAAGATATATTCCTTATTTTCATTTTGATTATTATTAAAAATCAATCAAATGCTATAATCATTGGTATTAATGTCATAAAGCAACACTCTTAATAAGCAAGCATCTTTCTTCGGAATCAATAAATTATTGGGAACAGAGCTAACCTTTTCTTTGTATAAGCAACTTAACGCTTCCAACGAGAAATATTTTTGAAGAAGTGTTTCTAAATTTAGGACATTTGTTTATTACACGTTATTGCTTTCTTGCATAAAGTTTCATTGCCATTTGCCAGTTTGCTGAGCTCAAGATCTACATTTTCTGAAGTAAAATGATGGTTGCTTTGTTCTTAAAATCATTCGCTAACAAACAATTAGATAGCAGACAGTGAGATTCTTGAAGGATAATGAATGATTCATATGAAAGACTCTTGACAACTTCATGTTTACCACCTTTCAGAGTTTAAATGGGCCGACTAGTTCAGGCCCGAACCCGAAAATATAAGCCAGAACCCAGCCCGTACCCGAAAACTAATTTGAAGTCCAAATCATGCCCGAAAAAAACTCGAAAGTTATGTTAGATCTGAAAAATTTAGCAAAGTTGCCAATTTATTTTGATTATATTTTTGTGCACCTAAAACAAAAAGCACGTCTCAAACCCGAATTAAGCCCGAAATTTTTGTCAACTTTAGGCCCGAACCCAAACTCGACGCGAAAAGCGCGGCCCGACTTACAGCTGTGCTACCTTTGACCGGCGGACGAGGCGGCTTCAGGCTCTAGAATGACATTTTATGCTTTTTCTTAAATCGAGTGCAAGATTGCATTTGATATAATGAGCTTTGTTTTGCTTCTTTATTGAGCCAGCTTAAGATCGCTTCTTTTTCATTTCAACTACTTACGATAGCAGGAGAGATCACAATAAAGCTATTGAACTGCCCTTCTTTAGAAATGCCATAAAAAAGAAATCTTGACAACTGAATTTTGTGACCTCGCATTTTAAGAATGTTGTTTTGTTTAGTAGTTAATGTATGTTTGCGCAGTATCATATTTTCGTTAAGCGTTGGATAGGTAAGAAATAAAAAAAACTATCACGATTGAAAATTGCGCCCTCTAAAATAATTGCTGCAAAATAGCAAAAGCAAAGCATTAAAAATCAATCCATTAATCAAATTCAAATTCGGTGGCCTGGCATGATTCGTATCACACAATCGTAATGGACTAGCAAATAATATGCATGAACTATATAAGGTCAGTAATTGATCGTTCTGAAAAATCTTGGTGAAATCACAATTTTTTGACACCTAGCTCTTTTTCGTGATATATGACTAAATGTTAAAATCTGATTTAGCATCTGGAATGAACCCAGTTTTGTCAAAAAAAGAGCAAAATTCCACAAGTAAACAATGTTTTTTTTGTTGCAGTGACGATTATTTGGTACGAATGAGGTTGTCATGACAGAATCGTCCAGAAATGACTCGGAATAGATAATCATTTTGTCAATTTACTTGGTGTTAGTTAATTTGACATTTACAGTACATACCTACAAATTATTTTGAAAACGGAGTTGCTGATTTAATGACCTGAGCTAACTATTTCTTAAAACTTTTCACGAAAAAAAAACTAATAAAAAGTAAAAAAGTGGTGTTTTGTTTGTGTGCTTTTTAAAGCATAAACAAAGCTCTTGACATTATCTCAGAAGCCTAGCATCCTCCATTAAGGTTGTTCAAATTTTGGACGTTTTGAAAATGTCATGGTTGCACAGCTTTTTTCATGCGTAACACTTAAAAAATGAGATTGTAAAAAAAGGTTTTGAAATCGGACATCGTTTTGCTCCTCCTCATTGCTTCTAAAATTTTCCTCTCTAAATCTCTATAATTAGGGGATTCCCCAAAAGCAAACTATGCATTTTTAATTTAAAACTTTGTTAATAGATGTCATGACACAGAATTTTGGCTGTATATTGTGTGTATAAGTGATGCTAGTTGGTGAAGGTTAGGTTGGATTGTTAACCCAGTTTTGAGATTTCCGGAATTTACCCAAAGTTTTTCAAATTCAACAAATTAACTAAAAACGCTTATTTTATAGAATGTTAACAACTAAAAAACTTGTACCACATAAATGAAACAACAAAATGTATGTCCATAGATACTTATAAAACCTTTTAATCTATAATGTCTGGTTTGACAACAAACAACACAGCTACAGCATGCAAGAATATGATGACTGCAAAAATGATATCTTATTAGGAAGCATTGTGGTAAATGCACAAGTTTGCACAATCATTGTTACATCAGTACGTTCAATTGTCTAAGGCAAATGCTTAGAGTTTGAATTTGAGCTAAGGTAGATTTTCTAAAATCAGGATAGTCTTGTCGGTGTTTCTCCACAGCTTGAATTAAACTTGACTTTTGCGCTCATCAACAGTTAAAATAGTCAGATGGGGGCATAATCTAAATTCAACCTTATGCCGCTTTTGGGAGCGTCGTTAAAAACTTTAACTGTATGCACAAAGCAGTGAATGTCGCTAAAGATTTGATGTTCAGGCTATTGGGACCACTCATTGTTATTTCCAAATTCTTGCAGTAGAAACAAAGAATCAGGGCCAATTAAGTTCTCCAAAGTTGAAAAAGTGAAAAAGTCATCTTTGGGGAATCCAATTGGGAAAGGGATTTCTGGGGGCGGTAACCCAATATTGGGTCAAAATATTTGTCTCTTAAATGTTAATTGACATCAAAAAATCTAGCGCCTGAGTTTAAGCCGTTCAAAATAGTGATTTTGGGGGGTCCATTGGGGGATCGTTGGGAGGTGGTACCCCCCAAATTACGTCAAAATAATTGTTTTTTAAATATCGACTGATATCAAAAAAAAACTCTCACCCTATATTACGTCGTTCAAAAAAATGATTTTGTGGGAGTCCATCAGTTGGTGAGTTTCTGGGAGGGTGGTACCCCCAAACTATGTCAAACGAATTGTCTGTTAAATATCTACTGTTATCAAAAAGAAACTGGTACCCTAGATTGATTTTGAGGAGTCCCTGGGGGGTAGTACCATGTAGCTAGACCATGTATCATGTAGCTGGTAATTTCATGTAGCTAGACCAAACTGTTCTGGAGTTATAAGCAAAACCCTGAAACTTTGACTCGTTAGTTTAAAAATGGCCTGATAAAAACAAAGGGGTTAGGTAAAAACAAAGTTTAGTAGAAACAGGCCGAGTTAAAACAAAGCATTTTAATAATAATTACTCATCAAGCTGAAAACAAGTAGTAAAGGCAAGAATAGTAAAAAAAGTCAGGCCTAATCAGTAGCGTACGCAGGATTTTCGAAAGGAGGGGGGGGCAGGAAATTCAGAAAATGTGATAATAATGAAGACCAGAATCAAATTTTTCAGCCCAAAACCAAGTCCGTTTTCCTACCCAAATTTAGGTGAAGGCCAAAAAAAAAAGGTCTTCCCTCCAACTTAGCCGGTTTTTGGCCCAAAATTAGGTGAAGACCAAATAAAAAAATAAAAAAAGAAGTCTTCACTCAAATTTAGTCCAGTTTTGGGCCAAAAAAAAGATCTTTGCCACCGTTTCTGAGTTCAAACCTTCTTCCAAAGTTACAAAGGGGGGCCATTCCCAGTGGCGTACGCAGGATTGTGCAATGGGGGGGGGGTCAAAAGTGACATCAAAAATTTGGTCGCGATCTATACTTTGGCGAATAAATAACTTAGCGTAATGTAGCAAGATGGAGTCAAAGTCACACAGTGCGTAATGCAAATAAAAATTTTCAAACAAAAAACAATTAAGCATTAAGCATGCATGTATAGTTAACATCATAAGGTTTGCAACTGAACGATGAAGAAAAAATTGTTGAAAACAAAAGCTGCGAAAACCCATATCATTATAAACAGTTCAAAGCGTGGCAGGCACGTAGCCAGAAATTCGCAATTGAGGGGACTGTTTTGGGGGCCTGTGGGTGGAGGCCCTTGCTGCCGGAGGCTATTGAGGGCCTGGGGGCAATGCCCCAGCCGCCGGAGGCACGGGGGTCTGGGGGCGAAGCCCCCAGCGCTTGAAATTTTTGGATTTTTTTTCAAAAATAACTTAATTTTAGGGCTATATTGATAAAAAATAATGGTTTTAAAACGTGGCATAGAAATTGGTAGTTTAAACCTGATTAAACTGTTTGCATAAATGAGCTATGTGGAAGGTGGCTAATTGTAAAATTTTAGCTCTCTTGTTTACATGCTCGTAAATCGTAAAGTCCTATTTTTCAAGACAACTCATACAGAGTAATCTATTTTGTTTATATTTTATAGAGAAAATAAATGGGGGGGGGGGGGGTCTAACGGAAAAAATTTTGAGACAAGACAACTAATACTAAGTAGCCCCCCCTATTCCTAAGTTTGTAATATGTTTGTTCATGAAGCCTATGTTTAGCATTTTTACACTAGCGATCAAATTTGATTGCTTGTTTTTGGCCATTTTTCAAAGTTTCATTGAACTGTGGGGTTTAATTTTGACAAATTAGCCCCCCCTAAACTTATGTTTCAAAAGATGTTTTAACCTTTATTTTACCAAGCTTATTTTTCCTGGAGGGATTTTGTTTGTTTTTATTTATATTAGTGATATGATGGTAAATAACTCACAAAAAAAGTTTCAGCTCCCTATCCTAATCCGGATGCAAGTTACACGATGTTCCATTTAAGGAATAATGGCAGTTTACCAATAGGCATTTTGTAATAAATGACCAAGGCTTACAATACTGTAACGTCATTACAAAAATTGCAATCAAGTTATGATTTTATTGAAAAATCATAGTAGCATGGTTGAGTGGCATGGAGCACCGATTTAGGGATTATCCATTTGTCAGACCTTGGTTCAACTCCCACCCGAGTCATGCTGTTATCAACTTGTATTACAGGCTTGATGACAATACTTCCACTGCAATCGTGACAATCTCTCTCTCTCTCAATCTCAATCTCAACCGTGATAAAATTTTCAAGAAATTTGAGCAAGTGGTGCCAAAACTGAAATAAAAACAGGATAGCTGGATTACTTTAGCACTGATCTACTTTACGTTTCGTGCCTCGCATTGGCTCATTATAGAAAGGCAAGGAAAATAAGCGTTATTTTTCATAACTCTCACCGAAGGAAAAGCAAAGCAATAAAAGGATGCAGCAGTTTATGAGCGTAAATAAATCGAAATACGCTTGAAATACGCTTATGCAATAAAGTTGGGTTTATTTACACAATGATGCTTATTTTCACAATGGCAGTCTTTCCCTGAATTTCAATGACTCTGGTCCCATACAATCTTGCTTATTATCAAACCTGTTACTGAATATGGTCTTCAAAAAGGATGATTGACATTTGTGACCACTCAGTTTGGAAAAAATCCATTTGGGGCGGAAACGTGTTGAAGCGAAATATGGCGAAAAATCAGCATCTTCTGACTGCATTGCTTATCCCCCTGTAATATCAAGTCTAATTTTTATAAAAAAAGAAACTATTACACGCTATATGTCTTTGAAAGACAGTGCAATGATTTCACCACAGCGCCACAACTATTTTTTGTACATCTAATTTATGAAAAACGCTGCCCAAAAAAATTGTTCCATTTAACAAACATGTAATCGATGTATGGTAAATTGCCAATGTTTGTTAAATGAAACAATTTTTTTGGGCAGCGTTTTTCATAAATTAGGTGTAAAAAAATAATTGTGGAGCTCTGGTGATATCATTGCATTGTCTTTCAAAAACATATCGCGTGTAATAGTTTCTTTTTTATAAAAATTAGACTTGGTGTTACAGGGGGATAAACACCGCAGTCAGAAGATGCTAATTTTTCGTCATATTTCGCTTCAACACGTTTCCACCCCAAATGGATTTTTTCCAAACTGAGTGGTCATAAATGTTAATCATCCTTTCTAAAAACCATATTCAGTAAAAGTTTTGATATATTTTAGTAAAAAAGTGCGCTATCACTTATCTGAAAAGATGTTCCATTTAAGGAACATTGGTAAAAAAAAGGTTAAATCACTTTTTAGCCCATTTCAGAGCAAAAAAACAGTCCCAGAAGTGCTAAAAACGTGATATTTTTCTTATTCTGCAATTTGGTTGTCAGGCCAATGGGGGTCTATAACTCCTCGCCTACACTACAGAAAGTTACTCTGACTCGTAACACGACATTCCAGAGTTTCAGTATTACGCTTAGTCCCTTACAATTTTGCATTAAATAACAAAAAAATTATTTACTATAATTAAATATTTCGTATTAATATGAGAGTAGAAAAAGAGCTGGTTGTTTTGCGCATTAAGGCGATATTTCGAATGTTATACGTCGGATCAATAGGGAGGATGGTTTAAACCCCCCCTCCCCCCTCGTGTACGCTTTTGCGCATTAGTGAGCTATGTGGGAGGCGGCTAATGGTAACATTTCAGTCCTCTAATTTACAAGCCGGTCAATCATAAAATCATAATTTGAAAAAACTCACAAGCATTTTATATTCTGTAGTTTATAGAGTGAGACAGTTGGAGAAAGGGGTGGACGGGGCCGAATGGAACAAGATTTGAGTGGATTAATAATGAACTAATACTGAAACCCCATCTCCATATTTTTGATGAAGCCAATGTTAAGCATTTTAGCGGTTAATTTTGCTAATTTTGGCAATTTTTTGAAGTTGCTTTTGATTTATAAGCCATATCTTTGACAAATTAACCCCCCTAAGAAACTCTAAATGCTTCAAAAATTGCTTTAAATCATCTTGGAGTCCGTGTCATTGCAAAAAAACAGGCTCAGAAGTGCTAAAAACGTGATATTTTTTTTACTGTGCATTTTAGACGACAGACCAATGAGAGGAATTTAAACCCCCAACCCCCCCCCCCCCCCATGCGTACGCCCTTGGCCATGCCACAAAGTTGCATAGTATTCTATGCTAATTATACTATCCTGGCGACCCAAAGGGGGGGCCATATCCCAATGGCCCCCCCCCCTCTGGGCCTAACAGCAAAAACAAAAAAAATAATATGCTCTCAATGCAGCTCCTCAATACAACTACTCCATTATTTGTACTAATGTAGTGCAACAAAAAGTTGTTTTGCTGCTTTTTATGTTTCGATTTATGTAAAAAAAAAATTCGCAAAAACCAGTAACGTAAGTTGAACAAAATATTTTGGAAAAAGACAACGTCAGAAACTTAAAGTCAAGTTTTAGGATGTGGCGTATCGAACTTTGTGCATTGACGTCAACAGAACTCATTGCCAAAGTAGTTTACATTACCCAGCAGTTGGAATGACATGATCCATCATTACTTATTGTCACTGATTGATTAAATGTTGCGTCAGTTCTATTTAAATGCATCAATCCAAATTGAACTCATTAAAAGAGAAATTCATAGTTTTTTGATTGTCGGAAAATTTTGCGAAAGTCCTATAAGTTTGTTCAATAATCAACAAATGACCAAAATACACCTTCAGAAACCATTTCTTGCCAATTTTCATTTTAATGTGCACCTGACAAAATTCACTTCCCAAGGTACCAAGCGAAATCTCATTACATGTTTTTGTGATCTGTGGTTACTTTCTAATGCACTTCAATGCCAATTAGATGTCAGTATAAGGAATCTGACTCTCTTTTGCACTGACATGAAGACGACGATAACGCAGGCTGAAAGAGTCAGAAAAAAATTTGCACAGCTTCAGATATTGACAATGAAAAGGCTTTGATTACCAAGCGTTTTACGTATCGGTACATCAACTACAGTCAGATAGGCTAATGTTGGATCTTTAAATAATTTGACGCGAACGCAATTTAAGAGCAGGTGTAAAACAATCAGATAACCTCATTCTTGATGTTACAGAATATTGCAGTGTATAGATTTGCGAATGAAAAGCTTTTGAAAGAACTCTTTTACAACTTTCTGTTTTAAAAATTTCTACCAAAATCTTTTGTCTGACATTTTGCTAGCAATACAAAAAGCAACTAACTACATCAAAAAAGTCAAGACAAATTGCGCAATTAGCAAAGCTATTTAACAATCACTTAAAGCTAATTATGTCTAGGTAAGATTCTTATCCAAAAAGTATTGAAATATCATACCACTGAGCTAAAATAAACAAAACAGAAAGGTTTAACTTATCACGGTGCATTCCACAGCAAACGAATTTTGCAGTCTGACAAATATTGATAATTTGCGATTGTTAGATTTGTTGTAAGTGAGATGTGTATCAATGCCTGTTTCCATCAATCAATGGTAAAGGGGAGAATGATGAAGGAAATGCACAATATGACTTCAAAAAACGTGCTTCCCTGAACACACATTTGCATTAAATAACTTCAAGTCCAGACAAGTCAATACCAAAAGTTCGTAGAATATACTTTCGTGTCTTCAAGAGCAAAATCAAACGGTATATACAGTATAAGCACGTAAAAATTTATGGTGTATTGAAAATAGCCTAATTTTTCCATTTTTGATTTTAGTTAAACTACTCAATCCGTTAATCCACTTTTTTTACGGCTAATTTCTTAAACTACCAGGATTGTTTCGTTTTTGATCAATGGTGCCGGAGCGGAGGGGGAACAGCTGCCGCCCCTGCCCTTTCTCCAGGATGAGCAAGTAGACAGCACTTCCCGACTAAACTGACGACAGGCAAAAGAGAACTGTAGCTACAAGAAATATTCTGGTGATTAAAGTTTAGTGTTTTGTGAACCAAAAGACCTCTTTCTACGAAATAAAACGTAAAAAAATTTTTGTCGATCTAAAAAAACATTGCAATTTTTAATTTATGAAAAAAATATTTTTTTATTATAAAAAAATACTCTCCACTAAGTGGCGTTGTAAAGTTCATTAAAATCAATAAAAAACAAATTGGAAGAGACTATTTTAACGGAAATTTTTATCTACTTTTTGTTAATTTTACCCAAACCAAATCTAACCCAACTCAAATTCTTACTCTACAACTAATCCCAAACATAGCCTGGCTCTAACCCAAACCTTTACTCAATTCTTAATCTTAATCCTCAAAAAAGCAAATGAAAAAAGCGCAGATGAATATTTCTTATTTATTCTCTTTAACTTGAAAAGTTTTGGTGAAGTTGTCACTACCTAACAAATAGCGTCTGTTAAATGATTTCTAAATAACGTAAAATAAATGAGCAAAACCTGTAATATCGTAATTAGTTTCTTCAGTTTAAACTAACCCTAGGAAGATAGAGTGCAACAAAATTTCAAATTTAGAACTCAAGAATTCTATGTCTATATGCCTAAGCATTACACTCAAGGTATTCAAGTTTGTAGCTTTGTTTGTAGTCCAAGTTGCAACGATTGACGCTGGCGTTATCAGTGGCGGATTCAAGGGGTCCGAACCTCCCCCGCTCAAACAGGAGAAAGACAAGAAAAAATTTTAGCACATTAAATTCATTTCAATAACTGGAGCAAGATCCATTTCTTGTCCAGACTTAACAGTAAAATACCCGGTGGAGGTGGGTTGAACATCTTTAAAATTATCTTTTTTTTTGTAAATGCTGACGAATTAGTTAAAACTTTAGGTTTACCAGCATGCAATAAAAATGCTGAAATTTTGCCATTACCAACCGCCCTATTAGCCCATTTACGCAGCCAATTTACTGATGTTTTTGCGCTGCTAATTCCTATGCCACGTTCTAAAATCATTAGTTTTTGCTAAAACAGGCCTAAAAATAAGTTTTTTTTGCAAAAGATTTGGAAAATCTCCGAGCGCTGGGGGCTCTGCTCCCAGAATCTCGTCCTTTGACGGTTGGGGGCATTGCCTACAAACCCCCAATAGCCTCCGGCGGCTGAACCTGCCCTTACTTAATTGATAATTTTTTTGTTGCTATTTTGTAGTGTTTATGAGACGTCCTCAGTACTCTGGCTTTGTTGAACTGTTTAATTGTTTGGCAGTATGAGAGACCAATGTTGATAATAATGACAGTACGCACAGTATTGAAAGTGCCCTTAAAAAAACTGCCCCCCCCTGCCCTTCCGGCGTTCAGGCACACCTGTTTTTGGTTATGGGTTACCAGTATTTTGATTTACGCCAGCGCTGCTGAAAAGCTTTGGGATTAAACAAAATTCGAGTTCTAGGCAGTGCTTTGAAAAAATTGCCTCCCGGTTTGCTTGCTTGCTTTTTATGGTGGTTTTTATGGTGGTTTGCTGGTTTTATGGTGGTTTCTTGTAGGGCTGGCGTGACGTGTTTTATACTTTTATTACATGTTGTTGAGGAGCTAGATTTCTTCCATCCTTTTGCAAATTAAAAATTTTCCCTTATGTATACCGATATATACAGAAATTTTTTTGTTTTAATTATAATGTTGCTTGATTATCAGAAAAAAGTTCAATTGTCACTTCCTTTATTGAATTAAGAACAGTATAATTCTATTAATTCACCACGACCAACCATTTTTTACCTTATGTTAACTGGGCTCTTTTCGTATCATTTTGGCCTCAGGAAAAAAAGAAATTTGATTTTAACTTAAACTTTTGCACTTCTGCGAAAATTCATGCAGGCTATTCCAAATATTTCGAAAACGCAAGAAAAACGGAAGCATGACCATTGCTTGCCCAGTTTATTGACTTTGTTGTTGCAGCTAGTATTGCTGTTGATAAGTACGCGACAATAACAATATTGTTCCATCAGTTACTGTAGGTTAATTTATGGTCAGAAGGAATTAAGAAAAAAGCTTAGTATTGAACTTACTAACAAATGTTAACAGACAGTAAAAAAGTAAAATAAATGCAAACTTTTGGCAACAAAATTCTCCATAAAGGGCTGTGTCATTCGGAATTATAAACTCGTTTATGTAGATTTTTCCCAATTTCAATTAATAATAGCAAAGCACTTGAAAATGACAAAAGTGAAAAATTACCCTTACTACATATTTTAAGAAAAATGTAAGCATTTCTCAATTGAATATTGTTATGTGAGTAACTTAAATAGTATGGCGTGGATCCATGATCTAACAATATTAAACCAACGTCATAATACTCTTCCTTAGGCATGATTCTTTTTGCTTTTCCGCAAGAAATTTCCTCCAACATGAAAAGTGGAATTATCATTGTTAAGTGATAATGAGTTTCCTGAATTATGTATGATATAGTACGTACTTTAGCCATATATTGATTTTTGGCCAGTCATATTTCGTAGTATTGAAAGTTACTACTTTTTCCGACCGGTCGAAAGCGGCAAATCAGAGCAGCAAAGTGTTTCACAATTTCCCGTCAGTTGAAGAGTTGTATGCATTAGAAGAGTTGCCATCAACAAATTAGTTTCAAATGTGTTATGTCAGCAGTATAGAAAGGAGTTTTGGGTTTTGTCAATTTTATTACCAGCAGTTACGTTTGAAAGCATTACTACAAACTACAATACAAAAAAAGTAAAGAAAAGTTTGTTGAAAGCAAAAAACAATTAAAGAGAGATAACCAGCATTGCATTAAAAGAAAACTTGTTTTTTGTTTTGGTAAGGGCACTTTATAATAAGCAAGAAAAAGAAAAAAAAAATAGAAAAATTTATCAAATTAGTAAGCAGTCTTTTCCACATAATGTAGGCAAAACAAGCCTTTTTATTACTTTATTTTGCTTTGAAGATTGTATTATTTTGAAAACGCCTATCCCAAAACGTATTCCATTTTGATCATTTCAGTAATATGTGAAACTAAGCTACGTTTTTATTTCTGCCATAGAGTGACAAATAATTTTGAAATTTGACGTTTGCTAGGTCACTATGACATAGTTGCGATACTGACGATTTTCACGTCATTCAAGCAAGATCAGAAAGGAAGCTCGCTCCAGACATGCCGAATCCTTCAAAAAATATAGGCATTTTTAGCAAGCAGTGTTGACCTTACTGTACAGTATATAACAATTTCGTTGTTGAGATGCATGTTTTGGTAAAATAAACTTTGCAATGCGTTTCTTGAAAAATTTACTTTAGGGTAATTTGGCATTCAATCGTAATCCACCGTAGATAGACCGTAAACAGGTCAACCTTTTTACGCGAGGTTTTACGACGGTGTTGATAAAAATTTTCATCACCATTCCGTCATAAATATTGGCCATTGCATCACAAAAGCTTGTATCACAAACAGTATTACCGAATAAAAGTATTCATGACAACCTTTATATCTTTTATGACAAACTGGTGTTGATTTTTTTCATGAACACCATTGCAAAACCTCATGTAAAAAGGATTAGTGTTGCGTTCCTTCATGCTGATTTTAGAAAGCAATTTTTTTTGTTTAGAACATCAAGAAATCAAAACTTACGTTTTGTGAGGCAGCACCCTTAAAGAGTAATAATACAGTAACTGCAGGATGACGTAAAGTAAATCAAAGGATAATTAATGTGCTTACAAGTTAAAGCCAAATGTAAATTCGGCTTTTATGTGATTTTCAAAGTATCTTACAGCCAAGGCCGAATTTGCATTGCGCGGGGACTCCAGCACTTTGGGGATTTTTGCTGTAATTTTTTTGCCAAATGTAGGTGAAGACCAAAAGAGAAAAAAAAAGTCTACCATCCAAGCGCGTGGCCCCTGACGCTGTGACATTTTTCCATTTGGTAAATTCGGCCCTGCTTACAGTTATAACTTGCGCATCATTAGAAAACTTATTTGTTTCTATTGCCGCACAGTTTTTCTGCACACGTGGATTTCTTAAAATCTTAATCGGTTTTCAGCAAAAAAAAAATTTTTGAAAAAGTCTGCACTTTTCAAAACATAACACAATTAAAGCTATGTAATATTTAGTTATACTGCAACAAGAAGTACTAAACGGCAGCAAAAGATCATGCAATCAATCAAAACTATAAATTTAGATGGATAACATAATGATAGAGCTGCAAACCTCTGGGTCGTATTTCCCAAGATGATAATTACCGCTTTTTTAAACCTATATTTTGCGAGTTCCTTTTTTTAACAAGTTAAAGATAGCGCTCTTCTAAAAATCTGCATTATCAGAATTTATACTTTGCAACATCTGATTTTGTCGGAAAGTTATACACTACAGCAAGACTTTATGAAAAAACTGATGAAAATTTAGTGGAAGTATAATACGATTGGAATTACTGTTCAAATCATGTTGCTCTAAATTGCTCTCTATATGGTGTAGGCAAGTAATGCGTGCAGCTTTAATAAAAATAAAAAAAATGTAACACTACAAAGAAACTCCTTATATACAGTTGACTATAATAAACAATAAAAAAACGCCGTACAAAATGTATTCTTCAATAAATTTTATTTACTTTTTGTCACAAAACGGTTAAAACGTGATATCGGTGTAGTGCTCTTTAGTTATCAATAGCGCAGTTTCCTCATAAAAGGCATGCTGCATAAATAAAATTGCAAAAAAAACTTGCCTAAAAAGGTATGAGTTAATTGCTAAATTTAGAATAGACAAATGAGGTAATACCATTTTAATAGCATTATTTTTTTTATCGAGCAATCGAATAAAACCCGCCTAATATTCAGACGTTTTTGCATTATTGTTTTAATTGGCTAATTGCTGTTGTTTGGCTGGCATTCATTATCTTACATATTGCAGTCAATAGTGATTACCGAAGTGCTACGCCAATAAGGAGTTTTGCAGATTTATTATTTTTGGTTTAGTGTTCATTTTGAAACAAACTGAGTAAAATAATTCAAAATGTAATTTCAATGTGACCGCAACCTATTTCATGGTACTATATTTATCATGCAGTTGGGCTAATACCGATTTGATCTTTTATAAGATTTGTCAAGACCTTATTTAGATTTTGACTAAACTTGTGAGTTATCTGCAGATTAGCATATTTTTTGTAAATCTGACTTTTAGCAGGAACATTAGACAATTTTTGTAATAATTTGGAAAAAAATAGCCATTTTAAAGTCAATTGGGTGACATTTTGCACGTTTGTACAGCCATTTGAAAAAGAAATTATTGTAAAAATTTGGAAACCTTTAGCAAGAATTAAATTGCTCAGCTAATCCAGCCCTTCTTACACAATGCAGTGTAATGGTCAGGTCCAAAACACTTTTATAGTTGAGTTAAATTATTTTGGGGGACTTCAGCCCCTTAGTTCATACCTTCTTCTTTATTCGCTAGATGAAACCCTAAAGTTCAAAAATCGAGATGAAAATTTTATGATTTAAACATTAATCATACTTTTAACTTTTACCAATTCAATCATGTAGGATAAGCGATTAGTGGTTGATCGAGTGGAGAAGGGTTGCTACTTGATAGACCAGGTTACAGATCCTGCTCTAATCAAAACAAAGAGAACAACTTGGCATTGACAACTTATCGGAATGACGTTGATTGTTTAGCACTAAAGGAAAGTAAAAGCTATCATTCTGTTGTGAGCGATAGACAAATGGGCATTAGGCTTATCTTGACCACCGACGGTTTTCTGCCGTAGACCGCAATGTTTCCTGCCTATCTTCTGGCCCTTCCGGAAATGAAGATGCATATACAAATTTGTCTTAAAATAGTATTAATTTTGTTGTTGCAGCAAAAATGTTCAGTACTAACTTCCACCATTACACTCCTTAATGTAGCTCTTATTTGCAAACACTGATTCATTTTTACATTAACATAGCAATGCAATTAATATGTGCCAAGTAGTTGTGAGAACTAACTCTAAAATGGAGGAAGTATTTTAACAAGAAAATGACGTGAGTTGTCACTTAGCGCAATTATACCAGCTTGATTAATTGAGGTTTGTATGACGGGGCTAGCTAAATTAGAAAACAAAACACCCAAAATTTTACATGGTCCCTTCGACAAAATGTTTTTTTTGAACAACAATGAAATGTCTTGCAATGTTTTCGTAAAGATTTGAACATCACAGTAATTTCTATGCTATGAATACTAATAATTTCTTTACTCGACCTTGTTAAGTATCACGAAAATAAATAGCGTTATTTGACTGAGTCTGAAGATCTTGCAACGTAACTATTTGAAAAGCGATTAAAAAAGTTTTGCTTAATCGGCATACATCCCACTTTACTATACAGCCATTAATCAAAATAATGGTTTTACCTGCTCTTAGATTTTTGACATATGTCACGATTTCTAACTTCATTTGAAACATCTAACTAAAAACATTCTCTTTTTTTTCGGCATTTACTAACAACGACAAAAATGTTCCAATAGTCAATCATATAAACAATTGTTCTTGCGAGAGACTGTAAAATAATCATCATGAAGATACATATAATAAAAAATGAATAATATTGCAGCTGTAAAATAATCCTTCGAAAGGAAACCAATGATTTACCGCAATATGATTCGATTGTAGACTTGGTTAAACTATGTGAAATATCAAAACGCCGTTTGAAGGTTATTTTAGCTGTCGCGATATACTCTAGTAATGAAGATATTCCAGAATGTACTCTAGCAATCAATTAATTGCGAAAAAAAATACTTTAACCACCGCAAATAACCAATAATTCACATTGTTTAAAAAGTTATTAAAACCGCCGAAATAAGTGTATTTAGTGTAACTTTATGTTTATCTATATTTAACAAGTTGTTCATTTAATATGTAAATTGATTAAAAAGTTGGAGTTATAAATCAAAATGAAGCAATGTGCAATCCATTGTTAAAAGCAAATTGCTAAAATTTTTTCAATTAAAATATCTTGTATTGCATTTTGTTCCATGTTAGTTTACAACCAAAACAAATAAAAATGAAAAGGTTGGAATCAAACAATCAGTAACTTAAAAACGTGACTCCGATGTGCTATCTTCATCTTGTGGACTTAATTTAATTTAAATGTTGAAGAAAAAATGCCATTACGAGAATATGAAAAATTGATGTCTGGAAGAAATGTTGCCAAGATGAGATTGCTTTTTTTCAGCTGCAGAAAATTATGGATCACTGTTGTTGCTGCTTTTTTATTTCAATTCCTAAACGCTAGCTTTGAAAACATCGCCTGCAAAGATGCAGTTAGCATTGACCTCTTGCCAATTGCTATTTGCTTTATTGTTGCTGTTATGTGGCGTTTACTGTTCATTTGTAAAACTAGAATGGACCGAAACGCAATTATTTGAAGCAAGAGATGGCAAAGCAGTCAAAAACTAAACGAAGATCTTGTGAAGATTATCTGCCTAAGTAGTACAATTAAAGTTGCTTGAACAATTTAGATTTTCAAACAGTACCGGAATAAATTTGACAATTTAAGAAACTTTTCAAAAGTTTCAAAACATTTCAAACTTTAGATAGTATGTTTGCTTCAAGGGAAGCGAAAACCACTGTGTTTGCATTTTTATTAAACTTTTACAGTAATAGAATTGCACAATTGCATGACGTGAATATACCGGTAACATGAGTATAAGACAAAAAGCACATAACGTTCACGGCTAAATTACAAAATCAAGATAAAAACATTTGAAGTAACAGGTCAAACTGTTTTGAGCAAAACGAAGAACTCTAAAATCTTCTTCTGCGATCAATTTTATATTATTAGTGAATCCTGAAGTTAAGCGTACCTTCTGCAAGTCATTCAATGTTGGTTTTGACAAAGTAGATTTAATTTCAAGCCTGAACTCTCTGCTGAAAATAAACTTCTGATGAGGGGAGGCGCTGTTGTGGATTACTTTCTAGTTTTAAAAACAGCTTATTAGTTTAGATATAGCTGCTTAAAGGATTAGTTGTTTTTTTTTATCATTGTTTAGTTTGGTTTTGTTTGCTTTTGAATTAATATTGGATTATGTCAAGTCGCGAAAACATTTTGGATTTTATTGGTGGTGAGTACCTAACCTAATATTATTCAATAAATTTTCATGTAATCTACTATTTGCAACAATACTCTGATCTGCTATAAATTTTTTGAATTGTTTTTTAACGATTGATTGTACAGCATATTTCTCTAACGATTGTTGTATAATCGAGCAACTATATTTGATACTCTTTGTGTGAAAGTTTAGTTATGATCATGTTATAATTTCTGCTGGCATTAAATAGCCACAGTATATCTTAATCAAGAATCATTTTTGTAAATCAGTCAGTTGCTCAATCTTACCACTTTATTACAGTAGGCTACTGTAACAAATCAACTCAAATCTTTCATTATACTCGCTATAATAGCCTACGCCAAAGCGTATAACGAGTTTGCAGGGCTCATCTCCGCGTTATTGCACCTGGGCAACGCAGCTTCTTTTGAAGAACTGTTGAAGCAGTGGCGAGCCGTTGGCAGCACTGTGTCTGATTTGACCGGCCCGAGATTTGAATCTCAGACCTGCCGCTCCAGAGTCGAACGCGTTTCCGCTTGACCAACTTACTGATTACTAAACTAAGTCAACAATTTAATTTGGTGAAGCTTATATAATTTAAGTATGTTTATCAAATTGGCAACAGCATTTGATGTAGTGATTTTTATCTTTTGAGGTATGTCAAGCTGATTTGAAATGAAATAATTGTAGCGTAAGGATAATACACTTTCAATCAATGACGATTCTAGCTATTAACTTTTTACCACGAAAAATAGAAATCTCAATCTTTTTTATTTCTACTGTAACTTAACAAATTCTATTCCTGAAATTATTTTCAACCAATAGAACAAACCTAACAAAACCAAATATTTTAGTTTTGCTTTGCTTTGTCGTTATAAATAATCGTTTTTTTCAAATAATTGGTTTACGAGTTTTCACTTAAGTTTTCAGTTATTGCATTTCAATTATGTTAAAAAGCAAGAATTAATATTTATACAAAGAATAGAGTTAGCAAGAGATGTGATTCTTTTAACAAGAAATACATGTTTTGCAGGTGAAAGCACGAATAACCCAGATGGTCAATTAAGTAAGTCAAATTCAATTAATTTACTATCAGAAAATAACTAAGCATTAAGTCTACAGGTAAAATCTAACTAAGTAAAATCAAAGTATGAAACTATTTTTCACAGTAATGTACTGTATGTTGCTCATTTAGTTTGGGTTTTTGATACTGACTTAATTTTTAATTGTATTTTGTTATTATAATAAAATTGCTAAATCTTTAATTTTATATTTTCAGCACCACTTGGAAGGCCAGGAAACACTCTATTCAACTTATGTAAGTATTGTACTGGAGATTTTGCGTTTTTCATCGCATAACTCAATATTATGCATTTTTGGATTATACGTATTTTTTCAAAGTGTATACTCAATAAAGGAACTGTCTATTTGAGAAAACTACAGCAGATTTGATTAAGATGAGCAGAAACATTAATGGTATTATTAAGTACAGAAAAATCAGTACGTGTTTCTTTATAAATCTAATGTCGCATGACCATACATAAAACTTCATTGTGATAGTAAAATAATCTCACAGCCATCAATTAGATTTGGAAACGAACGTTAATGCAAAAGACAACGTGCAGCGCTACCGTAGTACTTGTATGCTGTTTTCATGCAGTACGCGGTGCTGTTACTATATTCATTATGTGCAGCTGCGATACAAGATCATGAAGCAGCGTGTATACAAGCAAATGAAAAAGACAACGTGTTTGGAGCTATTATGGTGGCTTTGATTGTGGTTGGTTTGGTTGGAAACAGTTTGGTGTTTTTTACTATCATGGTTTTACGTGAATATAAGAAATCTGTGACAAACTGGTAAGTAACAATAAGACTAAAAACATGCAACATATTGTTTTTTTGGAAAAAACTGTTTTGTGATCCTGTCTAGTCTTGTAATTTAGTCGTAATCTTCAGAGAATTGATCAAAAACATGGAATCTTTCCAATTTTGGCACGCTAAACTCCATGTGATTACTGCAATACAAATTATCTCCTTCGATGCTCCTATTGCTTTTCTTAGAAGTAAATCATTATTCCAGCGCCAACTTACTTTGATAGGTTCTTAACACGCTTTTCTTTTCTTGCGCCTAGTCTTTCTTTTCAGATCGATATTTCGTCACGAAATCCAACTTGAATTTATAATTCATTATCCGAGGAAATTTAGGTTTAATCTCTGACAGTTCTTGTTGCATTAAATAACATTAAGATTATCACTGGTACTACTTATTTATTTATTACTGGTACTACGTATTTTTAACATTCGTCAAAATTCTGGGCAGAAACTTTTATCTATCACAATTACAAATAGTAGAGCAGAAACTACTTTTATTTTTTTTCTGTTTTAGCGTCGATTAGGGGCATTTGTTGTAATTTGCAAAGATATTTTATCTTAATGGTCAAATGCACCCTCTACTTACATTAACTGCAGATTAAAACAACTTCACAAGGTATTGGTCAAATCAGAGTTGTAAACCAGCCGACTAATTCAGGCAGGAATTCGGCTCAAACCCGAAAATATCAGCCCGCTCCCGGCCCGAACCCGAAAAATTATTTGAGGTCCAATTCATGCCCGAAAAAACTCGAAAGTTAAGTTAAGTTAAGTCTAACAAATTTAGCAAAGTTGCCAAGTTATTTTGATTTTATTTTTGCGCACCTAAGACAAAAAGCACGTTTCAGACCCGAATTAAGCCCAAAATTTTCGTCAACTTTAGGCCGGAAGCCGGCCCAAACTCGAACACGCCCCAAAAAAAACGGCCCAACGTACAACTCTGAGCCAATTGACCAGTTGAATAGCCAAAAATTCGCTGTTCAAGAACTGTCTTTCTAAACTTTTGAATTTAATTAATCTTACACTAACAAAGCAACAATGTGGCAGAAAAGCAAAACTATCACTCCGCAAATTATTGCTTTTTTTGGTACATTCTAACAAAAAGTGCACAAATCTGCACAGTAAAACAATAATGCTGAAGATGGCATAAATAGTTTTTTGATATACTACTCTACAAAAACTACGTGAGATTCTGAAAAGTGAATTTGTTTAGTTGAACCCTGACCACTGCTTGTTTATTACACCTTATAGAAACAAATTTTTGAATTTGTAAACTTGTTGAAACTTGTTTTGTCAAACTTGTTTCCGCATTTGATTAGCTGGTGATGAATAACCACTCATGCATGCAATTTTAACTGCTCTAAAATAAGGGTTCATGACTTTTCTGCGCGACCGTTTCGTCGCAGACCTTTTTGGCTCCGCCTATTTCATATCCGCCGCTTTTTTGCACAGGTCCTTTTCGTCCCAAAACTTTTCCGTGCCGAATCAGAGCCCTTTGACAGTCCATTTATTTATTCTTTCAGTTTATTTTTTTGCCGTTTTCCGCAACTATTAAGTAATTCAGTGGAACTTCTTTAAAACAATAGAGTGTGACCAACAGTTGTAATTGAATTTCAGTAATTTGATTATTGCTGTGTGCTTCATCAATAATATATCTGAATGGTATGTTCTCCGTTTTTTCTTTTTTTTGTAGTAAAAGTATTTGATTTTAATTTTTAGATTTTGTACTAAATCCAGAGTCTGATTTTATCTCTACGTTATGAAAAATGAAAAAAAGATAAGGAAAGCGTTAAGACAATGCATCAACGTCTACACATTACGAGCTTAAAAATTAAAACATAAAACACCGACAGGATAATAAGAAATAATAAACGCGTGTTGGACATCTGTTAAAACTTAAAATCTTATTGTCTAGTCTCCACAACGTTTAAAAGAAGCATTTTTTTATTCATAGTTTTGGAATTTCCAGAATAAATAATGTTTCGGAATCGCAAATATTTCCTCCCCAGTTTCTGGTGATTTTGGATAATATCTGGGATTCTCCACAAAATTAGCGTTTATATTTTCCTCTGACATACTGTTAACTTTAATCTTAAAAATCATATTTCTAGATGTAGTAGACAGTTAATTTTAAACTCAAATTAAAGACAAAGATAATGGCAAACTTTTCATAAAATATTTTGTTTTTTTTATTATGACATCATGACAAAATAGTCGGAACCGCACAAAATGACGCTTGAATCAAAAATTTTTCGCAGATTCAGAATACGAGAATAAACTTTGTTTTAAATTTAAAAACAAACTATGAGCAATTTCATACTCAATGCAGCAAAATTTTGTAGAAATTTTTATCTATTTTGCTATTTTTGTCAAAAATTTTGCAATAACGCAAATTTTCCTGTTCATTGTTTAAAAAGTGGCAAACTTGGTATATACTTGATTACTTATGGTAGATTGAAGGCATGTTTATTCAGAGCGCGAACGCGAAAAGCGGCGCAAGCTACGCGGAAAGCAGTGCGATTTGCTGTTTTAATAGAAAGCGGTTTTCCGCGCGAAAACTTTTGTACAGGATCCAAAAATTAAAATGAAATATATTCATAACAAAAAAAAAAACGAAGAAAATATCTCGCAGATATGTTATTGAAGCATGAAGCAGTAGTCAAATTATTGAAAAGAGATTACAACTAATGGTCACACTCTATTGTTTTAAACAAGTTCCACTGACCTACTTAATAGTTGCGCGAATTGGCAAAAAAGCAAAAAGAAAGAATAAATAACTGAACTGTCAAAGGGCTCGGAATCGGTGCCGAAAAGGTCTGGGACGAAAAGGACCTGTGCCTAAAAGAGAGGGAGACGAAATAGGCGGAGACAAAAAAGGTCCGCGACGAACAGTCGTGCCAAAAAGACATGCTTCTCTAAAATAAGATATCTTGCTGGAGCACTTAATAGGTCACAAAAATTTCATTGTTTATTAAATTTGTTTATTAAAAGATACTGAAGTTTTTTCGAGTTTTCTGGCAGTTAGCTACTCGATGTCTAAATACCAAATTTGTATAAGTGAATCTTGGCTCAATCTTGTATTTTAGCTGTGAAAAGAACGGACAATGATTCCTTGCGTCAAGATATTGTTTGTTTCCTCAAACTTCTTTTGTTTCCTCTCTAAAACAGCCTAATTTTTTTTTCCCAGACCAGCTACTTACAAGAGGAAGCGTCTAATCTAAATTTTTGTTTTAGGTATATTTTACAATTGACTCTAGCCGACACTTTGTTCCTCCTGATGCTCCCGTTTACAGCACACAGTGAATTCAGAGGAAAATGGGAGTTTTCCGAAAGCCTTTGCAAATTCAAGGAAGCCGTCATTTTCATCAATTACTATGCAAGCATTTATTTCTTGGTGGTAAGTTTTATGTCAGCAAGTAGTTGAAATAAATTCATTTGTAAAGATCGCCAATTTATAAAGATATAGTCAAATTTGAGATTGCGCTTTTAGTTTGAGTTCAATCTTTATGTAAATACAAGAGCCTCAATTTTACTGCAGTAATCCAAAGTTAAGTCGGCCCAAGAAATTTAACTGACAAAACAATGAATTGCAACTTCATGTGGATAAAAAGTAGACCAGAATCCGCACAGTTGAACCATTGGACATTTGGCTCTCTGATTTTTGACGATTAGCAAATTATACTGCTGTTTTTAAATATTTGATTTAAAATTCACGCTCTGCTTGTTTTTTTAATTGTCAATTCATAACTTTTCGAAAAGTATTCTAACAAATTATTACCGGAATTTTTATAGCTACTGTACAGTACTTTGGTGTAAACCTCCAACTGAGTTTTTTCAAAATATTAGGTATATCTTACAGTGTAGAGAAATAAGCTAGCCGTTATTGAAAGTTGTAGCATGGTAATAAGTCAATCACCATACTAATAGAATCAACCTAAAAGTGTACTCATGGTTGTACAAAACTATGAATATATCAGGCATTAACGACGTGTTAAAATTTGATACACGAGTTGCTAAGCGGAAATGATTGTGATCACTAAGCAAAACCTCGCCATTTTAAAACTAAATTGCAAACGAAGCTAAGAATCCAGCTGTAAAGTACAAGAGTCTTAGTTCTTGTAAGGATGCATTTACACCTTTTCTTGAAACTTTTGATTTGAAAACATTAAAATGTCAAAAGGCAACTCTAAACCATCAAACTAAAGAAAAATTTTTTATGACTCTTTGAGTGTCTTTACAGCAAAATTCAATGTCTAATCAATGACATTTAAGTACATTAGGTGACAAACTAATTACGCCTGCAATATATGTAATTGCATACATTCTGTTCAGGTAATGAGTTTTGACCGGTACTTAGCTGTGACTAAAGCATTTGCTTCCAATTACTGGGTTACCAATTTGCGAAGCCCAACAACCTCCTACATCGTCAGCATAGTTGGCTGGATTTTCAGCGCGTTGCTTTGCATTCAGCTGTACAACTACAGCAATATTGATAATTGCTCCATTTGCAAATATGAATTCCCTCTAAACAAAATCCAAGGCTTCCCACTGAATTATGAGGTAAAACGAAATACATTTTTTATTTGTGATTTGATTTCAGTAAACGTCGATTCATAAAGTTCAGTAAAATGGCTACTATCGTGAAGAAATGATTGTTGCGTTTAACTGATTTAACCAATCAGTGGTCGAGTGGATAGAGCATCTACTACGAAAACGGTAGACCCAGGTTCGATTCCCGGTTGCGTCAAACCAAAATATTTAAAAATTGGAATTCACAGCTTCCATGCTTGACGTTCAGCATTAAAAAGGGATGGCGTGAAACCTCCACCAAGAGTAGTAGACAGATAGTCACGTGGCAGCTTGACTCGAATACCAAAAGGTTCTTTCTCTGTCTTCTGGCCACGCAAATTTAATAAACAAAAATCCAATTATGATTTTTATTACAACAAAACCATGAGATAAACTTGCATTGTGATTTATTAAAAAATATTCCAGGTTATGTAACCATAAACTTCAATGCTAAATCCTATCTAAATTCTCCTAGAGTTCCGGTTACCCCGATCTGTCTTTTTTTCTCGAAAGAAATGAAACTAATGAAACTGGTACTCCTGAAACTCCAATTGAAGAAACCGAAACTGATTACGAAGAAGTAAATGCTATTGAAATTATGTTATAATGTAATATATACCTCCTAAAATTGAATTTAATACAAATGTTATTATGTCTACTATTTTAATTTTGTCTATAACAATAACGGTAATAGTTTAAAAACTTTGAAATAACTATATTAATTTTATTTAACAAGATAAATCAATACTCAATTTTAAAATCAAACACTCTTTGAAATATAATTCAATATTTTATGGTACTTTTTAGACGTTGAATTTTTGCTAAACATTAAAATAGTTAATGGTTGTACTGCATCACAGCTGCTTAAAAAATGTATTTAAGCTAGTTCCGATAAGATGCGAAAAACTTTTTGTAGTGAAGAGTCGGGTTTAATGAAAAAAGTGCACCATTGGCATTCATGACCTTAATCCATTTGTGTTATATTATGCTTTGTGAATTGCAATAAATTGCTTTTTTCTAGCTACATTTAAATTTACACTATTTGTTTACCTATGTTTAAATGGTCAAGTTTTATACTTACTCTATTTTATGCTTTTAGTTTTTGGAGAACTTATTTGGAGGAGGAGGTTCCGGAAACACAGATTTTTTTGAGGTACGAAGTGATGCTCTCAATTTAGATTGTTTGTTCATTCGCTTTAATTAGCATTTTATTTCTGACTAAGTCTAACCACAACAAAGCTGAATAATGTCACCCTTTTTTGAGTCAGTTTGCAGATTTCTTGAAATATAGGTTATTAGATTTAAGCTATGGGAAATATAAGCTTTCAGTGTTATTTCTATGTAACACAACAACACTTTGGCAGCTCTGGAGTGAAACCAAAAAGTAGTAGCTTTGCGATTATTTACCCAACGTTTCACTAATTGTTTTTCATTTAACTTCCGCAAAAAAAATAAAGTTTTCTGCACAATACACATATTAAAATATGGTAAAATTTATTAAGTGGCAGAGAAATTGTTCTGCTTTGCATGCAACCATTTTACCACAAACAAGAACAAAAAAAATTTTTATTGATGCATGAAACTGTAAAATATAGAGCAATTTTACTGATTAGAAAGAATTTAAAGCTTTTTCATCCCCAAAAGTCAATTTTAACCCAGTTTTACAGCCGTCTTTTCATTTGTCTTGGTACAAATTAATTGCAATTTCGATATCGTTGCCTCATTTTCATAGTTTTGCTATATGAACGTGATTTTGTTTTTAGTTTGGAAATTTAGACCACGATACCACCGATGAGCCAGCAAATTTCTACGAGACTCCAACCGAAACCAATTTTAATTCTACCGAAGACTACTACACTTTTGACAGCATAGAAGATATACGAAGATTTTTTCTGTCTCAGTACGACGTGTATATAGAAGAAGACGATTTAAATGCCTTTATCCAGTATAGGCAGAGTTTTACCGTTGAGGAGTCCCACCACCCTTGCAAGTGAATAAAAATAACGTAACGATTGAAGGTAGCAACTTAGCAAACGAAAGCATTTTACATGAGACTTTGCAATAGCGCTCTTCAAAAATCAAATCAAATCTTTCATTATACTCGCTGTATTACACCGAAGCGGGGAACAACTTGGGGGTGCCCATCTTTGCGTCGTTGCGGCCGCGGGCAACATACGTAGCTCCTTTCGAAAAAATGTCGCTGCGGGGCAAGCCGTTGGCAACACTGTGTCCGATTTTACCGGCTCGAGATTTAAACCTCAGACTTTCGGCTCCAGTAATGAACGCGTAACACTCAACCAAATGGCCGATGAAACTGTGTAACATCAACTTTATAAGCCGAAAACATTTAAATGTTGGCGGAATGAAAAACTAAAGCTCATAACTAACTGATCAGTTGTCGAGTATATCTGTTATTGAAACAATGGATTTGGGTTCGATATCCGGTCGGGTCAAACCAAAAACTATTCAAATTGGTATTCACAGCTTCCCTGCTTGACGTTCAGCTATAAAAAGGGACCGTGTAAAGCTTACTATGGATGGCCTGGTGGGCAACTGGCAGCTTGACTCAAACACCGAAAAGTTTTTTGGCTGCCACCTGATTGAGGCAGCCAAGTCCGTAAGGAAGTAATCACAATTGCACTTACAGCTGCTCATAAAACCCAAGATTATTTAGAATATTCTCCTCATTTTAGCATATTTATCGCTTTAAGTAAAATTGTATATTCCTAGATTGCCGAATAGTAAAGAATTGCATATCTGGCTGTATGGCAATTTTGCGGGAGCATTTGTGTTGCCTTTTGTGTTAATCTGCTTCTTTTATGGAATGATTATGAAAACGATAACAGCAGCAAGCTCAATTGGCGATAACGAAAAAAATGTAAGTATAGTTCCATAAAAACAATATAGGCTTTGAGTACACGTGCAGTAACATTGTAAGCATGATAAGCGTATACTTTATTTCAACTAATTGAACTTCGATTGCGAAGTACAACCTCACAACACTCACTAATATCCAACTGCTTTTGGTTAAAACAATAAACAATACGCTAATAAAAATATGTGATTTTGCTTCCAGCTAAAGCTTAAAACATACTGTACCTTCTTTTCATAAATCTTCAGCGTTAACATTTTAGAGTTTCTGTTTCCCGTTTCAAAGTTGAACTTTTTGTTAAAACTAAAAAAAATTTTGGTGACTTTTCGACGGTAATTTGTGATCGAAGTTTTTTGTAAAACATTTGCACAACTTCAATTGATTGTTGAAGAATCAGTTCAAATAATCTTAGCAAACTAGCACAGATTAAAGCCTCGGCAAAACATTTTAATTCACTATTACAAAGAAAAACCTCAAATTTTCTGTAAAAGAAAAACTCAGCAGTGACAAAAAAAATTAGTTTAGTTTAAGGTCATCAAAATCATAGATGTCAGCTTTGCGTTGTGACTGTAGCGTGACTCTGTACATGCCTCAAAAGTCAAAACCGTCTGCTCAAACTTCAATTATTTTTTAGCGCTCCTACCGACGACGTGTAACGATTATCGTTTTCGCCTTAGTCAGTTTGTTTGGCATTAGTTGGCTTCCTTGGTATGTGGATAAACTGGCAAAAATTAACGGAATCAATTTAAGTGCAGAACAGTGCGAAACCTTAAGCGATGCAGTTCGCGGTATAGCTTATCTCAACAGCGCTTTCAACCCTTACTTTTACAGGTAAACATAGTTTTATTTGCTTTTATTTAATTTTAAGAAGGAAGATATACTCTTCTACAAAAGTAGTGTACTAATAACATTACCCAGTTTATGTTACAGATTTACTTTGACTAACTTTGATTTATGTGAAATATAGCAAAATGAATCATACTGATCGCTGCACTTCAACGTGCTTGCGCAGCGAACTTAGATGCAAATTTAATCCCCACTCCGCCGTGATTTAATCACAGTAGATTTTCCTGAAAATCTGAATGGAGTCGCAAAGCAAAGCTTGATCCATTAGCTGCGATTTTTTAGTGATGTGATTGTTAAAAACTAATTTGCCATAGATTTACAGCCAGTTCGCGGTGAATACTTTGTTGTTCTGAAACCCTATCAAAGTTTCAAGGCGAATCTATTGTGAATTAAAGTATTGAGTCGCAACCAAATTCGCATATATGTGTGGAAGCGGCTTACGATAGTACAGTCCAACGTTCAGTTACAGCAATGTGTTTGATAACTTATTTATGATGCAACAGACAATGTCGATTCACAGGCTTTATCAGTTTAGGAAATCAAAGTCACAAAACTTTAAAAACGCTTTTGTACGTCGGTTATGTCAAACCTGATGGCAAATATAACTTTGATATTGTGGCAAGATTTTGGAAACGTGCGTGCCGCTTCAAAAACCTTAATGTATTGGGCCTGATGTTAAGCAATTTTTTCGTTTAAATTTTTAATATGAGGTTCTTCAAAAGGCGTTAAAGTTTGAAATAATTTATGCTAACAATATTCTCCGCGACTTTTGTCACGAATTCATTGCATTGCAAATTGCATTACACATTTGGAATTTTGAACTGTCACTAATATATTATATTTCGTTCAAAATTCTTCAAAAAGAAGCATATTAACTTTTGCAATTTCTACTTACTTATGAAAAATCGCATCGTTTAATTTATTAACCCAACAATAAACTTAAGGAAAAGAATATCAATTATATATCAAAATTATGACACTACATATTCAAATAGCAAAATGTTTCTTTATTAAACTCGATACTGGAAAGGAAAATGCTCTAATTCGAAAAATTGTTCTTTATAACCGACAGCAGACTGGGGAGGCGGCTTTAATGTGTTAGCGTCGAACTTAACTCAACTTCGTGAAAGAATTTAACAAATTTGCTTTTAAAATGAAAAACTAAAAAACAACATTTTTTTTCTAATATTTAAATGTCAGCGATTAACACTCATCGTTGCTTGGCTTGCGGTAAATGTCTAATAATTATGCGCAAATTCGGGAGTATCTGCGTTTTTCTTTGCTTGTAAATCACGACCTTGCTCAACCGACCCAGCATAGCAGCGCTCAGCAGCATCCAGCAAGTTGAAAAATTGAAAATATGAGTTGAAAAAAATAGACCAAAAGCCTTAACACGCTAACTTTCTTAACAATGCAAATAAACTATGTTTAAATTGCTGTCAGGACCGCCAAGCAAGGACCTATTTTTGGATTTTGGAAAACAATAATTTTATGCAAGATTTACAAACTGCTTTGTCAAAAGCATGCGGGTATACTTTGTTTCTTGACTCCAAACTTAGCTGATGAGTTTATTATCGCTAAAACCATTTTTTTTAGTTTCTTGGGATTCCATTTCCGAGATCGTCTAAAACGAGCAAGTGGCCAAGTTCGCCTTCTATCCTCGCTTCGATCAAGAGCTACTCTAATATCAAGCGTTCGAAGGAAGAGACAGAGTTCGAGCAATAGCGTTGGAAGCATTCGCGCCCCAATGGCATCAGCACCACCCAGTACAAATGGACAAATTTATGGACTACGTCAAGAAACAGCTAGAGGCAGTTTGACACAGAAAACAGAACGCACTGTCGTTTGAAGAATCGACTTATTATTTTGGCAGGCGAAGTTGCAAATCTTATTGCTGGCTGATGTACATAGAAACTGTTATCTGACAGAACGCTACCCCATCGTTGGCAAGGTAGCGTGATTGTAACGATAGCTCTCGCCGGGCATATTTAATTCTGTTTCAGCTTCGAGGACATTAAAGTACAGTAGCTATTAATCATCGCGAACAGCGAAGGAAGAGATTTATGTTCTGACAAACTAGCTTGCCATTACTGGCTGCCTGCATCAACATGGCATTCGACTCGCCAGACTTATTACGTGACAAACACGTCATTCGAGCTAACTGCAATTAAGTTAATGTTAATTTGAACATGTCGGTACAAAAAACAAGTGCAATGATGGTCCTTTATTTAAAATAGTAAAGTCTTTAAACGTTTCGGACTTGGCAATGTCCAACATCAGTAAAATTAAAATCTTATTCAAATAGAATATTAATTTTTTCTGTTAATGTAATTATTAAAATCTTATTAATTTTACTGATGAAGCACATAGCCAAGTCCGAAACGTTTAAAAATTTTACTATTTTAATTAAGGTTTTACTCTTTTTAATCAAATTAAATATAACTGTCTTAAAACCTAAACCAATAATGGTCCTAGTTGCATTATTAGTATTTGTTTCATAATTGTAAAGTAGTTGCTAGTTACGGTATATATTTAATTTTTTACTTGTAATTTTGTGGTTCGATCTTCATATTACTATAGTTTATAGTGTTGTTGTGTATTATTGTTTAATATTGCGCAGTGATGTACGGCGAATTATGGTTCATATTTTTAATAAAAAAGTGGTTAATTCAGCCAAATTAGCAGAATTAAATACTTCATCAAAATGATTATACTGATACTATTTACAGTACATCATGGTGTTGCAATGTTTTAGAAAACTGCTGTTAGGAGCACAAATTGCAACCTAGCTTGAAATTGCGTAAAAATGGGTCTAGCTAGGTAACACATCATACAAATTATTTTAAAATTAACAAGATTATAGTCATATATAGGCAGAGTGCTTTTACACGTAAAGTTGCAATGTCAAAAGTTTTCAATATTTTTGACATTGATGATCCGTAACGATTATACGCTTTTAGAGTATGATATTAGTTTGTGTCCCATTTTTCTACATATAATTAGACCAAAATGTTGAAGCTTAAGCAAAGATAGTATAGGATACTGCCGTAACAACTTCAAATCGAATTAACAATTGATTCAAGTTTTAAAAAGAAACAGCTAAAATTAAGAGAACTAAAAATTAAGAGAACTAATTACTGAAGTTAAAATCTGAAAAGAAGTATTGGAGAGTGATACTCAACAAAACCACAAGAAAAAAATAGCCTCTAAGTGCATCAATCCTAGCAACCAAAGAACATCAAAGTCAAACTCGGAACAAGCACAAAGAGAATGAGAATGTTAAAAATGAAAATCGCATCATTTCAAAATATCCGTCTGATTATCAAAATTGTAATTTTACAATAGTTTTAGTACTTACAAAAGCGCCTCAGAAACTTGGTGATGCAGCCATTTGACAGAATTTATCTCAAAGCAAAACTAATGAAATTCGACATGCAATATTGCAATCGTATAATTTTTAAATCGTATAATTTTTAATTTTGAACTCTAAACTAACCGAAAGTTCAAGTAACTTTGCTTCTCTGAAATTTATGATTTGCAAAAAGCCATATTTTGAGGTTTTGTAAAGACCAAGCGTTTCGAACCTGTAATAATTCTTACGTCAATGCAAAAATAGGCTAAATTGTCAAAGCATTTATATATGAATGAACTGTAACGAAACTATTATATATAACATCAGACAGCAATGATGTATGACGCATTGCAGCTATACTGTATTATGGTTCAGAACTAAAGCTAGCTTAGCCAAATGCATTTGATCTGCTCCTCTCCGGCACTTGCACATATGCAGCATTCGAAGCTGTAGTTTAAAAGATGCCAAAGCATAAGTTACAGCACTATATTGCATATCCAGGTAGTTGTTAATGACTTGTGCTGTAATATTAATGTCCCTTAAGCTGCATTCACGCGGGCGACTATTTTGCGACTTGATTCGAAGATTTTTTCCTCGTAAAAATCTCTCTCGCTGAGTGGTTACTCACACGAGGCGAGATTCACTTGTCCTTAATTGTCACGGTTACGTCTGGCAAGAATTGCAGCTGTGTATATAACACCTGCCAATTGCGACGCCGATTATATTTTGCGCGACTAGAAGCAAGACGCGAAGGCAATTTCAATGTCTTCAGAGTCCCAGGGCAAAAGCTGCGCCTGGGTGAACGTTAAATCGTAAGCAATCTACGAGTCGCCCAAGCATAGCGCAATGCACGAATGCTTTGTGAGTTGCTGGCAGCGATTATCCTCAATTTACTTCATAAAGTATTGTGGTCATAACACGAAACAGTCTGTAGTGCTTTTGTAGTATTTTATTGTGATTTTGACTCTAAATTTACTTCATATTTGTTTAAAACGCAGAAGAAATAATTCCCTTGTGGATTCACGCTCTGATCTACTGCAGATAGGGCAAGCATCCTTGACGTGTAAGTGACTTCTGTGAGTTACAAACGTACGCGAGTACCGAGTTAAAATCTCACCCGTGTGAAAGGCTGCTGCGATTTGATTTTTTTGGGGGCATGTCCGGCGATATCCCTCAGACAAAACCTCACGCGACTCTTGCACTATGTAAATGACCTTCGCGATTTTGAGAAAAAAAAAGCAAAATGCTGATTCTCGCCGCTAAAAGCCGCCCGTGTGAATACAGCTTTAGTGACAGTTGTATTGCATTACAAACTTTCTTTCCCCAAAGATCCAAACGTTTTTAAACGTTAGAATTAAAATATACATTGTTTCAAACCCTAGGATTCCGTCGAAGACTCTCGTTGGAGATAGGACCACTGTTAAAAAAAAACAAAAAAAAACAGAGTAGGCATAAGATTTTGAAGGCAGACTGCAGTGAAGACATTTACAGTAGGAAAGGTCGTTTTTAGTCAACAAAGAAGATGTGACATGGCATGCCAATTCGTGTTAACGTGTAATGTGATTGATTGATAAACCATTGGAGCGATGGATTTACCAAAGCTGCTTCAGTATTTAATATTCAACACACTTCGCAAAATTTCTAATCGGTTTTCAAGATATTGTACTTGCAGCTTTGTTTCACTTCAAAATGTTTTCCAAGAATTTGCTTCTATCAATCAGTGAGAAATCAGTTTTTAGAAAAGTATTCTCTAGAAACATGACGCGTTTGTAACAGCAGCTGAGGTAAAACGTCTTAAACCAGTTTTCACGACCCGCTACGCCGTATGATGTTTACAGAACATAACTTTTCGTTCATTTATTGAAATTGGTTTACTTTGAGGTTATCAAAAATTGTAATCCGCGATAATTTGACATTTGACACTTTTCACTGATATCTTCTCATTGTTCACAATTATCAAAATTGTTTCGCATAAACGTCATAAAGGTTAGCCATTGGTGGAAAATGTAAACAGGGTGCTAGATCAGAAAATCATTATAATTGTAATTGTAATTTGATGTAATTACATTTTATTCACCAAGTTGCCTTGGCCAGGAGACAGCGAAAGGATCTTTCGGTCTTCGAGTCAAGCTGCCACCTGCCCACCTATCTACCACACACGGCGGAGGCTTCATACTGTCCCTTTAGTTGCTGAACGTTAAGCATGGAAGCTGTGAATACCAACTTTTATAGTCTTTGGTATGACCCGACCGGGAATCGAACCCGAGTCTACCGTTTCAGTAGCAGACGCTCTATCCACTCCACCACTGATCGGTTAATTTATATTGTTCTAATGCTGAAGCACTAAATCGGCGTTGATTCAATGTCCACAAAAATGTCAATTTTAAAATAAGTATTGGCATATATATCCATACTAAAATAGCTAAAAGCTAAAACTCTAATTTTGCTGCATAAAAATTGATTTTAGAAAAAGCTTAAATTAATAAAAGTGCTCCTGCTGCTGTTTTATTCTTGCTGAAGAAAACCCAAATTTGCTGCAGTACTTCGGTGTTCCGTACATCGTATTGTACATGGCTAAACAAACTATGCAAAAATTACCTTTACTTTCTTTTGACAAAGAATTTTTAAAACCCTACAGGCGCGCAACCACGATTTTGTTAAAGGCGAGGGGAAGGGGTTTGACCCCAAAGTTAAGAATTTTTTTTCAAAAATGTTTTACATTCAATGGCGTAGCGAGCCAACTGGTGCAACTAAGCGCATCACGGAGCGGGGTTTAGGACTA
Source organism: Trididemnum nubilum (assembly GCA_963965965.1). NCBI lineage: Eukaryota > Metazoa > Chordata > Ascidiacea > Aplousobranchia > Didemnidae > Trididemnum > Trididemnum nubilum. The sequence goes on from OZ014474.1 coordinate 36,019,635, forward strand.
AGCCCCCTGCCGTTTGGTTATTTTTTGTAAATTTTGAGAAAACTCAGTCATTTGGCATCATTTGAATCACATTTCGCACGTTTTTAGAGCCATTTGAAAGAGCTAAATGGTTAAAATTGGAAAATATTAGCCAGAATTAAAGTGTCCATTGCCTTCAGCCCCTCTAACATTCAAGTGAAGTCCAAAACACGTTTAAACCCTTGGATTTTTGGTTAAATTTTCTAGGTTACTTGGCTAACCTCTCCCCCTCTTATTGCAGCTTTGAAACCCTAGGCCATCTTTTCTAATTTTGGTTGCTAAGTGGGTTGCCATTAGCCCATCACTCCAATAATTCTTGCAAGCTACTTAATGCAGCTCAGCTGTCATTTGAGAGTTCATCAGCCTACCTAGCCAGCCTAGCTGATGAGAGGTGATATTTTTTGATACAGCAGCTGTATTAGGCTGCTCTGTTTTGTAGGTAGATTATTATGACAGACATGTGGTGTAACTCAAGGGGCGGTTCATTTATTTTTTGACTTCTTTTTAAAAAAATTTTTCCCTTAGAAAATGACAATGTTGAAGAGCCTGTCAATTTTGAGGAATATTTTAAATCTTCCTCAGGCAGTAAATTGGACCAAGATTCTGCGCTCACAATACTGTGGCATTTGAGCTGTTATTTCAATATGAATACGACATATGATTGAAGCAAAGAAAAAAATCTGGCGAAAAATGTGAGCTACAGGTTTCCATCTCAGCACAAGAATAGCAACGTGAAACCTTATTCGGTAGTACTTCTGTTCAGAGCCGGATTTACCATATGACACAGTGCCAGGGGCCTCGAGCATGAATGCAGGGCCGCCGGGAGGGGGGGCAGGGGGGACATTGACTTCGGGGACTGTGGACTTCAGGGGGCCCATCAAGGGGGCCCATCAGATATTATCTTAACATTAGAGCAACGCACAAACTCAACCAGGATCTTTTGCAAACAAATCGGTCTTGATTTGTGGAGCTGAGGACTGTGCATATGTATATTATTAAAGATATTTGAAATAGAACAAAAACAGCAATCAGCAAGCCATTTGGCCCCAAAGACCTAAGACATCAATAACAAACCAATTCTTGAAATTTTTTTTCCGTTGCTGTAATATACGCTACGTCTAATTAAAATATAAAGGGCCCAATATTTAAGCTGTACCAGATTCCACGTTTGGCTCTCGGCACCCTTGCATGAATGGTAAGTCTTTTTTTGGTCTGCACTCTCTATTGGCTGAAAAAATGCAGCAAAGCGTAGCAAAGACGTTTTTTTAGTCGTCACCTTTTTTTGGCCGGAAAATACAGCAAAAAGCCAAAAGTGCCAGAGACCCGCGTATTGTAAATCCGGCTCTGCTACTGATTCATGTATTACCTACATGATAACCAGTAGTGTAGCGTTACCCGGGGGGGGGGGGCTAAGATTTGACCTAAATATGCATGCTTTAAGAGTGTGTTGAACTTGACCGAAAAGCAAGAGGCTGGCTTGTGAATGGCGTCATATACCGCCAAAAGGCCTCCGATCAAATTTTAACAATTAGTTTCATCAAACGGCTCAACAAACGTGCAAAATATTCTCCAACGGCGTTTAAATGGCTACTTTTTTCCGAAAAAATAATAAAAATCATACAAGTGTTTAGAGTTTCCCCTGTAAGACAGAAAAATTTTAGCTTTGGATTCAAGCCAATTCTCTTAGCAAAGTCCAAGCTAAGCACCTGATGATAACCGTTACATAAGACGTATGAACTTATATCTTAAGTTTGACCTGATTGAACATGCGGAAGAAATCTATTTCAGCACAAACCTAGGCTTTCAAAGTCAACCACGCTGATCCAAATAAACCAACATAAAGAGAAAGTTGGACCACACATTTACTTCAAACAATCAAAATTGAAAATTTTCAGCAAAAATTAAAAAAAAAAACAGGAAATTTAATGACAAACGGAGATGCTTGGCAAAGTTCAATTTTGTCATTCCAATTTAATCCACTTTATTGATTGTAAGAAAAGCTTTTAATTGCACGTAGTCACGCTGATAGTTTTTAATTGCCCAGCAAAGTCAAAGTTCGCTGAATTTTAACATCAGTTTGCAGTGATTGATGTTTCTGGTTTTACATTGTAATTGATTTACTGTTTTTTGCTGAAAACGAGTAATTTGTTACATCTTCTCTTTTTCTGGTGATTAACTAGACAAAATGCTCAAAGAACACCAGTCCGTAAAAACAGCATTATTTTGTCACCATAACAATTAAATTCTCAGCGCAAATAGCCTAAATTTTGGACAATTTATTGGGGCTTTTAAAATTGTAATTGAGTTAACAAATTTTCAAGAGAAAGATGAAATGATAAGGAAACTTGTTGCTAATGATGAGTTGTTGGCACCAAAAATTCAAAAAGCAGACAAAACATCATTATTAAGTCTCTCCAGGACACGATACTTTTGATTTCTACTTGAATAAATTTCTATTTTACAAGATTTATACTTGTTACATGATAGGCTATGTAGCTAATGAAATGAGTCTGGCGCCCTTTTGAATGAGCTGAATCAATACGTGATATCAAATTAAAAGAACCTGGGTCCAATTAAAATTTCCCTAATAAATTGTGATATTTTATTGCTAATATGTAGCATATCATGCAAGACATAGCAAGCTACTCCAGTGACAATGATGGCAAAAACTTTGTTCACTTAAACATTCAAATTTTCAGCTGTAAGTTATGTCTTTTGCGGAATACGCATTTTAATGAGGCATACTGCTGCATCTTTTACGCAATATAGCTTCACATTGCTAATACCAATGCCATCTCTTGTTCTCTATAGTACTGCATCATTAATGTTTCCTGCATTTTCAAAGCAATTTGGGTTTTAGATGTCAAACAGCTTAACTTAAATGATATCAAGCTTGAACTTCTAAACTCGAATACATGTTCCTGAAACTACTAACAGATTATGGTTTCCAATGTGTATGCCCGAAGGAAATTATATTCCTCCCATCTAAACGCACGAACTGAGTTATTAAAAATAAAATAATGCCCAAGCTTGCTTTTTGAAGTCAAAAATAAAAAGAATCAAAAAACTTGTAAGTGATCCAAAATGAAATAACTCTAAATAAAACTCGGGCAGAAGCATTCACTGAAATTGCTGAGGTGCAGTGGCGTTGCCAAGAATGGTGGCATCTGGGCCGGGATTTTGTGGTGGCACTCTTTTTTCGGTCTAAATATAGGTGAAAATCAAAAAAAAAAGGCAAAATCAGTAAGTTTGTGGTCCAAATGAGGATAAGGACCAAAGTGAAAAAAAAGGTATTCACGACAAATCAGTGGAAGTATGGTTTCACATCGTAGTATCAAGTCACCCCAAATAGTGTCACCCCAAGCTGGTGACACCTGAAGCAGGCCACACCCCACTGGCGAAGCCACTGCTAAAGGACAATTATAAACACCTGTGTTACAAATTACGACAACCATTCCGATTTGAAGAGAATACAACTAAACAAAAAAAATTTATAAGTATGTATGCCAACCAACATCAAGTACTTTTGAGCCTTACAAGATCTTTTATATCCGAGTTAGTCTTGAAATGGCCTTGAATTAGTTACTGTAAGTCGGTGTTTACGCAATTCTTCAATTTGGAAACTAAGTTTTAAAATGAGAATAAAAAGAATTTTATGGTAAGTTCGAAATGGAAATTAATATTTTTTTTTCTTGTACAACGAATTTTCCTCTCTACTCCTAAAATCTTATTTGTTCCATACTTTGTATTCCTGTTGAAATTTTTTGCACTGTATTTGACCAGACTAACTGATTCGGTCTTTGACCTTTTGATAAGATTTCGGAAAATTATTCAGTACAAGTACAATTATGTACTTGTTGCCCTGTCAAAATTCTTGGCAACCTTGATTATACATTGATTTCTTACAAAAAATCTTGCTCAAAGCAAGATTAAAAAGGTCATGAGCTAGTCAATCTTTTTGTAGATTCATCAAGGGTCTTTTCAGTTGTATCCGGTCCAAATATGGAGCAAAAGCCGGTAGTGCCGATGAGGTGAATGTTCACCAAAATGAAAGGTATTCAGTGTTACAATGTAAACCTGACATGTTTGCGTCGGAAGCACTTTCTTGTCATGGGGGCAATATGTTTCTAACCCGCCAATGAACTTAATGCCGGTAATGTTGATAAGGGCAAATGTTTTCTGGGGTCGAAAGTTAATTTAATGTCATAGGCTGTTTATTTCTGTTTTTGGTTTCAACTCATTCAAGTCACCTTTAGCCTAATAATGGCTCTTATTGATCTGGCTTGATCAAAATGCAAATTTTAATTTCCATGATCGTATCATGAATAATTCAGAAACATCTAATAAAGCGAACATGCATTGCTTAATCATCGATGCCTTATACCGCCAAAGAATGAGTCAAAAAACGCTTTTGACTCATTCGTAATTCCCAAGTCAGAGTTTTTGCAATCTGGGCCAAAAAGTTATCACCAAGCGATATGAAAAATAACCAAATTACCAAAATTTGTAATACCGGTAATAAGTTTGTAATGTCGGTAACAGGCAATAGTAAACCTATTATCTTGATTAAGCAAAGTTTAAAAGCATTTTTTATGGTGAGGAGCAACCATCCAGCAACTTATAAATGTGACTGGTATTGCTGCGCAAAAACAGTTTTCAAGGTCAACAAAGCTATTTTGAGAGTTTGGAAATTGTTTGTAATTAAGCCAGTGAAACCTTTAGCCTTTTTTGTATGTCGCATAAGCGAACAATATTATTGTCATTAGCCTGACCAGTGACCATCTTTGACCAAGTGTGACGTGACAAAGCGCAAGACCGCTATCTATTTGAATAAGTAATGAAATCAATGCAGTCACTAGCAGAGTTGGAAAAACTATTATTGCAATTAAAAAAATTGTAATTAATTACCCAATTTTGCTGTAATTGTAGTTATAATTGAAGACCTTGGTGCAAGACTGTGCTAACTCCATTTTTGACGATTTTGATTCAGATGTATTTTTGAAAACACTGTTTCAAGCTCTATTATTTGCATTATATGTGTCGCTACCATCCCTAGTTTCCAAGATTCTTAGTCCATGAATATGTCAACTCCGATAACAGTGGCGGCTCGTTACCATTTTGAAAGGGCAAGCGGCAAATGCTATGAAAACATTTTGTCCCGAAAAAATCAACTACGTAGGTAACTCAACTACGACAAAAAAGTACTACCGAACGTAATTCCAATTAATGAGCTTTGTAGATCTACAGTAGTCTACTTCGCAGTCATCTTTATAATTATGCAAAATTTATTCCTCATCTATTAAAAAGTCTCAAATGCAAAAGCGGCACGCTGGGCACGGACAAGATTAAAACTGCTTTCGATTGGTATCACTGACGTTGGAAGTTCGATTCAAGATTTGACCGTCGTTACAGGTGCGCGACTGAAGAGACATCTTTCAAAACGTTATAGATAGACAATACTTCTTATCCAGGCTAGCTTTGAAAAATAACTCAAGTGCTACTCAAAAGACTAACTTTATTGCTAACGTATCGCTAATTAGAATCAACTAGCTTCATTAGAGCTGTGCTATCAGTAGTGATAGCAAACGACATCAATTTCTTATAGCAAATCACAGAAAAACGATCTACACATTGCTGTTGTAGAATAACTAGCGACAAAATTTAAAGGAAGGCTCCGATGAAATTTGTTGTTACGATGGGCCACGTCATAGGTAACGTAAAGGTGCGTACAAAAACGAAAAAAAGCGGTTTTTACAAAAATAATTCCTCCGAATTACCATTGCAGCAAACTACGTTATAAATAACACTAAAAAAAATTAAACCAGAAGAAATTCATCACTGGGAATTAAGCAACTTTCTATAAACAGCGTGGAATGATAACCCATTGTTTCTGTTGAGCGCTTGGGGCTTTTCATTAATGTACCAACTTTCAGTAAAAAGACGCGTCGAGTAATCATGTTCCACTTCTAAAATTATGACTTAAGACCAACCAAGTTTGGTCCAATCTTTTCTAGAGCTAGTTTAATCTTTTTTAATCTTTTTGGTTTAGTGTTAGTTTAATTTTTTTTTACTCTGGTTTATTCTTTTTTAGTAATACCGTAGTTTTAACGTATTTTGCTGCAGGGTCATTCTTTGTCAACTTGACCAGAAAAAAGTGAAAATGTAACCAACCATCTCAGATTTTGATGAAACTTCGGGAGATTATAGAGCTGGTCATTCTGCGCAAAATGATACCCATATCAACGAATTTGGTTCCGGGGGTGGAAAGTTATGGTCCACCAAAAATTGCCATTTTTGTGTTCACTCAAGTGTTAAGATTTATTAAGATTTTGACCTTAATATTTAAAACGTTTATAAATTAGTGAGTTTGTGAGTTACAAAGCTCAAACTCAGTGAGAAGGTTGCCCATGGTATGTAGTGTAAATGTACCATTTCTTTCAAAATTTAGTTATGCATGAATGATTTTGTGCCATCTTGAATAATGACACAATTTCAAAATCATTCATCTGGAACCAATTTTTAAAGCTAAATATCGAAAAAGGCCCATCTCTGATTTTTTCAAGTAAAAAATCAAATGAAAGTGCTTGACCTCCTCTTTCTATTGATAAAATAAAAAGTATGTGTATTTGTGTTTATCAAGTTCAAAACATGAAATAATTTATCATGAATAATTTTGAAATTGTGTCATTATTCAAAATGGCACAAAATCATTCATGCATAACTAAATTTTGAAAGAAATGGTACATTTACACTACATACCATGGGCAACCTTCTCACTGAGTTTGAGCTTTGTAACTCACAAACTCACTAATTTATAAACGTTTTAAATATTAAGGTCAAAATCTTAATAAATCTTAACACTTGAGTGAACACAAAAATGGCGATTTTTGGTGGATCATAACTTTCGACCCCCTGAACCAAATTCGTTGATATGGGTATCATTTTGCTCAGAATGACCAGCTCTATAATCTCCCGAAGTTCCATCAAAATCTGAGATGGTTGGTTACATTTTCACTTTTTTCTGGTCAAGTTGACAAAGAATGACCTGCAATGACAATTTGGCGAAATTATTTTTGTAAGAACAGCTTTCTTTCACTTTTGTACACACCTTTACATTACCTGTATGCATAGATGGACACAAGTTCGTTAATCCGTTAATAACGAAGCTAACTTTTTTATTAACTCATTAATCCGTTAAAAAGTTTTTTCGTGTTAACGGAATGAATTAACTTCCTTTAAGTTCTGTTAACTTCCGTTAAGGTTAATATCTTGCACCAGTCATTCATCGTACCGGTACAAACCACTTTGCACTGTTGCATATTAGCACGAGTTTTACAGAAGAAAGCGAAAAAAGGAGCTCTTTTTTGAGGCAAATAATAATAAGCTGCAGCCTTATAGGTCTATTAACAAGAAGATGACATCTCAAACGATATTCGGGGACTTCGCGAAAGTATTTAACTTTACTGAACTAAAGGACTTCACAAATTGCGTTAAGCGTGTTTATGGTTGTTGATAGTCATATCTAAAATACATCGCTTTCGAATTTCATATTGTTCCAATAACTTAGTCAAGTTAACGGCTTTCCAATTTTAAATGTCTAGAAAAGGTATCTATAAATATCTATCAGATCTCGTTTCAATTTTTAGGGAGTTAGTTGAATTTTCACTTAGCAGCGCAATAGATGAAATTGCGGTTACAAACAAAACCCTCGTTAAAACAAATATTTCGACAGTAACCTTTTGCTCCGATTGAAAGACAGAAACCAAAACTTTGGATCTGAGTACAGTATGCCAATATGATTTATGAATTTTGCAACTTACATTATCTTGACCAGAAATTTGACACACTATCCCAAATATCAAATCTACACCCTAACTAGCCCACTGCAATGTTTTTTAGGAAGAATTTTATACCAGCATAAGTATCAACAGTTCGACAAATTTTTCTCAAAATCTAAGAACTAAATAAAACAATGCCTGCCTTACCAATTAGCATGGAAAGAGATACGTACACAAACAAAATAAAACAATGCTTTTATGCTTTCCAGAACACTAGGTGTAATGTTTGAAGTCAAACAACTATTTACCACAAATCATCTACATATTTTGCTCATTGCGCCCTTTTTAGTTCATTTTAACAGCTTGGAGGTTATTCGCTCTCAAAATTTAAACGTCTCAAAAGTTATCAAAGTAATCAAGCAAAGTCAATCAAAAAGCTATGAGGAGTTTTAACAGTTTTTCTCTTTATTATGAAATAACATAAAACGATCATTAAAATTCCAGCGACTTTATTACATCAGCCAAACTTAACACTATTCACGGCCAAAAATAAGCACGCATTTTACAACTATTTTTTTTCTTTAGCAGTGCGACCCAACGGCCAACATGTTAGATATAGTACAGTATATTGTATTACATCCATTATTCAGCACAATAGCTTTCTTAATAAAATTGTTCAAAAGCTTTGAAGAGCAAGTAGAAAATTTTTTCAACGTTATCAGTGACAGTTTAGTAAAAATGCTCGGCCTTACTGCTTAAATCTAACAAAGCCACCAAGCTTAAGTACTGCAAAGTGTTAAATGTTGCAGTAATCCCATAGGTTTCACTTTTCTACTGTTTTTGTTATACCAATTCATTGTGAGAATTTAATTTACGGTTTGAAGGTCTATTTAAGGGCTAATTGTCCAACATGGCATTGCCAAGTTTGGCATGTTTTATCTTTTTCTTATATTAGCCTACCGGTACCCTTTGAGTATGACTAGCTGGAGTACTTTGTAATAAAGATTTAAAAATTTTAAGGAGCCCATTTGGCATGGTCTCCTCAATGTGGCCAATTAAAATTGTTATCTTTAATCTTTAATTCATCATATTAACTTATCCAATAACTTTAGTTTGTTTAGCTTTTGTAGTTAATGGGGGAGGTGCCTACACAATTGGAGCACCCCAATAGTATAAGATCCTCACTTTTTTTCATATTATATTTTTACTGATTTTGAAAATTATATTTTTCTAGCTTGAGTGGTTAAAACTTTTGAAGGACCCGTTGGAGGAGGACTTTCCAATTGTGGCACTTCAAATTAATGATATTTTATTTATCTATCTTGATTTTATCTTTCTTTTATATTTACCTAATCTGAAAGTTTCATATGACTAGCTTGAATGGTTGAAAATTTTAATTCTGAAGGACCCCTGTTTTGGTACCACAAACTTTTTGTCAAATTTTATTTTTCCTTCGTATTTGCTTGTGTATCCTAAAATTGTGATGTGTCTAGCTTACACAAGTAAAAAGTGTAAATTTAGGCGTCCACATTTGAGAGGGAACCTCATTGTAGTACTCCCAAATTTTGTCAAATTTTATCTTTTCATATTTGCCTATTCTGAAAATTTCATCAGTCCAGGGTGAGTGGTTCAGTTTTGAATTTTGGAATCCTTGTTTGAAGGGGAACTCTTCATTTTGGTACCTCCAAACTTTGTCAAATTTTATCTTTTCTTCATTTTTGCCTATCCGAAAAATTTCATCCGCCCAGCACAAGTGGTTAAATTTTGAGTTTTGGCGTCCTTGTGTGAAGAGGATTGCTTCATTTTGATACCCCCTAATTTAGTCAAATTTTATCTTTTTTTCATATTTGCATACCCTGAAAATTTCATGTGTCTAGCATGCGTGGTTAAAAAGTTGGAATTTTGGAGGCCCTATTTGAGGGGTAGGCCTACCCCCCCATTGTAATATACCCAAATTTTCTCAAATTTTATCTTTTCTTCATATTTACCAACCCTAAAAATTTCTTGTGTCTAACATGTGTGGTTAGAAAGTTTGATTTTTGGCAGCCAGATTTAAGGGGGATTTATGTTTTTTTTTACATTTACTTATATTAGAGACTTCATGTGTCCAGCTTTTAAGGTTAAAAAGTTTGAATTTTGGAGGGCCCCGTTTGGGGGTGATACCCTATTTCGGAACCCATAATTTTTGTTTGGCTTGGTTTATTTTGATATTTGCCCACTTCAAAAATTTGATTTTTCTAGCTTTAGTGGTTTAAAAGTTCAAACTTTTAGCAGCCTCATTTGAGGAGAAACCCCCATTTTGATACCCCCAAACTTTGTCAAATTTGATTTTTTTGTAATATTTGCCTACTCTGAAAATTTCATGTGTATGGCATAAGTGGTTAAAATGTTTGAATTTTTTCGGCCCTGTTTGAGTGGGACCTTCCATTTTGGTACCCCTAGCTTTTGTCAAATTTTATTTTTCCTTTATATTTACTTACCTTAAAGATTTCATGTATCTAGCTTAAAAGGGTAAAAAGTTTGAATTTTAGAGGGTCCGTTTGGGGGGAAACCCCCCATAAAGGCTACCCCAATTTTTGTTAAGTTTAGTGTATTTTTAATATCTACCCAATCCGAAAATTTGATTCATCTAGCTCCAACGGTTTAAAAGTTCAAAATTTTTGAAAACCCGTTTGAGCGGGATACCCCAAATCTGGCACCCCCAATTTCTTTCGGACACTAGTCCTCCCTAATATCTTCAATCGCTCAAACTTTGAATACAGTGCGTTTAGCAGTTTAAAAGTAGATAGCCGGAGAAGAATAAGCAAAAAGAAAAAAAAAGTACGAAAAATGAAAAAAAGAAAAATAGTATTCAAGTTGGGGTAAACGATCATAGTCAAAACAAAGGCAGTTGATAGTGTGCTCAAAAACCACAAACCATTTTTCATCAATATTGGTAATTGATGAGATATATTAGTTCAAAATTGTCCACTTTCTGCCAATTTTTGGCCTGTAAAATTTTGGTCACATAACCGGGCGCCCCCAAACTAGGCTTGCGTAAAGCATTCATAAGCACCCATATTGTGTCCAAATTTCAGCTTTCCAAGTCAAGTGGATTTGGAATTATAAGACATTTAATAACTTTTCAAGTCAAAAATTACCGTTTTTTTTATGTTTTTTGTGTCTCAATTCACGATCACGTAACCTAGGATCCCCAAAATTGGCACACAAAATGCTTTCATTAATAGTTATGTTGAATCCAAATTTCAACGTTTTAGGTTTTCCCGTTTGTTAGTTATGAGCAAATCAATCGTCATCTGCCAAAATTCGCGAAAAAAACCAATCGTACAACGCATTCGCGCATAGTACCAATTATCGCTGTACGCAATTTTCAAAGATTTTTTGATCGCAGCTTCGTTAATGCATTTGAACTTATTTCTATCTTGAAATTAGATTAGACTGTAAAAATTACCTTGCAAAACACAAAATGACCACCATAGCAATAAATATTTTTGTACAATCAGCTCGACAGCGTCAATACGTGTTCTAAAAGCTAGTGAAAAAAAAATGTAAATTGCGCGCAAAATATTAACAACTTTACGCACTTCATTAACTTCCGTTAGCTAAAGCTGAAAATAACGGATTAACGTTAACGAAGGTGTAAAGTTTGCTTACGGACTTGTGGTAACCGAAGCTAACGTACGTTTTGCATTAACTTGCCCACCTATGCCTGCATGACGTAGCCCTAAAAAATTACTACAAAATGTTAACCAAAAGAAACGAAGCTTCCACAAAAAGAGAAACGAAATTTCAATAAAAGAGAGTACTTTAAGGAAGAGGAACATTTTTTTAATTTGAAAGTTTTATAACTTAGTACATAGTATCCCGTTTTGTCATAGTTTTATTTCGAGTAATCACTAGTTCGCTTTTTTTTGCAAAAATCAAAATATTAAATTTAAAAACAGAAAAACGGAATGAGAAAAGCTTTGAAAAAAAACAAAGCCCAGATAAAATGAAACATTTTATTTAATGCGAGCTGTTTCAACATGAACTTACGTCATCATTATTTAATCTTATTCAAATAGAATAAAATTTATGATAAGTTATTTTTCATGCTCATCTTGACAACAATATCTGTTTATTGTATTTTGAAGGTAGAGTCGAGGACACAAGGCTCGAGGCCAAGGTCAAGGACACACAAAAAATCTGAGGCCAAGGACAGCCCTTTAGAGGACAGACCCTCTCGAGGCCAAGGACAGGAATGCTCGAGGCCAAAGCCAAGGACCAAGGACACAGGCGCAAGTGCTCTCCAAAAAAAAAGGTCTTTACAAAAATTTTTCAGGCGAAGTCCAAATGAAAAGTGTTCAAATTTTTTTTTCAGGCGGTCTACAAAATTTTAACAATTCAAAAAATACTACTGTCCCCGAGCCGACGACAAGGCAATTTTTGAGGACTTGAGGCTTCAAGGCCAAGGCCAAGTCCAAGGACTTGACCTTCGAGATCGAGGCAAAAAAATTCAAATCGTGTCCTCGAGGCCTAGGAGGTCCTTGAGGACTCCACCTCTGATTCTGACCCAGCCAAAAAATTATCACAGACAATTAACATAATTTATGCTAAAGTAAAGATTAGGAACGTAGTCTTAATTCATCATTAGTCAAATTTTTCAATATATCGCTGTGTTTCGCCGAAGCTTGTAACGAGTTTGCAGGGTCCATCTCCGCGTCGATTGGCCTGAGGGCAAAACAGCTCCTTTGGAGGAAATGTTGCAGTGATGGAGAGTCGTTGGATGCCAATTTTTTTTATGGCAAGCCGTTGGATGCCAAGTTTTGTCAATTAAGATTATCACCAAGAGTCGGAAGGGGCTGTTACTATTTCGCCGGACATTTTTGTCATCCTATATACTCTATATTTCTCAGCAATGCAGCATACGCGTTTTTGTATTATTCTTTTAAATCGACGGTCGACTGTATTTTAGTTCGGCTAATTGGAAGTTAAAAAATTATCATTTCAAAGGTTTAAGAGAATGTACACTGCAGCCTGTTTTACAGCTCTACATTAGTGCGTTACTTAAGCACATAAATATTTTATATAACATATTCACCGAATTGTTTTGTCCATTGCCGAAAAAAATTGTATATTCCTCTAAAACCAATTTTTAGAGCTGCGGTACTCCCATAGTTCGTCGAATTAGTGATTAGGGTGTTGCAGATGCCCCGAGGTGAGCGAAAACAGCTCATATTTTTTTTCTGTGGTGATTTTGAGTAAAAATCTCTCAAAAATTTTTTATGCAAGTGTGATAAGGTTTATCTCTAGCAGATAAAATAAAATTTCGTGAGAACTTGCCAAATTCTCAAAAGTTTAGGGGACCTACACAAAGTGGTCGCTCACAAGGCAGTCAACGATAAATTATCAGGTTTGTCAAAAAATCAGCTCCATATTTTAATGCAATAACAAACACGAAAAAATTGTCTACACTGGTACAAATCCATAGATCACACAGTTGCAAATGAGCTATTGCGATGCGTTTTGACCTTGCTCAAGGGTCTCATCAGGCAAAAAAAACAAACTATGAAAGTCTCCAAAAAGTCAGGTAAGCACAGCAAGGGAAATTTTTTTTTTTACAAGCGCATAAGTAATTACATCAAAACCTGCAGTACATCTCCAAATACGGGCAAGTTTGCCAGAGTAAAGGGTTGGGCTAAAAAGCACAAATGCAGCATTGCATGTGACCACACAACAGGGCGACTTATAAAGACAAGATCAAATAAAAATTAATTTTTCGTGTTTGCGATTGCATTAAAATATGGAGCTGATTTTTTGACAAACCTGATAATTTATCTCTAGCAGGGCGACATGGGCAAATTGAGCATTTTTTATTTTGAAAATGCTCGCTCGTCTAAACGTTTTGAAGAAATGATTCGTAAAACATTCAATTTTAACCCTATGTTCCTCAACCTTTTTCAGGACATTGACTCCTCAACGGCAGGGCTTCTGAAGCCCACCATGGTTTTTTTGATAATAACTTGAAAACTACCCAAGCTAGAAATTTCAAAATTTCACTGCGTGGCAGAGCATTTATTCATCTTTCAATACAGCAAAAACAACTTTGAAATTTATTCCCGAAAGTTAATGAAATATGCATTTTATACAAGGTTGTCAAGTTTCTGATTATAAGCGCTTACTTAATAAGCGTTAAAAGGGATTATAATGGTTGTGCGCAATTATAGTTGAGCGTGAAATGAGATTATAATTGCTTCGCCGTGAGAAGCGGCGATGTTAGTAATTAAGATAATGATGTACACAATGCGCTTATTGCCGGTCGACAAAATTGTTCAAGCATCACAAAAATTTTGGACAATTTTAATTATTTGAACTGATCTAATGATGTGACATATGATAAGCTTTATTCATGCGTTGTATGAATTGATATACATTGCAAAATTGCATTAATTTCTTCATGATTGAGGACAAAACTGTATCGTAAATTAAAACCCCACAGTAAAATAAATTATTTGGATTACTTTTTGGGTAAAATATTGCACGTACAATGATAGCCCGGTAAACTTGAAGACAATGTACGTCAGAGTTGAAATCGGCCCGGGCTTTTTGCGTCGGGTTTGGGACCTAAGGTTGACAAAAATTTCGGGCTTAAGTCCGGTCTAAGGCGTATTGTTTTTTTTTTTTTTCGGTGTACCAAAATATAATCAAAACAACCTGGCAACATTGCTAAACTTTTCAGAGCAATTAAACTTTCGCGTTTTTTTGGGCATGATTTGGACTTCAAATTAGTTTTTGGGTTCGGGCTAATATTTTTGGATTCGGGCCGGGTTTGGGCCTGAATTAGTCGGCCCGTTTACAACTCTGACGTACCTACAAAAGAGTTGTTGCAAAACCAAATGCACTACTTTTTTCATAAAATACAACGATAAGCTGCAAGCTGACCTCGTTTTTCTTCAATTTTGGCTTGTTGTCATATTGCATTTAATTCAAATCAAATCTCTCATCACACTTGCTGCATTACGCCGAAGCGTGTTACAAGTTGACGGGGCCCATTTTCGCGTCATTGCGCCGAAACAACACAGATTCATTCGAAGAAATGCCGCAACGGTGGTGAGCCATTGGCAACATTGTGTCCAATTTGACAGGCCCAAGATTTAAACTTCAGTCCCACCGTTCCAGAAATGAACGCGATTTGTTAAGATTTGAAACTTTTGGAGCAAAATTTTTACTACAACGAACTAACGTATTGTTTGAATAATAACGGCTATTGTGGTTTAATTTACAATATTTTACTTTGCTTTTACTCAGTAAAAAAAATTAATACAATTAATGCGGTTAAAGTTTTTTTTACTATTTGTTGGAAAAATCAATTCATACAAATAAAGGATTTATTCTATCATTCATTCCGATTAAATGCTGCGGAATTGCTCATATTGTATAAAAGAATGATTGTTTTGGATCCTAAAATCGTAAATTTATTGTGATCTCCGTTTTTGAAATCAACCACGAAATTACTCCCAAACGTAAGCAAACAAATAAAATCATTTTCATGCGAAACAAGTAGTAATCGTTGACAAAGTTCTCAGATAATGATTTTAGCAATAGAGATAATACTGTAATTAAAGTCAAACCACAAACAAGAACAATAATTAGAATAAGCGCTAAATAAACAATACGGAATAGCAATCAGGCGTTGGTTTTTACACTCAAGTGAGTATTTTCCGGTATTGCTTACCTGTATGTACAAAGCGCATTACACTAATGAATAATATTGTCTTGTTAACGATTTCTAGTTTGTCTTACAAAATTGCAATATAACAATAATTACATAATATACAGTATTTGCTATAGCTTGCAAAAAAAACTGGGTGTTTGTTCAATAAAAAGTAGAATGCACTACAAAATTATCGGCATTCCTATTATTTTTTGTGATTTTTTAATCATGAGAAACACTTTCTGTACAATGTAAAAATGCGCCAAAAACGCAAAAAACTTTTGATCGTTCTTGGGGCTTAGTTTACAAATATCCCAAGGTATGGGGGGCACCCAGCAAGGTCTGCGAGAGGGGCTGGGGGTACATTGTACCCAGGCCTGGGATTAGGAATCTGGGGAGGGTCTATAAGTTCACGCGCACTAAATTAGTAACAGTTCGGTGAGCATGCATGTAAAAGCTGGCAGGATTTCCGGTAGAGATCTTTTTCTTGGTCTTCACGCAATTTTTAACAAAAGCTGGCCGAGTTTGCGATGAAGAGCTTTTTTTGTCTTTACCCAAATAAAAAGCTGTACTGTTGTTCTTACCCTTTAGTTCCCGCCTTGGTCTTAGCAAAAGAGCTCAATATCAGTTTTCGTACCCTGATAAAATTTTTCTCTGAAGATCTGGTCTCCTGTAAAGGCCTAATAAAAGCAAGTTTCGAAGCAGTTTAGAAGCTTTATAGGTATTACTGCAATGCGAAATGCAAAAATTTAGAAACTGAAAACTTCTCTGATGATTATTCACGCTTGAGTAGCAATATTCTTTGATTATTATTATCAAGAAGCAATAACGTTTTGGTCTCTAGAGAGGGAGGTCTGAGGTTCAAATCTCTGGTAGGTCAAATTGGGCATAGTTTTGTGAACGGTTCGCCACCGTTGCGACATTTTTTTGGAAGAAACTGTGATGCCCGGGCGCAATGACGAAAAGATGGGCCCCACAAACTCGCTACACCCTTCGACGTAATACAGCAAATTTAATGAAGATTTAATTGATTTAATTTGAACTATTTGTCACCTAAAACTAATTACGGAAGCATATTGTATTTGTAAAAATCAATAAATAATAAAAAAAAAACATCAACTTAGAGGCGTGTGATTGAACTAGTTGACGGCTTTATGTGTAGGTAAAATTAAAAACAAAGCTTTTCATTTTCAATTTTGTAAATTGGATGTAGGACATTAAAAATAAAGCTAGACTATATTGAGCATTAGTTCATATTTTGCATTGGCCAGTTGGTTGAACAGTTTCGCAATTGCTAATGGAACGAAAAGTTAAAAGTCGATTCCCGAGCAGGTCAAATCCGACACAATTTGGTTACAGCTCGCAACCACTGCTACATTGATTCAAAAGAACTGTGTTGTCCAGTGGCTATGACTCGGAGCTGGGCACCCAAATCTTGTCACGCGTTTCGACATGATGTTGCTAGTATTGCCCAATGAGGAATTGATTTTGAGTTTTTGCTTTGACGTATAGCTAACACAGTCTGTGACTGCATTGAATCATAATTCGTTTTCCGCTGTAATATATTGTTTTGTTCGATTGTAGTTTGCAAGGAGTCATTGCATTGCAAGCCAATTGTAACTCTATTCAATCGAAATTAGTGTAAAAACAAAAACAAAGCAACCTAATTTTTGTTTATTGCCTCGGGCCTAATAGCTTTTCGTTCGCAACGTAGTCACACTAATTATTGTAATCCATCTAATCTGGAACACCAATTTACTTTAATCCTCTTAATCTCTACCAGAAATATTATGCGTAAAATTAAAATTTTACACCGAAAGCTAGAAATTGGCAAAATTTTAAAAAATTTGTCAAAAACCCTCATTTTACGCTTGAACCCCTTATGTTGTATAAACAAAAACAGTTTCATCGTAATTGGAAAAAACAAGCAGGAAAAGTCAAGAAACTTCAAGTTTTTATAGTGAACCAAATTTAAGTAATTACTGTTTGTAACGAGTGTGGGCTTCGGAAGCTCTACCGTTGAGTAATAAAGGGTTAAGTGACTACTCTATTTCAATTTGCCTCATATTGCAAAAAAAGAAATAATGAGTAAAATATGCAGTTAAACCAAAAAATGCTTTAAAATCCTTTTTTTGTCTTGATTTATACCTAGTATTGTCTTATTCGGAAAATATTTTTAGTGTTAATAATGTTTTATTTATTATATTCCATATTGATATATCTATTTAGTTTTCAACTTGTTGAAATAGGAAAATCCTTTTAAATACATATTGATTGCTCCATTGATTACAAATATAAGAAAAAGAATTTCTAGCTAAGAAGTAGACCAAAAAACCTCATACATCTTACCATCCAAAGCTCAAATATGATAAATTCAAAGTTTACATGCTCAAAAAGTAAAAACTTTTAAAAGCACTCAACCGCAACCATTGTATCGAACTATTCAGCTCCAAACTACCTTCGTAATCAACAAATTTTAAGCTGGTCTTTGCAGCCAGTTGGCTACAAATAGTACTGTAGCTGTGCTGTCCAGAGGTGGAGTCCTCGAGGACACATTTTGAAGTCCTTGGCCTTGGCCTCGAAGGTCAAGTCCTTGGCCTTGACCTCGAGGCCTCAAGTCCTCGAAAATTGGCCTGTCCTCGGCTCGAGGACAGCACGATTTTTTGGAATGTTAAAATTTTGTGGAGCGCTTGAAAAATTCTTTGGAAAACGTTTTTCAGTGAAGACCGCTTGAAAAATTTTTGTGAAGACCTTTTTTTTTTTTTTTTTTTTTTTTTGGAGATCGCCTGAAAAATTTTTGTGAAGACCTTTTTTTTTTTTTTTTTTTGGAGAGCACTTGCGCTTTGTGTCCTTGGCCTTGGCCTCAAGCATTTCTGTCCTTGGCCTCGAGAGTGTCTGTCCTCGGAAAGGCTGTCCTTGGCCTTGGCCTTGGCCTCGGATTTCTTTTGTGTCCTTGGCCTTGGCCTTGGCCTCAAGCCTTGTGTCCTCGACTCCACCTCTGGTGCTGTCATTACAGCTCTTGAAAAAATCACTTATGATGCAATAATGTAGTTGTTGAGATTAAGCCAAATGAAATGAAAATAAAGCAATGGTCCAGTTACAGTGGAATTGAAAGAACTTGAAAAATGATAAGAACTTCATTTTGACAGATTTGAATCATCTTGGCGCAACACATTTTTCGACCCTCCACCTTACTTTTGGTGGCCTTATATCCTTCCAACCTCTCTCTGGAATGTCTGATTCCATGCTCTAGCTAAGAAGTAGACCAAAAAAGTCCGTTGTTATTTAATATTGTTATTTAATATTGTTATTTAATAGTTATATTGTTATTTATTATTTATATTGTTATATTTATATTATTATTTAATATTGTTATATTGTTATTTATATTTATACTGTCATTTAATATTTATATTGTTAGTTCGTTGTTATTTAATATTTATATCAATGGTCTTCCACTTGCCTCAAATTCCACTATTCATCTTTTTGCCGATGATACAAACCTTACTCTCTTCCATTCTAATGTTTCAACACTGCAACAAAAATATTAATGATGAATTAGTCAATGTAAGCAATTGGCTCAAGGTGAATAAATTATCAATCAACTTCAATAAAACTGAGTTTATGGTAGTGACAACAAAACAAAATAAACCTGAACTCAAAGTATCAATAGATAATAATCCAATCAAGCAATCACATCACATAAAGTATCTAGGTGTTCTCATAGACGATAATCTAAACTGGAAACAACAAATCAAGGAACAATGTTCAAAGGTAGCAAGGGGATCTTGGGCCCTTAATCAATTAAAACACTTTGTAGATGAGCAAACCTTAAGATCTGTTTACCACTGCCTCATATACTCTCATCTACAATACTGCATAAGTAGTTGGGGGACTGCTTCAAAATCAACATTAGCACCTCTCTTTATTCTGCAAAAAAGAAGCATCAGATTGTTAACTGGAAGTGGATATCGTGAGCATACTAATCCTTTGTTCTATCGAGCTAAATGCTTAAAACTCAAAAATATTTACTCTCTGGAAACTGCAATGGTAATGTACAAAATTCACAATAATGTATTATCTTTTCAAATTCAGATAAGTTTAACCTAATAAAAAACTGCTATACACATAAGACAAGATTGAGCCAAAAAAACAACTTCTTTCTTCCAAGAACTAGAACAAGATTAGGGCAAGAGTCTCTATCCTTCGCAGGAATTAAAATTTGGAATAAAATTCCAAGCAGTATAAAAGAAGTTTCATTCTACAGATTTAAAAAACCTGTTAAAGCTCATTTTTTATCAACCTATGAAACCGATAAAAGCTAGAATAACAGCTTTCTATCAGCAATGCAGTAGTAATTACAGGAAACATAGTTGCATATTTACAGTATGCTTGAGTTCAACAATAACCTATTCTATTGCTTGAATGGCATGAGATGGTGCATTCATCTATCACAAATTTATACAATACGTCATCTCTCATTTTGACGTGCCCTTGAATTATAGTAATTTTGCAAAAACTGACTAAGGTTGATATACACTGGTATTAGAAATTCTACCAGTACCTAATTACTAGTACCAGTACAAAAACATAAATAAGCATTATGAACTTTATTGATTTTATTTTCTATCCAATCTGTAGTTACAGTATTTTTTTTGGTATGCTTAGAGTTAGAACAATTCTAATGTTGCCTTGCATTTTCTTTACAAGTTGACTGTGAGTTTTGTGTATACACTGTACAAGTGTACATATCTTTGCAACACTTTGTATTAATTTTGCATAAAATTTTTTATCATAGAAAGTAGCAGACTGAGAAAATCTAGAAGCTGCTTTTTTAACCTTAACTTGGTGAGGTGGCAGTAGACTTAGATGACCTTTCAGTCCTTCGCTGTCTCCTCACCAAGTGACTAAATATCGCTTTGACTCTGCAAGTTTGTGTGTTGGTTTTAAAGGAATTGCCTATTTCGATGCTTTGGTGATAGACCTAGAGGAAGTTGCAGTTTTTTTCTTGTGATATGACCTCACTTGGTAAATAAATAAATATGATGATGATGATGATGCTCTCCTATTTGCCAATGGTGACATTTTACAATTTCAATGGGTCCCTGGTCATGGTGGTATGCTAAAAATTATGAGCATGCTGATTTCTTTGCTACCTTGAGCTCTTCTGCCCTCTGCCCACTGCAGTGGATCCCTGTTCTCTCTCCCCTACCATTGCTAAAATTCATTACACCCAGTAACACTAGTGAAAATGTTACATTTCCCACTCAATCTTAATTGTCAAATTTCTCCAGGTTTTCCAGTAGAATTGGTCCTGCCACGCTTTTTACACTGTGAGCTTTCATGCTTTTGCTGCCATGGTTACAGCCTTTTACTATTATCATACCTACACAGGATTAGTCATGAGAACTCTTCATGCAGCATCTGTTGACAGCATTTACAGGATTTTCATCATCTTCTTCTTGACTGTCCTGCTTCAGAGTCTTCACGCAAATCTATCTTTGGCTCTAGTCTACACTTTCTATTTTCGATCTTTGGTCCAGACCTTGAGGTGTGGCCCGACTGTTGGGACTTTTCAAAGTTCCTCCGTTCCCTCATTCACTATCTCTCAAGAAAGAGTCCGTAGCATCACCACCTTCCAAGACTTGCACTTTAGAACCACTGGGTTACACGCAGTTACGAAGTCACAGAACAAAGAATTATTTGTCACATTAATTTGACAAGAAAGCGTTTAAGCAGTAAACGTGAGTGTTTGCTCCCGATTTCCTAATCGTCCGAATTAGTGTGCTAAGTACTAAAGTTCAACATGTTTTTAAAGAGAAGTTCGACACATGAATCAAGTTCTGACACTACAAAGAGAAATAGCTTGCTTTGGTTACGTCCTCAGTTACCCTTGGAAAATTGCAAAAAAAATGCTAATGTATATTACGTTATAAAATATTACTGTAAAACTTGGCTGTAATTTCAGATTTTATGAGAATATTGGTGGCGTTCGGACCAATCTATATCTAACAGTATACAAATAATAACTATTCCTTATTTCACTAAAAACTGTATCTATTGTTATGATTGTTAAAAATTTTTGCATATGTGTTAATACATCAAAGATCACACCCTAAGGTCAATTTAGGCGTCGAAAATGGCCAAAACCGGATTTTTCCAGATAAAATTTAGAGAGAAAAATCTATAGTCAGCTTTTTAGGATCCATACTGAATCCTTATTACTCTCATTTGTTGTAGTTTAGAGAGCCTGACATGTTCTATCAAGTTGCAACCAAACACACATGTATTTTGGACTGTTTACCTTTGCTTTCTTTAAAACGGTTAGACGCGAGTAGCATAGGGTGAGCAATTTTTCCGCATTCTTAGGGAGGCACTTACCCCCAAAAAACCCTAAACCCCTCTAACCCCCTAAACTCCCAAAAAACCCTATCTTTAAAAAAACCGTTACCCAGAAAACCGCCTTAATCCTTAACTCCCTAATCCCAAAAGCCCCTTTACCCCCCAAAACCCCAGTACCCCTTAACCCCCTAACACCTTACCACCTTAAACCCCTACCCCTCAATCTCTTATACCCCCTCAACCCCAAAAAAAACCTTCCCCCTAACTTATCCCAAAAATTCTCATACCTCCTTAACCCCGTAGCCCCTATACCTTAAGATCCAATTCCTATGCCCCTAGCATGTTCAGGATTCGAACTCAGGACATTTATATTTTATTTTCAAAGAAGTAAAGAGAAATCTTAAGTTAAGATTCAAAGTCAAGTATCTTGAGATTCAAACTTCTAAGCCTCCCAGCATCTTTAAGATTCGAACTGTGTATCTTGAGATTCAAAACCAAGTCACTTGAGGTTCAAGCTTAGGTTTCAATGTTTTTCAAAAAAGCAATTTGTGGAGGTTATATTAGGTTGCTGCATTTCAATACGAGTGTATTTCTCTATATTTTCATATATTACATTATGCTAAGAAAAATGGAATGCAGCTATTTTCCGTTGGGAAATCCCCTAAAGTTTGTGCAGGGAAATTCTCTAAATGTCGATTTTGTGCAATCATTGGCATGTAAGAACTTGTCTTTCACGCTGTGTTGCAATCTTTATAGAAACAAATAGAGAAAGTTAGTCACTTCCCATACAGGGTATTACGCATTGCATGTGTTTCATTTGTTTAATTCACCAAATCGTTTTGTAATTACTGTATGGTGCAATCTTATTTGACCTTTAGATTGTCGCGCAATCTTACGTGATTATTGTGCAATCTAAAACTGGTTTGAATTGGTTTCAAGCTGCTACAGAAAATTTGCATTGCACGCCAAGTAAAGCGACCAGAAATTTTTACTCTAGCAAAAATTTTGTTAGGTTTCATTATAATTTACTGAATTTATTATCCCTATAAATCAAAACGTAGTTATTAGAAACAATGTACTAAAGCATGTTATTTGCAATTATTTTGAATTGAACTATTATGATTATCTCTTGTAACATTGTGATTACTTAATATTTTTGGAAAAAAAATTGTGTCATGATCTGGTACTAATTTGCGATTCCTTGCCTTTTTACGCTCATGGCCACACCTGTAGTCCCAGCTATACTGACCAGGAATAAAAGACGAATGTCGATTCCGAAACAGTACGTCTTATGCTGTTAATCAAAGGTTTGATTGTGTCTAAAAGACTCTGTATACTGCCTATAGCGTATTATTAGTAGTTATTAGAGTTTTAAGAGAGTATTTTATGTTTTTGATGAAATTGTTTTTCAACACAGCGAAATTGCAAGACTTGGAATGTTTTTGTTTTTTTTATTATCAAACTACGCGTATTTCTATGAATACAAAAAAATTGCTAAAAATTTAGATTGTTAGGGTACAATTTCGAGGTACAAACAGCATTCAAGACAAAGAAACACAACAATTTTGAATATTTTGATCAAGTTATCGCGATGAAAAGACGAATTTTGAAATTAATTAATTTTCAGGCAAGTTTTTGATTATTTACGTTACAATTTTCACTCAAGACAAAGAAATTAATAGGAATAAAAAAATTTGGTGAACTTATTTCTACTAAAACAATATTACGTTATGTAAAAAAAACAAGATTTTAGAAAAATTTTGATTAGAAGTTATCGAATGATGGTCATTCTAACGTAGAATTATTGTTTTGAACAAAGAAATTGGGAGACTTCAATTATTTTTTCACAAAACTACCGCTATACAAACAAGATTATTTGAAAACTTTTATGATTTTAAGTAAGTTTTTGGTGTTTAAGATAAAATTCTTATTCGAGTCAAAGAAATTTTAAGACTTTGAATGTTTTTAATCAAATTATTTCTATGTAAACAAGAAACTTATATAAATTTAAGAATTTTGACAAAAGCTTTTGACGTTTTACGCTACAGTTTTTGCTCAAGACAAAGAAATTGTAAGGTTCAAAATAGTTTAAAGTGACTAAAAAAACAAAAGTTTAGAGAAATAGTAATTAAAAGTTATCGAATGATATTTATTTCTGGAGTAGAATCATTTTTTAAACAAAGTTTCAAGATAGTTTATTAAATTTATGTTTAACTTATAAAACAATATAAAGCGACTAAAAAGCCAATATTCTAGAAAAATAGTGATTAAAAGTATCGAATAATATTGAGTTTTAAGGTAGAATTATTGTTTTAAACAAAGAAATTGTAAGACTTCAATTATTTTTTCACAAAACTATTTCTATGCAAACAAGATTACTCAAAAACCTTGTAAGATGTTACTCAATTCAAAAAAAAAAAAAAATTGTATGACTTTGAGATATCTTTTAACAAATTATCTCTTTGCAAACAAGAAAATCGCAAAAAAAAATTTAAGAGATTAGGAAAATTTTCTTTCAAAGTACCAAAAACTTTATTTTTCAGTCAAATTTAAAACCGAAATCACGAAACGAGGTCTAATTGTGAACGATTCTCTGGAATAATTACGAAAAATATTGTTTTCAAGTAAGAATTTAAATCAAAGTAAATTTTTTTTCAAATAAAAAATGCGAGTCTTTGAATGTCTTTGATCAAACACTTTTCATAAAAACAAGAAAACGGTTGAAAATTTTTGTTATTAGATAAGTTTTTTCAAAGTAAAATTAATAATCAAGATAAAGAAATCCAAGATTTTGATCTAATTATCGCAACACAAAAAAGAAAGTTAATACCTAGTTCAAGTTTTAGGCAAGTTTTTGGATTTAATAACGTTACAATTTTTACTCAAGACAAATAAATTGTAAGGTTTTAAGATATTTTGACAAATTTACCCCAATAAAACAAGATCAAGTAACAAAAAACACAAGTTTTTAGAGAAATTTTGATTAAACGCTTTCAAATAATATTTGTTTTAAGGTTGGGTTAACCTTTTAATCAACAAAATTGTAAGATTTTGAGGTATTTTTGCAAAAACGTTTTGATATCAACAAGAAAATTGCTAAATCTTACTTAAATTTTATAAGTAGAGACTTCAAGATAAGGTTTGATATTGAATGACACCAAACAAATTGCAAAAGATGTTGCTTTATAGTAGAAGTTTTAACTCAGGATAGAGAAGTTAAATAAAATTTTATAACCGAAAAGTTTGACGTCCTTCGTGGTCGACTCCTGGGAAATCATAACGACTTCCACTGGCAGGTAGGTGGCCAGATCAACCACCAACACTGCAGCTGTTATGATTTCCCAGGAGTCGACCACGAAGGACGTCAAACTTGTCGGTTATGATTTCCGTGGTCACACAAGGGGAACCCTTATAGTTGGGATAGCCTATGGCTGTCCTTACTACAAGGGTTCAGCGATTTTTTCACTTGTTTTTTTTTTTTTAAGTACCACAAGTGAAAAATCGTTTATTCCCTACAAAGTCTCTGCCACTGTGCAAGCCCTTAAGGATTGTCCAGTTCGGCCAAGAGTCTTGTCCAGCTGGGGAATAACTTTGTTAGAGAAGCTGAGGGCTGCCGATGAGAGCTAAAAGTTCGAAACAGCGCTGTCCAACTCTTTGCATAAAATTTTATGTTATTTTGATCAGTAAAATACTGAAACATTGATGAAAATTTTAAATTTCAGGTAAACTGTTTTATTTCAGAGTCGAAAAAAGATTATTTTTAATTAAAATATGAATTTAAAGTGAAGAAAGGTAAGATTTGTAATATGTTTTACAAAATTATTGCTACGAAAACAAAGAAGTTTAGACTTTTTGATTAAAATTAATAAACATGATCTTTTTTAAGTAAGTGATTTACTTTGAAACAGAGATATTTTAATACTTTAGGATAGTTTCTATCAAATATTGGTCAATTTTAACGCCCAAGAAAATTGTTTGGTTAAAAATTGTTTAGGATTATCGTTTTCAACGAAAAAATTTGATTCAAATCAAACAAAGCGAAAGAATTTAAAATAATTTTACAAAAAAGACTTGTATTAAAGCATGGAAATCAATAAAAAAATTAATATTTTAAACAAGTTTAATGATGTTTTAGGTAAAAACTTCATTTAGTTATTAATTGAGAACTAAGTTCTCAACTAAATGACTAAATGATAACAAACAGTTGCTAAAAAAAGCAGCATAAACGGGCAACAAAAGCATTATTGTCACAATACAAACGTAGCAGTATTAGTTTATGCATTCACATTAATATCTAGCTATTAAAGAGAGTGAAGCAGCCAGTCAATTCCGGTAGTTTACTATTACAATAGCTAAAATTGAAATGCATTTTTGAATTTTTTGATCTCATGTTGGCGCTACGGAAGCAACGATATTCAACAAATACAAAGAGATATCCCCCTACAAAGTTTTTGGAAAATGAGTTTGTTCTATCAGCCTGAGTTTCCAGGAAAGAAAAGGTTTTCAAAATAGGATGCTAAAATCAACAGGTAAGCACTCGGAGAAAACAAACTGAGTACCGGTAGCTACCATTGACTACATTCAGCCAATGCTGAGTGAAAGCTTTTTTATTTATAACTTCAGCTTATAGCCAATTTATGGATTTCCCAAATTTTGATAAAAAGCATTGTAACTCTTAACTAACAGCTATCTCATGCGTCGTAACCCCTGATCACAATGAGGATGAATCTGTTTAAAATTTCAACAAAAAATTAGATTCAAAAATAGAACCATTTGAAGATATGGGTAAAACATTTGGTAATCAAAACATACCATCAGTTAGACAACATGGAAATAGCAGTATATCAGAAAAGATAATATATTTCTTAATTTTCAGAAAGATTTGAGCAGTTTTATGCTTATAGCTAGCATATGAGGCTTTGCATATTACGCAATATTTATTAATTGATAATAATTCTGATTAATTTAACCAAAAAAGTTTAGCACAAAATGTACTGCGTAGGCTATGATTCGTGACTTTTGGCCCATCTTGTAGATACAGTAGATTAATACTATTTAGCATATGATTTAAACAATGATATTGAATGAGTATTTAAGCAAAAATTTTATGAAACGATTCCAATTCGATACAGATTCTGCATGGCATAATTTTCAAATCTTGAAGTTTAGCTGTTGTTTTTCAAATGTTGTTCTAATTATCTTGAATGCAGTAACAAAAAACTTAGCAACAAAAAATAATTCATGACTTCTTACGATAGAAAGTGCTATGTGGCAGTGATGTGAATGTGGTAGTTGACAGTTGTCATAGCCTTGATTGAAAAGCTTGTTTATTGTGCTTGAATACTTTTAGAAATACTTTCAATTGTGTACTTCTAAATTTACAATTTTTTTACTTTTACTCAAGTACTTTTATTGGTCTATATTACTTTGAACTTTACTTTGAGCAATTTTTTTGTCAGCAACAAAACTTTTACTTTATTACAAGTTTCAAGTACTTTTTACACAGCTGCTTGTGACGTTTTGTGTTACGCATTTGTTGCTTTAGGTTTCCAAAAACTGTTTTATATCAATGCATTTGCCAAGCAAAAATTCCGAAAATGTTTATGCCAAACATTACCAAAGTGTTCTATTCCAATTTCATGCAACAATGATAATGTATGAATACTTTAATCATTACTTGATAATATTTTTTTTAAATAAATGGTTGCCTCTGATGTACCGGTACGCTTAAGGTTAAAAATAAACAGGCACACCTACCTTTACATGGTGTTTCAGGATTTTTACAAATCCAAAAATTTTTTGAACAGCAATTAACTCAAAACGACTGCAATCCACGAGGGATAAAGTACATTGGCTGTTCATTTTTCAGTGAAGTAAGTATTTTATGTTTGAAGAAATCTGCATTTCCTTAAGAGTTTTGACAGTGATTCAATGTTTTTGTATATTTTTTTCGAATTCTTGTCCACTGAATTTATTGCTTGTTCAAAGCCTCCAATCAGAAATAATCATGATACACCATTTTATCCAAGGATGCAACAACGTGACCTGGGTGTGAGCTGGACCCTGATCATAGGATCAGAATTATTGTAAAACAATGTCCTAACCTTCCTTGTAACACTGCAAAAGCTTCAACCTGCCACTTGCCTACCTGCTACAACACATGATGCCGATGGAAGTATCACTCCCTGTTGATTTAATGCTAAACTAGATAACATAAAGCAGGGAAGCTGTGGCATGAATTTCTGAACTGTACTGTACACAGTCTTTAACTTCACATAACCAAGCATCAAACCCCGGGCATAGGCGTATCCAGGATTTTTGATTAGGGGGGCCCAGACCACAACTCACATGCAATGACGCAATCAAAAATTTTCAAAAGAGGAACTTTTTATGGAGCAAAGTTATCGTAGAAAGAAAAACCTGAAACCGTAGACTGTTGGCACTTAACCAGAACTTTGGTAAAGGTAGAGAGCAAAAATTAATAGTTAGAAAGTGAAAATGTCTAACCTAGGAGACGTGTTGAGTAACCTAGTGTACGCAAACGTATTACAAACGGGGGTCTGGGGGAGAAGCCCCCAGCCGCTGGGCGATTTTTGTAAGTTTTTGGAAAAAACGCTATTTTAATCTCATTGGATTACATTTTGCACGTGTTCACAGCCATTTGAAAGAACTAGATTTTTAACATTTGAAAGCCAATCGAAAAAATTTAATTGTTCAATCCTCCTTTTACTTGCAATTAAAGTCCAAAACACATTTAAAATCTTGCTTCATGGTGTAAAATTTTAATTGTAAGTGATTTGGTCCATGTAGGGAAAGTTAGGCACATTGCCTCCTGCAATATTTTGGTAGTAAGTAATAATTCACTCGAAGATTTTTCTTAGAGATTTTTGTTTTGTCATGAAGTTAACCGGTTGTAGGAGTATATGTACGGCCAGGGAGGCCAAGAACCCTCAACTGAAATTTAATAATTTGTTCAATAAGCATTTTCCCTAGCTGTTTTTTAAGCATTTCGTGCGTAAAAACTGTCGAGGTGGAGGTGAATCGCTATTCAAAATTGGTACAATAGATGGTTACGCTTACTAAACATGTTATTCCGGGGCCGGACTTACATTATGCGGGGCCCCTGGCACTGTGCCACATGCCAAATACGGCGCTGATTATTGCATTACGTTTATAAAAAGTTTAGATGAGGGCCTGCGGTAGCAACTTTTAGGACAAAAACCCTTGATTTCACCCTGGTTATACGTTTAAATTGGTTGGAAAAAATTGATTTAAGGAGATGTACCGGGCCCTCTGGTCGTCAATATTAATTTTTGGTAATTACTGTTGTACGCATGTACTGTTGCTCGCTAAGATGCTAAAAGAAACGGAAACTGAAGAAGCAAGGCTTTGTTGTCAAATTTTTGTCATTGGTGGCATTTCAATTGAGGGGGCCCGGGCCCCCTGGGCCACCCCCTGGCTACACTTATGATTTTGAAGTAAAATCGCGCCTTTAAGTTCTTGTTTGAAAAAAAAACACTTTAAGCAAAATTAAAATAACTTTTTTTCTGAAACGTGGAGGACTCGAGTCAAGTCACTTGACATTTTTTTGAAACCTCCACGAATTGCATGATATTATTATGACAAGGACACGTGGTCGTCATTCTTATTCACGTACTTTTGTACGCGTAAATCCTAAATCAAAAAAACTGCAATTCCAGACAAGCACAACAAACTGGCTATGCTCTCATTATATACATCATTGCGTCAGGTTAGTGAAAAACTGGCCTAAGTCATTTTTTCTCATTTTGAGAAAAACGCAAAAAACATTCTCAAATTTTTTTACAAGTTAGTTTATTTTTAAAATTTACAAATTGGCAACACAATTTGATGGCCCATGTTATGACGTAAGTTTGCAGCAATAAAATGACGTCACCAATACACAATCTGACTTAGGCCATTTTGGCACTGGTTAAAATTGACTTAGGCTTTTTTTTTATTAGAATGAGACATTTTTAACCTGGCTTTGTGCTCTTGATAAGCATGAAATTACACAACATTTTCATCTCTAATTTATCTTTATGACACAAAAGCAGAGTAGCAATAATTTTTTTTTAGTTTTAGTCATGGTTCAATAAAATTTTGTAATAAAAACTTGTTGCAATAGCTCCGCAGGTTTGTTTAAAGTCAAAAAAGTAAATTGCAGAACACCCAAGCAAACTTTTTAAGTTCGGAAACTTGAAAAGCATTTGAGTAAACGACACACACAATTACTGCATAATCATGGAAAGAAAATTGTTAGTACTCTGCAAACGTAAGAGCATCGTAAAAATAATGGCAGCTTTTGGGTATGACGTGCTTCATAGCCTGTAAATCATCAAACTTTCTCTTTTTAATAGGAGTTGGATTCGGAAACATCTGCACCCATTTCACCTCAGCTTGGGAGTTAATATGCTGAGGTAGTACCTCCCATATAACATCATTGTTCAACCTTAATTTAAATTTTATCTTTCCATTTGGTAAATATTTGAAACCTCGCAAATCATGCACTGTAGAGTCTCCTGCTTTTCTTCCTGATCTAATGCTACCAACCGGAAAAACATCCATTTTCTGGAAATCTTCGTAAGTTAATTCTCGGAATACATACGGTCTTGGATTGATTCTTGCAGTTTTTGCAAGCATAGCATAATCTCTGTCAGTAAAAACGTCGACCACCAGCTTGCGTTCGATGACACTGTGCATGCTGTCACACTCCATTTGAGTGTGACCAGCAACCAAAAACTTTTGCGAAACAGCAATATTGTGTTTAATTGCTAACTGTCTGTAAGCATTCGAGACTTTTGAGTTTCGGTTTTGGTAGCCGCATCCATCGCTTGACTATCATCCATCCTATCTTGACACTTTCGCAAGTAGGCCCCATTTTTCGCTCCTCTTTTTCGACACCTTTATGGCCCTTGTATTGCAAACCTTTTAATCGTTTATTGCTTATGACATTTTTTTTCCAGTTTTGAGGGTTCGGACGTTTCTCTCAAAGTTTCTAAAAATAATAAAGATTACAGTCTCAGTGCATAATTGGCAATTTTTAAGATCGCTCTGCACAGTGTATAGTAGTATAGTTTTACCTTATTAGCTTAGTTCAATCTGCACGGGCATGCAGCACTTTTTACTGATAAGATTTACTGGAGAAGCTACAGCAAAAAAAACTTTGTTGAAATTACATTATAGTACCGTATTTTAGATTGTTTAGAAGACGATTCTGCTACATCTGCTTCACAAATTCTTTTATCAGAACCTTCATCTCTTGCCTCTTGTTGCCCCTCCAGGTTGCCCCATGGCATTGCTAAAGGGGTATTATAATCCAGGTCAACAACAGAATCATCAATGTCAAGATTTTCCGATTCATGAAAATTGTCACAGAATGAGACATCAGGAGCAGTCAGTTCAGCATAACACTTTTCGCTCGTGCCACTCTGTATGTTTCTGTTCTCATCACTATCACAAGCAGCATGCTCATTGTTACCTTCATGCTGATCAGAATTTTCAGATTCATCATCTGTAAACCACGCTATATCGAGTAAATCAAACTACTGTATGTCGTATTCTATCAGTAGCGTAGCCAGGGGGGGGGGGGGCTACAGTCCCCCCATTGGCTTGTGAAGTATGCAAAATTGCACGTTTTTGGTGCTTTTGAGCCCGATTTTTGGTTGAAAATTGAAAACAGCCCCCCCCCCAAAGGAAATTGGGTGCTGAAGTTGTGAAGTATATGTAGTGATGCGGTCTGAAAAAACGTTTGAATTTCCGATTTTGGCCATAAAATCAGACTCAAATTCGGTGAAGACCTTTTTTTTTTTCGAGACCACCTGTTTTTGGGCTGAAAAATCGATGGAATTTCCGATGTTTCCGAGAAATTCCATGTGATTCTGATTCAAGAACAATGAAAATGCGGGTCAAGGTCATTTGCACTTTTCTCACTCTTTCAAAAAAGCCCCCCCCCCCCCTTTCTCAAATCCTGGCTACGCGCCTGCATTCTATCGCTACCAGTTGGTATCAATAACAGTAAGCAATAACGTAAATAGTCATCTAAATCGTACATATTGTTACTTACCACAAAATTCTTCACAAACAATCGAAAGAGCATGATTTATTAAATATTTCTTTTCTGTTCCACCTCCGCATTTACCAAGCATCTCGACTTTAAAAACTATCTTGCTGTCGCCTTATAGCCTACCAAAGTTAACTGTTGTTTGTCAAGTTAGCTCTACTGTAGCACTATTATATAATGGCAAAAACAGCTTGTGGCGTGTCAAAAGGGAGCGCGCTCCGATTGCGGTTAACCGGCTCGGTTGTACAACCTCGAGTGAGCTACGATCTGTTGACTTATAAAGCTAGCGGTTCCAATTATCATTCATTTGTGGTTACTTCCATGCTAGTTTCCACATCGCCACTGGATGAAGCAGGAACTGCGACACACTTCCCCCTTTCTGAAAGCAGTAGTAGGAAAGGGCCTGCTAAGGTCGTCTCGAGCGCCGACCATCCAATCACGTCGGGGTCACCAGTTGTGGCGTGTCGAAAGGGAGCGCGCTCCGATTGCGGTTAACCGGCTCGGTTGTACAACCTATGAGCTACTATGGTCTGTTGTCTTATAAAGCTATCGGTTCCAATTATCTTTCATTTGTGGTTTCTTCCATGCTAGTTTCCACATCGCCACTGGATGAAGCAGGAACTGCGACACACTTCCCCCTTTCTGAAAGCAGTGGTTGGAAGGGGCCTGCTAACGTCGTCTCGAGCGCCGACCATCCAATCACGTCGGGGTCACCAGTGTGGCGTGTCGAAAGGGAGCGCGCTCCGATTGCGGTTAACCGGCTCGGTTGTACAACCTCGAGTGAGCTACGATCTGTTGACTTATAAAGCTAGCGGTTCCAATTATCTTTCATTTGTGGTTACTTCCATGCTAGTTTCCACATCGCCACTGGATGAAGCAGGAACTGCGACAAGCTGATCGCCAAAAACCAAACTAGCCTAAGTCAGTGAACTATGACCGATTTGACTTAGGCCATTTTGGTTTTCAGTCATAACTCTTTTTATAGCGGGAAATTTTTTATAAAAAGTATTTCATCAGATGGTGCTCGAGCTACTGAACAATTTTATGTAGATAACTCATTTTGGCAAAAAAATGACTTAGGCCATTTTTTCACTAAGCTGACGATTGGTAGTATTGCAATTGGAAGTTTGCATTAACGCCTGTGTTATAGTATTAAGTTCATAATAACGCAAAACGAGGGATTGGGGTTGCAACTTTTAGAACAAAATTCTTAGATTTCTCACAGATTTTGCATATAAATTGTAAAAAAATTAAATTAAGGGGCTTCTAGCCCGAGACCCTTGGTCCTCAGTCAGTGGTCCCGGGGGGCCCTAGTTGCTAGTTAGGGGCTTCGGGGACCCCTGGTTATTGGTTGGGAACCCTTAGATCTCCTAGTTGTTAATAAGGAGCCCTGGGGCCCCCTGGTTGTCAGTTACTGGCCCTGGGGTCTCTGGTTGTCGGTTAGGGGCCCCGGGACCCCCTGGTTGTTAGTTAAGGTTCTGGGAGGCTCTGGCCATCAGTTAGGAACCTTGGGGCTTCCCTGGTTGTCGATTTGGAGCCCAGGGGCTCCCTGGTTGCCAGTTAGGGGCTTCGGCACTCCCTGGTTGTCGGTTGAGGGCCATGGGATTCCCTAGTTGTTAGTTATTAGTCCTGAGGCTTTCTGATTGTCAGTTAAAACCTCCTGGTTGTCCGTTAGGGGCTCCGGCGCCCCCTGGTTGTTATTTATGGCCCTGAAACCCCTGGTCGTCAGTTAGGGTTCCCGGGGGCTCCCTGCTTATCAGTTAGGGATCCCTGGGGCCCCTGATTGTTGGTTAGGGGCCCTGGGACCCCCTGGTCGTTAGTTAGGGGCCCTGAAAACCCCTGGTTGTCAGTTTGGGGCCCTAAGGCCCCCTGGTTGTCGGTTTAGGTCCCCTGGTCCCCCTGGTTGTTAGTTAGGGGCACCCTCGTTGTCATTAGTATCATTGTTAATTACTGTTAATGCGTAATTACTGAAAAAACTGCAACTAAACATTGCTAGGTTAAATTGTCATAATTTTTTTATCACTGGTTGTATTTTAATTGGGAGGGCCCGGGCCCCTGTCCATCCCCTGGCTACGCTTATGACCTCGGGTATACTATTTCAGCAGCAGATGCTCTTTCTGTCACTCTAGTTTTTATTTAAATTGCTTAAATATGATAGTTTATTCTTATAACAGGAAAAAAATTAATTACTGACTAATTGGGTCAAAAGTTGATTAATGTTGTAACCTTTATTAATCATATGATATTGATAAGCAAGTATTCATATTCGTTTACTATACATTTGGACTTTTGTAAAGATTGAAAGCGCATTCTTAAACAGGTGAAGTAACCCTACTCTATTTCATTGTGATTAGGGTCGGGAAAAAAAACTTTTTGAGGTTACAAAGACTGATACAGACATCGACACAGCAGCTGCTAGGGGAGGAGATTAGGGGAACCAGTCTCCACTTTTGAAAGTGCTACACAATTTCACAATAAATATTTTAAAATATAAATGTAAAAAAAAATTAAAGCATTGACCTTTAAACATCTACAAATCCGAAGGGGAGGAATGCTAGAAATCATTATCAGTGTTGATATTTAATGAAAATGTTTGATCATTAAATGATAAAACAAAATAAGTTTTTATAGACTGTGATGCAATGTCTTGGAATGATAATGTTTTTGAGCATGCCGTTTTTTGTTTGCATTTATTGCTCGATGGTTAAATGAGCCAGATGTAAGCAAAAATTGATAGCTGTACCAAGCTTGCTTGATTATTGCTCAGACTTGTATTTCTTACCAACAACTACAAACTTTTAAAGTCGTCAATTTGTACAGAGCAATATTAAGGGGGACATTAGGGGCGATTAATTTCAATTCTTTTTGATTAATTTCTTTTTGAAAGTGTACAAGTTTTTGCTAGCGCTCCTCATTTCATGCGGTAATAGCAACAGGATTTTGTAACACGTTTAAAGGTGCTTTAAGCATTCATGTGGTATAATCTTTATTTCATGCTCAGTTTGCTGATCTTCATGTTAATGAAGTTTTTGAAAAGTTTCCTATCGGTGGTTGGCAGCGCTAACTTTGACAAAACTTCAGATATTTTGAAAACGAAAATAAAACAAATAATGTTACAATTTAATGAAAACACGTAGGTAGATTAGCAGCCATTATTTTGGTAAAAAATTGCAAAGATGACCTAGCAGCAGAGGGCTTTGCTCAGACTCCCATTAATTTGCCATTAGATTCTGGTCTATGATTGCTGTTGTTGGAAGTGCATATGTAATCTCATGTTACCGGACTGAATCACATGCTAGCTATTATACGATCCACTCAGCTTTGATTACAATTACTATTTCGTGTATGGAGGAATTTGCACTTCAAAGCAGATAAGAGTTTCCAGTGCTCAAACGTTTCGCTGCTGCTGTGGATTTCTATGAATACTTGTCCGTTAAATTTGCTGTTGTTTGGAACCACCAAGCACAGATTTAAATCAAATCAATTAATCATCATAAAGTGTCTTTGTCGTAGAACGCAACAACATGACCAGGGTGCGAGACTACTGGTTGAACAACGATCATGCGATCACGGTCGTCATTAAAACCATGTTACAAAAATATGCCAACAAAGTTTACTCGATTTGCAAACTTACGCAAATCAGTAATGCCATCTTTTACTTTAGTGAAATTTGTTGGGAACCCTCAACAAGTTTGTGCTTCATTAGTCCCCTGATTCATTAATAATACTCGGATCTCGACTTGGTATTGACAAGCTAAAATACAACGCATTTTATTTGTCTATTTGAAAACAGCACACAATATTATGTGGTGGCAACCTAGAGAATTTTTGGTCGGAGGTATGCAGTCTGTTTTTTCACATTTTTGCGAATTGTCTGCCTCATTTGTTACCAACCTTATACCTTGCAAGCCTGCTATACAGTAACAGCAATCTACATTTCTTGGATCATTTGCTTCAAGAACACTCGATTTTGGCATCTGCTGTTGTATCGTGAAACCACAAATTTTGTATTCTCTTGCTTTGTTTTTTTTTTTTTTTTATGAGTCTACAGCACAAACAGGAATGGGGCTGCTGCCAGTTATCACTAGAACTTTGTAATTAATTTTTTCACAAATTGCGGAGATTAAAAGCTTTGGAATTGCATATAAATTATAATAATAATAAAAAAGCAGTTAGTAGATCCCTTTTGATGAGATAGGAAAAAGCTAACACATTACTAAATGACACTGGTTGCTAAAGCAGGTGAAAAAGTAAAAAATTAACAGATCCAAAATACATAATAGGACTTGTTAAGAAAAATCATTAAAGCATACTAATCAATATCAGGCTCATCGATAAAGGCCATATTAAAGTAGTGCGTTTTCAATTTAGGTTTGGACAATCAAATGCTGATTCTTTCCCGCATATCAAAGGCAAATCATTCCGAGCAGTAACTGAAGTATGTGAAAAAATTGATTCAGATGTGTTTTTGTTTAATTGACAAGTTTTTTTTCCAACAAAAGCACATCGCAGTTACCACAATCAAATCATAAGCAGCAAATCGCTTACAAAGGGCAATTAACTGTTAAAGGTAACTAGGAGCAGAATGGTACAACCACAATTGTAAAAAAATGTTACCCCCTTTTTTAATTTCTGGCTGGGTCAGTAGATACAGAGCCCCCAAATATTATATACCTGTTTCTTCGTTGTTGTCAAGATTAATCGCTATTCATATCAATATTACGGATGTACGTCTCCATTTGAAAGTAAGGGAATGATGGCATTTGCGTCATCTAGATGTCCGGGTAAGCTTACCCTGCAGGGTTCGGCGCAGAGCCTTGGAAGCTCTACCCTTTTGATATTCGTCAAGGGTAAAATACAGCGTTTGATCAGCCAATTAACATCATAGGATTCGCAGCAAAATAGACAGGCTTAAAGATGGGTCTGGTATGGGGTTCAATTCTCGATGCAAACAATTTTTGGACAATGACAAGAGTCCAAAGTAGGAAGGCGGATTGAATTGGCTTATTCTACCACAAATACTGGGACATCTTTGGAGAGATCCAACACAAAAATATCAAGATGTGTCCGAGTGTCTTGCTCTAGGGCACAAACACCCTCAACACTACAACAAGAGCAATCTCTCTGGACCCAATTCTGAAGTAAATCTACAACTGCCACATTGTCAGTTACGAAAAGACAGAAAATTTTTGTTACCACATTATTAAAACCTGAAGCATCATACCATCTGACTATTAGTTCCCTGCAGGTCCAGCAGATCTCGTTAGAGGTGGCTGAATATTCATCAGGTTTAAGACTAGCTTATACCAGTACTGGATATGGCCATAACAGATCACTATTGTATTAGTATCTCTTGTGCCTGTCCCCCCCCCCAGGTTTGAGCCCAGATACAATGAAACCACCCCCTGAGCCTCCTATACATCGACTGGATGACCGGTACTGCTCTATAGTAGGCTCACCAGCATATGAAGTAACCTTTGAAGCCCCCTCTAGTACTATAGCCTAGTAAACTGCAGTAGTAGGCATACGATGTAACCATAGGTGGGGAAGTTAATGTAAAACGTTAGCTTCGTTAACCACTAGTCCGTTGACAAACTTCACACTTCCGTTAACGTTAATCCGTTATTTTCAGGTTTAATCAACGGACGTTAACAAAGTCCGTTAATCCGTTAACATTTTTCGTGTAGTTTACATTTCTTTTTATTCACTCGCTTCTAGAATACGTATTGACGCTGTTGAGCTGATTGTAAGGAAATATTTATCGCTATGGTGGTCTTTTTGTGTTTTGGAAGTTACATTTTATAGTCTAATCTAATTTCAAGATAAAAATAAGTTCAAATGCACAACGAAGCTGCGATCGCAAAATCTTTGGAAATTGTGAACAATGATAATTAATAGACCTATGAAGCTGCAGGTTATTAATTGCCTCAAAAAAGAGCTTTCTTCGCTTTGTTCTATAAAACTCGTGCTACTACGCGACAAGTGTTACCAGTGCAAACTGGTTTGTACCTGACTGATGAATGAATGGTGCAAGATATTAACGATATAAACCTTAACGGAAGTTAGCAGAAATTAACGAAAGTTACGTTAGTCCGTTAATTCAGTCTGTTAACATAAAAAAACTTTTTAACGGATTAACGAGTTAATGAAAACGTTAGCTTCGTCATTAACGGATTAACGGACTTGTGCCCACCTATGGATGTAACCCCTGAGCCCCCTCTAGTACTCCTAGCCTAGGCTACATAACTGAACTGATTTCTGACATTGATAAACTCAAAGCCTAGCCACCCAGTACAGTGCACCAGAAGCCTAGCCTAAGCTGGTAAGGGTACCGGTCATTCATGTACTGTATTGGAGTAGCCTTGGCTTGATTTTTTGCTATTTCTTTCTTCTAGACCTACGTTGTTTTACTTTCTTACTGTGCTCTTTTAGCAGATATGCTGGTGACTTCCAGCAATATTAATTAAATTATAAGGTAAGGGGTTAACAAATACCCGTCAGCCCGTACCAAAATACAGTAATTAATATTATTATTTAATCAAGTGTTTTATAAATAAAACAGAACTAAATTCCGGAGAAAGTGTCTTGCCTTAGCCTAGCAGCACTATAGATTACTGACCAGAGGTGGACTCCTCAAAGACGTCCTTGGCCTCAAGGACGTTCTCCAGGACAAATTTTCTAGTCCTTGACATTGACCTTGGCCTCGAAGCTCAAGTCCTTGGCCTTGGACTCGAACTCTTCAAATTCTCAAAAATGTCCTGTCCTCGGCTCGAGGACAGCATTGTTTTTTGAATGGTACAAAAGAAAAATAACCAAACACAATAATTTCTTGAATTCTGGCGCAGGCGTAGCCAGGATTTTTGATAGATGGGGAGGCCCAATCGGGAAATCACGTGCAATTTGACGTCATCATAAATTTTCAAAAAGAGAGACTTTTGTGGGACAAAAATACTTTAGAATGGAGATCAGAAGCTTGTGGCCTAGGTTGGTGCGCAAACTGGATGTTGCTGAAAAGGGAGGACTTGAACCAAAAGTTAATGTTTTCAATATATGTGTTAAATCGTGGAGGCGCGTGAAAAAACAAATGTAACTTAAACGCATTACATATTGGAGTCTAGGGGCGGAGCCTCCAACTGCCGGCGGCTGTGGGTGATTGTTTGAAATTTTTTCTAATTTTCTAGAAAAAATACCTATTTTAATGCCATTTGGATCACATTTTCCTCGTTTTTAGAGCCATTTGAAAAGACTAAATTTTTAAGATTTAATAGCCAATTAAAAAACATTAAATTGTTCAATCTTTTCTTTGCTTACATTTCACGTTTAAAACGTAGCATTCTTTGGATGAGTTGGTCTGGGTGAAAGGAAGCGAGGCACATTGCTTTCTGCACAATAGCGTAAGCAGGATTTTCGAAAGGGGGGGGGGGGGGGGGCAGGAAATTCAGAAAATTTGAGATTAATGAAGACCAGAATGAAAATTTTCCAGCCCAAATCCAAGTCCGTTTTCCTGCCCAATATCAGGTGAAGACCAACAAAAAAGAAAAAAAAAAGAAGTTCTTCACTCAAATTTAGTCCGGTTTTTGGCCAAAAAAAGGTCTTCGCCCACCGTTTTTGTGCTCAAACCTTCGGCCCAAGTTACAAAGGGGGGGCCATACCACAATTTTGCATACTTTTCCATTCTAATTATACTATCCTGGCGACCCAAAGGGAGAGCATGGCCAAATGCCCCCCACCTAAATACGCCCCTGTTTTTGCAACTTTTTTAGCTGTAAGTAACCATTCATTCGAAGATTTGCTTTGGAAATCTTTGTTTTGATAATAATTGAATTGTGATGTTTTGGAATGTCTACCAACGCGAAAGCCAAGGGAAGAGCCATCAAAACGGCGACTACTTAAAACAAGCAAAGGGAAAAAGTTATCCTTTCAAAAGTTATGATGTGGGAGGATAACTTTTTCGCATTGCTTGTTTTAAGTAGTCGCCGTTCTGGTGGCTCTACCCTATCCTTCCGCGGTTGAAGCTTTTAGGACAGAAGCACGCAAACGATTAATAATTTTTGTTTTGTCATAAAAATAACCAGTTTTAGGATTACATGTACGACCAAAGGGATCACAGCTCCTCAATTCAAATTCAACAATTTGTTCAATAAACATTTCCTTTGCTATTTTTTTTTTTAGTTTTGTTTTGTAAAAACTGGCGAAGTGGAGGCGGATTGTTACGTGAAGTTGGTATAACAGATGGTTACTAATTGTTACATTAAGTTTACAAAAAGGTTAAACGAAAGCCAGAGGTTGCAAGTTTTACGTCAAAATTCTTAAATTTTTTCCAGGTTATACATTTAAATTGATTGACAAAAATTTCAATTGAGGTAGACAGGATCCCTCGGTCATCAATATTAATATTATTGTTAATTACTGTTTTATGCAAAAATTCTAAATGAAACTGAAATTGAATGAGCAATAGGATTTGTTGTCATCCTTTTTATCATTGGTGGCATTTCAATAAGGAAGTGGGGCCCATGTCCCCCCTCCCCTTGGCTACGCCTATGACTTCTGGCTTGTCAATTCGTTTCTTTTCTTCATTTGAAAAATAATATAATGTGGTATCCAAGTTATTGTAAACCTTATTTTCAATGGCATTGTGTGAAAGCTCTAATCGGAAAATGGGGAATACAACGCTTCGTGGATAGTTCTTTTTATTCCTGCTAATACTTCTGGTGTAAGCGGTACTAACAGGAAAAACACTAAAACCATTCAGGGCCAAAGCAAGGAATCCGAGTGTCCGGACACAACCATTTTTGAGTTTTTAATGCTAAAGCATGACCGTGCCTATGTGAATGTGGAATCAGATGAAAGTATGTGCGTGATGATAAAGAAATGCAATACAGTTACTAAGGGTGGCCTATGATATGTTACTTGTAGTACAGCCCTGATACAATTAACAAAACAATTCTTTGTAAACGACAGCTATTGTTCAGAAAATACGCGAGCGAATATTGCAAAGAATTTGTTGTGAGATAAGAAAGAACAACTTTAATTTTTATGTTTCTGCAATTTATGGGCCTTTTGAAGGAAGACCTACCGAGCTAATATCTCTAGTGCTTTCCTCCTTGATACGACCCTACTGGATTCTTTGGTTACTTTTTGCAGCTAAATAACTTCTGTTAAATTTTACAAAGTATCTTTTGGCGGCCGAAACGTATAAGCGCTCATTTATTGATAGGCATTAAATGCAAGGCTATAGAGAGACATCACATGCACTGAAATCTACTTAAAGAAAAGATTGTCTTAAAACCAGAATTGGGAAAATGTGGGGAAAATAAAGTTTTTCTAACTTAACTTTTTCGGTATTTTCTATTTTCAAAACTGCTTTGAAAATCAAATTCTGTAATATCAAAAAAATTTTTATTTTTCTGGAAAAAAAACTTACTAAAATTGTTCAACGGAAGCACGGGAACTTTGCCTTTGCCCCCAGAACCAAAGGTGGAACCGGTCAGGATTTTTTCGACCCGACCGGTAAATTTCAAAATCATCGCCGGTTGACCGGCCGGTCGACCAGTTTCTGACCGCCCCGGTCAACTGGTTTTTTTACAGAAGGTTTTTGTTCACTATTCAATGTATCTAATGAAACATTTTCAAAGGGGGGGCATGGGTGAGGTGTCAAAATTTGTGACTTTAGACGGGGGTCTCAGAAAAAAAACGCAAAAAAACTTTTGCGTTTTTTGCAAAAATGACTCAATTTTAAGACCTTTTTTGGTTAAGTTTTGGTTTGAAATACCTGTTTTGAGCAGCGCAAAACGTGCACAAAATAAGCATAAAAAACACTGAAGGGCACAAGCTAAATTATAAACGTTCTTTCCAACGATATTTTGCGAAAGGCCAAAATATGAAATTACAATTTTTTAGCAATTGGTGACAGCTATTATTTGCAATTTGTCGAGCAGCAAACAATAAACTTTTTTCGGCAGTGCTGCCTTTGCAGTTACAAAAAGATAAATGAGAGAAAAATAACAGCAGAAGATAGGTAACAGTAAAAACATCTGAGCATCACAACAGAGATGGAAACCGATCGGGTCGACCGGTACCGCTCGGGTCAACCGGCCGGTCAGGTTGCCGGTCGGGTCGAGATTCTTCGACCGGCCGGTCAAGCCGGTTGAAAAACCGGTTGAATTCTCGTTTCTGGCAACTAAAAGACATCTAACCACCAACCGAATTGTATTTATATAATTTATCATAAATAAAACTTTTTATAAAAAAATCAGTGTTAACATACCACAACTTTCGAAAGCACTCGTTGAATAGTTTAAAGCTGTGGCTAATATGCTATGACCATTAAGACTTGCACATCCAGGGGCGTATTTAGGGTGGGAGTATTGTGCCATGCCTCCCGACTTTGGGCCACGGCACAAACAAAAAAAGTGCAAAATATACGTTAAAAACGCGTAATCAGATTCTAATAAAGCATGTACTGTATTTGGAAAAGGCTTGCGCTACCTGGCATTTTAGCATCATTTTAATGAGCTTAAGAGTAGAAGTGGCGCAGATTTCAGATTTTTTGATTCATGCTAAAATCTTGCCGCTTCAAAAGCTTGTTTCAACTTAAATTTACCACACTCTACGCTGCTGGGCAAGAAAGACATAGCTCTTATTGTTTTATATCTAACTAGCCATGACTTGTTCTGAATGTAGCAGCATTTCTACAAACTGCTGGGGCACATTATATTTGCTAGCCAATGTCATAAGAGTTTAGCGTTTTCAATGAAAATAACGAAAGCGTCGCGTTCATCGGGATAGTTATTCATAACCCCTTCGTACTACCGATGAGTTTATTTATTAGTTTGACGTTTCGCTTCCCAAACCGGGAAGCTTCTTCAGAACAATTTTCGGCAGTGCTGCCTTTGCAGCTACAAAAAGATAAATGACAAAAAAAATAACAGCAGAAGATAGCTAGCAGTAAAAACATACGAACATCACAATACTTGTACTATTATACTCAAAAACATTAATTAAAGTGATGGAGCAATGACATTATATGATATTGAAAATTATGTCACTAACAGCGTGAAAAAAGGAATACTGGAAAATTATGTCACTAACAGCATGAAAAAAATTAATAAGATGCGTAACAACTAGTCTACTTCACTAACAGTTTGAGAATGTATGAAAAGGATCTATTGCAAAACATTATGTACCGTAAAAAATTTTTAGCTCAACTGAGCGTTATATTAATCGTTACGTCCGTATATAAATCTCTGTGGAGCTAAAAACCTTTTCCAGTAACGTAATGTTTTGCAATAGATCCTTTTCACACTTTCTCAAACTGTTAGTGAAGCAGCCTAGTTGTTATGAATATTATTAATTTTTTTCACGCTGTTAGTGACGTAATTTTTCAGTGTTCCTTTTTTCACGCTGTTGGTGACATACTTTTTCAATATTCCTTTTTTTTCACGCTGTTAGTGACATAATTTTCAATATCATATAATGGTATTGCTCCATCTCTTTAATGTTTTTGGGTACAATAGTACAAGTATTGTGATGTTCGTATGTTTTTACTGTTACCTATCTTCTGCTGTTATTTTTTTCTCATTTATCTTTTTGTAGCTGCAAAGGTAGCACTGTCGAAAAAAAGTTCTATGTTTGCTCGGCAAATTGCAAATAATCTGTCACTTATGGCTAAAAAATTGTAACTTTATTTTTTGGCCTTTCGCAAAATATCATTAGAAAGAACGTTTATAATTTAGCTTGTGCCCTCCAGTGCTTTTTATGCTTATTTTGTGCACGTTTTGCGCTGCTCAAAACAGGGCATTCAAACCAAAACTTAACCAAAAAAGGTCTTAAAATTGAGTCAATCTTAAAATTGAGTCTTAAAAGTTTTTTTGCGTTTTTTTTTCTGAGACC
This sequence comes from Trididemnum nubilum, assembly GCA_963965965.1. Lineage (NCBI taxonomy): Eukaryota > Metazoa > Chordata > Ascidiacea > Aplousobranchia > Didemnidae > Trididemnum > Trididemnum nubilum. The sequence continues at coordinate 36,063,439 of OZ014474.1, forward strand.
TCATCCAAAGTCACAAATTTTGACACCTCACCCGAGCCCCCCCCCTTTGAAAATGTTTCATTAGATACATTGAATAGTGAACAAAAACCTTCTGTAAAATAAACCAGTCGAACGGGCCGGTCAGAAACCGGTCGACCGGCCGGTCAACCGGCGATGATTTTGAAATTTACCGGTCGGGTCGGGTCGAAAAAATCCTGACCGGATCCATCTCTGCATCACAGTACTTGTACTATTATACCCAAAAACATTAAAGTGATGGAGCAATAACATTATATAATACTGAAAATTATGTCACTAACAGCGTGAAAAAAAGGAATATTGAAAAAGTATGACCTTAACAGCGTGAAAAAAGGAATACTGGAAAATTATGTCACTAACAGCGTGAAAAAAATTAATAATATTCATAACAACTAGGCTGCTTCACTAACAGTTTGAGAAAGTGTGAAAAGGATCTATTGCAACAGGTTATGCTCTGAAAATGGTTTTTAGCTCGGCAGAGATTTATATTAATTGTTCCGTCCGTATATAAATCTCTGTAAAGCTAAAAACCTTTTCCAGTACGTAATGTTTTGCAATAGACCCTTTTCATACATTCTCAAACTGTTAGTGAAGCAGCCTAGTTGTTATGAATATTATTAATTTTTTTCACGCTGTTAGTGACATAATTTTCCAGTATTCCTTTTTTCACGCTGTTAGTAACAAACTTTTCCAATCTCCTTTTTTTCGTGCTGTTAGTGACATAATTTTCAATATCATATAATGTCATTGCTTCATCACTTTAATGTTTTTGGGTATATTAGTACAAGTATTGTGATGTTCGTATGTTTTTACTGCTAGCTATCTTCTGCTGTTATTTTTTTTGTCATTTATCTTTTTGTAGCTGCAAAGGCAGCACTGCCGAAAATTGTTCTGAAGAAGCTTCCCGGTTTGGGAAGCGAAACGTCAAACTAATAAATAAACTCATCGGTAGTACGAAGGGGTTATGAATAACTATCCCGATGAACGCGACGCTTTCGTTATTTTCATTGAAAACGCTAAACTCTTATGACATTGGCTAGCAAATATAATGTGCCCCAGCAGTTTGTAGAAATGCTGCTACATCAGAACAAGTCATGGCTAGTTAGATATAAAACAATAAGAGCTATGTCTTTCTTGCCCAGCAGCGTAGAGTGTGGTAAATTTAAGTTGAAACAAGCTTTTCAAAGCAGCAAGATTTTAGCATGAATCAAAAAATCTGAAATCTGCGCCACTTCTACTCTTAAGCTCATTAAAATGATGCTAAAATGCCAGGTAGCGCAAGCCTTTTCCAAATACAGTACATGCTTTATTAGAATCTGATTACGCGTTTTTAACGTATATTTTGCACTTTTTTTGTTTGTGCCGTGGCCCAAAGTCGGGGGACATGGCACCAAAGGCGTAGGTAAGAAGGGGCCCAGAGGGCCCGCCCCCCCCAATTAAAATACCACCAACGATAAAGAATTATGGCAACGTAGCCTAGCGATGTTTAGTTGCAGCTACAGACAGGGAGATAGCCCTGGGGCCCCTAACTAACAACCACGGGGCCCCAGGGTCTCTAACCAACCGCCTGGGGGCCGCTAACCAACAACCAGGGGGTCCAGGGCCTTTAACTAACGACCAGGGGGCCCCAGGGTCCCTAACTAACAACCAGGGGGCCCAGGGCCCCTGACTAACAAACGAGAGCTCTGGGAACAGGGAGCCCTGAGGCCCCTAATTGACGACCAAGTGAAAGGGGGGCCCAGGGGGCCCACGGCTAAGGCCCCTAATTGAAGCCCTGAGGCCCCTAAATGAAGCCCTGAGGCCCCTAATTGACGACCAAGTGAAAGGGGGGCCCAGGGGGCCCACGGCTAAGGCCCCTAATTGAAGCCCTGAGGCCCCTAAATGAAGCCATGAGGCCCCTAATTGACGAACAACCAGGGTGCTCAGGGCCCCTAAATTGACGCCCCTAACTGACAACCAGGGGGCCCCAGAGCCCCTAACTGACAAACGAGAGCTGCAGGGCCCTAATTGACAAACATCGAACCCTGGGGCCCCTAATTGACAGCCAAGGGCCCCCAGGGTCCCTAATTAACAACTATGGTGCCCTTAACTGACAACCAGGGGGCCCCAATGCCCCCAACTGACGACCAGAGGACCCCAGGGCCCCTAACTAACGACCAGGGGGCCCCAGGATCCCTATCAAACAACCAAGGGGCCTGGGTCCCCTAATCGGCAACCAGGAATCCCCAGGGCCCCTAACTAGCAAATGAGGGTTCCCGAGCCTCTAACTGACGAACAGGGGGCCAGGGGCCCCTAGTTGACGACCAAGGGCCACAGGGTTTATAGCTAACAACCAGGGGGCGCTTGAGCTCATAACTCACAACCAGGGGGCCTTGGGTCTCCTAACCAACAACCAGGGTACCCTGGGTCTCCTAACTAACGACCAGGGTGCCCCGGGGCTCCTAACCAACAACCAGGGGGCCCCGGGATCCTAACTGATAGCCAGGGTGCCCTAGGGCCCCTAACTGATGACCAAGGGTGGCGGACCAGGGGCCCCGTAATTCAAATTTTTAACAATTTCTTTGCAAAACCTGTGAAAAATCTAAGAGTTTTGTGCTAAAATTTGCAACCCCAGGCCTTCGTTTAACGTTTATATGAACTTAATGTTCTAACACAGGCGGTAATGCAAACCCTCAATTGAAATACTACCAATGATAAATATAAAGAGAGTATAGTCAGTATGTTGTCCTTGTACGGAATTGCAGTTTCTTTGATTTAGGATTTATTCGTACAAAAGTAAGTAATAATAATGACGACCACCTGTCCGATAGGGTTATGATTTTTTTAAAAAACAAATGCCTGGTGTTGGAGGTGATGAACTTTTGCATGCAAAGGACGAATATTACTTTCATTTTGCTCAACATTACAAAAACCTCGCGCACCCATGACCAGGAAAATTCTTATAATTCACTAAAAATTGTATTTGAATTACACATTAAAACATAAAGCGTAACAACGCTGAAGTTTCAAGTGAATTAGTTTAACGAGTCGTACAAAGCCCGAGGTAGAGTCAAGTCACATGATAAGGTTACTATTCAAAAATTTTAAACCGAGGTATTTGTTATGCTTGGAATATTTTTGAATTTCTTCCATGATTTTGATTTCTCTTTCGGCAACCACTTTCGATCTTGTTACCTCGACTGCAGACGGTATATCTACCCTATGCGTCTAAAAACATTTCAGCGCTTTTGGGCAAGAAAGTTCAGTAATGCCTCGGAGGAGGCCTTGGTATATCGATTACTTGTAATGCTGATTGCTAAACCAAGCTTCTGCCCACTCAGTAGATATAAAATTGCAAACTTTTTTCAAGTTCTCGCGATAACTTGGATTCAAGCTAAGAGTGCAAACGTTGCTCTGGAATTCCACCTGGCATTGTGGAGTGATGGAAGCTTTCTCCACTTGATCTTTGGAAATAGCCCCGATGTTTTGAAATATTTGAAGGCTTGACATAATTCAAACAAAAACTTGTAGTCATCTCTCCAGGTAAGGTTTTTAACGTCACTTTCGGCCACTTCTGCTGAACCATTAGCGATATATTCATTTCGTAACTTTTCCTAGTTATTTAAAACATCATCAACAAAGCTGTAGTTAATTTCTGTTTTTTTGATGCAGCAGGAAAATTGAAGTCAAGCAAGTGACGAAGAATAAGATCCAACGCATGATTTTGACAGCCAATATATTGAGGCTTCTGAAATCCTTTATTTTCAAACTCTTTTTGCAAACGAATGACAATTCCATTTTTTCTTCCAGTATTAACTGATGTAGTATCAAAATTATCATTTGGATGCTGGACCAAGCATCAAATTCATCGATAATCTTTTTTTATCTCAGTAAAAATGCATTCTGAAGAGCCACTATCACAACAGACAGCTGATAAATTAACGCTTCTGGTTGGACTTGTTAGACATATTACTTCATATTCTTTTTTGCCAATTCCTTTACCACCAAAGTGGAGGCAAAAGTTTTTTTCATTTTGCAAGAGAAGCAGAGCTGGAGTCTCGGCCAAAATCTTCGAGACCGAGACGAGACATTGACGTTGCGAGACCAAGACGAGACCAAGACTTTGAGCAAAAACTCGAGACGAGACCGAGACTTGAACGTTCCGAGACCGAAACGAGACACGAGACTTTTGAAACCAAACGTTTGCAATATTTTGCAAATATTTTTGACACTAAATTTTGGATATTCGGTGAACTTCCCAACACATTGCAATATAGATGTCTAGGCATTTCGCTATTATATTAGGAACAAACTAATTAAAAAAGTTATACTACTAAAAAGATATACGTTTGTTTTTAATTAGAAAGCTTTTTGGCGTCGCTTATGGTTTTTAAGATTTAATACTATCATGATCATCAAAAAATTTTGTTAACTAAATGTGCAAGTTACAAAATGGAAGTAAGAATATTTATGTAGAACTTCGAATAATATTTCAGTCCTAACTGTTCCGCTGTAATATTCACAAGACAAATGTTGTCACATTAATTGTAACAACCACACCTTTATCACCTCAAGTTGTGATACTACAGGTGTACCATTACTTTGGTCTTTTCGCACAAATGTTGTCCTGATGGTTCTTTCAGAAAATTGTGATTTTTGTTTAGAAAAGCTTAAATCTTTGAAGAGCACAAGCTTACTTCCAAACATTTCTCCAAGGTCAGTTTATGTTTGTTGATTTGAAAATTCCTATTTGATTTGTTTCTGATAAAAAGGATTTTGATAGCAACTATAGCAAAATTCAAACGTCGAACCGCTTTTGAGGCCTTCTTGCTTAGAATGCGAAATATTTCGTGTTACTCCGTGTGTAGAATGCGAATGCACTCGGCGCAGCCTATCTCACTGCCTGATACCTTTTTCACAAAGTCATGGAGATAACTTCGGTATTCTTTCGGACACAGAATAAGCCAAAGAGTAAAACCGGCACAAGAAAAGCAGCAGCCGTCTTATCAAAACGCAGAAAACTTGCAGTTGTACCACTAATATAATAATAAATAATACGAAATTTATTGGTAATAACATTTGTCTAAACCAGTGGTAGCCAGGGGCGTATTTTTTTGGAGGGGCATTGGGCCATGGCCTCCTTTGGGTCACCAGGATAGTAAATTTTGAATAGAATAGCATTCAAAATTGCGGCATGCCCCTCCCCCCCCCATGCAAATTGGGCGGAAGGTTTCATTACACAAAGGGTATGTTTTGGACCAAACTTGAGTGAAGACTTTTTTTTTTGCTCTTCACCAAATTTTGGGCAAGAAATCGGACTGATTTCTGATCTTTCTTCGCAAATGTCTTGAAGTTCCCGCCCCCCCTTTTCAAAATCCTGCGTACGCTACTGGTGGTAGCGAAATGTTTTATATATCAGACGCTCTCTACCCCTAGTCCATATTATTGTGAATCAAAATAACCCCTTTTGGGGTTTTACAATACATTAACTCTGTAAAAAATATCTTTTTCGATATATTCAATTCCCATGGGCTATTAAGTTATAACTTTAAGAACCCTTTGTTTAAACAGGAAGGGATTTGTTTTTGTTTTTTTTGTTTTTTTTCAGTTAAAAACTCAAAATTATTGTGGGTTTTTACGCTCGGATTGGAAATATGGCCGAGACTTGCCCATTTTCCGAGACTTCGAGGTGCCGAGACCGAGACGAGACCGAGGCTTTAGACCTTCGAGACCGAGACGAGACAGGGACTTTGAAAAATAGTGTCTAGAGACTGTCTCGAGACCGAGACATGTCTCGAGACACTACAGCTCTGAAGAGATGCTTGATCTTTTCCGCTTTAATTTTTCCATTCTCAATCACTCTTCTCCATATTGCAGTCTGTGATAAAGTTGGCAAGTCCACATCACCATCTGCTAAACTTTGGCAAACTCTGGAAGCCTGTCTTGATGACAAAGTAAATTTTGAAACCAGGCCAGATGCTGATTTGGCACTATGATATTTTCGTTTTGAAGTTTGGTCTTTAGGAGTGTACTCAGAAGTAGAGCTGTCATTGTTTTTTGCGGTGGATTCATCAGAAGATGTTTCGGGGTTGTCAGTTGTATTACAAGAACCATAAGTCACTTTTGTATGCATTCTAGGTCTTTTTGATGGATGAATTGTAGATTTTGTTGCAAATTTTGATGTAGTGTACTCAATACAACCTTGTGATTCCATTTGCTTTTTGTAGAGATCTTTGTCTTCTTTGCACAACCAAAACCCATCAATTTTTGTGGTATCAAAAACATTTTCCAATTGCTTTTCAAATTTTTTCGTTTTCCTCTTGCAATAGCTGATATAATCATTCACCAACCTAGATATTCTTGCGCTAACTTGTTACTTCGAAATTGTAGGAAAATTTAACTTTTGCCAGAGACAAACTAATTCTTCAGAAATTAGTGCAATTCTTTTGGTCTTATTTTTTATGCCATCTTGAAATAACCTCAAAAATCTACCAATAATCTGCTTCTTTTTTGGCATTCTGCTCAAGCCTGTCAATGAGCTCATTACGGGAATTTCTTCTCTTTGCTTTACTTTACTTTTTAAATTTTGTATCCATTTATTCGCACTCTTGTCAACCACCGTTTTAGATAGTCTTGACATTTTTTGCAGTACTCAATATAATAAATAGTACAAATACAATACAAGCATGTTAAGCTCTACTTCCAGCTGAATATCTGTAATAGAAATTGAAGAAGTTGGTTGCAACAGCAAGCATTCAGCTGTATTTGTGTTTTTGGTGTGCTAGCAAAGCTTTAGTGCATTCTTGCACACTTTCTACAAAATATAATACACTCTTTTTTGATAAAAATAATTTCATAAGAACACAACGCTCATTTTTGCTCAAAATTTTACTTTAAGCATGAATGATGTTCAAAATCGGCAAAAATTAATAACAGCTAGCCGCAACTCAAAATTTACTGGTTCTTAAAAAAATAGAGGAGTACTGTTGCAACTGCTTCAAGCTGTTCAAATCTGCAAAATGAAAGTTTGCGAACACCTAACAATATAAAGCAATTTCTCCAATGCACTAAACTTTGGTAATTGATCCGTGCGCATAATTCGAAACTGTTTACTTAATTTAAGTCTCATACATTTTATTTGCTTTTACTTTTAATTAGAGTAAGGCTTAAGCTACATTCTTACTTACGCGAAAGCTTTCCACTGAGACCCATTCTTTCAGCTACTAATTATATAGAGTCTACAAAACGTGCATTCGAATTGTTTGACAAAGTGCGACAGGAAGGCTAAAATATGCCAAAATCAGAAAAATTTCAATGCGATGGGTGCGCGAACTTTTTTTTTGCATCTGAACGAAATATTGGTGTAGAAGTACTTAGTAGGTAAAAGCTCATTGGTTGCAATCCCAGGAATTTGATTTTATTCCAAAAGTTGAAAAATTCATATGCCTACTGTCTACGTCATAATAATATGCAATTCTTGGAGGTTTAAAAAAACTGTCAAGTGACTTGACTCGAGTCCTTCACGTTTAGGAAAAAAAGTTATTTTAATTTTGCTTTAAATCTTTTTTTATGAAAGAACTTAAAGGCACAATGTTTTCTCAAAATCATAGGCGTAGCCGGGGGGGTGGCACAGGGGGCCCGGGCCCTCTCAATTGAAATGTCACCAATGACAAAAATTTAACAAAAAAGCAAAAGCCTTATCTCTTCATTTTCACTTTGTTTTAGCGTCTTTGCGTACAACAATACAAGCGAACAATACTAATTAACAATAAATAATTTTGACGACCAGGGGGCCCGGCGAACCTCTTTATTCAATTCTTTCCAACCAGTTTTAACGTATAACTAGGGTGAAATCAAGGGTTTTTTTCCTAAAAGTTGCTACCTCAGGCCCTCATCTAAACTTTTTATGAACGTAATGCAATAACCAGCGCTGTATTTGCCATATGGCACAGCGCCAGGGCCCAGCGCTCAGATAGTAGGACTTTTTTAGTCGTCACTTTTATTTGGCAGGAAGATGTTGCAAAAATCCCCAAGTGCCAGGGACCCGCGCAATGTAAATCCGGCCCAGAAATAACATGTTTAGTAAGCGTAACCACCTATTGTACCATTTTTCAATAACGATTCAACTCCACCTCGCCAGTTTTTACGCTCAAAATACTTTTAAAAAATAGCTTGGGAAAATGACCATTAACCCATTAAACGCCGAGATTAAAAAATTGACATTTTAAAAAATTCTTTTAATGTGATGCTATTGTAACCATTTTATAACGTTATGTGAAAAAAAAAATTTTATCTTGTAGTTTTTTAGTTATTTAGTGGCAGCTTTAGTTGCCAACGGCCGTAAATGGAGTCAAAATTTATTGTTTGCACAATTTCGACAATATTTCAAAGATTAGTTTCAGTTATAGCTGCCTCGGTTAGAAGGCAACAAATTTTGACATGAAGAGCAACAATATTAGCATCTTAGTGCACATGGCCATCTCAAAAAAGTTGCAAAGAGGACTTTTTTTGCTTGTAACAAGCTAAACTCTTGGTGCACGTGGCCATCTCAAAAAAGTTGCAAAGAGGACTTTTTTTGCTTGTAACAAGCTAAACTCTTGGTGCACGTGGTATTGACCAACGCATTCTGTATTGGGGGGAGCAAAAATGTCCCCTATCCAACTCCAAAACCAAACTTTATAAAAACACGAAATTTTTCATGCAGGTTGGTGTTCACCAAAATTTTGTATAAAAATTGGCTTTGAGGTGATGACGACATCATTGTGACGTCATCAACCACATTTTTTTGAAAAATGACGTTACAGGCTGCTCAAATTTTTGTTTTTTGATACTAATAATCTTTTTGGTTTGCTTTTTGATACTGAATCATAAAATGCCTAAGTCAAAGTAGATACGTCACAAAAACGTTTTATGGCGTCATTTACGGTAAAAATTGGCCCACAAAATGCTCAGATTTTGGAAAGTGACTTCGGGATTCTCAAAATTGGGAAACTTTTGTAACCTCAGCAGCTTCAAATTTTCAGGAGTTATTTAATTGTCATGCAATTTGAAGCAAAGTCAAGTTGATTTGAAGAAAAAAGCGTCCACAGGACAATCATATGAGCCACGCTCAGTTTTCTTGATCACCTGTTGACTAGCTACAGCAGAATTTTGCAAACGGTTCTGTCGTGGGGTACCATGTCCTCCAATTCCACGTTCCCACAACATATCCAAGGGGAGAAAGATATGTGAAAAGATTATCAAACGTAGCAGAGCACCCACTCCGCAAGTCACACTCTTTAATGAGACCTGAAACAACATCACCACCCTGCCTCAGAGTTAGGCATCTGACTCACAATAAGACTCTTTGTAAAAATAGATGTACACCACTGAATGCAAAACAACATAGCTTGAACCCAAACTGAATGGGCTTTTCTCGCATGATCTGCTTGTTGCCATGCTAGCCATAATATGTTATATATGGTATCATGCAGAGACGGAGTCCTAGAGGACGTCCTACGATACCATTTGGAATCACTTGCGTCTGTGTCCTTGGTCCTTGACCACGGATTTTTTTTGTGTCCTTGGCCTCGAGCCTAGTGTCCTCGACTTCACCTCTGGTATCATGTTTTTATCAATGCTATAATTGTTGGTTTCAAAGTATTTCTTGAAGTTGGCATTGAGTTGGAAAAACAGGTAAAGTCTTTTTTTCTTCTTTGCTTTGCCTTTTTGACTTTGCTTTTCTCTAGCATTGGGCTGTTCGATGAGGGTTTAGGCGGAATAGGGGGAATAGGACTAGCAGGCCTGGTGCCAGAGTAGTGAGAGTGGGATGGGGGGGCAGAAAAAATATTTGGGGGGTCACATGTAAGTTTTTCCCTCAAAATCGGGAGTGAAGACTAAAAAATGGTCTTCATCCCAAATTACGCCCCGCGGATACGAATCGTTTGCTGCCTTTCGGGACACAATTCTTGCTTCGGGGACTCGTTCATAGCCTGGCGGGGCGTGACGGAATCTAACGGTGCGGACCTCGGTTCTTTCCAACAAATTTAGGGATGAAGACTAAAAAAAAGCAATCTTAGGCTTCGTCTTGGCGTTCACAAGTGTTTTCGGCCTGAAACGGGACTTTACTCACGCTTGGGGGTGGGGGCACAAGCAGTATTTTTAGGGGGCACTGGCCCTGAAATGCACTCCAGTGGCACCGGGCTTGTTACTTTCTTTTGGAGAATAATCCTTGATTGGGGGGAACAATCAGTGATTTGGGGGGGCACGGCCCCGAAATGCCCCCGTTGGCGCCGGGCCTGAAGCCTAGCTTAGCTCAGCTACAGATTAACTTGTTTCTTTCCAAACTCTCGGTCAATGCTATAGCTCCTTTCTATCCAAACTCTTGTAGTAGGAGCAAAAGAGACATTTTTCCGGAAAACTATTACAGTATATCAATAGCTTAGCCTAACATTAGCCGTATTTTTCCTAAACTTGTCTTTGTAGGTAACAAACGGTATTTGTAAACAGCAAAAAATATTCGTAAACAACAAAAACTATTTCTAAACAACAACAAAACGTATGCTAGAACAATTATCTTATTGAAGTTTTGAAGTTTAGCCGTTTTACAAAACGAATTCAAATTTGATCCCATATTTGGCCAATGGCAACTAAAGTTGCCATGAAAATATATAACTCCCTAAGCCACCTACGTGTAAATTATCACGAAAATCTTGGTTTAAAAGTTAAAAGAAGTAGTCAGAATTTGCGTGACAGCCATTTTTTTCCTACACTTGATGAATTTTGTTTATTTTTAGTTCATTCCAAAACTGCACCACAGCCTAAAACAAAAAATTTACCTTTTGCGACACGAGGCTAAAATTTGACCAATACCAATTGTGCTTTCACGACATTTTCCGGAATTCTTTTTTTTCTAAAACTGTTTTCATATTTTCTTCTTTTAGAAAAAACCAAAAAAATTGCGAATTTTTAATTTCAAAACCTATATTATTTTAGTTTGTTTAAAGGAACATAATTGGCAACTTTAGTTGCCAATGGCGTTCAATGGGTTAAACAAATTATTGAATTTTAATTGAGGAGGCCTGGGCCCCCTGGCCGTACATGTACTCCTATAACCGGTTAACTTCATGACAAAACAAAAATATTCAAGCAAAATCTTCGAGCGGATTACTACTTACTGCTAAAATATTGAAGGAGACAATTTGCTTTACTTCTCCCTGCATGGACCAAATCACTTACAATTAAAATTTTACGCAATAATGCAAGATTTTAAACGTGTTTTGGACTTTAATTGCAAGTAAAAGGAGGATTGAGCAGTTAAATTTTTTCTATTGGCTTTCAAATGTTAAAAATCTAGTTCTTTCAAATAGCTGTGAGCACGTGCGAAATGTGATCCAATAGGATTAAAATAGCGTTTTTTCCAAAAACTTACAAAAATCGCCCAGCGGCTGGGGGCTTTGCCCCCAGACCCCCGTCTGTGATACGTCTGAGTACACTACCTTACTCAACACGTTTCCTAAGTTAGACATTTGCTCTTTTCAACTATTAGTTTTTGCCCTTTCTCTTTACCAAAATCCTGGTTAAATGCCAACAGGCTACAGCTTCAGATCTTCCATTTCACGATACCTTTACCCCCACAAAAAGTTTTTTTTTTGAAAATTTCTGATGATGTCATTGCTTGTGATTTGTGGTTTGGCCCCCCCCCCAAAAAAAATCCTGACTACGCCTATGCATGGCACAATACTCCCACCCTAAATACGTCCCTGGATGTGCATATCTTAATGGTCATAGCATATTAGTCACGGCTTGAAACCACTCAACAAGTGTTTTCGAAAAATGTGCTGTTTGTTAATACTGTTTTTTTATAAAAGTTTTATTTATGATAAAATATGTAAGTATATTTCGGTTGGTGCTGAGATGTTTTTTAGTTGCCAGAAATGAGAATTTGACCGGTTTTTCAACCGGCTTGACCGGCGGGTTGAAGAATCTCGACCCGACCGGCAACCCGACCGGCAACCCGACTGGCCGGTCAACCCGACCGGTGCCGGTCGACCCAAAACCGGTTTCCATTTCTGCCCAGAACCCAGTTTTTTCTAAGGAAACGGTACCTCATTTTATTTTAAAAATATAAATTTACCTATTTTGCAATACTTTTAGATAATAACATCATAGTCACTTGGCAATATTTCAAAACTATGATAATATTTATAAATTTCTTTGAAAAGAAAGTGTTTAACCAAAAACAAAAAATTTTGTTTGAGAAACTACTGAAAATGTGGGGATCCATAATCAGAGGACGTTTGCACCAGGCCTTAACTGATGAAATTAAGATCTTAAAATTGATCATTTCCACGATAAGCATTTATGGTTATTCTCATTTCCAATTTACGAGTTACGGCCGTAATTGTTTTATTACCACGATACCGCTAAGGAATGTAATCAACATTGCTGCTAACGTGTAAGACTTTAAAATTACGTCCATTGTTTTTAGAAGCTATTACTTTCAAATTATCATCGAAAACTTAACAAATTGCTATATCTTAAACGCTTTCGCGCTTAAAAATAATAGAAAATTTGCCGACTATGATTTCGAAAAGTTGTGTCCTTGGTCCTTAGCCTTGGCCTTGACTCTTCCGGTCCTTGGCCTCGAAAGGGTCTGTCCTCAAAAAGTTGGTCCTTGGCCTTGGCTTTGGCCTCGAAGGTTGTGTTTTCGACTCCACCTCTGTTAATGACTATCGCTATTTTATACAAACGAAGATGCGTCACTATCGAGGAATCGAACCTCCAAACCTTACTTCTACCTGACCCGTCAATCACGGTCAACTGAATTGATGTGAACGTTCTGTAAAAGCATGAATCCTGCAATTAACTATAGGATCATTGGTGAAAGTTGGAAACAACTGACACGCTTGAGCAATCACCGCGGCCAATCAGAAACGAGCTTTTTCTTTTTTCTCTTGGTTTGTACTTTCTCTGCATATAAAGCTAATCCAACGCATCTTAAGGTACGAAAGTGTACACTTTTTCTGCATTTGAAACAGAGATGGAAACCGGTCAGGTTGCCGGTCGGGTCGAGATTCTTCGACCGGCCAGTCAAGCCGATTGAAAAACCGGTTGAATTTTGTTTTCTTGCAACTAAAAGACATCTAAGCACTAACCGAAATACATATGTATATTTTATAATAAATAAAACTTTTTATAAAAAAAAAACAGTATTAACAAACCACACGTTTTGAAAACACTAGTTGAATGGTTTCAAGTTGTGACTAATATGCTGTGACTATAAAGACATGCTCATGCACATCCAAGAGCGTATTTAGGTGGAGGGCATTGTGCCATGGCCCCCCTCCCCCTTTGGACCATTGCACAAACCAAAAAAGTGCAAAATGTACGTTGACATTGCGTAATCAGATCATAATATAGCATGCATGTGGAAGAGGCTTGCGCTACCTGGCATTTTAGAATCATTTTAATCAGCTTGAGAGTAGAAGTGGCGCAGATTAAGATTTTTTAGTACCTTCTAAAATCTTGCTGCTTTGAAAAGCTTTTTTCGACTAAAATATACCACACTTTACACTGGACAAGAAAGACATAGCTTTTATTTTTTTTATATTTTACAACTACCCAAGACTTGTTCTGAAGTAGCAGGCTTTCTACAAACTGCTGGGGCACATTATATTTCGAATATTTGCTAGTCAATGTCATAACAGCTTAGTGTTTGCTGCTAGGCAAATTGCAAATAATCTGTCACCATAGCGAAAAAATTTTAACTTCTTTTCTTGACCTTACGCATAATATCATTAGAAAGAACGTCTAATAATAATTTAGCCTGTGCTCTCCAGTACTTTTTATGTTTATTTTGCGCTCGGTTTGTGCTGCTCAAAAAAGGTCTTTCAAACAAAAATTTAACCTAAAAAGGTCTCAAAATTGAGTTATGTTGCAAAAAACGCAAAAAATGCTGCGTTTTTTTTTTCTGAAAACCCCGTCCGGAGACACAAATTTATCACCTCATTCTTGCCCCTCTCCTTCTTTTGAAAATTTTTCATTAGATGCGTTGAACAGTGAACAAAAACCTTCTGTAAAAAGACCGGTCTAACGGGCCGGTCAGAAACCAGTTGACCGGGCGAGCAACCGGTGTAAATTTTAAAATTTAGAGGTGGGGTCGAGAAAATCTTAACCTGTTCCATCTCCGATTTGAAAGCCGAAGGATTTACGCACATTTTTGCATTAAGAAGTCGTGATCCAAAATTAATCGGGTGCTTGTACAGTAGCATGTGTGTTCCAGGTCTTGCTATCTGCGATAGTCATAGACATAGCCAATAATAGCCTAGTATGTAGGATTTAGAGCAAAAAAGAATATTATGAAGTTTTGGTCAGTCAAAACAATCAAAACTAAGTTAGGAAGCTGAAGATGGCTGGCCTACTGTTTCTCTCCCTGACTAGCAGGTTATTAAAGTTATCTACTGACCTGCGATGTAAGCTACCAGTGAGATGCAACCAGTACTTAAATTGCAGGGGAAACACAGGGGGACGCGTACCCACATGGAGAGCTCGCGTCCCCCAATCGAGATTTAGCGTACTCCCATCGAAATTTAGCATCTCCACACCGAGATTTGACCGCAGATTGATTAGACAAAAAAGATAAATCCCACAAATTTCGGCCAATTTAATCCCAAATTGCGGTGAAGACCTTTTTTTTTGTTCTTTACTCGATTTCGGGGACGGAAAGACATAATTTTCACTAAAGTACTTTCGCATTCCGACTACGTTTGGTCAAGGCTTCAAAAGCGTCCTCCCATGTAAAATTTTACTGTTAAGTACTGGCTGTAACAGTTAGATTTTTAGTTTGGGTTAGGATTAATGTTAGATTTAAAGTTTGGGTTGGGGTTAGAGTTTGGGTTAGGGTTAGAGTTTGGGTTAGGTTTAGGATTGGGTTAAGGGCTAGGAAAGCAATTTTTTATTCTTATGTAACGTAACAGCTGCCTCTGCTTTCAGCATTTAATTAGAGTAAATTTGCCCCAAGAATGATTTCACAAAAAAATATTTTGCCCTAACGTTTTTTTGTGCTTGTTATCCTCAATTTTGCTGTTAAATAGCATACCGTAAGTTGTTGTTTGGACGTAAATACTTACTGTTTTGATTTTTTATTAAGCTTGATTAATTTTAAGTTTTCATTTGAATTTTTTTGGAAAAGGCTTGGCGCACTACTAGGTCTAGGGTGGAAATCAGACCTTCAGTCTTTTCTTGAGAAGGAACGCTTCTAAGATTAGGCTAATCTTCCCCGAAAGATGCTTTGATCTAAAAAACTTTAATTTAAATAGTCGATCATCGCAACTTTTGCTTCATTCCATTGTTTTTCAACCAAGGAATTGGTTTGAACTTGACGGGAAATGATGGTTTTCCTGAGTCACAATACAGTAGTTAACCTGTGATTAACCGCAGTTTTCGTGGTTAACTTTGGTTACCTAACGAGACACGAAATTTGTTGGTGCAATTTTTGTGGTTAAGTTAAGTTTGTGGATAAGGTAATTCGCGGCCGGTGGTTAACGCTCACCGGCAGTTAAGTTAAACAAACTTGGTGCATCCGTGCCTTATTCACTGCTTTGATGATGAAAATCTTTGAAAAAACAAAAACAACCGATGTAAAAATTTTGATATGATCTAATTAAACTATAATTGCCGAAACAAGTTATAATAAGTGCACTTTTATAGTTTAATGTTTACGACAGGTATTTTAACGACGAAGAATTACTGATCTGCAATATCATCTAGATCAAGTTTGGTGAAAATGATTTTGGGCAGTAGAGTAAATTTGCCGTTGATGATGAATGTTCAAATAACGTTACTTCATTATTTCAACTTTTCGAGACATTTAACTAACCGCATGGTCCTACAACAGTACAAGATGTGATCAGTTCAATAGTTCGACCAAGAAACAAGCTAGAAAAGCAGTGAGCAAGGAATGGTATGGAATGGAATGGAAGACAATTTTTCCATATTCTAACTGGCAATTTTCTTCCATTCCATTTTAAAAATCTTCCATTCCGTACGAAATTTTTCTTTCATAATCCATTCCACACATTCATACCAAGGTATGTTTAGATTGAAAGCAACGCGTAATTTGTATTGTACTTTTACAACGTTACTAACTTACGTTTGCAAGTAGTTGCTCGCGAAGGTAAGCAGTATAGTACAATGCATCTCATCTCAAATTTAAAGCTCTATCGCAATGAGCTATACCATGAATTCACTCAGCATGAAAATATTAACCACATAATCAACAGACAATAGGTTGACGGTTGACCGGTATGCACTGGGTTTAATGATTGCAAGTTTGTAATCACATCTACTATGAAGTTTGACATTACCAAACAGCCAAAAACATTCTACAAAAATATCGAAAAAAAAGTTTGAACACAAAAAAACAACAGCAAAGAATTAAGCTTAATCGAGGTTCGAAAAGTAAATACAAGTTTTTGTTACAATAGCAAAAGTTTTGTCAATTAACGAATTTGCTGCTGTCGCTATGGGATCCAGGGTGGCCTTACCCCCCATTTTGGTTTACAAAACTACTTTCTTGGAACATCATGCAACGACAAGAAAACCGAAAACGATGCAAAAAGGAATAATAATGTTCAATCCTACCTACTTCACTAAAGTTACCTACATTAGAAGTATATTGAAATTTTTAAATACCAAAAGTTTAATGGTTAAAGTTTCAAACACCAGATTTAACACCCAAAGTTTACACCTCTAAACCTAATAGGTCATCAAGTAATTAGGCTATAGTCATATCAATTTCAAAACCATGAACGTTTGCTTCATATTCAATTCAAAATATTTTAAGCCCGAAGCCTGTGTTTTGCAAATTATGGGTCGGGATGCACAACAGACCAGTAAGCGTTTACGGATTTACTGACGCAACTACGAGGGCAAAGAGAACTCAGCCCCTCACCCCCCCCCCCCCCCCCCCCCCCCCCAAGCCCAGTCATTTCAAAAATATAACCCTAAAGTGTAAGTGTTTAAACGTGTTTTGAATTGACCTGTAAGTAAAGTAGGGGCTGAATATGTTAGACAATTTGATTTTTCTTCTGGCTTCTAAAGCTTAGCAATTCAATTCTTTCAAATAGCTTCGAAAACGTGCAAAATGTGATCCAAATGGCGTGAAAATAGTTATTTTTTCTCGAAAAATCAAACAATCGCCCAGCGACAAGGACTTAGCCCCCAGACCCCCGTCTACATGACATGATTGAGTTGCACCACTTTGCTCAAGCCACCCAATCGAGGCATTTTTCAAACAAAAAACTTTAACTTCCAAACCCCTCCTTTTGCGAAATTTTGGTTGCACGCCTGATTATGGGTGTGTCGGAGAGTAGAAAAGTAGACCAACAAAATTGTTTATTTCGTTTTTTAAAAGACCAGCTGTTATTGTTTTTTAGAGCAAACTTATGGTTATTGAGGTCGCAGTTACTGCTGCAAACGGACTTGCATGTCTCTTTTTTAGGCATAAATACAGAAATTTGAAATAGCGCATAATTTGTAGCCGTACAAGATCAGTTTCAATGTGCAAAAGTTCATTCAATTTTGGTGCCCTCTCACTTCGTTTGCTCTGGCGACGACACTAGGCAAATTGTCATTCTCAAAACAAAAGTTAAGCCAGTCAAGATCAATGCAGCCAGGCGCATCGCCAGTGGGGGGGCATAGGGGGCATTGCCCCATGATTTTTATTTTGCCCCCCCCCCAATTTATTTCTTGCTCTCCCACTGTATTTTTTCTCAGAAGTGAGCATCGCCCTCACAGTTAAAATGGTGGTAATTTTAACTGTTCCTATTTCACCGTCTATTACTAACGCACCGAATTTTTACCACGTATTCAAATGGAATGGTTTCTTATTCAAATAGAATAAACAAATAAAGCAATAGTTAGCCAAGTCTTACAAAAAGAAACAAAACCTAACTTAATTTGGTCAGGCAAACACGCACCTAAACCGCTAACTGAACACTGCACTGCCTCTCGCCTATCTGCCTAAGAATTTGGCGCCAAAACAATTAGTATTACTCCGCAAAGTAGAAAAGCGGAGTTGGAGATAGTGCAAAAAGCACAAAAGTGAATGAAAGCTTAAAGCAGTTGAAAAAATATGCTTCAAATTACAAAAAAACATAATGGTCGTAACAAACGTGGTAGTCTAACAACCGTGGTTTTTACAAACGTGTTTTTTTATAAACGTGTTTTTTTGTAAATAACAATCCTTGACACCAGTAAATAAATTAGTGGTTCATCATTTAACATAATGACTAATCAAGATAACGAACAGGAACCCGTGTCTTTCTCCCGCGCCTTGTTGAGCCAATACGGAGGGACGCTGGAACAGTTCCATCCCCTATCCTGACATCGTTTCTATTTGATTGATTGTATTTGAATTAGCTGAAGAAGGCCACTAGCCGAAAACGATTTTAGTGAAAGTTTTTGTTAATATACGTTAGTTAAATATATTTTTGGCTGATTCTTTGTTTCTTTCATGCAACGAAGTATCCTGACATGTATATTACAATCTAGGGTACGGTACGCAGCACAATCTCGTGTTTTGGGTCAGGTTCAACAACAACAAATTAATTCAGTGCAGTGCAACAATAATACAGCTACCAGCAGTTTGTGTGTACTGTGTAGTAGACGTGGCATCGTAGATTATGAAGTCATATACAGCAGCACTTATAGGCGAGACCTTATTACAAGTCAGGTGTTGTGAATGTTTAAGGTAATGTACAGTAAGTTGGTGTAGGCTGTAAGTTGGTGATCAGTGGTATACGCATAGTACAAACCATCCGCAATGTACCGTGCAATCATTAGTTACAGAAAGGAAAATGGACTATCGCCAAATGCCTCCGGAAAAAAGATAAGAATTCGATCGGTCAGTTGCACTTCTAGGCTATGTAGCAAACGTAGGCTACAAGTAAGCAAACGTAGCAAAAATGAGTTGAGTTGACAAGCCCAAGTCTGGAAGTGGAGGCCCTTAGCTTAGCAACTCAAACAATACTGTATTTTAATTGGGATCTAGTTCAGTAGTATGAGTAATCAATCTGCAGAAACTCTGAGCTAACAGAGAAGCAGACTGCATTCCTTCCCCGAATCGGAATCCATTGACCAGTTCTTTGATAGCTAGACTACGGGAATTTTCTGACTTTTAGATTTGCAAGAGGTGTCCATTACCGTATGGTTTATTTAACTAGATCGATTAGTACCGGTAGCAAAACAAACTAAGCAGCGTTCTCGGCACTACTAACGCCATTGATATCTGAGATTTTGAGTAAACTTTAGTAGTCTATAGTACTGTTTTGGCTGTTTGGTACTGCTATTTGTGATGATTTTTTTTAGAGCAGTAATACAGTCCTGGTGCATTACCGATACAGTAATCAGTGGTGCCGATCCATATTGACCATTGGGGTATGATTTAAGGAGTTCGTCTATTTTTTGATAATTTTGAACATTGGGAGGAGAGATGATACTCAAACTGGAGATTTTCGGAGCAAAGTTGAATGCTCATTTTCGCCAATACCAGCGAGGAATTCCGCAGAAACGTTTACTAAGGTTTGGAAGGAGTGCTGGTGGCAATTGAGAATTTTCAAACACAAAACTTATGGTGAGAAAGCCTTAAAGCCAGCTAGGGGGTCTGGAAGGGGGCGCTGTGAGCTCCCCAGCGGGGTCCGGAATCTTTAGCTTTTTCGACGTTTTTTCTAGGATAAAATGCATCGTTTAGTAACGTTGCCAGTTGTAACACCAAAGTTACACACCGTACCGATGCGAACTATTGGGAGGGATGCAGCAGAAATTCTTCTGGGGGATGCCACCTCCTAGATCGGGACTTTCCTGTCTTAATGAAGTTATACGCAATGCAGAAACAGAATAGACATTCAAGTATAAATGCTAAACTGTTCATTTTTCTACTTTGGCTTGTAATACACAATTGTATATTACTAGCTACATATTCAACATAGAGGTACTGATATTAAATTTTGCTCATATTTTTTCTAGAGTTTCCTGTCGTCAGTCGTTTCTAGCCGTTATGCTAGCTGTAATCATGTTTAGTTAAATGAAAAGATTTACGTTATTTTTTTATCAATTGTTGAGTTAGCGGCTTTGACAATATTTCAATATATCAGAGACAGTCTCCTCTCTGCATTTATTCAAAAATTATTCAAGGTAGTTTTTCATGCGCAGTTTTTAACTTTTCTTATTATTTAGAATAATTCAATATGTTTACCAACGCGATAGCCATGGAATATGCCTAAAATTGTTTTTGCAAGTTTGTGTCTTGCTTTAAACAATGTGGTTATAAAAACCAATATGATCCCATGCTGTTCTAATGTAAAAGACGAAGACAATCATGCACGTCAGATAGGCATTAAATAAATATACGGTTTGGTAATCGTTTCATTGCAACCTAAGTAATTAGTTAGTAAAATAAAGCTGAAACTGGTTCTATAAACTTAATCAACGCCAAATAGTTGTATTACTCAAAGGCGAAACGAAATTTACAACCCCGCCACACAAACCATCTACTTAACTCTTAAAATACTGCAATAATTTACCGTCAAAACTTATCCCACCCGGTTTTCAGCTTTGCCACCTGATCTCGCTAAGCTGGCGACGCCCCTGAATGCAGCTGCAAATTGCAACGAACGTGATATATGATCTGATGATGCATTGATGCAATGCTTGCACTGTTTGCGCAATGTCGATGACCAAATTACCTTATTAGTTTGTCGACAGATGACCAGCTGCTACCTGCTAAACGCTTCCGCATATTTTTGGTTATGACTACCCGCAAATATTTTTCTGTAAATGCCATGAGCGAAATCTAGTATGGAATTTGTAAGGAAGCATGAAAGATTGTCTTCCATTTCCTTTTTGAAATCTTCCTTTCCATTATGGCATCTTCTCTATTCCATATAGAAATTTCCGTTTCATTTCATCTTCCATTCCATTCCATACCATGCCCTGGCTGTGAGAGCCGCAGTTTATTTTTGACGATTTATTATAACAGAGAGTGAAGAAAGACTACGTGTGAATTCATCGCGAACAATCCAATGCGTTATGAAAGCTGCTAAGTCGCAGAGATGTACGGAGTCACACTTTGTGACTCCAAATTCTAATCCGAAATTTTCATTCAATTTCCGAATTCAAAACCTTATCCGAAATTTATTTTTGCTATCCTAATCCCAAAAATTAAGAAATGCTAACTCATCAAAACATAAAAGGCCCCCTAATTTTTAAAAATATTAGTTATACTGTACTATATTATTAAAAATAAAACTCTCTCCTTGTATACTTGGATTTAGTATAAAGAAAGTGATACTCGAATACTCTATATATCGGTATACAAGACATGCACTTTAAGTACAGTATATAGATTAACTTGTCCTTGAAAAAATACAGACATATGAATACACATTTTACCATCTTGTAAATACTGTAATTATGTATACACCTGTATTCACTAATACTACCTTATGTAATACATTGTTTATTCAGTAAACTCACTTTTTTACATCATAGCTACACATCTGATGTGCCAGTGGTTCGGTACCAATACAAACCTAGCAATATATGACGTACAAAAATAAAACTCTACAATAAACTCTTATTAATTTCAAAGAAATTATATCAATAAACCTAAAGAAGCCGTAGCTACAGGTTATCCACATTAATATTACAAGCACTTTGAAGAGCTCATTCTTAAGAAAACAGTCAAATGCAATGCCGCAAAGAAATAAGAGATAACTCTTTAAAAAAATCATATTATAAAAAATCCAGCAGATCTGGGACATTAACATTGTAGCAGATGCATGAGTGTTACTTCATTTATTTATAAAAAAAAGCCAATTAAACAAAAAAGCTGCATAACTTATAGTGAACATTTTGAAAATTTTTATTTAAGTATGTAAATAATATCTATGGCACAGGGTAGCAGTTTATAAACAGTAATTCTTAAGGCTTCCCTGCACTGGTAATTTACTATGCACGTAAACTATTGAATTATTTTTCACACCAAACCAGTCTGTTAAACAAGCAAACAAACACTAATTTCCGTAACACGTACAGCAAGTCATGAAATTGTTACCAGGCTAATCTGGTTGTAAGAATTACATACCGGTAACATGTTTATGACATGTAAGCTTGTAACCACATTGCACACCGGTAATAATATTCTGATATATTTATATCAGCGCACATACCGGTAACTGGTGCTCATTAACATTATTGATGAATTTAAGCAACACATACAATGCAAACCTGATTTATATACTCATTCAGCAAGTTACTGGCAGAGGTGGAGTCGAGGACACAAGGCTCGAGGCCAAGGCCAAGGACAGCCTTTCCGAGGACGGACACTCTCGAGGCCAAGGACAGGAATGCTCGAGGCCAAGGCCAAGGACCAAGGACACAAAGCACAAGTGCTCTCCAAAAAAAAAAAGAAAAAGGTCTTCACAAAAATTTTTCAGGCGATCTCCAAAAAAAAAAAAAAGGTCTTCACAAAAATTTTTCAAGCGATCTCCACTAAAAAACGTTTTCCAAAAAATTTTTCAAGCGCTCCACAAAATTTTAACATTCCAAAAAACAGTGCTGTCCTCGAGCCGAGGACAGGCCAATTTTCGAGGACTTGAGGCCTCGAGGCCAAGGCCAAGGACGTTCTCGAGGACTCCACCTCTGGTTACTGGGAATTCAAAAGAATTATACAACCAAACTGGAAAAGAGATTCAAAACAAAGCTGACAAATTCTTTTTTTTTAGTTGCAGTATTTCTCTGAGCGAGACAATCAGATGAGCTTTGCCTTTTTGTTGCTGGCGCTAGTTCCATGCTAAGCTGCTAAGTTATTGGGTAACGTAACGTCTATTATCAGTTGTCAGCAATCATAAGTAAACCTAATGACCAAACACTAACAGCGAGTGTATGCAACTAATCCCGAAGAGCTACCGGTAAGACCCGAATTCTAATTCTAAACCAACACCAATTTATCCCTCACATAAATTTGTCTATCAATACGGCTCCCATGGCTGCAAGAGTTCGGACTTGAGTTTGCAGGTTAGGGCTTACGAAGGTAGGCCTAATGTAAATGCATTTTTAACTAAAGAAAGCCCACAGTTTTAATCAATGCGGGTTTTAACCAATGAAGTTGACCAAAACTGGACTATATCAGATTTAAATGGTAACTTTACAGTTTGTTTTTTCTGAAAGACATGTCACGCTACTCATTACGAATCATGTGCTAATGAAACAATCATGCCAAAACACACTGCATAGATACAGTCCCCAAGTGTACGATAGGTAGTAGTAGTCTAACCGCTAATACCCAAAAGCTAACAGCTGATACAGACTTATCTCAAGTTAATCTTTTAATCAGAGGTGGAGTCGATGACACAAGGCTCGAGGCCAAGGACACAAAAAATCCGAGGCCAAGGACAGCCCTTCCGAGGACAGACACTCTCGAGGCCAAGGACGGGAATGCTCGAGGCCAAGGCCAAGGACCAAGGACACAAGCGCAAGTGCTGTCCAAAAAAAAAGGTCTTCACAAAAATTTTTCAGGCGATCTCAAAAAAAAAAAGGTCTTCACCAAAATTTTTCAGGCGATCTCAAAAAAAAAAAAAAAAAAAAAGGTCTTCACAAAAATTTTTCAAGCGATCTCCACAAAAAAACGTTTTCCAAAGAATTTTTCAAGTGCTCCACAAAATTTTAACAATTCAATAAATAGTGCTGTCCTCGAGCCGAGGACAGGCCAATTTTCGAGGACTTGAGGCCTCGAGACCAAGGCCAAGGGCTTGACCTTCGAGGCCAAGGCCAAGGACTTTAAAATGTGTTCTTGAGGCCAAGGACGTCCTCAAGGACTCCACCTCTGCTTTTAATACGACACTTTGTTACCGAGTAGCTAGATTTGCTAAGCCAACTGGTGGGGTCCCTGTAACCAGGGCCTGCGAGAGGGGGGTTCAGGGGGTACATCGTACCAGGGTCCGGGCTCAAGGCGCCCGGAAGAGTTTAGGGTTCCGCATTAATTTTTGGTATTGCACCATAACACCGTAATCAACCTTGCCTACAGCAAAAATATCAGTCAGCCTATTCATTACTGGTAATTGGTCGCAGGTCGCTATTTTTGTTACACAGCCTTTAAGGCATCCAATAGTGACCGATTTGATTAAAAAAAGAGGAAAATGTATCGAAAGCCGTACACTTGCACCGAAATTTACGTTTTGTTGCATTTCTCTGACTCGAGAGCCCTAATTCTACGGTATAAAAATGTACGAGGGTCCGCATTTCCAGAGATCCAGAAGCATTTCAACCTGAGAGAGCGGAGTCAAAGTTGACATGCTATACTACTATCATTTAAGTAACTCACTCTATCTGTATGAGTTTAATAGGTATTTGGGTTTGTGAAGTCTATGATTGCAGATGACTTCTTAAAACTTTTATAAGTAGAATATTTGGATTTGCAGTATTAAAGTCATTACATTGTATAATATTGTATCAATGTCATCATCCCTCACTTCACATACTTTCTTTCATGTATATCACGTTTTTGATTGTCAATTTAAGTAAGTTTGGTGCTGGGATGTTGATCAAATGCTGTATTTTACCCTCTAGAAACATAAAAAGTGCTAAAGCTTCCGGGGCGCTGCCCCGAACCCCGCTGAGGGAGCTCACAGCGCTCCCCCAGACTCCCTAGATGGATTATTCCAATTTTATGTCTAGTTGTGTTTTTTGAAGATCCCAACTGTATGCGAATATCGTTATCCCCTCACTTTTAAATGAAACATGTTTTGGCAAAAGTTGATAAGTCGCATTTCGCTGTTTCAAGTAAATCGCGTTTAAAGTTTTAAATTTTCATTTGGCCTTGTTATCAAGTGCAACATGTTAAGCTATTTATTACCGAAAAGTGGTTGAAAATTTAAAACAAAGTTTTTCTCAGGGAAATTAGTTTTAGCAAATAACTTAAAATCTATGAAAAACTTACTTTTTGAAAAAGGTCATTTATCAACTTTTGCCACAACGTGTTTCAAATGAAGATCTACACCCAGCGGACAAAAAATGATTTAACGCCATGGGCGCTGATAAGGCTTTGAGGGACCAATAAGATTTGGGGGTCCTGTATCGACCTTCGTACCCCTTGGAAATTTTTGTCTCTGAGACCCTTGTAACTTCTTTCATTCAATTAGGCCTGCCCCACTAAGTGCTGTGTAGAAAACCGGTACTGATGCTAATAACATTTTTGAAAAGCAGCCTTACATTTTTTCATTTTTGGCAAGGATTTTTCAATGGTTAATCTTTTTTCCGTACAAAAATACAACATCTGAAATATCCGAATCCGGAAGTACAGCATATTTAACATCCTGAAAGTGGATCCAAAACCGGAGAATTTTGCAAAATCCGGAAATTCTCAATTCGGAATCCGAATCCATGTACATCTCTGCTAAGTCGACAGCTTTTCTCAACAGTTTCCAAATTTTTTGTACTGAAATTAGTGTAAAAATCTAATAATTTTTCTAATTTTTGCGGTCAATCTCGGAGGAGAGGTAAGGTAATTAATTAATTTCCGGTCTCCACAGCAATTCTAAAAATCTTCTTCGAAAAAAAAATTAATAAAAAAGAAAAACGAACAGATGATGCAGGGTAGGCTGCAACTTTTTCAGCGTCCATTACGAGCCGCTCATGTCGTATATAACCGTGAAAATGTTAACATTGTTTTGCACAGGAAATTTTATGTGATAATGAAGTCGAGATTTTTACAGGTGGTTAAATTTGTGGCATTGTCTAGTGTTTTTTGTAGCTGTACGCTGAAGTCACAATGCTAAAAAGGTTTTAATGCATCAATACTTGCTTTACGACGTCATAATGGCATTATAAACAATGGAAAGTTTTAAGTGGAAGCCTGTGATCTACAACAGTACTGCAACACAAATTGTTTGTTGATTACATCATTTTGTTAAAAGTTTAATGTTGCTTTGTTTGACTTCAGAACAGATAAAACTAAAAGGTAAAATTTTAGTTTACAAGTAATACAAATTCACAAATTCGTAAAAAAATGTTAACTTTATTTTGACGTCATTTTGGTGACAAAATCTTAAGATGACGTCATTGGATCCAGTGCAGTCGCCAGAGTGAACAAAGTGAGGGGGCACTAGCCGAAAGCGGGGAAGCACTGAAATAGACTGAATTTTTGCAGATAAAAGCTGATATTTTACGGCTGCCAATTATGTGCTATTTTAAAAATTTTGTATTCATGTCTGAAAAAAGAGGCGTATAAGGCCTGCAGCTTTTTTTAGCTCGTTTCGTGTGCGGCCCATATAATCGCTTAAAAAATCTGTCTGCAGCAGTGAATGCGACCAGAAGCACAATCAAGATTTTGCTATGAGAAAGGGGGCTTAAACCAAAAGTAAATTTTTTTGCACAAAAATTGTATAATTTAGGCCTCGTGCTAAACAAACTGATACAACTCAAGCGTATTACAGAGGGAGCCTTGGTTGCGGAGCCCTCAGCCCTTGGGTGATTTATGTGATTTTGCGAAAAAAATAGCAATTTTAACTCCATTTCAATCATTTTCGCACATTTTTGCAGCCATGTGAATAACTACAGTAAATTGCTAAAATTCAGAATTCATTGAAAGAATTAAATTGCCTAGCCCCTTCAGCCCCCCATATATTTAAGGTCAAGTCCAAAACAGGTTTAAACGCTTGTATTTGAAGGTTAAATTTTCTGAATGACTCGGCTAAAAAGGGCTGAAGCCCGTTTAGCCCCTTTCACCTGGTTGCGCAACTGACTACGACTAGAAAAATAACTTGAGTGTCCTCTAAAAAAACAAAAACAGCTGGTCTTTTAAAAAAAGCTTTTCACGAATTGATTGTTTCAGGTCATAAGCACTAACGAGGTCCCGGTAACGATTCAATAGGTTTACATCCATATTCCGCAACATATCGGTAAAGGTGCATTAATAAGAATGATTATTTTTAATACAATTATGTACATTTATGTGCAGCAGTTGCTGACAAGCAATTTCGCAAAGAATGGAGAAAACTTCAAACGAGAATTATGTTTGAACGTTATCATTCTTTTTTCTATAATGGTCTGTTGTCTTGTCGTTACGTAATGTTCCAAAAACGTATTCTGATTAAATCAAAATAGAGGGCACAAGCAGTCGTTAAGAGGGGCCTGTCCCCTGCAGAGGTGGAGTCGAGGACACAAGGCTCGAGGCCAAGGCCAAGGACACAAAAAAAATCCGAGGCCAAGGCCAAGGACAGCCCTTCCGAGGACAGACACTCTCGAGGCCAAGGACAGGAATGCTCGAGGCCAAGGCCAAGGACCAAGGACACAGGCGCAAGTGTTCTCCAAAAAAAAAGTCTTCAAAATTTTTTTTCAGGCGATCTCCATTTCATTGGCGTACCCAGAATTTTTAATTGGGGTAAGCCTAAACCACAAATCACATAAAATGACGTCATCAAAATTTTTCCAAAAAGGAAGTTTTTGTGGGACAAAGATATCGTAGGATGTAAGATCTGAAATCGCTGCCTGTTAGCACGTAACCAGGATTTTGCAAAGGGAGAGGGCTTAAACTAATAGTTCAAAAACGCAAATATTTAACATTGGAAACGTGTTGAGAAAGCTAGTGTAACTCAAACGTATCACAGACGGGGGTCTCCATTGGGCGATTTTTTGTAATTTTTTGGAAAAAAAAGCTATTTTAATGCCATTGAATCACATTTCGCAAGTGTTCAGAGCCATTTAAAAGCACTAGATTTTTGACATTTGACAGCCAATTGAAAAAATCAAATTGTTTAAAACTCCTTTTACTCGCAATTTAAGTCCAAAACACGTTTAACATCTTGCATTTTGGAGTTAAATTTAATTGTAAGTGATCTGGTCCAGCTAGGGTTCGTTGTCTTAATTGTAATGTGCATTGTCTCTTGCAACATTTTAGCAGTAAATTATAATCCACTCGAAGATTTTCCTTAGAGATTTTTGTTTTGTCATGACAATAACCAGTTATAGGAGTATATGTTCGGCCTGGGGGCCCAAGCCCCCTCAATTGAAGTTCAATGACTCGTTCAATCAGCATTTTCCATGGCTAATTTTTTTTTAAAGTATTTTGTGCGTAAAAACCGGCGAGGTTGGAGGTAAATTACAGAATTGTTATTGAAAAATGGTAAAATAGATTGTTACGTCAACTAGCCAAGTTATTGTCGGGCCGGATTTACTTCGCGCTAGGCCCCTGGCGCTTTGGAGATTTTTGCAACATCTTTCTGCCAAATATTGGTGAAGACCAAAAAAAGTCTTACGATTTTAGCTCGGGCCCCCTAGCTGGTACTCAGGCGCGTATCCAGAAATTCGCAATGTGGGGCTGTTTTGGGGGTCTGGGGGCGGGGCCCCTGTCACCAGAGGCCAATGGGGGTTAAGGGGCAAAGCCCCCAGCAGCCGAAGGCTTGGAGTCAGCGGGCGGAGCCCCCCGCTCGAAAATTTTGCAGTTTTTTGCGAAATGAACTTAATTTTAGAGCTATTTTAATAAAAAATAATGCTTTTAGATCGTGGCATAGAAATTGGCAGCCCAACATGATTCAACTGGTTGCATTAATGGGCTATATGGGAAGTGGCTAATGATAACATTGCAGTTTTCTTGTTTACATGCTGGTAAATCATAAAATCCTATTTTTCAATAAAACTCACTCGGAGTAATCTATTTCGTCTATATTTTATAAAAAAAATAATTGGGGGAAGGGTTAATGGAAAGATATTTGAGAGAAGTGACTGGTAATTAACCAACACTGAATAGCCCCCCTCCCCATATTCCTGAGTTGATGATATATTTGTTGATAAAACCTATGTTTGGCGTTTTTGAATTGGCGATCAAATTTGATTGTTTATTTTCGGGCATTTTTTCAAAGTTTTCATTGGTTTGTAACTTTAATTTTTGACAATTAGCCCCCCTTGAATATGTGTTTCAAATGATGCATTAAATTACTTTTTAGTCAATTCCAGCGCAAAAAACAGTCTCAAAAGAGCTAAAAACGTGGTATTTTCCTTATTCTGCATTTTGGTTGACAGGCCAATGTGTGGGGCTATAGTCCCCGTCTTCCCCATGGCTACGCTACTGATGGTACTGCGTCATATTATGGTAAATCCGGCCCTGATTAATGCATTACGTTCACAAAAAGGCTAGATGTGGGCCTGAGATAGCAACTTTTAGGACAAAAACTCTCTGTTTTTTTCGGGTTAGACGTTTAAATTGGATGGCAAAAATTGAATTGAGGGGGACCCGGAGCTCCTGGTCTTCAATATTGTTGTTAGTTGTACTGTTGTAAGCGAAAAATGCTAAAAAGAAACTGAAACTGAAGAAACAATAGGCTTTTTTGTCTCATTTTGTCATTGGTGAAATTTCAGTTGGGGAGGGGGCGGACTCTCTGTCCCCCTCCCCTTGGCTTCGCCTATGCTCCCAGTAAACAAAACAAAAAAGGTGTTCGCAAATTTGCGGCAAAGTTTCTGGCTTTTCCAATGAAATTTCAACTATTCAAAAAATAGTGTTGTCCTCGAGCCGAGGACAAGGCAATTCTCGAGGACTTGAGGCCTCGAGGCCAAGGCCAAGGACTTGACCTTCGAGGCCAAGGCCAAGGACTTCAAAATGTGTCCTCGAGGACTCCACCTCAGGTCCCCTGACCTTTCCGTAGCGACGGCACTGACTGGATTATTGTTAGCTAAACCCTATTAACTTTTAGCTTTTCTTTCAGAAATAAGGTGCAATATTCTGAATGTATTGTGCACAAAATTTAAGCTTAAACAACTTAATTCCAAAGTTATGCGTAAAAGTCGTCAAACGAGTATTCAAAAGTTATACATAGCAGATTTGGAATATAAATTTTTCGCAACTGTGAGGTAGCACGTATCTGTGAAGGATATCACATCACAGATATATGAGGAAAGTGCTACATCTTAATTTAAATGATGAAAAAAGAGACTAGGGAAAGGAGCCATGCGTAAAAGTCGCCAAAAGAATGTTCATGTGGTATAAAAATATTCATATTGTATTAGTTTGCTTTTGTTGCCGGTTGTTCATTCACATTAGCGCGCACGAATGATTGCTTACATAGTGTATCTCCTTCGGTTTTTTTGTGAAAAACTCATTTCAGAGGCTTGCTTTTGTGCTTGCAGTCTTTCGGTCATTGCCTAAGATTCATAACCATAGATGAGAATGGGGGCAAAACTGCTATGAAAATCGAAAGCTTAATCTTTTTCGATAATTGCCGTTTCATGACAACCAAATAGTTTAAAGCTCGCATAACTGCACTATCCTTGTCAATTCGGGTATCCAGTTCTCCGTCTTACCTTCCGTCACTTGTGAATGCAACCCAAAGATGGCAAGATGCTTGAACTTCTTTACCTGCTCCAGTGTCGCTCCATGCACTTGCAATACGCACTGATCAGGGTTTCTTGAAAGATAACTTACTCTTATGATTAATTGATTTCTTTGGTATATTAGCAGCAATGTTGTAGAGGTCTAACGCAAGTTTTGTGTAATGGGTTCCTAGGACATTGCCATCATAAAGGTTTATGTCGTCGTTTAAAAAAGAAGCAATAATGCGCAATTTTTTATCATGAACAGTACAAAAAAGTACAGAAGTATGCAGTGCTTCCGTCGTAAACAAATAAATGGGTAAATTCCATCCATCAGTATCGACAAGAGTGTTTTTTTGGCGCCCAAAATAAAATGAACTTGTTGCATTTTTCTGTCTAATTAGAGTGGAGGCAAAAAAGGGTCTTTGTTAAAATTCTGCTTCAATTCTTTTGTCAATCTGAGGACGGGGACCATCGAAAACGTACTGTAGGTTTACAATGCGGCAAACAGTTTAAAGACCACCTGAGCTTACTCTAGCAAAAAAGCTGGTAGGCCGAGCCTACCTCCAAAAGCCACAGGTAGTAGTTATGTCAATTTTAAATAAACATTAAAAGATGTAGGCCTAGCAGTTTTGCCGGTATATATTTTTAACTTTTTTTGATGCAGAATTAGCATAGTTATGCTGTAATGTGCTGTAATGTACAGGGTGTCAATAAAGCCTCTTTACAATTAAAAAAAATTCCTACAACGTCAAACGATGAGATAATGCAATGATGGTTGTTTTAAGTTAATCAGTATTTCATAAAGTTTTTGTTGACACTATAAAACTTATTGTTTCAGATAAAATTTCAACGTGTTTTATGATTGAGCTGTATGAACCCCATAAAATGACTACTCTTGAAGAAAAACCCCATCAAAACAACCTGTTCAAACAGCTTGTGATGCAAAGAGCAATAGCGACGCGAAGTCACGTGATTAGCATAACAAGCTGGTTAAACTAATGGTTAAACAGAATTAGCATCACAACCTTATTCTGTTCAACGAGCTTGTGATGCTGATCAACCAACTTCACGTTGCTGTTGGCGTTTGCATCACGAGCTGGTTGAACAGAAAAAAAGGCATCGATTTTTGGTGAGGTGACAGCCGTCACGTCCCTGTCTCAATAGATTTCTTGTACCATAAACGAATTGAAGGACGTCGTGGTGGGTCTCTTCCATACTTAGTTGCGTGGTCTCGATGGGTCTAAACATTTGATTTTCTCAATAAACCAGGAAACACAATGCGCTTTTTCTTGAGGAGTAATCATTTCAGATTTTAAGGGGGTTCATATAACTCAATCATTACACTTGTAGAAATTTTTATCTGAAACACATAAACATTTTATCTGAAACAATAAATTTTAGTGTCAATGAAAACTTTATGAAATACTGATTAACATAAAACACATCATTGTGTTATCTCATCATTTGAAGTAGTAGTATTTTTTTTAAATTGTAAAGAGACTTAATGGACAGCCTGTAAATCTAAAACTTGCGTTAACCAGAATTAAGAATACAGCAATACTAGTCGCATTCATCAGTGGCTGGATAGTTTCTCATCGCCATTAAAAGTGCTTTCAAGCTTTGCTTTAATCAAGATAATACTGTAGGTAGACTAAAATTGTGGTCACTAGAAGAAAGCAAAGAGTTAAATGCAAACCAAACCAAATTCAATGTTGCATTGATTTGGCAAAACTGTGCAAAAGAAGTAAAAAATACCAAAAAGAAGAATCAGTGCAAAAAAATATCAAATTTTGTGCTCTTTTAATGCGACTAAAAGGACTTTCAAGTCAAACGTTTTTGCACTGCGTTCTTTCAAAAAAAAAAAAAGATTGACAGATCTGAAGACTAACTTCACCAAACTTTAGCTTATTAGGACTTTCCGTTCTCGAAATATAACAGTGAGGCCTGTAAACCTCGAGATCGATTTTTTGTGGTCACGGTCTTGGTTTCGAACCATCGTGGTCTTGGTCTTGGCTCTAGTAGCTTAAAATTGGTTTCAAGCCGGGTAATTTTTTGCAAGTTAATAAAATAGTTTTGACAAGATGCTATTAGCGCTCTCTCGATTAGCTTGTATTTTAAATTGCTACGATTTAATTTTCAAGCAATCGGCTAATTTTGTAATCTTTCTTGGAAAATCATTGGATTGCATGCATGATATAGGAAACTGACTATTGTGTGACGAAAACGAAAAGGACCCAGCGTGCGAAAAAACAAATTATCTTTCGTTTGTAATAATGATCATAGGTTTAAATATTCTCCTTAACCAAATGAATTTGCGTTGTACCAAACTGAGACTACCGAAACGCAATTAACTGTAAGAGGACTACATTTTGTTTATAATCATGCATTGTGAAAATCTATTTTTTTAAAAGTATTATTCTTTTTTTTAATGGTAGAATGAATAAGAACTAAGAAAAACGGAGAAGCATCGCCCTGTAAAACAGTTGTTTTTTTTTTGTAGGAATTCTGCAGCCCCAACATACTGTCCTAAATATTGCGTTTTATTTTTTGTTGAGCAGAAAGATATACAGGAAAACTTAGATAAGAATTAGCAGTTAAATTTTAAATCACCAATAAGAAAGTGGTGAGAAAGTGAGAAAAAATTGCTGAGAACGCTTGGCGCAGCTTTCGCTCTACAATCTGTAATTCTAATCAAGCTTTAAATATCGGGAAGCCATCTATTCCGTTAAAAGCAAAGTTTTATACTTGAGTTCGATAAGTTTTGATGCTTTTTTATTCAAAATTATAAGTAGCTTATCTGGTTTTGCTATTTTCATGGTAAAACTGGCGTTCATTATTTCAATTAAATAATGCAAAAATTTAGTTTCGTGTTCTTGCAAAGAAATTGCACTGTTTCGTAGTCTTTTTTGCGCTAGTTTTTTTGCGTCAAAATTGGAAAACTTGGAACACAGAACCGTAATTTTTAAACTAAAGAGGCAGCCAATAAGCAATTTCATGTTTTTTTTACAAGAATTACGACTGAAATTTGCCATTCAAATTTAGAGGGGAACTCCAGCCTTGGAAGGCTATATACTGTATATCATTAACCACCCTGCGAACTTCTAAGTTGTCTGCAAAAAGAACAAACTTTCAAAGCCTGATAGTTTTCACGAAGTCCAAAAAAGTGGTGAAACAAAAATCGATTCTGACTGGGTGACGATCTGATGACGTAATAGTGTGGCTAGCGTTTCGCGATTTCTGTGGAAGTCAAGTCTGAATAGGACCTATAGCAAGTAACTTGAACATTTTGTGAAAGAATGTAATACGGGCGCACCTGGTTAGCGTTTTTTGGTGTTACCGTACCAGCAGATTTTATACTAGGGTTACCATATTTTTGTCACCAAAAATGTGGACACTTTTTTAACGAAATTTATTAACAGCTAGTTGTTCTGCAACGCCTATACGGCAAAAGACAAACGAAAGCAACAATTATATTAGCTATAGGTCAAAGTGTTATTACCACTAGCGTACGCAGGATTTTCGAAAGGGGAGGGAGGGCCAGGAAATTTGAAAATAATGAAGACCTAAGAAAAAACGGTATTCACTCAGGTTTAGTCCGTTTTTCTGCCCAAATTTAGGTGAAGACAAAAAAAAGAAAGTCTTCACTTAGATTTAGTTCGTTTTTCTGCCCAAATTACATCATAAACACCCCCAACTGTCCTTGAGTGACCTGATAAGACGTAAGCTATAGCGCGTTGGCGATATATAGGCCTACTTTTGATGATCTAGCTGATGATATGTTTATACGCTAAAAGGCTGCGTGAGTGGACATGTTTTATCTGTTCAAAATGCCAAAAAGGAGGACATTTGGGCATTTTTTAACGTCCTCGGAGGACAAATTATTTTTCATTAAGAAGGAGGACATGTCCTCCAATAAGAGGACTTACGGTAAGCCTATTTTATACCCAAGGCTATGAAATACGCGTAGTTTCAACTTTAATACAGAGCAGACTCAGAGGCTTATCAGCAATACAGTCGCCTAACCTAGTATCATATGCGCCCATCTAGGTGGTTAGTTGTTACCAATACAGTACGTTTAATCAGCAACTTGATTAGAAAAAAGCGACAAAGACGGCATTCAATACTAGGTCTGCTATGTTTTGCTGTACTGTAGGTTCTGCCGGTTATGTTAATGTCTTTATTGCCAGAATAACGCTACAATGTTTCAAGTTTCAACTTAAAAAAACTAGATTGCAGCTGCATTCCAAATTCAATACAGCACTTACTATTGGGTTTCCTAACAGTGAAGTAGTTTAATTTTAAAATAATTCAAAAAAGCAGCGGTAACGGAAGTGTACTTCCTGCACTAAATATGATAAGACGTACAGACACCAAATATTTTCAACCCTTTTTTTAGTTCATTGATTTAGTAACTCCAATTGGCTTTATGCTACAAAAACCGTAATCAAAATCAATAAAAAAGGATCGCAGCGCAAATCGAACTTAAGCTCGAGAATCGGCGGACACGCGCGGTATGCACGACACTACAGGGACTACGATTATGCTCGTCAATATCTTGCATTTAATTAAACTAAAGAGAAAGGAAAAAGAAATCAATTGTCACAAAATAAATAAAATTAAAAAAATGCTTTCCGACTCAGTGTTTAGGTGTCTTAGTTAGAAAAACTTAGGTTCGTATCATAAACAGCGAATCTCGTCAAGTTCCATTTAACAAGCCAATGCAAAATATGTTCATTCGTAACTCGTCAGAATGGATGCCCTACCGTAAGTAATTGGTGCAGCAAGCCGGCTCAACATACCATGACAAGTAATGAACGCCGTCTTAGTTACTTTTTTTTACTCAAGTTGCTGATTAGACGAACTGGTAACAGCTAACCGCTTTATGGGTGCATGTGGTATTAGGCTAGGCGACTGTATTGCTGAAATGTCTCTGAGTCTGCTGTGTATATAAGTCGAGACTATGTCTATTACATTGCCTGGGTATAAAACCTGCTAGTAGCATCAAAAAACGCTAACCAGCTGCGCCGGTATTATATTCTTTCATGAAATATTCGACTTTCTTGTTATATCAAAACTTGACTTCCACAGAATTCGCAAAACGCAAGCCACACAATTGCGTCATCAGATCGTCAGCCAATCAGAATCGACTTCCGTTTCACCAGCTTTTTTCGGATTTCATCAAAACTGTCAAGCGTTCTTATTGCAAAGACTTTAGAATTTCGCAGGTATTTCATGATATATAGCCTGGCTAGAATAGAGTTTCTCTTTTAGACAGCAATATTGAGTTGCAAATTTATAACGCGTGACTTAGTCGTATTGTGAAAGTGAATTTTTGAAGCAATTAAGACCATCTTTTGTTGACTTTGAAAAAAAAATTTAATGGAAAAAGAGGGACCTTCCCGTACTTTAGCCACGCAAGGACGTAGCCAAGAGGGCCATGGGGACCGTGCATTCCCCAACTG
This sequence comes from Trididemnum nubilum, assembly GCA_963965965.1. Lineage (NCBI taxonomy): Eukaryota > Metazoa > Chordata > Ascidiacea > Aplousobranchia > Didemnidae > Trididemnum > Trididemnum nubilum. Next base: position 36,099,243 of record OZ014474.1, read on the forward strand.
AACGCGTGTCAAAGTGATATTCTTGAAAATAAACTAAAGTTAGAGTATATTTATTATTACTACAAAAATCTGTGATAGAAAGTGTGATAGATAAATTGATAGCTACGATTCAGTCCGACCACTGAAGTTTACACTTTGACTGTGACATTTATTTGGCCTGCGCATGAAACGAATTAGAGTTTTTTGTTGATTGCAAATTATTTTGATTGCCAGAATATACTGTACTTGTAGAAATGTTGAGCAATTTTTATAATTTTTCGGTACCAAAATGTCATTTTAACGCCTTTTGGATAAATTTTTGCAGGTTTGTAGAGCATTTGAAAAAATAATTGCTAAGCTTTGGAAGCTTTTTGATAGAATTAAATTACTCAGATCCTTCAGCTGCCTCTAACGTACTTGTCAAGTCATGAACACGTTCACGTTTGGGTTAGATTTTTTAAATGACTTGGCTAAATGAGGAAGCAGGCTTCGGTCCCATTAGCTCTTCCCCCTAATTACTCCACTAGCTCTGCGTAGATAGTTCCTACCATTTCCATTATTCTTGGCTAAAACCCCAAAGGTCAAAATCGAAGTTGAATTTTTTTTTTATTTAACCATGTTTTCACCGTTTACCAGTTTGATGTTTTTAACTTACAGCATTGTAGTTGTTGATCGTTATTTTGTTTGAATGCTTTTGCTTTTGAGTTGACTTTGGATTATGTCAGGTTTCAAAAACCTTTTAGATTTATTGATTGGTGAGTACCTAAATCAAAAGTTCATTAAACTCGGATATTTTTTTCATGATTTTCTCTCAAAGAAAATTAACAGATCTGAAGACTAACTTTATCAAATTTGAGCTTTCTGCGACTTTCCTTTGCGAGATATAACAGCTTAGATTTTCTTTTAGAAATTTTGCCCAGCTGCTAATTAGAAATAATATTCCAAAAAGTTACTAAAGTGCATGTTTCTGATTCTCAATAAATCTTTTGCAGCAGAGTTATTGTCAAGAAAAAGTAAAAGTTCCAAACTGTAAAATTAGCTGCTTTTCAATAAATGCAATCCAGCTGCCAGCTACATACAAGACGCTAATGCTTATCAACGACAGGGTTGCCAATAAAAAGTATTAAAATTTATTTCATTAGAGTCCCCGACGTCGTGTTTGAAGTAGAATATCTCTGCAACGGATGAATCAAAAAGGGTGGAGTCAACGCTAATCTAGTCTAATACAATTAGCCTAACTTTAGATACCCTCATTGATTTTGCCTTTAGTCCTCATTTAAGACTACTGTTCTAATATAATATTTCATTTGCCTACAAAAAATTTTAAGATATTTTTCTAGATTAAGTTAGTGGAAAGTGAATGCTCGTTACTTAGCAGATGGTGATGTGGTCAATATGACTTAACTTATTTGCTGCTGCCAGGGGTGCCAAAACAAGGAGGGCATATATCCCCCAATAATTTGGCTGTATCCCCCCCGATAGTTTGAGAATGGTCCACATCTGCATCCCCCGAATAATTTGAATGGGTGTACATCTGAGCGTGTAAATTTGGGGAAAAAAGTGTTGTCTTCTTTTGAAAGACCTTTTTTTTGGTCTTCACCTGAATTTGGGGAAAAAGGGGTTCTATTTTTGATGAAGACCTTTTTTTTTCTTCACCTGAATTCGGAGAAAAAAGTGTTCAATTTGCTTATTATTTTTTTTTTTTTGGTCTGCACTAAATTTCCACACCTGAACAAAAACGTAATCGAGGTTCATTCCCCCAATGTTGAAAAAAGGGCAAAATTGGGGTAAAAATTCGTCTCAAAATCTATTTGCAGCAAAGACGTCGCGCTTAGTCATAAACGAAATCGGCAGCGTAACTTACAGTATTTCGAAAACTATTTAAGCAAATAAAACTTTGTTAGGAGGTAAGCAATCATAATGATTCATAAAGAGATAACGCTTGTTTCACTTCACGGCTTTTTACGTTTTTGACACACTACAATCGCCAAAATGCTACTACATAAAATCGCTATGCAATTTTGGAAATTTCTCTTTGTTTTTTTTTTCAATTAAATTTCTTCCCGTTTTTTATCGCTTCTTATTCGCTTTTTATTCGTACCAGATTTACTACACTAAGATGCAACCTCTGTTTACAAATGTTGCTGGTTTCAACTAGAGCTTCTAAACACACAACCTTATTCACTGTATATAGCATAACTAAACACGAATATGCAAAGTAAGAACAGCTCAAGTCTAAACATCACAAAGAAAACGAATCAGCGTGGTTCGCACTTCACGCTTTCTAAACTGGAGGGGCTTTTTTTTCAAATTCTAATACATTTTTTTCAATTTTCTTGAATTTAGGTATTAAAAAACTTTTTTTTCTTGTTAGTTAACTTTTCTAGCTCCATATTCCATAATCCAAAAAAATTTGTTGAAAATATTGTTATTTTTTTAGACACAAAAGTGAATTATTATTATTTTTTTTTTTTTGTAGATATAACGATAACCAAGAATTGACACTTTCTATTATGCAAGATTACGGATTACGGAAGATCCATAGCTTGTACAATATTCACATAAAAATTCGAGAAAAAGAAAAGTAGCTTTATAATTCGAGAGCAAATTGTTTAATACGAAAACAACGAGATGAAAGTTTGCCAGCAAACCCAGTGAACGACTGACTCTGTGATGCTCAAAAGTACTTTTTGTCTACCGTAAAATCAGCAATTATTCAAAAATATCTGATTATGGAGCTTCCAGAAAACTAGAGGCAAAATATTTGTCAGTTAAATATCTCCTGATATCATAAAACACTGACACCCTAGCTTGGGCCGCTCAAAAAATTGATTTTTGGGGGTCCATTTGGGGGGTCGCCGGGGGGTGGCATCCCCAAACTACGCCAAAATATTTGTCAGTTAAATCTCTGCTGATATCATAAAACACTGGCACCCTAAGTTGAGCCATTCGAAAAGTTGATTTTTGGGGAGTCCATTTGGGGGATCCCCGGGGGGGTGGCACCCTCAAATTATGTCTGTTAAATATCTGCTGATGTAAAAAAAAATAGCACTCTAGCTTGAGCTGTTCAAAAAAAAAGATTTTTGGGGGGCCCATGGGGGGTGGCACCCCCAAACTATGATAAAATATTTGTCTGTTTAATATCTACAGATATCAAAAGAAACTAGCACTTTAGCTTGACCCGTTCAAAAAATTGATTTTTTGGGGCCCCATTCTGGGGGGCTCCTGGTGGAGTTGCCCCAAAAAATTTCGGCAAACAAAATTACGTTTGCAGCTCAACAACTTTACACAAAAATTACATTTTAATGTTTTGTGGTTTAGGAGAAGAAGAGCGTACAAAAATTAGGAAGAAAAAAGAAGAAAAAAAAAAGAAAAAAAAACACATTGCGGCCAAAAGTGGGTTGGTTGGGATGAAAGGGTATCTTAAGACATACAACCGTATGAAATATTTTTTGCCGCACTTAAGCCGTTTTTGACTGAGACTGCTTTTACGGTTTTCGGGTTCTAAAACCAAAGTCACGGGACCAATTGCCTCGAAGTTTGGTACAAACATATAACTCATTTATTTCAAACTGCTGTCAAAATTTCATGCAGCTAAACCAAACCGTTCTCGAGTTATAAGCAAAAGTCTGAATTTCGCACTCGTTAGTTGGAAAATGGCCGAGTAAAAACAAGGGAACACGCGACGCGAGCGTCGGTCGTTCCATTAATAAGAGAACAAATACTTAGCAGAAACAACGACGCATGACTATAAGTTTGTTATAGGTTTCGTTAATATTTGGTGATCAACCCAAACCTTTACCGACCGAGGTACCCGCCTGTTTTCTTTACCGCTTTTGTGAATTTGCATACTTTTACGAAAAATTACTTCAGCCAATAATTCAAATTGAAATATAATTTTTGAGAAGAATTAAACAGAAGCAAAATCTCTGCTCAATCTAACATAATCCATTGCGAGCCTAAAAATATTTAAGTTTGTGTCAAGTCAATAAGGCTGCTACAACTTCAATACGCCTGGTAATGTAAGACACTTTATATCAACATCGTGGTTGTTGACTAACTAAATTTCAAAAAATATATAACTTAAAGTAATTACATAATGAAGACAAAAGATAATTGCAATTGTTATGCAGGGGTGCAAAAAGTAATAAGAAACAGTAGTCAAGTAAAAGTGTTATTGCTGACAATCAAATGTAGTGCAAGTCGAGTAGAAAGTACTGAAACATTTAACTTAGCAAGTGACAGTACAAAATAAACAAGCTTTTAAACTACTCAAGTACCCAAGTAGAAAATTTTCTTCGAGAAGACCCTTGTATTGTCTGCATTCTGGTCTATGAATGTTCCTAACTACCATGTATAAATATGCGATATCGCGCTTTAAAAAAATGAGAGCCTAAACCAACTATAACTGCCCAAGAGTTAGTGATGTTTGAATGCGCATAGACGTAGTATCAGTGATTTGGCACTATGAACGGCTCCATCCATAGATGGGCAAGTTAATGCAAAACGTTAGCTTCGTTAACCGCTACTCCGTTAACAAACTTCACACCTCGGTTAACGTTAATCCGTTATTTTCAGCTTTAAATAACGGAACTTAATAAAGTCCGTTAATCCGTTAACATTTTGCGTGTAATTTACATTTCGTTTTATTCACTCGCTTCTAGAACACGTATTGACGCTGTTGAGCTGATTGTAAGGAAATATTTATAGCTATGGTTATCTTTTTGTGTTTTGAAAGTTACATTTTACAGTCTAATCTAATTTCAACATAAAAACAAGTTCAAATGCGCAACAAAGCTGCAAGATATTAACCACAAAAACCTTAACGGAAGTCAACAGAACTTAACGGAAGTTACTTTAGTCCGTTAACAGCACTTAACGGAAGTTAATTTAGTCCGTTAACATGAAAAAACTTTTTAACGGATTAACGAGTTACTGAAAAAGTGAGCTTCGTTATTAATGGATTAACGATTAACGGACTTGTGCCCATCTATGGCTCCATCGTTAATCCTACCAAGAGCATGAATGTGGTACAGTATTTCAAGCATAACACTGAATAGCAGCAACACAACATGGTTAGTTGATTACTGATACTTATTGCCAAGCTGTGTCCTGTCCTCCTCGCTAGATTACTTTGCTGAGTTGTGGTGTCGTCATATATAAAACCTGTGCAATTTATTTGGTAAATACAAAAGAAGAGCGGAACACCAAAATCAATTTAAAAGTTTAAAACATTAGCTTACTATTAAAGCCATTTAAAGCTGAAACAATGAAAACCCATGTTTTCGATTACCATTAATTACTAAAACAAAACACTTGAAAGATGTTAACATTTTTTGAGAGCTCATATAACAACATTTAAGTACTGAAAGTTTGCGACTTTCAGCTAAATTTTAAGGTTTATTTAAACAAATACTCCAAATGACCACCATTCCGTCTCAGACATTTTTGAAGCAGGCAAACAAATTTCTCAAGCACTCTGGCACATTCTTCTCTTTTCATTTCACAAATTTTCAGCGTAGTGGCCAATTGTAATTCAGCAATAGTTTTGGAATTATTCTGAGAAAACTCTATCTTTTAACAAGCCCACAGATAGAAGTCTGGGAGACTCAAGTCAGGCCAATGCGACAACCATTCTGTATCATGCTGTATCATGCCGCCTGCTAACCAAACGATCAGAGATTATCGTTGGTCTAGGTGATATTCGCTGTATGTAGAGTAGCTCCGTCTTGTCAGAAACAATGGACATTTTGATGTATTCCTGCTGCGTTTCAAGGTCCGTCCTCTCATCCAGAACATATCATTTTTGCCAAGGGGCATTTTGTTCAACGTTGCCTTTTTAAACTTTTTGTTTAAGTTCGTAGGTTTTGTTCAACGTTGTCTTTTTAAACAAATGAATAAGACCTAATAAGCGCACAAACTACCTTTAACTTAAAATGTAAGGAAGTAGCGTTCTGTTTTGCTAATGTTAATGAAGTGAAAGTAGAAAGTAACCAAAAATATAATTACTTAAAAAGTGCTCGTTACCGACGAATTCTACTGAAGTAAATTACTTAGGTAGAGCAACTTTTATTACTTTACACCTCTGTTGTTATGTTACATCATTCTTTAATCGTTATGTTGCCGGGGTCAAAAGGCAGCGAAGGGACATTTCGGTCTTCGAGTCAAGCTTTAACCTGCCAACTGGTCTACCACTCACCGTGGAGGCTTCACACTTACCCGGATTAATGCTGAATGTCGTGCAGGGAAGCTGTGAATAGCAATTTTTATAGTGTTTGGTTTGATCCCTTTGGGAATCGAACCCAATTCTACCGTTTCAATAGCAGACGCTTTATCCATACAACCATTAAGCAGTTTAAGATATCGCTAGAAAAAAAAAACACTCCAGAAATGTTCATTCAGCTGATAGCACAACCAAACACTAATATTCTTTTTTTGGGTTTATTGTTTCGAAACAATGAGTTTTTGGCCACCTTATTCGCCAAATTGCATGTTACGAAAACTGAATTTTTGAGTTTTATCTAAAACTGAAAACCAGTAGCGTAGCCAGGAATTTGGATTGGGGGAGCTGTTTGGGAGGCTAAAAACAAAATCAAACGATCTTGACCCAGATTTTGATTGATCTTCACTCAGATTGAGAAGACGGTTGATCCTTCCGAATTTAGGTGATCTCCAAAAAAAAAAAAGAAATGTTTTCATGTAGGCTGAGACCCACATTTTTTGGTCCACATCATCTCAGGTTCTTTACCAATTCTCATCCCCATTACCTTTGGGAGGGGGGCTATTTTCGTTTTTAGTGCAAAATCAGCCTCAAAAGTGCTAAAATCACGATATTTTGCTTACTTTTTAGACCAATAAGGGAGACTCGAGCCTCCCCCTGCCTAGCTACGCTACTGCTTAAAACAGCTTATTTCATGCCAGCAGCAGGTAGTAAGAAAGAAGATATTCAAAATTCAATTTGGAGGCCGGTCAAGTAGATTGAGAACACAGTGCCAATACCACATCTATGCGTTTTTGTTTTTTTTTCTTTTTTCTGAAAACAGCTGTTTATGGCTCTATACTACAGCAATAAAGGGATGTTACCTGCCTTCCAAAAACTCGCTTCACACTTTGAAAAATGATTTAGCAAAAATAAATTAAAAAAAATTTTTAACTAAGGTTCTAGGGAGATAAAGGAGCTGATGTGATTAAATTCCGACCCTCTGGATTTAGGTGTTCATTCCTATGCTGTTCTAAATATAGCAATAAAATGAAATCATGAAAACAATCATTCCGCAACTGATACGAAAGTACCAAAATTTTACACTTTTGAAAACTATGAAACGATAAGAAAAGAATGAAAAGCTTTACTGGGTATTGTTTTCTGGTTGTTTTTAGCAAAACTGAAACCGTTACTCATTTTACGCAACAAAGCAGAAAACAAAAAATGCTGCTTCTGCAAAAAAGACTTCATAACAACAATTTTTTGACTGGTTTTTAGCAAACCTGAAACCACTACTCATTTCATGCAACAAAGCAAAAAATAAAAAAAATGCTGCTTCTGCAAAAAAGGCTTCATTACAAAAATTTTCTGACTTGTGTTTAGCAAAACTGAAACCACTACGCAATCTACGCAACAAAGCAAAAAATAAAATTAGACTGCTGCTGCTAAAAAAAAACGTTTCAAAACAACAATAAGGCTTCGTTTAAAAACTGCTGCAAAATTGATAAAAAAAACATTTAAGCATTTTGTGTGTCTTTTGTTCGAACAGTTACTCCCGCGCTATCGACTACCATGCGTTTTCTAACGAACACCATATTTTTGCGTACTGTGCAAGTTTATATAATTTATTCCTACGGTCACAAGATTAAATTTGGCCACATCCCTAACGTAGAGTTGCCATATTTGCTTTAAAAAAAAAGCAGAATCAAACGGAATAAATGCTTTCGCAATAGGTCTGAAAAATGTCAGGATTATCTTTAAGCATCCACACTTCAATTAATTTCTTCAAAAAATTTGGATTTAGCTATTTTGTTACCCAGCACATAATCTAAATAGAAAATCACCAAAATTTTGGAACATTTCGTACAACTGTGTACTGTATTCTTATGCATTTTTGTTATGATTTTCATTGCTCATTAATTTAATAAAAATCTATATAAGCTTATATTGCCAACTACCAAACTAATAAACGCGCCCTTTGCTTGCCCAATTATCTCGTATGAGTTCTACTTTCATTGCAATAGCCATAGTCTATGATATTCTGACAAAAACACAAACAATTCTACGAACATGAACAACACGAACAAGAGAAAATGACCAAATAGTTTTTATTACCAATTTTTTGTTTTCAACTAACCTATTCATATTCATCAAAGGGTTGTATGAGGAATTTAGCTCAAAGCTCTAAAAATCGTTTTAGAGTAAGTGCTACGCTCCAGGCAAAATACTACGGTAAATTGAACCCTTTTGTTTTAATTCTTCTTGAGTAAACGACGAGTAAAACAATGCTGCTGTCGCGATTGTTGATACTTGGCTAGAGTGCAACCTTTAATCTCTAGTACCGTCCACGTCGACTAAAACTAAAGAACGACTGAGATGTTAATTGACGAATCGAAAATGGCAGTTGATCGTTTTTTTAGCTTCTTGAATCTCAGAAAGCAGTACACAATCTTAAATTACAACTTCTATTTAAGATTGAAACACAAAATCACTTTTACTGAGCAAAATCACTCCACTAACACTTTTTACGATCGACCATGTCTGATCGTAAAAGACCTAACTGCGACCGCCCAGATTCAGGTCGCATCTCCACACTCTCGCAATCGACCAAGCCAACCACAGATACACAAACTCGGCAAAACTGCCTTTGAAACTAATATCTAAAATCAACCACTCTTAGAATATTAGAATCTTGAATGAAAAACGACCCACCTAATTATACTACAACAAAAGCTATTGAATATCCCAGAAAAATCCATGATACGTCACGATTAAAAAAATGTACAAGCTTATGATAACAAATTTCGACCTAATTATGATGTCACAACTTCAAGTTTAAATATAGCAATTAAGACACGTAAACAACTAATTATTCCAGTGACTAATAAAAGATAGTAGAATATACTAGAAAGGGATCATCTCGAATATTCCAAATCAAAAAGGCGGCAAAACAAAGAAACAGTCACGTACACGTTAAAACACAGCAAATAATTACATCTCAGGCTTTCAAAATTATTGTACGTGACAGCTGCTCATTTATGTTGTTTGCGCAATTACTGTTCCAGAAACCGCATGAAATTGCTAATTATTTATGAATGAACAATCGGAATAAATAAGATTACGCTGAATTGCTGCTAAAAACTGAAAGCTAAAAACTAAAGAAATAGCTAAATTCGCTAAAAACACCCAGTCGACCTTGAAAATTGTTATTTCGAAGCTATTAGTCATACAGTAATGATTTAGCTGATAAAGTCTAACTGCTTACCTACAATATCATTTTCACCACCACCACACGACACCAAACCTATACTAACCGAGACCTACGGACGCTCATTTGCAAAAACGCTTACCTCAACTTATTGATGCTCAAATTAATGCGCGCGGGCATTAATGAGTGTTAACGAGTTTAGTTTCAGTACAGTGTGTGCGAGCAGTTGCCAGTGTAAAAAAATCACAATAAAACAAACTAAGGTGACACTGAACAGTATTCGTCGTGTAAACTGCACTTAATAGTTAAAGTCGTAAATTTTAGAATAAGTTTAGAGATTTCAAGATTGTAGCGTAACAGCTTCATAACGAAAATGCAAAATATGTGAGGGAGTATTATTTCAATCTCTCTTGGGCATTATAGGGTTAAATCCGTTGGAAGCAAACATTTGGTTTCGCTACTTTTTCAAGGACAGCCTTATTCCGACTACAGCAGCAATAGTGACAATCAAGGATGGCAGTACGGTACGGTACGTTCAGAATTTGCGTACTACGTACCTCGCACCTTGAACCGTACCGTACTAAAGTCCCGTACCCGTACCATTACAAAAAAAGCGTACCGTACTTCTTAGCAAAAATTGAGGCATACCGTACCTACGTACCGTACCGTACTGCCATCCTTGCTGTGGCAAATCCAGAAAATTTGTTGGAGGGATGATAAAATTTATAAGCACAAATTGTATATAATCACAAATTTAAACGGTGATGATTTCTGTTCTTGACCTCGCGCAAACTTTGTTCGGCATGTTTTTGATCAGGCGCGTAGCCAAAAATTTGCAATTGAGAACTGTTAAAGAGATTTGGGGGTGTGGGGAATAAGCCCCCCATCTGTCACAGGCTGGGGGGGTCTAGGGGCAAAGCCCCCAGCCACCGGAGGCACAGCGCTCGAAAATTTTGTATTTTTTTAGGAAAAATATCTTAATTTTAGGCCCATTTTGATAGAAATTAATGCTATTAAAACGTGGCATAAGTATGAAATATATTATTAAAATATATTAAAAGTATAAAACTATTTTTTTAACATTGTTGTTCATTTAGCTTGGGCTTTTGTTACTTACTTAGTTTTGCATTGCACTTGATTATTGTCATAAAATTGCTAAATCTTTTGTTTTATGTTTTCAGCACCATTTGATGAGCCAAGAAACACCTTCTGAACTATTGTAAATGTTGTACTATGGAGCTTTTGCATTTTTCATCGCGTAACTCAATTTAAGTATTTTTGGAATCCGAACTTGACCAAACGTATTTTTTCAAAGCGTATACTCAAAAAAGGGACTGTCTCTATAGAATCATACAGCAGATTTAATTAAGGATTGCAGAAACATTATGATTAAGAAAAAAAATACTATGTTGTCCATTTGGTAAGGATTATTGCTACTGACTCAATTTTTCATTGTACTTGATTATTGTCAAAAAATTGCTAAATCTTTTGTTTTTTGTTTTCAGCACCGATTGTAGAGCCAGGAAACACTCTATTCAATCTTTGTAAGTATTGCACAGGAGCTTTTGCATTTTTCATCGCATGACTTAACGTTATGTATCTTTGGAAATTCGATTTTGACCGCACGTATTTCTTCAAAGTGTATTCTCGAAAAATAAACTGTTTTTATGAAAAATCTACAGCAGATCTGATTAAGGATTACAGAAACATTAATGATATCGCTACAGTAAGTACGAAAAAATGAGAATGTGCTTTCTTCATAATGCTGATGTCGCAGAAGAATACATAAAACATCAATGTGACAGCAAAATAGTCTCTCAAGGTATCAGATAGATTTGGCAATGCAGCTTAATGCGTAATATTAGCTTGTATTAATGTTTTCATGCAGTGCGCAGTGCTTTTACTATGTTCATTATTTGCAGCTGCAATACAAGGTTTTGACGTAGAGTGCGAACAAGCAAACGAAAAGAACAACGTGTTTGGAGCCATAATGGTGACTTTGATTGTAGTTGGATTGCTTGGAAGCAGTTTGGTGTTTTTCACCGTCATGGTTTTACGTGAATATAAAAAAAATGTGACAAACTGGTAAAAGCAACAAGTTAAAAAATTGCAAAGTATGGTTCTGTAAGAAAAAATTGTTTTATGATCCTGAAGAGTTCTATAAATCTGTTTAAATTTTCAAAGAATTGATCGAAAACATGGAATATCTGCAGTTTTTGCAAACTAAACTCCATGTGATTGCTGCAATACATATCATCTCCTTCGATGCGATTATTGCGTTTCCTTGAAGTAAATCATTATCACAACGCCAACTTACTTTGAAAGGTTCTTCACACGCGTTTCTTTTCTTGTGCCTGGACTGTTTTGTCAAGTGGATTCATATAGCTTTATGATATATTAACGGTAGCATTTGTTTTTGGCATTTGTCAAAATTCTGGACAGGAATTTTTTTTTATTACAATTAAAAATACTAAAGTAAAAATTGCATTTTATTTATTATCTGTTTTAGCGTCGCTTAAGAGCATTTTTTTTGTACCGTGCAACAATTTTTTTGCTCTAAAGGTCGAATGCATCCTCTATTTGCATTAACTGCACATTAAAACTATTTCTGAAAAAACATTGGTCAAATGGCCTGTTAAATTGCCATAAATATCCAATTCAAGAATTGTTTTTTAAACTTTTTATTTGGTTGATCTCACACTAACTAATAAAGCAACAGTGCGACAAAAAAGCGAAACTTTTACTCCGCAAATTATTGTTATCTTTGTTGGTACATTCCAACAAAAAGCGCCCAAATCTGCACAATGAAGCGTAAAAAACTAATACTGATGATGCCGTAAACATTTTTTTGATATACTGCACTGCAAAAATTATTCGAAAGTCTAAAATTATAACTGAGTTAAAAATTGAACTTGTTTTGTTGTACCCTGCACTCTAGTTGTTCACTGCACATTATTAAAACAAATTTTTAAATTTGAAAACTTGTTCAAACTTGTTTCTGTATTTGATTAGCTGGTTGTGAAGGTAACTCATGTACGTAATTCACAACAATAAGATGACCTGTTGGAATACTTAATATGTCACAAAAATTTAAGTTTAATATTGGTTATCAGATTTGCTTAACAAAATATGCGGCAACTTTGTCGTGTTTTCTGGCAATAAGATACTCGATGTCTCAATACTGTACGAAAGTTGTATAGGTGAATCCTGGATCAATCTAACTTGTATTTTAGCTATGAGAAGAAAGGTCAAGGATTTCCTACGTCTAGAGATCGACTGTTTTCTCTGACTTATTTTGTTTCCGCACTGAAACAGCTCGGGTTTTCATTTTTCCAGACCAGCTACTGACAAGTGTAACCGTCTAAGCCAAATTATTATTTTAGGTATATTTTGCAATTGACTCTAGCCGACACTTTGTTTCTCGTGATGCTCTCGTTTACAGCACACAGTGAATTCAAAGGAAAATGGGAGTTTTCTGAAAGCCTTTGCAAAATCAAGGAAGCCGTCATCTTTATCAATTATTACGCTAGCGTTTATTTCTTGGTGGTGAGTTTCATGTCAGCAAGTTGGAATAAATTCATCTGCAAAGATCGCCAATTATTGAAATTATCATCAACTTTGAGGTTGAGTTTTTAATTTGAGTTCAATCTAAATGTGAATGCAAGAGTTTTAATTTCAGAGCATTAGCACAAACTTAAGTCGGCACACGAATTTAACAGGCAAAACAATGGAGTGCAACTTTGTGTAAATAAAAAATAGGCCAGAATCTGCGCAGTTAAAATATGCAACATTTGACTTTCTGCTGCAACATCAGGACGTCAAGATGTTGCAGTTTTGATTTCCGTGGTCACGCAGAGGGGAATCCTTGTAGGAAGGATAGCCTATGGCTGTCCTTACTACAAGGATCCAGCGATTTTTCACTTGTTTCTAAAGTACCACAAGTGAAAAATCGTTTATTCCCTACTAAGCATCTGCCTTTCTGCAAGCCATTAAGGTTTGCCAGTTAGGCCAAGATGTTTGTTCAGCTGGGAATACCTTTGAAAAGATAGCTGAGGGCTGCCGATGAGAGCTAATAAGCTCGAAACAGCGCTGTCCAGCTCTGTGCTTATTTGACTTTCTCTCTGATTAAATTATCGACAAAGAGCAAATTGCACTACTATTTTTAAATATTTCATTGAAAATTCATACTCTGTTTGATTTTTTAAAATAACTAATTTATAACTGTTCGAACAATATTTTAATAAATTACTACCGAAATTTTTAAAGTTACTTTACGAAGTGTAAATCTCCAACTGAATCATTTCAAAACGTAAGATAGATTTTAAAGTGTAGCGTAGTAGGATAGTTGTTAATGAATTCTTTTCAAATGTCGGAAAAAATTTGGCAAAAAACTTTGATTCAACTGATAATGAAACTTATAGACAATTTTTAAGTAAGAGTGTAAGCTATTCGATTTACATGGAACCACCTAGAGTAAATGAGGTTCTTAATATGATAAATTCTCTGAATTTGAATAAATCAGTGGGTCATGATAATTTATCACCGTATTTTCTTAAAGTAGCTTCCACTATTCTAGCTCCCGCCTTGTGTTATTTTATTGATAATGCGTTTCGATTAGGTATATTTCCACAAAGTTGTAAAACAGCTAAAATTGTTCCACTTTTTAAATCAGGTAATACTCAAAGTTTTACCAACTATCGGCCAATATCCATCTTAACTTGTTTTGCTAAAATCTTTGAAAAGCTGATCTTTAGACGTTTAAGTACATTTTTTCGAAAGCATTCTGTATTGACGAAAACACAATACGGATTTCAAAGTGATAAGTCCACTAGCCATGCAATATTAGACGTATTAACGGCTGGTTATGACAACGTCAACAATAATCTATATACAGGGTTAATTCTATTAGATTTTAAAAAGGCATTTGATACGGTCTATCATCCATTGCTGTTACATAAACTCGAACATTGCGGTATTAGAGGCATAGCGTACAAACTAATAAAGTCATTTTTATCCAATAGATATCAATATGTAGCTCATCAAAACTTTCGTTCTAAACTATCATTAAATCATTTTGGCGTCCCACAAGGAAGTACTCTAGGCCCGTTATTATTTTTGATCTATGTAAACGATTTGCCAAATGCATTAAGCTCGATCCCCCGTCTGTTTGCTGACGATACATGCTTAGTAATCCACGCAACTAATCCAATTATTCTCAGTGAAAAAATGAATCTTGAGTTACAGAACGTCTATGAGTGGACTAAAGCAAATAAAATTACTGTTAATCCCGAAAAATCACATGTGTTAGTAACACCACCTAAAAGAACCCATCAAATTCCTATCGTTAAAGTGTATATGTATGAATCTTCATTAAAAGTTAAAGATTCTGTAAAGTACTTAGGTGTCACGATCGATTCGAGACTAAATTTTGATGACCATATTAATTTACTTTGTGGTAAAATCTCAAGATCTATCGGAGTATTGTCCAAACTACGGCATGTTTTACCGTTAAAAGCTTTACAAAATTTGTATTACTCTTTAATTCACCCTCATCTTCTATATGGAATTATCATTTGGGGAAACACATATAAAACGTACTTAAAAAGGCTAACTACACTGCAAAATCGAGCAGTTAAATTATCGCTAGGAGCTCATTGGCGAGACAATACCACGAATTGCTATTTGCAACTGCAAGTTCTTAAGTTAAACGAATTATATACCTATGAGGTTGCTAAATTTATGTACAAGTACACGAGAAAAAATTTGCCTCCCAGCTTATCTTCTTTTTTTACCTCAATCGCCTCGGTACACACACGATCAACACGTTTGGCGTCATCCCAATATAGTTTGTATCTGCCCAGATATAAAACACTTACATTACAGAGAAATATTAAATTCCAAGGTGTTAAAATTTGGAACTCAGTACCTTTAGAAATAAAAAAATTACCCTTCAATCGATTCAAAATACAATATAAGAAGCATTTGCTGTCAAATTATACTTGATGCTTTCAGTTCTATATTATTCGGAACTTTGATATGACTATAACTTCTGTGACTATTATCGGACCAGTAGCTATACCGCATAGGGATTTGTCCGCAGATCATGCTGGAGGCTGGCTGGTGGGTTGCGTCTCTTCGCTCGGGTTCGCTTCATTTTACCTTACGAATTTTTTGTTAAGAATTTTTTCATCAAGGGTTGAGCGAGGTTGGCCGAGAGGGTGGAGGCGTGTTCGCTGGGGTGGTCATCGCGGGTCTTGCTGGCGCTTCTCGTTGCGCAGCTTTCAGCTACTTCTCAATTAATAAATTACATTCGCACTGCACGATTGCTATGTTCATAGGTGGCTGCTCGACTTGATGACCGAGAGGTCCCTTCGCAGCTTCCTGTCACAACTCAATTCCCTGCTTTTTTGTGCTGTGTGTTGTTTTGTGCTAAATAAACATGACTATGACTATGACTATGACTATGTTGTTGAAAGCTGTAGCTTGGTAATAAGTCAATCACCATAAGTAATAGAAATCAACCAAAAAGTATACTTATGGCTGTACAAACTAAAGGTATGAATATATTCGGGATTAACGACGAGCCAAAATACGGTACACGAGTTGCTAAGCAAAAATGATTGGGGTCAGGGAACAAACTATCGCCGTTTTTACACTGAAGTGCAAACAAATCTTAAAATTCTGCTGTAAAGTTCACGACTTGTAGTTCTTGTAACGATTCACTCACACCTTTTCTTAAAACTTTCCATTAGCTAAAAAAAAATGCCAAAAAGGCAACTTCAAATCATAAAGCCAAGGATGGCAGTACGGTACGGTAGGTGAGTACGGCACGGTGCGCCTCAATTTTTGCTAAGAAGTACGGTATGCTAGTACGGTGCGCATTTTTTGCAATGGTACGAATACGGTACGTTGGTAGGCTGTTTGAATTTGCCTACTAAAAGTACCGTATCTGTTGGTACGGTACGTTTTGATTGTTCTATCTGCGGCCGTCAATGAAAATTCGTACGACCGTGCACATACAATTAAAAACACACGATACAGCACCAGTTGGTAGACCCGTATTTATGTCATATAATTCATCACTTTCCACCGCCTATGCAACAATTTTGCGGAGAAAAGTACCGGTACTAATAAATTGCATTGCAATAACGCCTCGTGAATGGCGACACGTGAACAGGTTTCTGATATACTAAAATCAATTTGACTAACTGAACAAACGCAGATATCTTTGCTGTACAAAAATACAAATATCATTGTGGTAGCAGCCTATTCGATGTCGTTTGTTTTTAAAAAAACCTAATTTTCGCATAGAAATTGTTATTTTTTTATCGCTCAACTATTTCTGTGGCATAAACAATCACTTTTAGTTGTTGCATTATTTTTTGTTCTATAAGATTTTGAGGGGTTTGAATGAAGTATCAGCATATAAAGATCAGCAGTTTCTAAGTTCAACATGTTATTAAGTTCAAAAACCCTTTACGCCAATACTTATTAACTTTAACAGTTCCGTTACCCTCTATTAAAGAGCTCCTCATTTAATCCTTCCCTGATGAAAATACGTTTATTGAATATTCCAAATAGCTTCAAAAAGCTAGGAGTATGAGGGAGAGTTATCAAGGCTCGGAGATTTTGAACGAATTTTCAATACAAATAGCTCAATTTTTAGACTATTTTTGTACAAATTGCTGCTTTAAGACATTATCTTTTAGCAAAAAGCGTATTACCGCTGTTACATTAACTTACCAGTTCCATTTTTGTTTTTCATTCACCCCTTTATACTGGTTTACCCTCACAAAAATTTAATTCACCCTGGGTTAAACCATTCATCCTTCTAAGAAACGCTGCCTTAGGCTTATTTTTCGCTATAATTTGAATCAGATAAAAACAAAAAACAAGTCAACATAGGTCGTATTTGTCATTAATAGATCGTTGTTTAACCAGATTCATTAAAGGTATACTGTATCCAAAAAAACGTACCGTACCAAGGTAAGGTACACTTCAAAAATTCAATTGAAGTATGGTACACTGGTACGGTACGGTTAAATGCGCGAGGTAAGTAGTACGCAAATTCTGAACGTACCGTACCGTACTGCCATCCTTGCATAAAACTAACGAAAATTGTTTTTGACAGTTTAAGTGCCTTTACAGTACAATTTAATATTCAATCAATGACAATTAAGTACATTAGGTTACAAAATAAGTATTCCTACTACTTGTAATTGTATATATTTTGTTCAGGTAATGAGCTTTGATCGGTACTTAGCTGTGACTAAAGCGTTAGCTTCGAATCACTGGGTAACCAGTTTGCGAAGTCCAACAACCTCCTACATCGTCAGCATAGTTGGATGGATTCTTAGCGCGTTGCTCTGCATTCAGTTGTACAACTACAGCAATATTGATTATTGCGCCATTTGCAAATACGAATTCCCTAGAAACGAAATCCAAGGATTCCCACTAAATTATGAGGTGAAAATAAATATTTTTTATTTGTGATATGATTTCTGTAAACGTCGATTCATAAAGTGTTAGTAAAATGGCTACTATCGCGAAGAAATGAATGTTGCGTTTAGCTGATTTAACCAATCAGAGGTCGAGTGAATAGAGCGTCTACTACTAAAACGGTAAACCCAGGTTCGATTCCCGGTTGCGTCCAACCAAAATATACTGTATAAAAATTCACAGCTTCCATGCTTGACGTTCATCATTAAAAAGGGATGGCGTGAAACCTCCACCAAGAGTAGTAGACAGATTGACTCGAACTTCACGTGGAAGCTTGTAAAGTTTGACAGTTCACGTAGCAGCTTGACTCGAATACCAAAAGGTTCTTTCTCTGTCTTCTGGCCAAGCCAAATTAATTAATGAAAATGCAGTTTTTATTTTTATTACCACAAAAACATGAGATAAACTTACATTGTGATTTTTTGAGAAATATTCCAGGTTATGTAACCATCAAATTCAATGCTAAATCCTATCTAAATTTGTATAGAGTTCCGGCTACCCCGATCTGTCTTTTTTTCTCGAAAGAAATGAAACTAATGAAACTGGTACTCCTGAAACTCCAATTGAAGAAACCGAAATTGATTACGAAGAAGTAAATGCTATTGAAATTATGTTATAATGTAATATATACCTCCTAAAATTGAATTTAATGCAAATGTTATTATGTCTACTATTTTAATTTTGTCTATAACAATAACGGTAATAGTTTAAAAACTTTGAAATAACTATATTAATTTTATTTAACAAGATAAATCAATATTCAATTTTAAAATCAAACAGTCTTTGAAATATAATTCAATATTTTATGGTACTTTTTAGAACTTGAATTTTCGCTAAACACTAAAATAGTTAATGGTTGTACTGCCTCACAGCTGCTTAAAAAATGTGTTTAAGCTAGTTCCGATAAAATGCGAAAAACTTTTTGAAGTGAAGAGTCGGGTTTAATAAAAAAAGTGCACCATTGGCATTCATGAACTTAATACATTTATGTTATATTATGCATTGTGAATTGCAATATATTGCTTTTTTCTAGCTACGTTTAAATTTACACTATTTGTTTACCTATGTTTAAATGGTCAAGTTTTATGCTTACTCTATTTTATGCTTTTAGTATTTGGAGATTTTGTTTGGAGGAGGAGGTTTCGGAAACACAGATTTCTTTGAGGTACGAAGTGATGCTCTCAATTTAAATTGTTTATTCATTCGTTTTAATTAGCACTTTATTTCTGACTAAGCCTAACCACAACAAAACTGACTAAGGGCACCCTTTTTTGAGCCAGTTTACAGATTTCTTGAAGTATAAGGTATTAGCTTTAAGCGGGGAAATATAAGTCTTAGGCATAAGTGTTATTTCTATGTAACGCAAGAACATTTTGCCAGCTCTGAAATAAAACCTAAAACTAGTAGCTTTGCGATCATTCACCCGACATTTCTCCAATTGTTCTTCATTTACTCTAAACTCCACAAAAAAATAAAATTTTCTTCAAATATTAAAATATGATAAAATTAATTTAGTGGCAGAGAAATTGTTCGGCTTTACATGCAACCATTTTACCACAAACAAGAATATAAAAAAATTTTATTGATGCATGAAACTGTAAAATATAGCGCAATTTTACTGATTAGAAAGAATTTAGAGCTTTTTCAAAGACAGTCAATTTTAATCCAGTTTTACAGCCATCTTCACATTTGTCTTGGTACAAATTAATTACAATCTCGATATCGCTGCCTCATTTTTATAGTTTTGCTATATGAACATGATTTTGTTTTTAGTTTGGGAATTTAGACTACGTTACCACCAATGAGCCAGCAAATTCCTACGAGACTCCAATCGAAACCAATTTTAATTCTGCCGAAGACTACTACTCTTTTGACAGCATACAAGATATACGAAGATTTTTTCTGTCTCAGTACGACGTGTATATAGAAGAAGACGATTTAAATGCCTTTATCCAGTATAGGCAGAGTTTTGCCAACGAGGAGTCGCACCACCCTTGCAAGTAAATCAAATAACGTAACAATTAAAGGTAGCAACTAAACAAACTAAAGGATTTTACATGAACCTTTGCAATAATTATGGAGCGCTGTTTGTGTACCCTAACTTGTGCAATGTTTTTTTGCATGTTTAAGTTAATAGTCATTTTAATTAAATGTACAAAAATAAACATATTAATAATAATAACAAAAATTTGTATAGCGCCCTTTCCTGAAGTAAATCAGATCAAAAGGTGCTTTACAGAAAATCGAAAAGCAATTTACACAAACAGCACAGAAAAAAAAATATTCCGAGTGATTTTGGTTTATTTTCGCATTCTATCTCCCTAAACAAAATCAAAAAGCTATTAACCCTCACCCTGAAAACCGAAAAGGAAACAAAAAAGATTACAGAAAACACAATCAAGAAAACAAGCAAGGAAGTATAGATCGAGAAAATAAAACAAGCTCAAAATACATTGACTTTAGGCAAACCTTAGAGCACAAAATGAAAAGCGTAGGAAAAGCTGAAACACTATGTTCCGGGTTAATTGGCCTAGTCAATATTAAAGTATAGTAGTGTTATTAGCAATAAACAGGTAGTGGAATTAGTTGTTGGAGTTATAGCACATTAAGTACACAGTCTGAGAGGATAATGGAACACCATAAAATGAGTATCGAAATACTAATACTGAGCATAGCAAAATATTTAAGTACATTTAAGCTTCAACAGAGTAAAAAAATAAGTTTTCAGCAAAGTTTTGAACTGAGTTAAGGATTCAGCATTTTTTATATACGTAGGTAAATTGTTCCATAACCGAGGGACAATTACACTAAATCTACGATCACCAAATTTTGAAGAGAAGCGAGGTACAGCCAAAAGATTTGTATCACGAGAACGTAAGGCTCGAGTATAGGTACATGTCTAGATATTAAATCAACTAGATATAAAGGTGATTGACCATTAAAAATTTTAAACACTTGCATCAGAATTTTGAATTTGACTCGTTGTTGGACAAGCAACCAGTGCAGTTTCAATAAAACAGGAGTTATGTGAGCAGATTTACGGATACACAAAACCAATTTAGCAGCAGTATTTTGCACTCTTTGCAATTGGTTCAATAAACAATCAGGTAAACCATGATAAAGAGCATTACAATAGTCCAGATGAGAAATAAACAGGTTATTGACCAACATTTCGCAACTATCTTCAACGAGATACTTTCTGATCTTGCCAATATTACGAATATTGAAAAAACATTTTTTAATAATACTTTTGATCTGGCCCTTCATGGATAGATTGCTGTCTAGCAGAACACCAAGATTTTTAACACAAATGGACGAAGTCAGAGGAAAATCAACAGTACTGAACGCATTTGCAACAGAACTAGATTGTTTGCAAGTACGACTAAACAGAATACATTGAGTTTTTTTATTATTTAGCTTTAATTTGTTATAGCATAACCATTGCTCTACTGCTTTCAAACATTTTGTGAGTACGTTAGCATCTAAGGTCTTGTCAGCATCAAAGGTAGCATAAAACTGCACATCATCGGCATAGAAGTGGTAACTGAAACCAAATTTAGAGATTATACTGGTAAGTGGTTTAATGTAAAGACTAAACAGTATAGGAGCAAGAACTGAGCTCTGAGGTACACCAGAAAACAGTTGAAACGAGCGAGATATAATTTTGTTTACATCTACAC
Source organism: Trididemnum nubilum (assembly GCA_963965965.1). NCBI lineage: Eukaryota > Metazoa > Chordata > Ascidiacea > Aplousobranchia > Didemnidae > Trididemnum > Trididemnum nubilum. Next base: position 36,120,811 of record OZ014474.1, read on the forward strand.
AATGACTTCTGTTATTCAGATAAGAACAAAACCAAGATAGCACTGAATTGTTTATACCAAAGTGATGAGATAATCTGTGAAGTAAGATGTTGTGATCAATAGTGTCAAAAGCAGCTGACATGTCAATCATTATCAAAGCAGTAAAACACTTATTATCCAGAGCAAATAGTATATCAACTGTAATTCTGATGAGAGCAGTTTCTGTCGAAAAACCAGGTCTATAAGCAGATTGAAATTTGTCATGAATGTTATTGGTTGCTAGATGCTCATTTAACTGCCTAGCTACTACTTTTTCCAATACTTTGAACAAAAATGATAAATGACATATTGGTCTATAATTAGCAAGAGTGTCCGGATCTAAATTGTGGCGTTTCAATAAGGGAGAAATGATGGCTTTTTTAAATTCCAAGGGAACTTGTAAAGATTTTAGGGAGATGTTAATGATGACAGTAATTGCATTAATGACAATAGAACAGCTTTTTTTCAGAAGAACAGCAGGAAGAGGATATAATTTGCAATTTGTTGAGTTTAATGAGTGCAGAATGTTGTTTACATCAACAGTGTTGATAGGATTAAACTGGTCAAAAGTAGTCCCATCAAAGACCACATCATTCTTTTCAGGAGCACAGACAGCAGATTGACTAGCACTTAAATCTTGATGCAACATAAGAATTTTGTTTTGAAAAAAAGCAGCAAATGCGTTTGGATGCTCATGTGCAGGACAGATTTGAGGCAGTTTATTTGATGAACAAGATTTTAGGAATTTGCCAACTATTTGATACAGTTTCTCGGTGTCTTTTTTTACACGTTTTGATGTTGGAAAGAATAAAAGATTTTTTAGAATTGTACAGCAGTTTATTGAATTTAGCACTTTGCTCTTTCAAAGCCAGTTTGTGAGATAATAATTTTGATTTCTTCCACAGTCTTTCTAATTTTCAACATAATTTCTTAGCATTTTTCAGATCAACATTATACCAAGCAAAAGTAGTGCGCATCTGAATACGTTTCTCTGCAATAGGAGCTAGTGTGTCCAGAGCCTCAGTCATAACATTGTTGTAAAGATTTACTTGTGTATCTACATCTTGAATCAGTTGAACAGATGATAGCTTCTGAGTTATAGTATTATTTAGTACATCAACATCAATGGCTTTCAAATTTCTGTATTTAATAGTTTTGCATTTGGTTGATTTAACAGAAAGAGCAAGCTTGCAAGTTACAGCAAAATGGTCTAAGGTTTTTCCAGATATGGAGTCAGCTATAAAAGTCTCATGTACAGCAGGTTTTCCAGATAGTAAAGTAGAAGTTTCCAAAGTTGCTACAAAGTCTAATATATGGCCACATACATGTGTAGCAGTGTCTACATGCTGAAGAAAATTGTGAGAATCCAGTAACGAAATAAAGTGCTTAGGGTCTGGTGAATTTGAGTTTTCCAAGCGAAAATTTATTTTCCCAGTTAATAAAATATCCTGTTTTAAAAGCATTAAATGATTAAGATAATCTTCCCAGTCCTTAAAAAATGAAAAGTTTGAGAAGCCATTTGATTTTGAAGGTGGTGGTCTGTAGATGATTCCAATAAAAGTTACCTTGTTGTTTAAAGCTATACTGCAGTTTAGGGATTCAAAGTTGGAAAAATTAATTTCTGTAAAAAAGTATTCTTTGACTGCAATAGTATCTCTAAAAATAATAACCAATCCACCTCCTCTTCTGCCTGCACGTGGTCGATGAAATAATTTGTAGCCCTTGGGGATTAGCTTGTTCAGCACTGCTGATGCGGTGTGGTCTGCAAGCCATGTTTCAGCAATTGCACAAATATCAATATTTTTGGAAAGAATGAAATCGGAAATTGCCAAAGTTTTGTTGTTGACAGATCTAGCATTTAAACCGCAGAAATTCAAGAAGACACACTTACATTTGTTTCTTTCACTCGGTCGGTCCATAGATTTGAAAAATTACTTCTTTTGAATTTAATGCTCCGATGTTGAGCAAGGTGGAGCTTGCTGGTTTGAGCAAGTAAGGGATCACTGGTAATGAAAGGAATTTTATGGCTTGTCTTTTGTCGGGTATCAGTTCCTGCTCTGGTTCCTCTTCTGGTTTTTCTCTTTTTGTTGATTTTCAGTTTTACAATAAGTTGCCACACTGAGGATGCCAATGATTTGGGAGCATTTTTCTTTAAGCCAAATAAAAATTCAGTTGTTAGTGGCATGGTAGCCTACAGGCCTATTACCATTAGGCTACCTATTTGCAATGGTGGGCCATTACCAGTAGACTACAGCTGGTACGCTAGAGAGCTCATTTTGATAATTTCTTGGGAGTGCCAGAGCAGCCAGTTGTCGGCGCATTACAACATTTCTTACAATTGCAACATTTCTAATACTAATATTAGCCAACAGGCCTATTAACTTATTCAGTAGGCCTAAAACTTATTCCAAAATAAATGTACAAAAAAAAACACGTGCAAAAATAAATATGCAAAAGTTTTTGAACATTTATTACACCATAATTTGCGCAGCTTTTTTTTGCATATTTAATCAAATAGTCATTTTAATTAAATAAACAAAAATGTATGCCGTAGAATAAACCGTTGCAAAAATAAATTGACACAAAATTGTTACAAAAAAATTTTTTGCCCAAAAATTTTTGACACAAAATTTGTTGTTGCAAAAATAAATCCTCAAAAATTTTTGTGGATTTATTTTTGCAACGTCATTTTTTGCATCAAAGTTTTTTGCATTACAGTACAATTGTTTGTGTCACAAATATTTGTGCATTTATTTTTGATAGCAAAGAAACAACGCACGCCGAAATAAACGCGCGAAGTTTTTTAACGGAAAAAATGTTGATGCAAAATTTCTTGTCGCAAAAAAACGCAGCAAAAATAAATCGTCAAAAATATTTAACTATTTAGTTCGTGTCTATAATGATAAAGAGTTTGATTTATGAGGGCGGGAAAATACGGGTGAATGAACCTTTATTTCCTAGCCCAAAGAGAGGTTTCATAAGCGGGTTAATACCTTACTATAGGCTGCCATACAGCCCGATGCTTTCGTCTTAAAGTTCCAGTTTTTTATCTTGCCGGTACCTTCCTGCCCGCATAATTTCAACCCTTTATCATTGTTGACACGGACTAAATAGTTAAATATTTTTGACGATTTATTTTTGCTGCGTTTTTTTGCGACAAGAAATTTTGCATCAACATTTTTTCCGTTAAAAAACTTTGCACATTTATTTCGGCGTGTGTTGTTTCTTTGCTATCAAAAATAAATGCACAAATATTTGTGACGCAAACAATTGTAATGCAAAAACTTTGATGCAAAAAATGATGTTGCAAAAATAAATCCGCAAAAATTTTTGAGGATTTATTTTTGCAACAACAAATTTTGTGTCAAAAATTTTGGCGCGAAAAACTTTTGTGTAACAATTTTGTGTCAATTTATTTTTGCAACGATTTATTCTACGGCATATATTTTAGTATATTTGATTAAAATGATTATTTAATTAAATGTGCAAAAAAAAGCTGCGGAAATTATGGTGTAATAAACAGAGGTGGAGTCGAGGACACAAGGCTCGAGGCCAAGGCCAAGGACACAAAAAAAGCTCGAGGCCAAGGCCAAGGACACAAAAAAAGCTCGAGGCCAAGACAGCCTTTCCGAGGACAGACTCTCTCGAGGCCAAGGACAGGAATGCTCGAGGCCAAGGCCAAGGACCAAGGACACAAGCTGCTCTGCAAAAAAAAGGTCTTCACAAAAATTTTTCAAGCGATCTCCAAATAAAAAAAAAAAAGGTTTTCACAAAAATTTTTCAAAAAAGGTCTTCACAAAAATTATTCAAGCGATCTCCACAAAAAAACGTTTTCCAAAAAATTTTTCAAGCGCTCCACAAAATTTTAACAATTCAAAAAATAGTGCTGTCCTCGAGCCGAGGACTGGCCAATTTTTGAGGACTTGAGGCCTCGAGGCCAAGGACTTGACCTTCAAGGCCAAGGACTTCAAAATGTGTCCTCGAGGACGTCCTCGAGGCCAACGACGTCCTCGAGGACTCCACCTCTGGTAATAAATATTCAAAAACTTTTGCATATTTAATTTTGCACGTGTTTTTTTTTGTAAATTTATTTTTGTACATTTAATTAAAATGACTATTAAATCAAATATGCAAAAAAACATTGCACAAATTAGGGTATACAAACGGCGCCCCACAAATAGTGCTTTTTAAAAATCTAACACCATTTCGTCATCAAGGAAAACGTGGTTTTCTTGTCATGCAAGATTCTCATAGGGTTATGATTTTTTTTTAATTTCACACTACATGTACATTTCTGAGATGCAATAATGAAGTATGATCTACATACTACAGTAGATTGTATTGCGACAAATTTTGGGATCTTTTCATGCACACCTGGTAAGGTAGTCTCCCACAAAAAAACAAAACAAAAACAATCTGCTTCAGTTGTAGTAGACGATTGAGCCCTGTTTTTGTATTTTGGTTTATTTCGTATTTGAACTTACGGTTGCTTCATCGGGTACCTTGTAAAATCATGGTAAAAGCGATTCATCAATTCAACTTTGTCCTCTGCGACAAGAAAGCAATGGTGGTGTTCTACTTTCGTCAAAATTACATCACTTCAACGTGACAAATTGCATAGATTTTTATGATGTCGCACGCATCGAATAACCTTAAAGTCTGTCTACGATCAATCGCCATTAAAACAATCAGTGGTCAAGTGAATAGAGCGTCTGCTAATGAAGCGGTTGTCGGGTCAAACAAAGACCTATGAAAATTTTTCTCTACAGCTTTCCTGCTTGTCGTGCCGCATTAACTTTATTTTACACAAGTGGATGGGATTTTTTCGTGCTAAATCCCTTCAGAAAAATGATTTTTGCTCCAAATCAATTTGAATTTGAGTCAAAATTTATCACAAATAACTTCTGAAAATTTGAAGTTGCTGAGGCAACGGAAATTTTGAAATTTTTGAAGCATTTTCCGAAATGTAAGCATTTTTTGCGAATATGTAACTTAATGACGTCATAAGACGCTTTTGTGACGTAAACAACTTGACTTGGGCATTTTATAACTTAGAGTCAAAAACAGAACGTTTATTCAAAATTTGAACTGCCTGTGACGTCATCGCAAAAATGTTGTCGTTTTTTTGAAAATATTTGTGTGACCTCACAACGATGACATAATCAACTCAAAAATCAGTTTAGTTTTTCGTTTGTTCTTTCTTTCTTAGTTTCCCACTTTTCCGTGAGGGTTGCGTAAAACCAGTTTTTCGAAAAAATATTGGTAAACACCAACCCGCATACCAATTTTGACTATTCAGGACTTTTGGTTTAGAAGTTAGATAAGACGGCATTTCTATCACCCGTGTAAAATGCGTTTGTCAAATATCCCTTATAAAATAGGGTTGAAAAGGGACAGTGTAAAGCTTACTCTGTGTGTACTGGTCTGGAGGACAAGTGGCAGCTTGACTTGAAGACCGAAAGTTCATTGGCTGTCTCCAGTTTGAGGAAAGTAAGAAAAATTTATTCATTAGTCTTTTCAATGCTGTTTTAGTTGTTTATTAACAAGTTACTTACTACAAACCAAACAATTATTTAGTATCACCTTATTCGTATTTCAGCTTTTCATCACTTCGTACCTGTAAAATTGTGCATTTCTAGATTGCCGAATAGTAAAGAATTGCATATCTGGTTGTATGGAAATTTTGCTGGAGCGTTTGTGTTGCCTTTCGTGTTAATCTGCTACTTTTATGGAATGATTTTAAAAAAGACAACAGCAGCCAGCTCAATTCGCGGTAATAAAAAGAGGGTGAGTGCAGTTGCATAAAAAAAGGTCTAGATCTTGTGTACACTTGAAGTAACATCGTAAGTATAATAAGCGGCATTAACCATATACTTTGTTTTACACCACGGTTGCCCAAAGGTTTTGAGAAACTTTTTCCGAGGTTTAGCGGGTTGAACAATTCTCATAAAACGTCTGGATAATTTTTATCCCGATTCAGGCATTCCACCACGATTCTGCAAAGAGAGGGGCTTGAGCCAAAAGTTAAAATATTTTAGTTATTTCGAAAGCTTGTTAAGCAAACAAGTGGAACTCAATCGCAGCGCAGAAAGAGGACTGAGGGCAAATCTACCCTGTCGCTGGACTATTTTTATACTTTTGGAGAAAAATAGCCATTTAAAGCCGTTTGGATTAAGGTAAATTTTGCTCGTTTTTAGAGTAATTTGTAAAAACTAATCAAAGCATCTAACATACGAAAGTCATTTGAAAGAATTAAATTGTCCAGTCTCTTTAATCGCCTGCTACAAAAGCCCTTTTTATCCTCAGGTCAAATCCAAAACACTTTTAAAGGCATTAATTTTGGATTAAATGTTTTACGTGACTTGGTTAAAGAGGGGAGAGGCTTCTGGTTGCGCCACTGCCCCGATTGGTTTTATAAGTTTTGCATCGTCCTACCAAGTACACAGCAAAAACAGTTTTGCTAAGAAAGCGCTAGGTTAAGCTAAAATTTCTCCATGCCGAAGTTTGTACATTATCCAACACCCGACGTTTCGTACAAACCGCTGTGTGTAGAAAATGCATAATGGAAAGCATCTGGGGTCAAAGCCCCTTGTCGCTGAGCAATTTTTGCAATTTCATAAACTAATAGCAATTTTGACCCCTTTTGAAAAAAATTTTACGCATTTTTAGAACCAATTTAAAAAATTGAATTGCCAATCCAGTTTATCTCCAAAGCGGTAAATGTATAAATAAGAAAACAAAAATATTTACACCGTAGCGTATGTAGCGGCCAACGAAAGTCAAATTTGCTACTTTCCACCATGCTCGTAGAGGTGTTATTAACCAATTAACATTCAAGAGTCAAAGAACAATAAAGTCTGAAAAAAACAACGTCAACAAATTTGAAAAAAACATTTTTTGGTGAAAAACTTCCAAGTGTATTGAAAGAAACTTGTAGTAAATCTCGAGACCAGTCGTGGGCAGCAAAAACTTGTTCTACGGGCCGCACTTTGGGCAGCCCTGTTTTAAACAATTGCACCTCGATTGCGCAGTACTAACAGCCTCACAACTTTTACCAAGACTAATGTGCCTTTGGTTAAAACAACGTGCAATATGCTAATAAACAAAGTACGCACAGAGCTGGACAGCGCTGTTTCGAGCTTTTAGCTATCATCGGCAGCCCTCAGCTTCTCCAACAAAGTTATTCCCCACCTGGACAAGACGTGGAAGTCGTTATGATTTCCCAGGAGTCGACCACGAAGGACGTCAAACTTTTCGAAAACATAGTACGATTGTGCTTTCAGTGAAGGCCTAAAGCCGAGTGCACTTTTTCCTTTTTTTGTATAACTTTTCAGCGTTGCTTCTTAGAATTTTTGCTTCTAACTGTTTGCTCCTTATTTTGAATGAACTTTTTACTAGAACTTAGAAAAACAAGCAATGACTTTTCGACAGTAATTTGTGATCTAATATTTTGTTAAATATTTGCACAAATTGAATCGAATAGTTAAGGAGCAGTTCAGATAAATTTAGCAAAACAACACTAATTAAAGCTTAAGCAAACCATTTTAAAATCACTACTATGAAATAACTTCGCGAATTCACTGGAAAAGCAAAAACTCTCCAGAGACCAAAACAAAAAAACTAACGCTTATTTAAGGCCATCAAAATCATGAACAATGAGATGTCAGGTTCTCATGGTAATTCTGGTATGACACTGTACCTGACTAACAAATTTAGCTCACACTGAAGTTATTTTTCAGCGCTCCTATCAGCGCCGTGTAACGATTTCTGTCTTCGCCTTAGTCAGTTTGTTTGGCGTCAGTTGGCTTCCTTGGCATGTTTATCAACTGGTAAAAATTAACGGAATCAACTTAAGTTCAGAGCAGTGTGAAACCCTACGTGATACTGTGCGCGGCATGGCTTATCTCAACAGCGCTTTGAATCCTTACTTTTACAGGTAAATATGATTTAGGTTCACTTTTGTGCGGTTTTAAGAAGAAAGATGTATTTTTCTACAAAAAAATGTACTGATAATATCACTTAGTGTATAAGGCGCGTAGTCAGAAATCTGCAATAGGGGGGACAGCCCAGCAGCGCTCAAAAAAAAACTTTTTTTTGCAAGAATAACTTAATTTGGGCATACGTATTTTGATAAGAATTAATGCTTTTAAAACGTGGCACAGAGGTTACCTTTGTGAGAGCACGACTAAACTTGGTACATAAATGGACTATGAGGACGGTGGCAAATGGGATACTTTCAGTCCTTTTATTTGCTTACTGATAAATCATTAAATCCTATGAATCAAAAAAGCTCACAAAACTCAGTCTAATTCGGCTATATTTTATAGAAGACAATTGGGGGGAGCTAATGAAACGGGATTCGGGAGATGTGATTGGCAATTATATAATTCTATATATCCCCTCCCCCTTGTCCCTAAACTTATAGTTTTTGATGACATCTAATTTGTTTGAAACGGTAATCTGTAAACGATAAAATTTGATTGCTTAAGTTCTGGATTTTTCAACGATTTTACTAATTAGCGAAATAGAATTTTGACAATCTGGCAATGTGCCGTTGTGTTTTTGGGAAAGACGCTTTATGCTTATTTCCCACTTGAGCGAAGCAGTCTACCCGTTGTGGTGGCCTATAGCCTGACGAAAGACTTGCGAAAAGAAAACAAAAAGGGTGCTCTGTGTTGGCGTGGTTAGACAGACGCAAAGTGCCTGTTTCATACGAAAGAACAAACAACGAACAATTTTTGACAACATAACCCCCTAAATAAATGTTTCAAAAGATGCTTTAGGCCATTTTTCGTCCATTTTTCTGCAAAAAATTGGCACTGAACTGCTAAAAAAATAGTATTTTTCTTATGCTGCATTTTGGTAAACAGGCAATAGTGAGGTAATTGAGCTCCCAACTCCGCTTCTTGGCTACGCTACTCTAGTGTGTGCTGCAGATTTATTGCAACTCAGTTTGATTTATTTGAGATACACAAAAGTGAATCATAACACTATAAACGATTGCTTGCACTTTAACGTGCTTGTACAGCACACTTAAACAAATTTAATTGCCATTCCACTGCCATTTAATCACAGTAGATTTTTCTTAAAAATTGGAGTAGAGTCACAGACCAATGCCAATTCCTCCTTAGACGTAGCCAAGAGGAAAGGGCCAGGAATCCCCCCCCCAATCGAAATGCCACCAACAATAAAAATGTGACAAAACAGCCTATTGTTTATTCAGTTTTAGTTTGTTTTTTTGCATTTTTCGCGTGCAATAGTACACGCGTACAACAGTACGTACCAATAATATTAATGACCAGGTGGCCCGAGCCCCCTCAATTCAGTTTTTACCAACCAATTTAAATGTATAACCTGGGTGAAATTAAGAATATTTATCCTAAAAGTTGCTACCTCAGACCCTCATCTGACCTTTCCATGAACGTAACGCAATAATCAGAGTCGGATTTACCACATAGCACAATGCCAGGGACCCAGCGCTCAGATGCTAAGACTTTTTTGGTCTTTACCTATATTTGGCAGGAAGATATTGCGGAAATCCCCAAATTGCCAGGGTCCCCGGGCAATAACATGGTGTGTAGGCTTAACCACCCACTGTGCCATTTTTCAATGACAATGAAACTCCATCTCGTCAGTTTTTGCGCAACAAAAAAACTTTAAAAAATAAATTAAAGGAATACTCATTGAACAAATTATTGAATTTGAATTTCTGGGCCTAGGCCCCCTGGACGTACATGTACTCCTACAACTGGTTATTTTCATGGCAAAACAAAAATCTCTAAAGAAAATCTTTGAGTGGATAATTATTTACTGATAAAATATTGCAGGTGGCATACCTTACTTCACACTTCCTGAGCCAAATCACTTACATACTGTAAACCCCAAAACCCAAGATCTTGGACGTGTTTTGGACTTAATTTGCAAGTAAAAAGAGGATTGAACAATTTAATTTTTTAATTGGCTTTTAAATGTTAAAAATCTAGTTCTTTTAAATAGCTCAAAACACGTGTGAAATGTGATCCCATGGCATTAAAATAGCTTTTTTTCTGAAAAACTTCGAAAAATTGCTCAGCGGCTGACAGCTTCGTTACGACGCCCCCATTGCATCCAGTATCTGGAGGCTCCTTTCCCAGACCACCGTTTGTGATCATTTTAAGTTACACTACGTTACTCAATAAGTCTTTCAATTTAGACGTTTTCACTTTCTAATTTTTGGTTTACGCTTTCCCCTTTTAGCAAAATCCCGGTTAAATGCCAAACTTGGCCACAACTTCTGATTTTCCATTTAACGATATCTTTGCTCCACAAAAAGTTTCTCTCTCGAAAATTTCTGATGACTTCATTGAATGTGATTTGTTGCTTGCCTCCCCTCTCCCCCCAAAAAAATCCTGGCTACACGCTTATAAATGCTACTAAGAATTAGTTGCAATTTCATAGTGATTTGATTCTTAAAAATTAATTTGCCATACAGTCACAAACAATTCGCGGTGGATACTACATTGCTTTGCGACCCTATTAAAACCTCAATGCAAATCTGCAAATTACAGTAACTGAATCGCTGCTATACTCACTTATGTGTGGAAGGGGCTTACTGTATCATAACGCTCAGTTAAAGCAAAAGATGCCGTAAGTCGTTTATCGTAAACAGTCGTTATGATTCATATGCTTTAACAGTTTAGGATGTCAAACCTGGCAAACATACGTTTATTTAATGTAGTGGCATAGCGAGCTCGGAAACATGCATGCTATTTTAAAGCTCTTGATGTTTTGGGCTGATATAATAACAATTTTTCGTTTTAATTTCTGATGATACCGGGTTCTTCGAAAGTCTATAAAGTTTGAGATTCATGCTGGCAATTTTGTCGCAAATTCTTTGCGCTGCAAATTGCATTACACATTTGGAAATTTTGAACACTTGGAGTTCATAACATTACTGTATGTGCAAATGTCACTAAAAAGCTTGATAGCTTTTTCTGTTTTTGCTAACTGATTAAAAAATCGCATCGTTTAATTCATAATTAACTTAACACTAAAGCCGCATTTACACGGGCGACTTTTTTGCGTGCGATTTTTTGATAAAAATGGAACTGGCAAAGTTGCATTTACTCAACGGCGGTTTTGATCATGATAATTGGGACCTTACTGATGGAAGTAATTGTCTTAAGTTGGTTTCATACCAATATTGTTATAATTGAAAACTTTAGAAGAGAATCGGTGCTGCGATAAAAAATCGCAGTGAGATCAGTTCCGATTTTGTTTTAAAAAGGTTTAGAATATCACTATCGGAATGGAAACAACTTGAGACAGTCATTTTCAGCAGTAAGATAACTTTCATCACAATGAGAACCATTATTGAATAGATGCAACTTTGCTACATCCATTTTTATCAAAAAATCGCACGCAAAAAAGTCGCCCGTGTAAATGCGGCTTAACGTTCACAAAAAAGTATAAAGTTGCACGTAAACGATTAAACATTAAAGCTCTGGCCTGCAAACGTCAAAACATCACTATTAAATTGTTATTAACATCATAGAACAAGCAAGTTGCTGTGTAGAAATTGCCAAAACTAATCATGCGATGAGACGTCTTCTCTAGCCAGGGGAGCAAATCTTTGTTGAGCATTGGAGGGGGGTAATTTGCAATTTTACCAAATTTGCCCTATTTTCAACATTGGGGGGGATGAACCTCGACCACGATTTTTTTCAGGTGAGCAAATTAAGTGAAGAGCAAAAAAAAGTCTTCACCGAAAATGGAACACTTTTTTTCCCCGAATTCAGGTAAAGACCTAAAAAAAGGTCTTCACCAAAAATGGAACCAGACGCGTAGCCAAAAATTCGCAATGGGGGGTCTAATTTTTGGGTTTGGGGGAAGAGCCTCCAGCCGCCGAAGGCCAATAGGGGCTGGGGGTCTGGGGGCAAAGCCCCCAGCCGCCGGAGGCTCGGGGGTCTGGAGGCGGAGCCCCCAGCGATCGAAAATTTTGAATTTTTTTGCAAAAATAGCTTAATTTTAGGGCTATTTTAATAAAAAATAATGTTTTTTAAAACGTAGTATAGAAATTGGCAGCGTAACATGATTCAACTGGTTGCATTAATGAGCTATGTGGGAGGTGGCTAATGATACCATTGTAGTTTTCTTGTTTACATGCTGGTAAATTACAAAATTGTTTTATTCAATAAAACTCACTCAGAGTAATTTAGTTCGTTTACATTTTATAAAGAAAAATAATTGGGGAGGCTAATGGAAAGATATTTGAGAAAAGGGATGGGTAGTTAATTATTACTGAATTACTGAATAGCTTCCCCCCCCCCTCTTCCCCCTTATTTCTGAGTTTATAATATATTTGTTGATAAAACTTATGTTTGGCATTTTTACATTAGCGATCAAATTTGAATGCTTATTTTTGGGCATTTTTCGAAGTTTTCATTGATTTGTGACTTTTATTTTTGACAAATTAGCCCCCCCTGAATATATGTTTCAAAAGATGCTTTAAATAATCACTTTTTAGTCCATTCCAGCACAAAAAACAATCTCAGAAAAACTAAAAACGTGGTATTTTCCTTATTCTGCGTTTTGGTTGACAGGCCGATGGGGAAACGGGCTATAGCCCCCCCCCTCGCCTAAGCTGCTGAATGGAACACTTTTTTCCCCGAATTTAGGTGGAGACCTGCGCTCAGATGCACACCAGAGTCAAATTATTAGAGGGGACGCAGATGTAGATCATACTCAAATTATTGGGGGGATATATCCCCCCATCCCCCCCGGTTTCGGCACCCCTGTCTCTAGATCAAGTGGTAGAGCAGTGGATCGGTGATTCAAAGGCTGCAGGTTTGAATCCTGTGGGAAAACAACTTTTTTGCATTGCGTATTTTAAAGTAGTTGCCGTTCTAGTGACTCTTCCCTAGGCTTCCGTGCCAGTAGCCTTTAGGCCGGATAGCACGTAAACAATTAAACATTAAAACTTTGGCCTGCAAACGTCAAAACATCACAATGAAATTACTATTAAAAAAATATCAACTTACAGTATAAACTATGACATTGCATATTTTAGTAGCAAACTGTTTATCTAGTAAAATCGATCCTTCGGTTGGAAATTGCTCTATTTCGGAAAATTGTTATTTATAACCGACAGCATATTGGGGGAGACGGCTTTGATGTGTTATAGCGTCATACTTAACCACTTAACATACTAATTATTTAGACTGTGGGGGTCAAAAAATGTCTATTTTTTTATTGCTTATTCAGATTCTATTGCTTACATAGATCAGTTTGATATACATCTTTTTGTTCAGAGCCAAGTAATTTTTGAGATACTTACACTTGAAACTTTACATGTTTTGAAAAAACAGTACCCAAAAGCAGTATAAACGACACATCAACACAACACAAAATTCAATAGTCCATCAGTATAAAAAGTCCATTAGGGTGCAAAGTCCTTCACATTGCAGCCCTGATGTTGAGTGACTATTTCCAGACACCTCCAAACAAAAATTATCCAATATGCTAAAGAACATGCCGGCTTGGCAGTGCATCCTTGGCAACGAAGGTGATCGGTGGGCTTAAGAAGCTATTAGTTTCAATTATTTTTTGCTTGTGGGTATTTTGCTGCTAGCTTCCATTATGTCATTGGCTGGAGCAGGAACTGCGACAACATGCTTACCTTACCTATAAAATCTTTTCAAACCTGCACAAGAAAGTACAGTGCAACAAACAATGCAAAATCTACATAAACTATTTGCCGTCTTAGCTGGTTTCTTTTGAAGCAAATCTACAGACTTCTAGACTAGTTCTCACAGCTCTCCAGGAGCTTTTCCTGCATTTAAACACATCATCTATGATCAATCAACCATAAGCTTCTATCTAGATGTCGCATATTATCAAAACACACAAAAACGAGGACAAACGAATATATACGTTCAATATAAAGCGTATTAACACACAAAACGAGATATCTCGGGAATGCATTTTTAAGACAGAAAAACACAAACCGAGATATCTTGGAAATGCACGTTAAGTGGTTAACAATCCAATTTAATTATGGAATCTAACGTCTAATTTTATGCCGCAAGTTTGCAACTCCTTGCTTTTCCTTCTACTTGTTCACCACCAACTTTATGAAGGCCCGGCGTTGCAGAGTAGAGTTGTAAGTCGTACTGAGCTTTTCGGTAGAGGTCGGGCTGGATTCGGACTATTAACAAAATTAACAAAATGTTGGGCTTAATTCGGATCTGATATACGTACAGCAACTTGCCTTGTGTTTTTGCTACAAGCGTAATTAAAATAACTTAGCAACTCTGCATGATGGCTTCATTTAAGCATCAATACAAGAATTATTGCACAATCATTAAATTATGGCGTCATCATTTAAGAACAATAAACTGTTTGTTTTTTTTGTAGCAGTTTACGAGCAACAACCGTATTCATTTTTTAAACCAAACTTAATTTTCGTTTTGTTTTCGGGCTTCATTTTGGCTTTTAATCACTTGTCGGGATTAGGCTTAGGCTTTCAGGATGGGGACGAGTTCGTGTCCGTACTAGTCGCCCGTTTACAACTCTGTTACACTCATAGGCGTAGCCTGGATTTTTGATTGGGGGGGGGGGCCCAAACCACAAATCACATGCAATGACTTCATCACAAATGTTTGAAAAAGGAACTTTTTGTGGGACAAAGATATCGTAGAATGGAAGATCTGAAGCGATTGCCTGATGGCACTTAACCAGGATTTTGATAAAGGGAGAGGGCGAAAACTAATTGTTAAAAAGTGTAAATGTCTAACTTAGGAGACGTGTTGAGTAAACTAGTGTACTCAAACGTATCACAGACGGGGATCTGGGGGCGGAGCCCTCAGCCGCCGGTAGCTATAGGGGTCTGAGGGCAAAGCCCCCAGCCGTTGGGCGATTTTTGTAAGTTTTTGGAAAAAAAAGCTATTTAAATCCCATTGGATCACATTTCGCACAAGTTCAGAGTCATTTCAAAGAACTAGATTTTCAACATTTCTAAGCCAATCAAAAAAATTTAGTTGTTCAATCCTCCTTTTGCAATTAAATCCCAAAACACGTTTAGAATCTTGCATTACGGTGTAAAATTTTAATCGTAAGTGATTTGGGTTATAGGGAAAGTAAGGCACATTGCCTCCTGCAATACTTTAGCAATAGATAATGATCCTCTCGAAGATTTTTCTTGGAGATTTTTGTTTAGTGATGAAGTTTACCAGTTATAGGAGTACATGTAAGGTCAAGGGGCCCAAGCCCCTTCGATTGAAATTCAGTAGTATGTTCAATGAGTATTTCCCTATTTTGTGCGTAAAAACTGGCTAGGTGGAGGTGAATCGTTATCGAAAAAAGGTACAATAGGTGGTCACACTTACTGAACATGTTATTCCCGGGCCGGATTTAAATTGCGCAGGGCCCCTGGCACTTAGGAGATTTTTGCAACATCTTCCTGCCAAATATATATGAAGATCAAAAAAAGTCCTACTATCTGATGGCATGGCCCTGGCACTGAGCCATTAGGCAAATACGGCGCTAATTATTGTATTAAGCTCTTAAAAAGTTTAGATGAGGGCCTGAGGTAGCAACTTTTAGGACAAAACTTTTGATTTCACCCTGGTTATACGTTTAAATTGGTTTGAAAAAAATTGAATTAAGGGGGTACGCCGGGCCCCCTGGTCGACAGTATTATTTGTTGTTAATTACTGTTGTACGCGTGTACTGATGCACGCAAAGATGCTAAAACAAACTGAAAATGAAGAAACATTGCTTTTTTGACAAATTTTTGTCATTGGTGGCATTTTGATTAAGGGGGCCCGGGTCCACTCGGCGTCTCCCCTGGCTACGCCAATGATTTTGAGACAAGATCGCTCCCCTAATAAGTTCTTTCACACAAAAAAACAAACATTTAAATCAAAATTAAAATAACATTTTTTCCAAAACGAGGAGGACTCGAGTCAAGTCACTGGACAGTTTTTTGAAACGTCCAAGAATTGCATGATATTATTATGACGTGGACATGTGGTCCTTATTATTATTTCTTACTTTTGTACGCGTAAATCCTAAATTAAAAAACACTGCAATTCCGGACAGGGACAACATACTGGCTATGCTCTCATTATATTTATCATTGGTAGTTTTTCAATTGGGGGTTTGCATTACCGCCTGTGTTATAGCATCAAGTTTATGATAACTTTAAACGAGGGCCTGGTGTGGCAACTTCTAGGTCTAAACTTTTAGATTTCTCGCAGTTAGGTTTTGCATATAAATTATTAAAAATTTGAATTAAGGGGCCCCTGGCCCGGAAACCTTGGTCGTCAGTCAGGGGATCTGGGGCTCCCTGGTTGCCAGTTAAAGGCCTCAGGGCCCCTTGGTTGTCGGTTAGGAGCCCCGGGCCCCCTGGTTGTTACTTAGGGGCCCTGGGGCTCTCTGGTTGTGAGTTAGGGGCCCCGGGGCCCACTGGTCATCAGTTAGCGACTCCCGGGCCCCCTGGTTGTTGGTTGTTTTCCCGGTGCCCCCTGGTTGTTAATTAGAGGCCCTTGGGCCCTCTGGTCGTCAGTTAGGGGGGCCCTGGGGCCCACTGGTTGTCGGTTAGGGGCCCCAGGCCCCTTGGTTGTTGGTTAGGAGCCCGGGGCCCCCTGGTTGTTAGTTAGGGGCCCTGGGGGCTTCCTGGTCGTGAGTTAGGGACTCCGGGGCCCCCTGGTTGTTGGTTAGGGGCCCGGACCCCTTGGTTGTCGGTTAGAGGCCCCGGGGCCCCCTGGTTGTTGGTTGGGAGCCCTGGGGCCCCCTGGTTGTTAGTTAGGAGCCCCGGGCCCCCTGGTTGTCGGTTAGGGGCCCCAGGGCCTTCTGGTTGTTGGTTGGGGGCTCCAGGGCCCCCTGGTTGTTAGTTAGGAGCACCGGGCCCCATGGTTGTCGGTTAGGGGCCCCCTGGTTGTTTGTTGGGGGCCCCAGGGCCCCCTGGTTGTTGGTTAGGAGCTCCGGGGCCCCTGGTTGTTGGTTAGGGTCCCAACAGAGACCCCTGGTTGTCGGTTAGGGGCCCTAGAGCCCCCTGGTTGTGAGTCAGGGGCCCTTGGGCCCCTGGTAATCAGTTAAAGGCCCCAAGGCCTTTTTTTGTCAATTAGGGCCCCCTGGTTGTTGGTTAGGGCCTCCTGGTTGTCGGTTAGGGGCCCGGGGCTCCCTAGTTGTCAGTTAGGGGTCCTCTGGTTGTTGGTTAAGGGCCCCTTGGTTGTTAGTTAGGGGCCCTGGAGCCCCCTGGTTTTCAGTTATGGGCCCCCTGGTTTTCAGTTAGGGGTCCCTGGACCCCCTGGTTGTCGGTTAAGGGCCCCAGGGCTCCTTAGTTGTTAGTAAGGGCCCCCTAGTTGTTAGTAAGGGCCCCCTAGTTGTCATTTAGGGGCCCCGGGACTCCCTTGTTGTCATTAATATTATTGTTAATTACTGCCATGTGCGTAATTACTGAAAAAAAAGCAGCAACTAAACATCGCTAGGCTTTGTTGTTATAATTTTTTGCGGTTAGTGGTATTTTGATTGGAGGGGGCTTGGACCCCCTGCCCCCCCCCCCCCCCCCCCCTGGCTACGTCTATGGTTACAGTGCTCAACAGCATCCAGCAATACAAAGGTTACTAAATTAAAAACAAATTTAACCGAAAGGTTAAAAACACCATCTTCTCAACAGCTATTTTCATGACCGACAAGAGGTTTTATAGCTGTGGATTTCGCAAGACAGCAATTTAATGCGATAAATTGCAAAATTCTTTGTCAAAAGCAAGATTTAGGTCTTTTCTGACCTCAAAACTTAGCTGAAGACTTTGTAATCACTAAAATCTTTTGCTTTCAGTTTCCTGGGATCCAATTTCCGAGATGGTCTAAAAAAGTGGTTTTTAAAGTGTTGGTCGCGGAGAGTCAATTAACTAATCGCGCAATTAATGAATCGATTAATGGATTGGATCAAACAATTTGCATTTGTAATTTGGTGTTTCGTATTTCCGATACTGCTGTTATAGTTGAGTGTTGTAGTGTTTAATATTTCACAATGTTATTGGTCCAATTATAGTATACAATTTAATACAAGAGTAGTTAACTTAGTCCATTTAGCAAAGCAAAAAGACTTTGTGCTTCATTAATCATTATTATCGTGAAAGTTAAAATAATTTGTGAAAGTGGGACCATAGATTAGCTCTAAACAATCAAAATCGCTACCATTTCAGCTAAAATTGAAATGAAGGCAGGAATTTCAGTAGCAAGCGGAGATGCTTGGCAAAGTTCAATTTTATCATTCCTATTTAATCCACTTGATTGATAGTAAGAAAAGTTTTTAATTGCATGCAGTCATGCTAATATAGTTTCTAATTTTTCAGTAAAGTCCAAGTTTTTGGATTTTAACGTGAGGTCACAGTGATTGATATTTCTGTGTTTTACATTATAATTGATTTATTGTTTTTCGCAAGAATCTGGCGTAATTTATGCAACTCCTCTTTCTTGATCAACTAGACTAAATCCACAAAGAGCACCTAACCGCAATAAAGAAATAGATTAACTACAGTATGAAACTTACTACTAGTTGCACTTTAGTGCCAAAGTCGCCTTATTTTCTATTGGTTAGTAAGCAACATATAAATTTTGACAACATTTAAGCTTGGTGTAAGGTTATTCAAATTTTTAATGTACACATTCTACTGCTTAGCACTGGATATTATGGTAACGCTGTAGGAGAGTTTCTGAAATATTTTGTTAAATGTTTTTTTGATATTTAGCAATTTGGGTTAAAAAGACGCTTCTCAATGCGATCGACCAGCTCGATTGAACAACTTGTGAACTGTGGTGATCTGAGCGATTTTGAAGCTGTGTTGGTAAAGAATGTGTTTCATTTGTGGGTTTGTTAGACAATTGTATTGAGCGATCATCGTTGGATGACTGCTACAAATAAACGCACTAACTACTCAAAGCCGCTAAAAACTCAGCTACGAGAAATTGACTAGTATGAAATGCAAAAATGAATCTTCAATTTAATGAAATGAACATACGATACCGCTTTTCACGGACAAAGGTCAGCCTGAGTTGTATGACCGCACTATCGTCATCAAGTTTTCTCACAATACCACTCATGCTACTTGTTGATTTTCAAGCAGAACTGATTAAAGACAGTCAAGTCTTATTTAAAATAGTTAAATGTTTTAGCATTTGGTCTTAGCTTCGTCCATCATCAGTAACGCTTCTCAAAACGTTCAAAAAATTTATGGTTGTGAAAAAGACTTGACTGTTTTTAATCAAATTAAGTAAACCTGCCATGCAATCAGTATTCAAGCTGATTCTTTGTCTTATCTTTAATTATTTTAATTCATTTTTATGGTAGCCAATATCAAGCAATATAAACTGCACTTTACGACACCCATTGTTTCCCATTGTTTGTACGATTTGAAATAAAAATGGAAGAATATCGTGTCACACACTATTCTAGTATTCTGATAATGGCAATAACTGCGTCATATATTTCAATTAACCCAGACGCAGAAAAGAAATTCGAACAAAGCACTTTATTGTTATGACATGTTAATGTTCTGTCTTCTTTTCTTTGATTACCATATTCTCAGAAACTTGTTGATACTCAATCTTCTGAAATAGTGCTCGATAATACACAAATCCAAAATCAAAGCAAAATACGACAATAAAAATCACAACCGACAAGTTTGACGTCTTTCGTGGTCGACTCCTGGGAAATCATAACGACTCCTACTGGCAGTTAGGTGGGCAGATCAACCACCAACCTTGCAGCTAAAAAGCAGCTTGAGTCATGAGATGCAGTAAAGGTTTGTCCAGTTCGGCCAAGAGTCTTGTCCAGCTGGGGAATAACTTTGTTAGAGAAGCTGAGGGCTGCCGATGAGAGCTAAAAGCTCGAAACAGCGCTGTCCGGCTCTGTGCATCTCATGACTCGAGCTGCTTTGAAGCTGCAGGGTTGGTGGTTGATCTGGCCACCTAACTTCCAGTGGAAGTCGTTATGATTTCCCAGGAGTCGACCACGAAGGACGTCAAACTTGTTGGTTATGATTTCCGTGGTCATACAAGGGGAACCCTTGTAGTAGGGATAGCCTATGGCTGTCCTTACTACAAGGGTTCAGCAATTTTTCACTTGTTTTTTTAAGTACCACAAGTGAAAAATTGTTTATTCCCTACAAAGCCTCTGCCGCTGTGCAAGCCCCTAAGGTTTGTCCAGTTCGGCCAGAGTCTTGTCCAGCTGGGGAATAACTATCCAGTTCGGCCAAGAGTCTTGTCCAGCTGGGGAATACCTTCAATTAAAGAATAAAAAGATTAACATTGAAAACAATTGTGACATGTAGTGTTCTGTTTGTTTCTCGTAATTTTGTAATAAAAAAAAAAAACACAACAGCTGGGGAATAACTTTGTTAGAGACGCTAAAAAAAATAACTATGTCAGAGAAGCTGAGGGCTGCCGATGATAGCTAAAAGCTCGAAACAGCGCTGTCCAGATCTGTGCATCTCATGAGTAAAAATCACAGTAAAGTTTAAGAGCACAACAGCCTGTTTTGTCCTAAGGAATCATCAAGTTTTTCTGTAATCTTATTCCTTTTGATTCTTATTCTTTTCCAATAAGATTACAGTAGCACCTGATGGGTCTTTGGACGAAACAGACTGTGGTACTTTTAACCTTTTACTGCAATTTTTATTGTTTTGCCATATTCTTATATTAATTTCCATCAAATTCCAAATATTGGACAATTTATTAAGGCCTTTAAAAGTATGAGCGAGCAAACAAATTCTCAAGAAAAAGGAAAACTGATAAGGAAATTTGTTGCTAATGATGAGTTGGTGATACCAAAATCCAAAAAGCATATAAAACATTATTATTCAGTCTTTCCAGCAGAGTGGGAGTCCTCCAAAACGTCCTTGGCCCCTAGGGCACATTTTGAAGCCCTTGGTCTTGGCCTCGAAACTCAAGCACTTGGCCTTGGCCTTGAAGGCTAGAAGTTTTCAAAAATGTCCTGTCCTCGGCTTGAAGACAGCATTATTTTTAGATTGGTTGAAAAGGAAAGTAAGGAAAAAAATATCATAAACTTCTAGCCCGTTAATTTGTGTCCTTTCCTTATTTTAAAAATATAATGTAATAGCCAAATCATAGTTAACCATGTTTTGAAGGAGCATTTAATTCAAGTTCTTTAATGTAAACCAAAATGTTGTGAACAGCCTAAAATGCATTTTTACTAAATTTGAGCTTTCTACGTTTTGCCGTTTTCAACATATTACAGTTTAAATTTAACAATTTTCCTCTTACTTCATTGTCGCCATTTTGTCAGTATTGTGCTAACAAATTAACTTTTGAAAAGTTGGCTTGAATTCATATGAAGAGCAGCTAATTTTTAATTCTGATTCTTTACTTTGCTTTGACAATAACGATGCCGAAAACTCTTACTGCAACTAGCAAACACGCAGTAACTTTTTGAAATTTTGTTTGTAGTAGACAATTCTTGCAAAAATTTGAGAAGAAAAAGCCTTTCTAAGGAGAAATCTAAACTGCCATATCTTGGGAGCGAAAGCTCAAATTTGGTAAAATTATTCTTAAGATCTGTCAAAAATTATTGAGATAAAACCGAGCAAAAACATTTTTGACCTGAATGCCCTTTTAAATGAGATTGTGTGAAAGCTTTAATCGAATAATGAGGTGGCAAAACGCTGTGTAAAATCGTTTTTCTATTGTTGCTAATACTTTCACTGCGGATGGTACAAACAGCAAAGCATCAAAACCAGTCAGGGCCATGTAACAAGAACGTGGGATCCGCACACAATACGTTTTTGAGTTGCTAATGCTTAAACATGACCGTACCTATCTGAGTTTGGTTTTAAATTAAAGTATTATGCGCATGATAATGAAATGTGATACAGTTAGAGGGGTAGCCTATGTTAGTATATCCGTGACACAACTAATAAAACTTATCTTGAGAATGCCAACTTGTTCTGAAAAAAGGCGAGTGAAATTTGAGAAAAATTTGCTTTGAGATAACAAAGAACAATTCTAATCACTGGCAATTGTGGTCTGCTGTAGCAAAGCCACATCCGTTGAACCGATTTTGTGTGAAAATTGCCGCAAGTAATCTCATATAACAAACTACTTTATCAGAAAAAACGCTTAATGAACAATTTAGCGAGTGCGAAATTATATATAACTATAATTGTTCGAATGCCAGGAAAGCTGTGCGCTCACTTGATCTCTTATATACGCGACGTCATGAAGATGAGGAGGCGAAGCTTCCGCGAAAAATTTGGGCGTTTTTAGAAAAAAATAATGATGAATAATTTTCACGTTTTTACAATTGCCATCCTTTTGAAGGCCCCCGAGACAAACCGCAAATGTTACCAATGCCTTCCACTTTAATACCACCCTGCTGGGATTCTCAGGTTACTTTTTGCCGTTATATACCGTATGATAAATTTTAAAAAGTTTCTTTTGGCTGCCGAAACGTGTTCTCTCATTAATTGATAGGCAATATGCATTAGAACTTTAATTATGCTGAGGGCTGGTGATGAGAGCTTATACCTCGAAACAGTGCTGTCCAGCTCTGTGCATCAATGACTCGAGCTGCTTGAGGCTGCAGAGTTGGTCATCTAACTGCCCGTGGAAGTCGTTCTGACGTTCCAGGAGTCGGTCAAGAAGGATGCCAAGCTTGTTCAGAGACGAACGTGTTATCTTAAAATTTAGTTATTCTCCTTCACGAGGCCTTAGTTGTTTATTACTAAGACACCGCTACTGAACGTAATCACACAGCTGCTGACGAGCAAAACTTCAGAATAATGCTCGTTATTTTTAGAAGTTTCTATTTTTCGAATAATCAACAAAAATTTAACGAAATGCACTAGCTTTAAGTCTTTTGCGCTAAAAATGATTGAAATTTGTCGACCATAATTTTTAGAAAAATTGCGTCCCTGGTCCGTGGCTTTGGCTTGAACTGTTTCTGTCCTTGGCCTCGAAAGGGTCTGCTCTCGAAAAGTTAGTTCTTTGCCTTGGCCTCGGAATTTTTTTTGAGTCCTTGGCCTCTAACGTCGGGTCATCAAATCCACATACGCTCTGCAGGACACGATACTTTTGATTTCTACTTGAATAGATTTATATTTTACATGATGTATACTTCTTCCATGATATAGGCAATGTAGCTAATGAAACGAGTTAGGTGCACTTTTGAATGAGGAAAATCAATAACGTGATATCAAATTAAAAGGATCCGGTTTCGTTTAAAATTTTCCTAATAGAATGTGGTATTTTATTGCTAATATGTATCATATCAGGGAAGCTATTGCCAGCTACTTTGATGGCAATGATGACAAAAACTTTGCTCATTGAAACATCCAATTTTTTCGCTCCAATCTATATATTTTGCGGAAAAGGCATTTAAAAGAGAGACACTGCTGCATCTTATGTATAATATACTTTCACAATACACATACCGATACCAGCTCTTGGTTTTTATAGTACTATACTTCCTTAAATGTTTCCTGCATTTCCAAAGCTTTTTGAGTTTTTGGCGTCAAACAGCTTAAGCTTAAACTTCTAAACTCGAATTAGTCGAATACATGTTCCTGAAACTACAAACAGACCTGTGTTAAAGTGTGTAACTGTCAAGCATGAGTTGATGGTTTCCACCAGTTTTCCCTAAGAAAATTATATTCCCCCAATCTAAAAACAGAAACTGAGTTATGAAAAAAGAGTTACTGTATGTTCAAGCTTGCTTATTGAAGTCAAAAATAATCGGAACCAGAAAACTTATAACTAGAGCCATTTTTATTTTGACCAAAAAAATTGATTTTGACTTTATTTTAGCTAAATTTTGACATTAGTTTGACTTAAACTGTTTTGGGCTTATTGAGCTCTGCATTTTGATTTTTAAAAAATATTTTGTTATTCGTAATTCCCGAATTCAAGTTTGAAGAAGGTAACCTTCTTTGCTTTTTCTTAACAGCATTCACGAAGAAATTTCTATCAATCAGTCTTGCGATGAAGCAACCAAGCGATGCATAACAAAAGCCAAGAAATCTGCTCCCATTTCCAAAACAATTACACTTTTTTTTTTATAACCAGTAAATTTTGGGCTGAAATTGGCTATTCTTAAATTTTCACGGATTTCTGGCCTCATTTGTTTTTAAGTTTTTATAGGAAAATAAGTTGACACAATTTTTTCATGCTTGCTAAAAAGTTGTGTTGTGTAAAAGTTTGTCGATTGCTAAAGCTGTGAAAGCAAAACCGTGGAGTTCCAAAGATTTCAAAAATCTGGTTATTTTGCTGTGATATGCGGTGCTGCGCAGAAAAAATTGACTTTTTGAAATCAAATCTTTTATTGTACTCGCTGTTACGCCGAAGTGGGTAAAGAGTTGGCGAGGCCCATATCCGCATCATTGCGCCTGTGGGCAACACAGCTCTTTTCGAATTTGTAACGGTGGCGAGTCGTTGGCAACCTTGTGTCGGATTTGACCAGCCAAGATTTGAACCTCCCGATCCAGAGACAAACGCGTTACCGCTCGACCAAATGGCCAGTAAAGCGTCTTTTTGATTTTTAAATTTGAGCATACTGCTTTTAATTATTTTATTCATGCCGATGCTGGCATTCTTAATTTGTTCTTTGTTTAAGAAAAAAGAGTTTCGCGTTATTACAGTGTAAAATTATTTTAGAAAGAAGTTAGCTCAGGCAATTGTATTGTGATATATTACAACTATTTGCAGAAGTTTGAGTAGCAAAACTTCATTCAAGCATGTATAAATTTGCTAATAAAGTTTCGTTGGTGCTCAAATATCCAGAAAAACGAAGAAAAAAAACTTTGTTTGCTTTTGAATATAAGTTTTGATCACATACAATTTTTAAAAATTTTGACCTAACCCAAAATTTTGACTATATTTTGACTTATAAAATCTACCTAAACTGGCTCGAGAGCACCCAAAAGCATTGTTGGTATACGTTTGATGATATAATAAGGCTCTGAAAAAATTTTTAGTTTATTGACTTTTGCGGGCCATACTTATTACATCGTCTAAACAAAACTCGATCAGAAGGATTCTCTGAAATTGCGAAAGTGCAGTTATTAAGATTTGTGTTACAAAATACGATGGCCATTTCAATTTGAAGAGAACACGACTAAGCGAAAAACTATTCCAAAAGAAAGTACTCTAAAGCCTTATTTAATCTTTAGATCCGGGTTAGCCTTGAAATGGCCTTGAAATAGTGAAGTAAGTGCATAGGAAACTTTACAATTTTGAAGGTAAGTTTTGGAAGGGAAATGAAAAGAATATTAATGGGTTCGAATTGAAGATTAATGTATATATATGTTATTGTTTTTTTTGCTGTTTCTCCTACATCTAACTTTCCGCTCTCTTTCCAAAGGGAAAAAATATTAGGTCTACATTGCACTCTTGTTGAAAGTTTTTATATTGTATTTCATCAGACTAACTGGTTCGGTATTTGACATTTCGTTCAAGATTTAGAGAAATTTTTCAGTACAAGCAATACCTAAATTGGAGGGGGGACGCGTCCGGCCGAATATAGTCCCAAATTGCGGTGAAAACCTTTTTTTTTGGTTTTTACTAAATTTCGGGGACGGTACAACATAATTTCCACTAAAGTACTTTGGCGTTCTGAATGTGTTTGATCAAGGCTGCTGGAAGCGTCTCCCCATGCAAATTTTACTGTTTAAGTACTGAGTTCACGGAAAATTATGTACTTGTTACCGTTGTCAAAATTCTTGTCAACCATGATAATAACTCACTTCAATTTGTTGCAACTAAAACTTGCCCAAAACAAGAGTAAAAAGTCATGAACTTGTCAATCTTTCTATAAATTATCATCAAGTGTCTTTTCTGTTGAATCCGGTCCCAATATGGAGCAAAACCGGTTGGGCTGATGAGGTAAAGTTCATCGAATATAAAAAGTATTCAGTCTTACTCTGTAAGTCTGACTTGTTTGCGCATGAAGTGCTTTCTTGTAATGAGAGCAATATGTTTCTAAACCGCCGATGAACTTAATGCCGGTAGAGTTGATGAGAGCAAACATTCTTGAAGTTCAAAGTTAATTAAATGTCGTAGACAGTTTACTTTTTTTGTATCAACTTTTTAAGTCATCTTCACTCTAATAATGGCTCTGATTAATGTAGCTTGATCAATATGCAGATTTTAACTTTCATAATATTCTCATGAATAATCCGAAAGCATCAAATACAACGGATAAGCTTTGTTCAACCATCAAAACCTTTTACACCCAAAAACTGGGTCAGGCAAGGCTTTTGACTCATTTGTATCTCTCAGGGTAGTGTCTCTGCAATCTGAGTCAACAAAGGCATCATTAAGCATTTTAAAAAATATTCAAATCAGCAGAATATGTGATACCTGTAGCCTAGTAGTAATAGGCAAAGTTACTGCACGCAAATGCTACTCAAGGTCGAAAAAGTTATATTGAGAATAATTGTTTGTAAGAAGTTAATTAAACCTCTCTTGCCTTTTTTGTACGTAATATAAACGCAAACAAACAATATTATTATTGATAGGCCTGACCAAGGGCCGAGTGCGACATGACAAAGCGCAATACCGCCATTTATTTGAAGCAACATTGAAATTATCAAAGTCGCTAGTACAAAATCTATCAAAGGCTCGTCTGAAAAGATATGTCATCAAATTGCGAGTGCATGTGAAGTTATTTTTGTGCATCTATACTTTTAAAAAATTACTGAAAATGGGCAGCTTTGTGCTCAATAAATGATGTTTCAAAAAAACTATTTGCAAAAAACGATTGAAAAATAAAAGCATTTACCAAACCAATAGGGCTGTTTTTGACTCTGCTGTATATTTCAAGATGTAAATCTCCATCGAGTCTGATGTAATTGACTCCGATAACACTTTAAATATTTTTGCAGTGTTCAATTGAAATGTACTGTACGTGTTGAAATTAATGTACTCGTCTGAGGTGAAGTCGAGGACACAAGGTTCGAGGACAAGTACACAAAAAAAATACGAGGCCAAGGCCAAGGACAGCCCTTCTGAGGACAGACCTTATCGAGGCCAAGTTCAGGAATGCTCAAGGCCAAGGACAGCCCTTCTGAGGACAGACCTTATCGAGGCCAAGTTCAGGAATGCTCAAGGCCAAGGACTTCAAAATGTGTTCTCGAGGACTCCACCTCTGGTACTCACATGTTCTTCATGAACTACAGAAAGCTGGCAATGAGCATGATCATCAAGATTGTTGTTCTGACCTTGCCTTTATAACGCATTTTTACTCGGGGAAGCAAATCACTTCTCTTCCGAACTCTCCAACCAGAAATTGAAACATCTAAATAGCATTTGGATTTGGTTTTTATCTAATATATATCTATATCTTTTTTTTTGCAAAATTTAGTTTTAAAGTGATGATGTCTTTTTAGTTTATTTCGTCAATTTCTGGCCGAAGTGCCTTCATAAATGCATCAAGTCTTGCAAATAAGTTTGATATGTCACAAGCCAAATCGACGACGACACATAACGCTTTGTGCCGTCATTTAAGCTCACTGTTAGCGCAGTTTTGAACTCATGTTTTCAGTTTTTTGGTGTTTTCAAATCTCTGCCGGATTATCCAGTGTTGCCATGGGCGTATTTTCTGGGTGTTCAAGGTGTTCAGTGAACACCCAGCACTCGCTGCAAAGCATCGATGTAATTATTGACCAATATGAGTTTTGTTCTACGTTTATTAATATTTTAATTTGGCACATTGTCTCTGTTTTATTTTCCTCGCTCTTTTAAAATAAATAAATTTATTCGCTGCGCAGTTTCGGTTGAGTGACTTTTTACTTATCGTAAACTGCCTGTTTGCCTTTTTCGTATCGCAAAGGTGTTCAATGTTGAATTTGAACACCCTTGTTGAAATAAAGAGAGTAAAATGAAAAAGATAGGAGTGCGCTGGGAATCGCTTGTAAAAGATGCGACCAAGGTGTTCTCACTAGCATGTTGAACACCCTCATAGCTCAAAACATTTGAAAGCCAATCCAGCTGTCACGCAGCAAGGTTATTGTTAGTACAAAATTTATTAATTCAAAATCCAAATAAAATTGTCTTAAAAAGCAAAAGATTATGTCTTGATTGATCTCACAAAGTTAACTAAAT
Source organism: Trididemnum nubilum (assembly GCA_963965965.1). NCBI lineage: Eukaryota > Metazoa > Chordata > Ascidiacea > Aplousobranchia > Didemnidae > Trididemnum > Trididemnum nubilum. Next base: position 36,148,930 of record OZ014474.1, read on the forward strand.
CAATTAACTTACCGAAATATCATTTTGTGTGACTGGAAAAACGCTTAGAAGCCCTTACCAGCTTTTCGTCAATACACGATACTGTATATTGGTCGCAAATTCGCAGTATTATTTTTTATTTTTGTTACATTGTAATAAATTCGTGCTAATAAAATGGAAATCTGTTACTTGAGTTTTTGGATTAAAACAAACATGCATCGATACAAATGCACAAACTACAAATCAACGAAACACCAAACCCGAAAATTAACGAACCAAAACTTAAATCAGGGATGTGGAAGCGGCAATTTTTGAATCGCTTCCGCTTCCAGCTTGATCGCTTACGCTTTAAGTAATTTTCGCTCTAAATTGTTTATCTTGAAAATTTTTGACAAAGCTTTTTCCAGGTATGTCAAAATTAAACGTTTAAATCTATCATCATCTCTTTAATTTTATCATCATGTCAAAATTAAACGTTTAATTCTATCATAATATGACACAAAATATGTAACAGGTTGACATTGCAAGGGTCTGAGCAATAAGCATATAAGCTTAGCCAGAAATTCGGGTTGGGAGCGGCCCAAAAGCGAAACGTACAAATACATTGTCATGGAGTTTAGGTAATACTATAATTTTTCCAACCGTTTATTGGAAAATTTAAAAAAAAGGGCAATTTTTCATTGGAGTCTAGGAATGAATTTTCAAGGGCCAGGGAGTCAAGATAGTAATGTTTTAATCGCATCGGCTGTAAAGTATAAATTTTTACTTGAGCAAAGTGAGACACCTAGGGCGAAGCACCAACAGCCTCGGAATTTTTTAGATAAATTCGTTGTGTCGTTGCTTTCAATTGAAAATAGACTTTTGCTCCAACTGCAACAAAAGCAGTTTTTTTTATGATGCAGTTTCTGAAAAGTTCATCGCTCAAAAACGAATAATTGAACTGTGCTACAGATGAATTGTTTGTTCTTTTTTGCAACTTACAGCTTAAGAGTGCAAGTTGCGTTTTAATAATTGCTACGATTTTGAAGATGAGCACGCATTAAGAATCCTTTTGAAGGCATAGCACTAACCTAAACTTCGCGGTAGCACAATAAAAATTAAATATGAGAAATGCGCTGTTATTTGAGCACAACTCGCGTCTTGTGTTGAGTTTTGCATTTTTTTGATTTTTTTTCGTTTAAAAACTCTACAAACATAAATTTAAAAAGAACGTAGGGCAAATTCTTTCACGCAGGTTTTTAGTTTTTACAAGCACTTGCAGAATTTGCTACGGCAGAGAAAGGGAATCCGAGCCATTGCACGTGGGGATGATCAAAGTTGTAATTGTTTTCTGATATATTGCTTAGACTTTAAAATGTTTGTTTTTAGAACTAAAGTTACTTTTTTGCTTTTGACCTCAACGCACTGTGTTTCTATTGACCTTTCAGTGTTGTTCGTTTTATTGCTTCGCATTCCGAAAAGCGACTGTCAAAACAGCTACTTTTAAAGTACTGCGACTTTGTTAGATTAGCTAATTCTGCAACTCCAATCTTAATTTTATACTTACCGTAACTAGGCTAACTCTGACATTAACCTAAGAAGTCGCGATTTTTGCAGTCGCTATTCGGATCGTTTCGTATGTGGCTTTAACCGTTTTATAACATGTTTGTTATTTACTACATTCAGATAACAAAATCGCAAGATAATTTACGTCATTATTACTAGTTTGCTGTTTTTCATAAAATTGCAGCTTTCACACCATTTTATCGTTAATTTTCTAAACATTTTATACTCTTTACAATACAAAATACAGCAACTTTGACCATAAAAATTTTTATTTTTGGGTTAATAGTGCTATAATTACTTTCGAAATGTCTCAGTGTATTCGAATTATTATTTATCGCAGTATTGGGGTATAACTTTTCAGTCTATGCTTCAGTTTTGAGTTGGCGCTGGTTTACAAGCTACTTTTTGTTAGTTTGATGCAAATTTCGGTTTCGCAAAATTCGGTCAGGCGTGGTCCCTGGTCTTGGCCGTGTAGTAGTTTGAGCTGGAATATTTTTTCTCTGGAGCAATTTGCTGCGATCTAGCGTCAAATTGAATTTTGGCGAAAATGCCGTGGCATGCGGTATAGTTCAGACACTTTGAACACACACTCATACTTAAGCACGACAAAGGCACAAAAACATTTGAGCATAGACTCCATTTGAGTAAAGCTAAAATGATTATGATTCGAGTTTAGTTTTCATTGAAAATTTAGATTTCAATTAAATCATTTTTGGTGAAATAAAAGCTTTCGATTGTTTTCATAAATCGGAATTCTATTTCACCAATCGTATTTTACAGTGGTAGTTTTTGCGTACTAAAAACATAGCTGACTTAACTAAGTGCATTTGAGTTATTTACTTATTGTTACGAAGGACTGAAAATAGCTGATGCTGATGAATGAACAATATTGAACACCCAGTAAAATTTTCTCCCTACGCCACTGAGTGTTGCGTTTTTTATTTTCGACCTTTTTTTGCGTTTTTGTATAAGCCAACGTAATGAAGTGATACTATATAAGCCTACACTTGACCTTTTTTGAGCATAATATTTTTGATTTCGCTGTTTGAAGACAATCAACTATACTGGAAAGACTGTGCTGTATTTTGAATGACTGCTGTTTTTGAGATTGGCGACTGTATATTAAAAGCCAATTTTTGGACGCCAGAACGGTTGAAAACCGCCATCTTGCACTCTGGCTTCAACAGTTTGACCGCAAGCAGTTTGACCGCCAGTTTAAATGCCAGCTTGCACGCCAGTTCCAGCAGCTTGATCAACTGACCATCAGCTTCACCATACCACCATTTTTTTCATTTGATCAATCAACTGAAGATATTTTTGTTTTTTCAGAATTTGGCTTTATCATTATATAACTTTATATTTCCATTATAAATTAAATCAAATTGCAGTATAATTATATCTTTGATGTCTTTCTATTAAGTTTCTATCAATGTTTTCAAAGGCAAGTTTTCATCTAACATTTGACCGTTACGCTGACTTCCTACCTAAATTGACATTTTGGTTATGTGCCTGTGCCACGGCTCTAAGTTTGGGCTCTTCCTTTTCCCAAGCGACAAGAAGTAATCAGGGGTAATTTGGAAATAAAATAAAACGCTTTCTTGAATATACGTCATCGTAAAAAACGATAAGGAACTTTTCGGAATAAGATATTATTAAACAGTTTTCAGTATTAAGTAAAAGAAACAGAATACATAGTATTTGAATAACGTTCTCTTATGATTAGTTAACGGATTACGTGGTAAATCAGCTGCATTGCTGCAATGTCGCAGAGGTTTAACGTGACTTTTTGAGTAATAGCTTCTTACGACATTGATACCATGACGATTTATGTCTTTGGTTAGACAAGAGACATTAATTCGCAAGTTTTAAATATAAGTAGTACAAAAAACGTGCAGTAGTACAGTAGGTATGTAAATTCCAAATAAATATTAAAAGATGTAGGCCTAGCCTGGCGTGCCACCAGGATTTTGCGAAGGGGGGGCTTGAAAGTTGAAGTTCCTTGGTTGGAAATATGCCTCACTTAAGCAGACTGCAGACCAAACTGATGTAAATCAGGCGTGTCACAGACCGGGGTCTGGGTAAGGAGCCCCCATCCGCCGGGCAATTTTATGATTTTTCTGGAAAAATAGCCATTTTAACGCCATTCGGATTAATTTCGCTGACTGCTTCAGTAGCAGACGCTCTATCCACTCGACCACTAATCGGTTAAGAGTGCAATGCATGGGGCTGAGCATTTCAGTTGTTCAACTGGATCCAAATCTTATCAAATTAGTTCTTTCAAATGGTTCAAAAAACAGCGAAATTAATCCGAATGGCGTTAAAATGGCTATTAAACCAAAGACTATAAAAATTGTTTTTCACGGCTTTTCTGCTTGACGTTCAGCATTAAAAGGGACAATGTGAAGCCTTTATCGTATGTGGTAGACAGGTGGGCAGGTGGCAGCTTGACTTGAAGACCGAAAGATCCCTTCGCTGTCTCCTGGCCACGGCAACTTGGTGAATAAAATGTGATTACAATTACGATTAAAGTCAAGTCTAAACATGTTCAATCACATGCATTTTTGGTTTAAATGATTGCGTCACTGAGCCTAGCAGTTTTGTCAGTAATTTTTTCACTTTTTTGTAATGTAAAAGTAGCAAATCTGAAACTGTGTAAACCAGAACTAAAAATATAACAGTACTAGACACGTTTACAGAATTGATATCGATAATTTACTCAAAAATCAAAGAGTTGTTGATAGTCGATATCAGAAACAAAAAGCAAAGACTACAGATTAGAATCAATGAATGCTGAAATGCCAACAAAAACTTTTATTCTGTTTTTCATTAGGATGCACTAAAATTTTTGCTGTATTGATCATTAAATAAAAGTTGTGAGAGGAAAAACTGACCGTAAGTATTAAAGCAGCACACATCGCCACAACGCATATAGCCTATTTGCTTAAAACAGAAACATGCTATAGAATGGAATAAAAAATACTACGGTTCTCTAATGCGGATAAAAAGTACCCTTTTAGGCATGGGCGTATTCTCCATGCATGCAAGGCATGATTGCATGCCTAGTTATTTTGCCAAAAACAAATCATGATAATTTAAACAAGTACGAGTAAAAATTTAAAACCAAGTCAAGCTTAGTTGCCACAGTTACAATCATTAACTTTCACGACAAATTAGCAATAAATAGTCTCGCTTTAGCTATTGATTTCGCTTTTAGCCTGGTTTTATCATATCGCTAAATTGCAAAAAAATAATGGCAACACGCATGCAATTTTTACATTGCATTCAGCGGTTTATGAGATTTCTACGTTTCGATGAGATTACGAACAACATTAAATAAGTTTGAAAACTTTGAATGACGCATTGTTCGCTGCAAAAGTTATTTTATGCGTCTAGTTTCGTGTTTTGGTAAAATGTAGTCTGTATTTTTAGTTTAGATTTGTAACAGTAAATTAGCTTTTAACAGGCCACAAGCTATGCACCAAAGCATTCAATGTTTGAAATTGCTTGCGTGTTGTTATATATTTTATGTAATATAGCGGTATGCGAAATGCGAATCAACCAAGGCGTGATAGCCGGTAGGAACTAGCATTAGGTTATGCAATTCAGAGTGTGCTTTGGATATGGTACTGTTTGCGCTATTTAGGCTAAATGTTGGGTAGTGAGAGCAGTGCCGTTGCCAGAGCGACCGAAGTGAGAAGGCACTATCCGAAAGAGGGGGAGCACTAAAATAAAGGGAACTTTTGCACATAAAAACTGACATTTTACGGCTACAAATTATGCTCTATTTTAGCATTTTTCTATTCATGTTTGAAAAAAGTGACGTATGCGACCGGCAGCTTTTCTTAGATTGTTTCGCATCCGGCCCACATAATTGCTTGAAAAATCTTGTCTGCAGCCGTGAATGCGACCAGAAGCGCAACCAGGATTTCGTCAAAAGAAAGGGGGTTGAATCAAAAGCAAATTATTTTTGCAAAAAAGTCAATTTAAGCTCCGTGCTGAACAAACTGATGCAACTCAAGCACATGACAGAGGGAGCCTGGGGGGCAGAGCCTCCAGTCGCTTGGCGATTTTTATAATTTTGTGGAAAAAATAGCCATTTTAACGCCATTTCGATCATATTTCGCACGTTTCTTAAGTCATGCGAATAACTGCCGTAAATTGCTAAAATTTAAAAGTCATTGGAAGAATTAAATTGCCTAGCTCCTTCTGCTCCTCCTATTCTTCAATTCAAGTCCAAAACATGTTTAAATTGTTGTATTTTGGGGTTAAATCTTCTAAAAGATTTGTCTAAAAGGGGCTGAAACCCCTTTAGTCCCTTCTCTGCGGATGCACCACTAACCGCGACCTAAAATAATTTTGAGTGCGCTCTAAAAAAACAAAAACAGCTGGTCTTTAAAAAAATGTTTTCACGTATTGTTTCAGGTCATAATCACTAACGAAGTACCGGTCACGATTTAATAGGCTTGCATCTCTATTTCGCGACACATCAGTAAAGGCGTGGCGATGAGACTCATTATTGCATCACAATTTTGAACAGCACTTTGTGGCCAGTAATTTCGCAAAGAATCAAGAAAACTTCAAACTAGAATTATGTATGAACGCTATTACCCTTTTTTCCAATATTGTCTGTTGTCTTGTCGTTACGTGATCGTCGTAATGTTCAAAAACGTATTCTGAGTCAAACAAAATGGGGGGCACAAACAGCTGTTAGGGGGGGCACGGCCCTTATGGTCCCCCCCTCCCAGTAGTGACGGCACTCAGCGAGAGTGAGAACAAGATGTAAAATTTGTAAATAGGGAGTAGCCAGTAATTTGAACCAGTAGGCCTATTTACTGACTATGACTAGGAAAATCTGCACTCGGTTTGCAAAAAAAGTTCTTAAAAGACTATCAATAAATTACCGGTAGGTTGTTTAGCTTAACTGTTTCGTTTATGTTTTACTGGTTAGTAAATAAACTAAACAAGGCCACACCTATAATCAAACTTGTATTGGACTAGGCTTGAGCCTTCCAGTCTGCTTAATGTTGCATAGCATCGCTGGTTGTTGCCAGGTTACGATACCGGTATGTAATCATGACATCAGAAAAAGTGGCTATGCATTTGGCTATTCAGCATGTTGGCTCAACTTAGTACTACAATTAATGCTTTTACCTTACTATTATTAGGCCTACTTTATCATTAGCCCAGTACGGTATGGTACTGGCTACTGGCACATATAAATTTCTGGGTGTGTGTAATAACACAAGATAGACTCGTACATATACACATTAGTATGTACTGGGCAGAGGAGGCCTAGACGCAATACCAGACATTTAGCAGTGCAAGTTGTTTTTTTTTTTATTTCACTGCCTGATAACTAATGACGTCATGAAACTGATGCCTAAAGCAAAGAAAAGGAGATAATCGATAAAAAAATTGAAAGCAAAAAACATGCCATATTCGATAACAGAAAAGCAAAGAATTTAGTATCGATTATCAATTTCTAATTGATAGTTCCAACCCTACACATTTATTACTGGCTGGGTGGTTGCTCACAATAAAAAGGTACTTTCAGTTTCATGCCTGGCTTTAAGCAAGAAAATACGGTGGATTGTTACGATCTCTGGAAGAAAGCAAAGAGTTAAATGACGTTGGACTCGGTATGCCAAAATGTTGCTTTGAGAGGGCCAGCTAGTCTAGAAGTTTGTTTGCTGTTTTTTTTTTTTTTTTTTTCGAAAAATACAGGATAATAAAAACATAATTACAACAATGCTCATAAACAACAATTAAGCAGGAAAATTTTATACATCTGAAAATGCCCAATAGAGTAACAGAAGAAGTTAAACGAGGACTGAAGGCAAATCGATATGGACATCTAAAGTTAGGGTATTAGCTTAATCGTATTAGCAGAGGTGGACACAAATAACATTTAGCCAAATGCGCTGCACAACAAGCGCTACGACTTTTTGAACCATTAAAAGCGCTCCGCAAGATGCGCAATTCAATTTTTTACTTTTTCGAAGCGCAGCGCGACTTTCGCAACAAATTTTTTATTCAGTTTTTTTTTTAATTCAGTTGCACAACTTCCGCAATTGCGGAACGGGATTTTCGTTTCAAGTCAAAACCTAATATAACTTTCGGAATTAAATTTACAAAACAAGATGCAAATTCCGTATTTTTGTGATTTTAGGCTGTAAAAGATCAATAATATGCTAAAAAATATAGGCATTTCACGATTTTAAAATTGAAATGAAACAAAATTTAGTGCAAAATATAAAATTGTGCTATGAACAAAACAAAAAAATTGAAAGCGCTGCGCAATTAATCTGCAACAACTTAAAAAACGTTAGTATGCAATACAACTTCTGCAAAGTCTCAAAATAAAAAAATTAATGCTAACCGCAACTTTCGCAATTGCAGAGGTTGTGGATGTTGAGCTTTGCATCCCTATGCGTTTTATACACTAAATTGGTGTTAACCTTTTTATTTTTGACCCAGCCGTTCCAGAAATATCCTACTTCAAATTCTAGCTTGGGGTCTCTCTAAATATGATTTTATTGGCTACCCTGACGTTGATAACATCGACGACGCCATCTTGACTCTACTTTAAAACGACGCCGCATTTACAGGCTAAGCCACAGCGGCCTTGTAACCGATATATAGGTTAATATAAGCCTCTGTGGGCTAGGCTACTCCATTGAAACATCACAGTCGCCAAAAAAAATTATAATTAGGAAGGCCCTTACGTGGTGTTTGAAGTAGAATATCTCTGGAACAACTGGGCCTAGAAGAATGGAGTCAACGCCAATCTAATCAAATACAGTTACCCTAACTTTAGATACTCTTATTGATTTAGCCTTCAGTCCTTGTTTAAGTTTTTTCCAAAAAATATAGAATTCATGCCCTTTTAATGCAATGGAATGGATTTTACAAAACCAGCAAAAGAACAAAAAAATGGTAAAAGCAACATGATTGGCGGATATCTGGACATTTCTACAAAATCTACCCTAGCATTTCAATGTAGGCTTAATGCAATTATGAGTTGATTTATTTATTTTTTTTTTTTTTTTGTCTGACTGTCTAGATTTTTAATTTGTTTTTCGTTGCATTTTTTTATTGATCTATTTACTGCTGTGCCAGCTGGAAGCAAAATCAGCACGCCAAAAAACATTTCTCAATAACGCTGCATACAAATTTGTTGAACATATGACACAAATCAAACAGCTCCATGTCAATGGATGATTAATGGGAATATTTATTAAAAGATGACAACTGCAACACGACAACATGCCCATTGCCCAGTCGTTTTCGAATTTCCTTAACATTTTATTTGGTAGAACTGCGAACTTATCACTAAACATATTTGACACATGAAAATCTTATAGCAGAGCGGAGCGCAGTGGGCTTACTAAATTTGCGCATTGTGAAAAGAAAAAAACGGTCAATCAAAACTGCTATAATTCAAGTTACTGCATGTATATCAAATTATTCTGATTTCTTTAAGATAACTGTTCTACGAACACCGGCGCTTATTTTCATTTTGTTTTGGTATAGAGTTGACTTAACAATACACGCTGCGTTAATTTTTACAATATTCTACTGTAATTACAAGAAAATATAGCATCATTGCCTTGTGAGCTTATGGTCGATTTAATGTAGTCTGTTCAACCAACAGACAAGTAATTAATTTCTTTTCTGTATCTCTCGTATAACTATCACAAGGGCCATATTAAGGAAGGTCATAAGAGACATTTGCTTCGAAAAAAACTCCAACCCCTTCTTCGACAAAAGGTACTTTAACTCAGAAAAAAATTATTTTTCAAAAATATTTACTTTTTTGTACAAAAAAAATTACGTTTTTGGCTGATCCACTTGTGATGTTCAAGTTTAGGCTTATTTGCATTCTTCCTCACCGAAAGCAATTTTGAAGGTTTGTCAAGAGTTAGCCTATATACTTTGCTAGTTATCAGATTCCCAACACATTGCTGCCAAAATCCAATTTTTCTTCAAAATCCAACCTTAGATAGGTTAAGTTAGGTTGTGAATTTGCTTTATTTTGGGGGAATTCCAAAAGATTTGTGCCATCGGACTCCAAGTTGCAATTCGCCCCTGAGCATTAGCGGCCGTAAAAATAACGTAACTGTAAATAAACTGAATGCTAATGCATTCTTTATAATTAGCATCAAATGAAACCAGAAAATTTAGAGAGGAGGCTAGTGAGTTTCTTGAGTCTACATGCTATAATTGTGTATTAGCTTGAAAATGAACGATTACATTTGAAACAATAGCTTGCAAGAGTAAAAAAAAACTGTAGTAGGCTCTACGGTAAGCACCAGACAAAGGTTAATTGTTTCGTTTTAACATAGATGAACAGTTAATATCTTATACTTGTTTGAATGAAATGATAAATTCCGCAGAATTTTGGCACAACATTGTCTGATGCCAGTAATGGCTGGCGTTGGTGTGTAATAATAATATTAAAAAGCACATGACCAATCAACAAAAATGTCGACGCCGCACGATTACACTTGAGCATCGTAAAAGTTGAAGTACTTCGTGTTTAGCTTTTTTGTTGAAAGATGATACTAGAAAAATCAGCATTTTAAGACAACTCAATTCACATGTTAACAACTTCGTGACACGGCAATCTTTGGCTCCATTTTTTGATTTGAATTTATAAACTGCTTAGTGCTGCGGACAAAAAATTTGTGATTAACATACATTTCTCACCTGCTGAGTTATTCGAACCAATTAAGATCTAATCTTATCAACCACTGGGTTTCAGCGACACTGGGTTACCCATGTTACAATGTTGCCAAACGAACCCTCTTGTCGGCTCCTCTCTTACGAATTTTGGGTTTTTTTTTGTATGGTGTAGACAAAAAGCCACTGGACCAAGGCGTATTATTTTATGCTGATTTTTTGATCTATGATAAATTATTTTATTGTATGTGTAAGATTTTATTGGAATTTACAGCAATATATTAAGAGTTAAGTGATTTAAAAACAAGTAATGCGCAAGATTAACGAACGCTTCAGGCATAGACAGAGACTTAGAATAAAATGTTCATTATTCTTAAAGTCTCAATCCAAGCGCTATGTTTCTTTTTTCTGAGACTTTGACGCAAGAATCTGCATATAAAACTAGTGAACTATTATTGACCGTCAAATTTTCATTGAACCTATTTGCACTGAGACATTGGAGGTTAATTTTTGACGTAAGTAAATGTCGAATTGAAGTAATGCAAGTTATTAATTATACGGCATTCCATTTTTCTAATTTGACATCGCAACTAGATAAGGTACTTTACATTAGTGCAACTCATTCAAGACAACTTTTTTTGATGCGTCAACAATTCAATAAAACTGACGTGGCCTCAACTGACTGCTCAAAGTCCCAGATAATCAAGTTTGGTCTAACAGTCTCAAAAAAATCTTTATGCTTTAAGATAAGCTTACTACAATATCCTCTAGATGTTCAAAAAATATCGTTAAATAAAAAAATGTTTTTTGAATCTTTTTTTTAATGGATTTCAGCTTTCACTTTATTTCTTTAAATAGTTCTGCTTTTTTAAAACAGCTACTAAAAATACCTGGCGAGAACTAGCGTGATGATGGAACGTTCATAATGTTTGGAGCAAAATGGCGGGATCGGGGAATAATTCTCAGTAAAACGCTAAGAGCCAATACAACCGAAAACATTCTTTTATTGCTTACGTTTCGAGATTGTACTTATCTCATTATCAAAGCCGATTCATGAGTAGGCAAAACACTTGAACGAAAAGGAGCAAATTTGAAATTACGTCATAAAAGTTCGTAATAATATAGAGTTGAAGAACAAGCAATGTTACCGTACATTAGTACTTGGGGTGTTAAATAGCAAAATCACCGAAATATTGAGAATTGCGTTACGAAATAGTGAAATGGTTGACGCCAGGACAACTAGCTAAAATTACGCAAATATACTGTAATATGAACTAGTCTGAGGCTTACAGGGAAGAAAAAAAAAAGCAATTAAAGATCCAAATTAAGCTTATATGCGTCAAAAATTATGTATTGAAATAATACAGTGGAGTATAAATTTTGTCAATGTTGATTTAGGGTTGCTTTTCTTGTATAAGTAAAGTTTCATTCATTTACAATTTACGCCAGTTACTTGCATGAGGTAAGACAATGGGGTTATTAAAATCAATGTGATGGTCCAAGTTAGCCAAAGGTTTAGACAGTATCATTGGAAGTAGAAATGGCAGGGCTGTGGTCATTAAGCCTAGTAGTCAGATTTCTTTGGGTCTGTCCAACAGATGTAGAGTCCTCGAGGACACATTTTGAAGTCCTCGGCCTTGGCTTTTGTCTCGAAGCCTCAAGTCCTCGAAAATTGGCTTTCGAGGACAACACTATTTTTTGAATTGTTGAAATTTTGTACTTTGCCTGAAAAAATTTTTAGAAGATTTTAAGTTTCGGAGAACGCCTGAAAATTTTTCTTGCAGCCATTTTTTTTTTGGAGAACACTTGCACCTGTGTTCTTGATCCTTGGCCTTGGCCTCGAGAGAGTCTGTCCTCAGAAGGACTGTTCTTGGCCTTAGCCTCGGATTTTTTTTTGTGTGTCCTTGGCCTTGTCCACAAGCCTTGTGTCTTCGACTCCGCCTCTGCTGTCCAAAATAAAATTCACCACAACTACAGTGTTGATTTGATGCACCACATTGGAGCGGCATAGTGTGTGCTGTTTGTCTTTATGAGTAAAAAATCGGCCAATGTTTAAAGTTTCATCAATTTAAATGAGTTTTGAATGAATACTAAGTTTTTGAAAAAACGAATTAATTACTCGTCTAATTTGATTTGACATTAAATGCACATACGATATTCTAATAAATAAGAGTCTAGGTTTGGGAGTTTCGATAGAATTTTGATATTTTTGATACAAAAATTTGGCAATGTGATGATCAACAAAGTGAGTCGGAAAACCATTCTTCTGTAACAAAGTGGATATTTTTTGGAACTCTTGGTGTATGAAAGCATAGCTGTTGCAAATTTTGTAGGCACGATCCAGAAGAGTAAAAAGCAGATTTTTCTTGTATTTAAGAGGAACATAACTTTGCCAATTGATGTATAAGCCTGTGAATGTGGGTTTTCTGAAGATTTTGTTTTCTACGCCTTCCGTTTTTTTTCTGATGTGGAAATCCAAAAAGGCTTGTTGATATTCCACTTCCGGTTCTCCAGTAAACTGAATTTGATTGTGGATGGAATAAAATGCATCAACCACTGGTAGACAAAATAGTTTCTTTCACTAACCAAACAGCATTCTGGTTGAGCAGCATTCGTGATTGAGCAAACAGCATCCTGGTTGAGCTCCTTTGCGAACATTCTACAGTATTACAAGATTCGTTTCAATTCGTGAACCAAACTTCAAATATTCCAAACTTCCAAAACAAATTTTAGTAGGTTTTGATGTGAAAAGCTTATTTACAAACTTCCTGCTTGACTTCACTCTCAATTTAATATTAGACAAGTTATTCATCGATCAATTGATTAAAATATTTGAAATGAATAAGAAAGATTTTAAGAAACTTTTTGACTGGACCTGCAAAATGGCACACTTCAGTTTAACGATATATTTTACAAACAAGTTGACGGGGTGGCCATAGGATCCCCTTTGGACCCAGTCATTGCTGATGCATGTATGAATAGGCTTTTGGAAGAAGTATTTGAAAAGACCACTGTTCCTTTCAAAATTTTTAGGTACGTTAATTATTCATTTTTGGCCTTTGACAATTCTGAAGATATTGAAGACACATTCAATGCATTTTATTCCATCCACAATCAAATTCAATTTACTGGAGAACCGGAAGTGGAATATCAACAAGCCTTTTTGGATTTCCACATTACAAAAAAAAGGAAGGCGTAGAAAACAAAATCTTCAGAAAACCCACATTCACAGGCTTATACATCAATTGGCAAAATTATGTTCCTTTTAAATACAAAAAAAATCTGCTTTTTACTCTTCTGGATCGTGCCTACAAAATTTGCAACAGCTATGCTTTCATACACCAAGAGTTCCAAAAAATATCCATTTTGTTACAGAAGAATGGTTTTCCGACTCATTTTGTTGATCATCACATTGCCAAATTTTTGTATCAAAAATATCAAAATTCTATCGAAACTCCCAAACCTAGACTCTTATTTATTAGAATATCGTATGTGCATTTAATGCCAAATCAAATTAGACAAGTAATTAATTCGTTTTTTCAAAAACTCAGTATTCATTCAAAACTCATTTAAACTGATGAAACTTTTAACATTGGCCGATTTTTTACACATAAAGACAAACAGCACACACTATGCCGCTGCAATGTGGTGTATCAAATCAACTGTAGTTGTGGTGAATTTTATATTGGACAGACCCAAAGAAATCTGATTACTCGGCTTAATGACCACAACCCGGCAAGCCATTTCTACTTCCAATGATACTGATGTCACTAAACACCTTAGGCAAAACTCGGACCATAACATTGATTTTAATGACCCCATTGTCTTATCTAATGCAAGTAACTGGCGAAAATTGTTAATAAAAGAAACTTTATTTCATTAGGTAAAGATTTTTCAATTAAGATTAACTTATTTTGGCTGAAATTGACTGATTGATGGGTAAATATTTATGCATCATAAAGATCAACGGTAAACATTTATTCATTAATTGATAAATTGGTACAGATATATGTTTTGAAGATTTTTATCACTAGTAATATTTGTCCTTTTGGCCTTGCTAGCCTTACTGATGAGCCTGAGATTGTGCAAAACAGCTGTCTAGTGGCGAAGGCAAGCTATTGAAAATTATTTTAAATTGAACTGTTATCATTATCTCTTGCAATATTGTGATTACTTAATATTTTTCGAAAAAAAATTGTGTTAAGATCCAGTTAATTTGCGCTTTCTTGCCTTTTAACGCTCATGTTCATACCTGTGGTTCTAACTATACTGACGAGGAATAAAAGACAAATGTCGATTCCCAAACAATATGTTTTAGACTGTTAATCAAAGGTTTGATTCCGCGCATAAAACAATGGATACTGTCTATAAATAGTTTATTATTAATTTTCTTACTACATTGTTTTTAAAACAACTTTATTACACAAGAAAAGCAGCTCCAACTCAATATTGACAAAACTTCCACTCCACTGTATTATTTCAATACAAAATTTTTGATTGTATATACTGTAAGCTTAATTTGGACCTTTGATTGCTTTTTTTTTTCCCCGTAAGCCTCAGACTTGTTTGTATTGCAGTATATTTATGTAATTTTGCCTTGTTGTCGTGGTGTCAACCATTTCACTATTTCGTTACGCAATTCTCAATACTTCAATGATTTTGCTATTTAACATCCCAACTACGATTGCACGGTAACATTGCTTGTTCTTCAACTCTATATTATTACGAACTTTTATGACGTAATTTCAAATTTGCTCCTTTTCTTTCTAGTGTTTTGCCTACTCATAAATCAGCTTTGATAATGAGATAAGTACAATCTCGAAACGTAAGCAATAAAAGAATGTTTTCGGTTGTATTGGCTCTGTGCTTTTTACTGAATTTTATAATGCTGTATCATTGACATGTCAAATAATTTTTTCAAAGTAAAATTGTGATTATCTTTGTTGTAAACATGGTGGTTTTTAAACCAGCAGCGTGAACGATAAATAAGATCAGCCATTTTAGCCTCTTAGCCCAGTAGTGCAAGACTTTACGCATTCTATAACCAAAATCGCTTCTAAATCTAATGATAAGCTATAAACTGTATCCAGAGTCTTATACGCACAATTAAACATTTGATTAACAACCTAAGACATACTGTTTTGGAATCGATGAAACTTAGGCTGGTAATCAAAGGTTTGATTGTGCCGGTAAGACTCTGGGTACTGTCTATAGCTTATCATTAATTTTCTCAGTACATTGTTCTTAATAAAGCTTCTAAATCTGTTGTTTAATAGCATTTAGCCTAATTTAGTCTCAATTAGAAAAACGTTACCGGTAATTAAACTTTTATTTCAATCATATGAAGAAAAAACTCTCATTAACGTGTCGTCACAAAGTTCATTGTGTCTGAAAAAAAAATGTAAAGTTGTGTGCTTCTATTCAAGTTTTTGTTTTTCAGCAATGTTATTATTGAACAATCATTTCGAGATCAAAACCAGTAATGTAATGCCAAATGTTCTTCTCATTATCGGTTTGCCCTTGCTAACACAATGTCACATGAAATGCTTACCAACTAATTTTCATCCTAATGTTGGCTAATCAAATAAACAATAAGGTGGAAACCAAATACAGTACACAGTAAGAGTATTATTGAAAAAATAAGTGATAATTTGGTTCTGAACACTACTCATAGCTCAAGTAATTGTACTCATATTGAGAAAAACAACTGATGAGAAAAAATGAATTACAGTATGAGGCTATTATTTCTAATCACGTTTTCTACGTAATGACTATAGAATATTAATCTAATTCTATTTTCAATTTAATAGTTATAATCTGCCACAACAGCAATAGGCCTATATTCTATTTGTCTCTACGAACATCAAAATACGAAAAAAAGCACTATTGGGACAAAAGGATTTCACACACAGATTTATAAACGCGAATGGAAATAGGGAGGCTGTAAAGCGACGTTCTTAGTCATTAAAGCAACAACGATCCAATTTGCTTGTAAATAATAATTAGTATTAAACTATAGTGAAGTTTCTGACCAGGTTGAAATAGTTATGATCTGTTCTATCAACGATATTTTGACTTAATATCTCAGGGTTTAGCACCACCTCTTCCAAAAACCCCAATTGGCAATCACAATCTGAGTAAAAACAGAAAAATTTTAGCGTGAAAGTCAAAGATCATTATTCTTTGGTGCAGACCATAATAATATTGCATATCTACAGATGTAAATTTACTTAAAAGCTATCAAACAAAAGTATCGCCACTTTACGTTTGAATGATGATAATAGAGCAATTTGTTTTTGTTTTAGTCTTTATTTAATCTTGTTTTATTTGAGAATTTGAAAATGATTTCAAGGTTGATTGTATATTATAGTTTAGTGTTCCTTTTGTGGATTGATGATCGTAGAAACTAAAATATAAATTGTATTATACTAAAATAAATCAATTGACTTTAAGTTTCTTTTTTGACCCGTTCAGGAATTTTTAAACAACGAGGGGATGTAAAAGCTTCTTTCACGCTCGACATTAAAAAGGCTATTAATAGTTGATTTTGTGCAATAATCGGAAAATTTAATCCGATTATTTAATCCGATTTACACAAAATTAACTAAATTTTAATCTCATTATTAGCCTTTCTAATGTTCATCGTGTAAGAAGCTTTCTTCTTACCTTGTTGTCTAGAAATCCCTGGGCCCACTGATGTCTTTCTAATAATTTCGTATTGTTGATCATCTTACATTATTCTGATAAAAATGTATTAGAGTGTCAAGCAAACTTGGCCAAGATCTTGCAAATTTGTTCAAATTAAGCAAAGCACTGACAAAACTTTGACTGTTCCTAACCATGAAATCACAATTACTGTGACAAACGCTTTAAAATAATCAGTGGTGGAGTCAAGGAACCAACGTTCGAGACCAAGGCCAAAGATTCAAAAAAAAATCTAAGACCAAGGACCAACTTTTCGAGGACAGACCCTCTCGAGGCCAAGGACAGGAATGGTTGAAGCCAAGGACACATTTTTTCTAAATTATGGTTGGCATATTTTCCATTAGTTTGAAGCGCGAAGATTTTGCATTCCGTTAAGTTTTTGAAGATGATTTGAAAATATATATAGTTCCTAAAAATATGGTAACGAATGTCATTTTGAAAATTTACTCGTCAGCAGCAATGTTGATTACGTTCGTGGTAATGAAACAATTAAGGCCGTAACTTAAGAAAGAAAATAACTAAATTCTAAACTTGGAGATGGTCCATTTTAAGGCCTCAACTTCATCAGCTAGAGCCCCGGTACAAATATCCTCAGATTATTATGGATCCCCACTTTTTTAGTACCAGTAGTTTCGAAAACAAAAACTTATTGCTTGGTGAAACGACTTTTTTTTACAGAATTTTTTTAATTTTTATCATTGTTTTATATATTAAGTGGCGACTATGATATTATTATCCACAAATATTGCAAAATACTATTAATGTATGTTTTTGAAATGAATTGAGGTTACGTACCGTACCCGGTATTGGCTAGATCAAGTCCTTGGAAAAATATGGGGTTTGGGGGCGAGGGCAAAGTTCCTATGCCTCCGTTAAGCATTTATTTAAAAAAAATTTTTTTTCAGAAAAATAGCAATTTATGTGACTTTAAAAAAAGATTGCAACCATATTTTCAAAGCGATTTGAAAAAAACTACCTTGAAAGTTACATCTGAAAAACTTTAGCTTTCCCACATTTTCCCAATCCTAATTTTTACCAACCTTTTCTTCACCTTTCAGTGCATGTGATGTTTCGTCATCTTCTTGTATCTAATACTTATCAATTAGTTGTTCTTTCTTATCATTAGAGTTGTCAATTCTTATCTCAAAACAAATATTCTTAGCAATATTTGCTCGCATACTTTCAGAACAAGTAAGTAGGCGTTCTCAAGATACGTTTTGCTAGTTATACCAGAAATACATCTATCCAACATATTTGGTAAAATAGGCAATTCTTGGTAACTTTATTACGTTTCATTATCACACACATACTTTCTTCTAAATTCACGCTCATGTAGGCAAGATCATGTTTTGGCATTGGCAACTCAAAAATGTTTAGTGTTTGGACCCTCCTCATCCCTTTTTATGGTCCTGGATGGTTTTGGTGCTTTGCTGTTTGTACCATCCGCAAGGGAAGTATTAGCAGAAACAAAAAGCACTATTCTACACTGCCATTTGCCCCCTTACTATCTGATTAGAGCTTTCACATAATGCCATTTAAAATAGGGTTTACTCTGACTTGACAATTACATTTTATTATTTTTCAAATAAGGAAAGGAAGCGAATTGACTGGCTAAACATTTAGGTTACCGTATTTTTTGTTTGGTTATTTTCCTTTTCAACCAATCAAAAAATAATATTGTACTCGAGCCGAGGACAGAACATTTTCGAGGACTTGTGGGTATTAGGGCCAAGGCCAAGTACTTGAGCTTCAAGGCCTACAACTTCAAAATGTGTTCTTGAGTACATCCTTGAGGCAAAAAACGTCTTCGAGGACTCAACCTCTGAAAACAATACTTAAAGTTGTATATTTGTTCGTACGATTCTTCAATATAGCAGAATGATTAAAAAAAGCATTGAATACCCAAAACTGAACGTACTTGCTTGGCCTTCTTACGAAGAGAGTAGAATAGCTAACTGTTCTATGGTTTCATTAGGTGCAGGTATTGGACAATAAATCAGTTTTTCTATTCTTGTCCACACATAATTGGTTACATAATGCCACAATATTAATCAATATGTAATGATCGCTCTACTGTATGCAATGCCAAGGTCACGTACTCACGTTGCATTTGCAGAAAGCTTGATTGATGCATTGAACAGTTCATGCAAATAGCATTGAAAGACAGTTTCGTTGAAATCATTATTCACGTAAATGTACAGTGATAGAAACATTTAAAGCACTGATGCACTTTGCTAACTGCAACTGCACTGTTCAACATTATATTTGCAGTAGTGCACTGTGCATAACATTAAACAACCAATAAAAAAAACATGTATTGTAGGTACATCCTATTGAAAGCTTAAACAAAACAATTAATGTTCAAGATCTTTGATTATTTTTGTAAAAGTAGAGGCATGCTATAGATTAAAATATTTTTAAGAAATCAAAAACACCTTAAACATTTCAGTCAAAGTGGACTGAAAGACTTCGTTTAAGACACTGAAAAACATTGAAATTGTTTTCCTCATTGTTTGAAAGTTGAGGTAACAATTCAACTCGTGATAACCTCCATAAACAGAAATAGTAGGCAGGCAGGTCCAACCAAATGGATGTAACAAATTTGAAATCATCGCATTTTTAAGCAATCATAGTGATGAATATATCGCGGATTCATTTATTCAAACGTTTGAACGAAACACTCTGCTTCTGCTTTAAAAGCCACTTATTATTCAGTTCTGTTTGCAAATGTTGTGTCTCGCTGGGCCACCACAACAGATAGACTGCTTGGCTCCAATGAAAAATAAGGTTAGGATACAATATTTTTGCCCAGGACACATCGCAACGCATTGCAGCTCAGAAATCGAAGTGAAAGCCACCAACCGTTCGATCACAAAAACAATTCTTGATTTCAGACTTTTTTTCATAACAATTTTTTTGAAGAACAAATTAATTCTTTTGCATGTTCAGAGTTTTTGATGGTAAAACGTTTATCGTTGAATTTGTATTTTTCAGCTTATAATCTAGCTCTTTTAAGATTCCGGTCTAGATTTGCAATAGCATGTTTTAAAACTTATAAAAAATGGATGAAAAACATTTTGATTTAATTCACCAATTTTAGCGGAGTTTGATTTGATTTGATTTTAGCTGCGATAATTAGATTGATCGTCACGTCAAAACTGATTTGAAACAACCCAAAATCACGTAAAATAGAGCACACACAGTATATTAAGTTATACAATCATGAAGAGCTTCTTTATCGCCATGCATCATCATGAGGTCAATATTTGTGAAGCGGTTTTAGGCATAAAATTGTTTTGCAATCTCGTCAAATTACAAACACACCATAGGATTAAGTACATCTCATGATAAACAGCATGATTGCATTAGAATTTTAACATCTAGCGACAAAAAAATCCGTCTCATTGCAGCCAATCAGCTCGATTGAACAATCTAAGATGATTGAACAATCTAATCCAAGACAGATTGATAAAGCTTTTATAGTTTGTGGCCCTCTTCTAGAGACTCTCAACATCAGTGGCCCCCTGCTCAGCAATAAAATTTTTGTCTGTATTTCATTCGTAGTGGCTACGGGTATGCAATTTCGCAACAATGATTTTTTCAGGAGAAGCGATTACTTACAGCAGATTTTATATGTCAATTTCATAGCGATTTAAATGAAAATGAAGGTAAAGCGGTAAAATGCGTTGGAATTAAGCAGGCAGAACATAACTGTTATAAGCCCGCAAAGAAAGAAAACACAACAACAAAAGAAAAAACAAACAACAAACAAAGAAAATTCAAAGAAATATCAAAGAATTTAATATCACTGGCAGTTTTATTAACACAGCCGGTTTTTATTAACTTCAGTTAACAGCAGACAACTACTGTATTAGCCCTTTTTACCTTACAGCAGAAAGGGTTATTACAGTAATTGCCTGCTGTTTGCCAGCACTCACTGAAAACGTTTATAAAACAAATGATCGAGTAGCAGCTCTTCAGTGCGATTTGCGGAGTCACTGCCAAGAAATAGCCAGTTATTCAGCTCGAGTCGAAAACGACGTCCATTATCCGTAAGTGGTTAATACCATTAATAAATCTTGCGCTCGTGGCCCCTAGATAATTTTCCGTAGCCCCCTAAGTGGGCCAATGGCCCCCGGTTGAAAACCCCTGACCTAATAGCTAGAGCTTCTATTGCCTTATAAGCTCTGTTTCTGAAATTGAGTTTTAATTGTGTATTTGTTCGATTACGTATTAGTTGAATGGAGCGGTCACGTGGCTGCTACAGGGTCATTCTCTGAAGAATGATTTGTGACTCAATTTAATTAACTTACTTGATAAAATTCTCAAAAACTGTACATATCAGCGATGGAGGTCCTCCAAATAAACTTAAACCAATTTTTTAAGGTTTTGATGTTTTGCTTGATGGTAACTGTTTTATGGCATTATGTCGGTTATTAGATTTTTCTAAACTATTGGGTTTTTTGATTTTTAAGACCACCCAAAAGTTAAAAAAAGCTTTTAAGCAGTGAGAATAAAGTTTTGGAGACTAGTCCTAGTGCAATCTATTCACTGTCGGTGTTAAGTATGGAAAATTTCAAGATTGAAGCTTCGACCAGAGAAATGTTTGAAAAGTTACAAATAGTTAAAAATTTAGTCTAAAAACAAAAATTCAAAAAATATATTGAAGCGAAAATTGCTTGTGGTTATTGTTACAGCACCGATTGCTCTTTTTCTTTCGTTGCCCCGCCCTAGTTTCAAACTCGGCTGCTTCTTTTCTTTAGTTTAGTCAGTTTGTGCGCGTTACCTTATTTCCTGTAGCCGTTGGCTGCAAGCGTTTTAAAATCACGCGCTTTTTGTTAATTTCTTGCTCGCCTTTTGTCTCTGGCCGAGTTACCTTTGTTCTAGCATTCATTTTAAAATTAGAGCTTTGGCAAACAGACTTATTTTTTAATTTGGAAGACTGATCGTACGGCGCTCTTTTAGTTTTATTCTACGGTTAAATTTCAGTTATTTTATGCCGTGCCGTACTGCCCTTTTTATTATTCTATTTCTGTTAAAAAATAAAGTCTAATTTGGAAATCTTATTTGTGGTTGGCAAGACGGACGGTGAAGGCTCCAGAGTTCCGCTGGAGCAACTATCAACAGAGTTACGTAGGGCTTCTGTAACAGTTATTTTAGGCTAAGTCCTCAAACTTTGTTTTGGACCTAAAAACCTATTTTGGGTTTGAAATGGGATGTCTTGACTCCTTCCAAACAAAGTCAGTATTGGAGCAATAAAGTTTAATTTTAGCTTGCACATCACGAGTTTCATTTTTTAAATTTAACAAATTTTCCGAACTGGTTCAGTGATTAATGCACAAAAAAATTTAGAACAGTTTTAGCAAAACAATAATTCAAAACAGGAAAGACATTAAATTTTTGAAACCATTAGATACATTAAGCGGATTTTTATGGACCAATTTGTTACACAATAACGAAACTAAACTACATTAAGATTTATGATAAAAAAAAGCAACCGCGGTGATATAAAGAAGCGAAACATAATGTAAAGAACTGCAAAATGACAATAAAGAGCTTGCTTGTAGAAACAAAAACATACCTGCGTCATATTGCAAAATACAAATACTGTAGCCTTGTCTAAAAGTGCTTCGAGAAATATGAGAATGTGTGTGATGAGTGGCAGCTTTCTTAGCCGATGTGTCCAATAACCGTTACAACTTGCAGGAGGCTATGCAGCTGTCAATATTGTATACAACAAGCTGTGAGGCATCTTGAATAGATCAGCGTAGTCTTGCATTTTACAGGAAAAGAAATCGGGTGTGTTTTTTAGGCGAGCATCCATCGCCAAAGCAAGCCATGATAAATTGACACCTCCAGATGGTCTAATTCTTGCCAGGATTTCCCAAGACATTGCAAAACTTTTGCATGACGTGTGGTATTTCAAAAGTTTAGATCACATCACGGCAACATCTGATTTTTGCTTACGTCAAAATTTGAACGATAAGCAGAAACATTGCAATTATACTTTCTCAGTCGAATACCAAGCATTTAGTAATGATTAGCAGATGAAGAGACTTATAGTTAATGTCACTAATGTTATGCAGTTTACGTCCGTAATTTGAAACAGAACGGTACTGTTTCAAAGAGTAGGTTATTAAAA
This sequence comes from Trididemnum nubilum, assembly GCA_963965965.1. Classification (NCBI taxonomy): domain Eukaryota; kingdom Metazoa; phylum Chordata; class Ascidiacea; order Aplousobranchia; family Didemnidae; genus Trididemnum; species Trididemnum nubilum. The sequence goes on from OZ014474.1 coordinate 36,171,983, forward strand.
ATCGATGCGATTCCAATAAATTCAATGTTTGAATTGTTCTACTTCATTTTAAATGATATTGTTAAAAAGATTGAAAAGACTAAATAGGAAGTCTGTAAATTTTTAATTTGTTTTAAATTGATTTGCTTCATTTGCTTGTTGGCTTGATTTTAACTAAGCTTGTTAGCGTTCGGCTGATGAGCTTTAAAACAACAAAATTATAGGTAACTACGTGAGTTGTTTTATTTCGGATGTGTTTTAATTTCTTTTTCTGTCATTTCATCAAAGTGAGTTTTTCCACAATCTGACGCAATCTTGATCTTTGGAATTGCAGTCTGCAGCTCTTGTAGGGAGCACGATTCGTCGAGAAAAGAACATTGCTAGAAATGTTCCAGTTTTTTCAACACTATGTGTTCAACAAAAGGATAATAATGCTCTGAAGTCTTAATAATTAATAATGATCATGAATTTGAAATGCAACGCTCATTTTTGTACTCTTTAAGATGCATGATGATACAGCACATTTAACTTTTCTTTTGAGACGTAAAACCACGTTGATGAATAATTGTTTGTTAATGTTAAAAAAGTTACATTAGAATTATTGTAAATATAGACGTGTTTGTCGCCCGCGAAAATCTTGTAAGTGCTTTTAATATGCTGTTGGGCAAACGCGGCTCTTACGACTGTGGCAAGGAAAAACTTTATGGTTAGTATTTATCAAAGCCTTACAAGTGACAGGGCTTCAGGAACAAAGCTATTATTCAAAAAGGTAGTCCGATTCTTCTCGATACTTAAAAGGAAAGCACCACAAGTTTCCGATTTAGCTTTCACATTTATAATTCCGCTTCGCTCTTGCGGAGATATTCCAATTTCTTTGTTACCTAATAAGGAAAACATTTCAAGTAACAGCCAGAATGCACATTTGCAAATCCATAATAATTACGTGCCGACACGTGTGAGAAGTCGTGATTAAAAAATTCACTTCAGTTTTAGCAAAGTCTTCAAGTAGTTGGTGAACTATTTTAAAGCTTTTATTCAAAAAAAAAAGAGCATTTGCTCGCGTGCAACTGAGAAGACGTAGAAAAGAAATTACGATGATAAAGTTTAATTATTATTATAAGCTTTTTTCTGTTATTGTCGATGATTTGCATGTAGAAGAATGTATTTAGCTTCAAAGCAGAATGTATTTAGCTTCATTGCACTTAACCACAATAGAAGTTGGAAAACCAAAAATATTTATTAGATATTGTTCGGAATTAAAGTTTTGACTGAAAGATTTTGTACAAAGAAAATTGTTTTAAAAGATTCAAAAAATAGAAAACAAATGAAGAACAGCCAACCAAAAGAAGGAAACAAGCGAAGTACTTAATTCAAAGAACTTATGAGGCTTAAAATTTACAATGGTACACATTCTGTAGCCAAGCATTTGTATAAAGCTTCTGTGAAACAGCATAAATTATTTGCAATATTATTTTAGTAAAACATTAAATTCGTTTTTGATTTATTTACTATGGCTTTCTTTTTGTGCAGAATATTATGCCACAGTTTGTTATATTTCAGATATTTTTTGCTTAATAAAAATATTCATTCAATAGTTAATTAGGTAAAGTCATCCAAAAAAGTTAATGGAGAATCCAGATACATATTACTCCGACTATTCCGGAAACAATGAGAGTTATTGGAATTACTGTAAGTTTTAAATTGATTTTTTACGGAATATTTTTATACATTATTTCAAACTAATTCAGTTGATGTTGTGATTGGCTATGTATAATACAATATTTTGTACACTTTATTATGAATGCTGCAATCTATATTTGATCATTAATCATTGATAATATGCTACAATAACAGAAGCAATCTTTACGAGAACTATAAAAAACGAAAATGCAAACCACGGACAAAAATATTTTTTCTTGCTAATAAAAACAAGATAACAACTTATTAATATTTCGAAGATTATTGCTGCACGACTAGTCAAAAAGTTTGGAAAAATAAACCATTTAACCAGGATTACTAAAACCTACAATAAGCTTATGTGTCATTAATTTTGATGATATTCTTCTTCTTCCAACAATTGAAACTTAATTGTTGTTCTGCTCTTTTGTAATTCAGAAAGAGGTAAATAACAATGCGACTTTATTTTGGAGCGATTAAAATGTAGTTTTAAGGTTGCAAAGTAACTCCTGATGATCCCGATGAGAGTAAAGTAGTTTGTTAAATTTTTAGTGATTTTATCTGTGTAAGCTGCAAGTAAGACAAGATTCAATGTATTTAAATAAGGGTTCACAGTGTCTACTGCTGAAAATTTTCTTTAGCAAGCGACATGTTCATAAAACTTGACAATTTTGCATATTTCTTAGCGTCTCGACATGCCAATCATTAGTTTTCGCAACTTCTTCGTTGAAAAATATTTCAGTGAACCTATTTTAAATGCTGAGAACAACGTGCAGTGTTGAACTACTGATTTAGAAACACGCAATCATCTTAAGCCAGTATTCACACTAAATCTTGTCGGCATTGATCAGCCAAACCCTGTTTGCAAGAAATATTCAAAAGCAATTTTCCCCAAAGATTTTAATTTATTTTCCGAAGTCTTTATTTCTTTTTGCTCTTGGTTCAACTAAATCTTAAAACCAAGTTTTTAATTTCGAAGAGTAATGCCTACGATATTACTCGGCTTTTGATGCTTTCTAAAAAAATTGGGTGAGACGATTGGCAAAATGAAAAGCTATTTATTAAAACATAAATAACTGAAAAAACACCTAATTTCTACTGATAATATGTCCTCTGCAGCTGCTGACATAAAATCATGCTCTTATAATTATTCGTTTAATAAACCTTTAAAACTAAGGTAACGATTTTTCGAAACTTAAATGACTCGAACTCAAATCAAACTGAAAACGATTTAAATCAATTTACTTTTTTAATGTATCAAGAATCCAGAAAAAATGCTTTATTACTTGATTATCTGTTTTAATGTATTGGTTACAGGGAAAAAAGTTAAGCTCTTGCCTTTAAAGCAGTGACATAATGACGCGGTTTAAACGATTTTTGATAACGTTGGGATTCGCTTTTCGTTTACCATTTTTCGATAAGTTTTCGTTTTGATATGGATTGTTTTTTTGATGAAGAGTGCATTTGCATAATGCAAATTTTTAAGTTGTGTGATTAAAAACTTCTCAGTGTTTGATTTTTGCAACCTTGAATCACGCATCAAACAAACATGAGAATGACGACGAAATTGCAGCAATGACTTGAGGCAGAATAATTCGTCATCTGTCTGTAGATTTCCAATCAAATTCAAAATTGAACAATAGTCTACCAGTAATTAGAGTTTTGAATGCATTGCTTTTTGAAGTGATAAGCTACTAATATTAGGTTTACTAATTCATATTTAAAAGGAAGTTTACCTCCTTTCTTGTCTTTTTTATTTTATTTCTACTTAAATTTTTTGTCAATAACCTTATCCACATTTCAAAAATCTTGAAAATCTTTGAACAAAACTCTTTACTCTCTAAACCGTTTCGGATTGAACATTCATTGTCGATTAGCATTTTCAAATAAATGATGGTCATGCGCAGTAAAATCACTAAAAACCACAAGTCACAAGAGCGCCTGTTTTGCCGAAAAAACGGCTCCTCAGGGGTTGAGGTCCTAAATATATCCTAAATTACTTTGCCACCTGGGGGGCCATTTTTTCAGCGAAACAGGCGCTGTTTTGGTTTTAGGATTTTTACCGATTTTACAGTGTATTCTACCCTAACTGTTATTGTTATTGAGGACTCTCTTGGGTTTTGTTGAGACCAAATAATCTCTTCTTTGATGGACATAGTCAAATGTTTGAGAATAAAAAAAGCGTTGCCTCTTGTATTTTAATTTGACACAACTAATGTAACAGTAAAAGAATTAACAAATAGATTGAATAATAAATAACAAATCGCACTAATAACTTGGCGATTATCCTGAAAAATGCAATTTGTATTTTTAATTGAACAATGAGCATTTCATTAACTAAAATTCCAGTCATCATTGGTCTAATTGGATTTGGCAAAAAGTAAGCATTATGATTTCAATCAAAGCTTCAAAACAGTTTTAAAAAGAATGTTAAATTTATTGAATCACATGCCGCAGTTTCATTAGAACGTTTTTAAATGAACCTCACGTTAAATAAATGACTAACTCAACGAGTTGACAGCATGTGTATTCCTTTGCGTTGGTGTGGTTAGACAGACTTAAAGTGTCTGGTTCTCGCAAGCGAACGAACAAAGCATGCGTATATAAATGGAGTCAATTTTCAAAAGACTTTGCTTAAATTGGACGTAGCGGAGCTTTTTGTCGGTTGCTATTTTATAATGGTTTCTCTTTGACGTTACTCACGTGCATTCAATTCAAGAATGCACGTGCACTCACGTGCATTCTTTGAAACTTAAGGTCGCATTAGCCTTGTAGCGTAAAAGTTGTATTTAAGTATTGAAAAAAAATTTACATGCATTGGAATGCTCTGCTTTTCTTACGTCAAAATTCTACAAATGATCATGGTATTGGCTTTAAATGTAATTTTTCTTGTTTGCTTGTGCTCTGTGCTGCAGACTTAGTTGTAGATGGGCCGACTAGGAAAGGCTCGAACCCGAAAGCATAAGCCCGAACCCGAAAAGTGATTTAAATCCAAAGCCACAAATTTAAGTTAGATCAAAACGTGTACGGTTATTGCTCGTGAGCGGTTAAAATAAAGCTATTTGAAGCTGATCAATTGTGACGCAATAACAATGATTGCGAGATAATAATCGTATCATGCTTAAGCAAAGTCGTCATTCAGGATAACAAGATGCTTAAATAGAGCTTTTTTCTTTACGCTTTTATAACACTCAAAAGGCTAAAACACTAGATTAGTCCGGGAGTCACGTCCGAATTAAGCCCGACATTTTGTCACTCTCAAGCCCGAACCCGAGCAGAAAAGCCCGAACCTTACAACTCTTGCTATACCCACTGGTGTATGAATGAACAACTGACTGAGGATTAAGACCTCGATCGCAGTCCATATTTTTTTTTGAAATTGTATTATGCAATTCACCTACACTAACAAAGGTTACCGGTTTTCAGTCCACTTTATTTTGATTTACAACAAGTGCAGTATTGAAGCCTTTCGGTTTTCGAAAGACTATTGACATTGCTAGTATTCTGCTTTTGCAGGCGACCGTGTTTCATGCAAGAATGCGAAAGGTTGGAAAATTAAAAAACGTCATGCTTGTTATTCAGCTTGGATCGCAAATTAACGCTAGCTGCATAATTTAAATGACAAGGTAGTTAGGTAGAAATTACTCTTTGACCAATGACACTCGTTAACCTTAATTAACTTTCTGCCTAGCATTTTCTGTTTTATGCCTTCAAGGCAATATTTTTGATTAATCTTTTTTTTTTCATTGCATTCGCAAGCAATGCTCCAAAAATTGCTAACATTTGCATAAGTCAATTTCTTAAAAGAAAGTACCAGCAAATTTTCCTGAAATTATTGATTGCCCCAAGCTCAATAAATGCTCTAAATAAAGAGTGGTAACTAGCAGTGGCGGATCCAGAAAATTTTGGTGGGGGGGGATTTGAAGCACAAAACCTCAAAAATTCGGATGTCTTCACCAAAATTGAGACTGACTTTTCGGCCGAAATCGGAAATTCAAACGTTTTTTTCGCCCAAATTCAGGTGGTCTCCAAAAAAAAAAAAAAAAAAAAAAAAAAAAAAGGTCTTCACCAAAATTGAGACTGATTTTTCGCCGGATTGGTTACGTTTAGGTCGGTGGGGGGGGGATGCATCCCGAAATGGAGCCGATTTATTCGAAACAGAGGCTGATTTTTCGGCCAAAATCGTTACTTTTAGGCTGGTGGGGGGGGATGCATCCCCCCCATCCCCCCCCCTAAATCCGCCACTGGTAACTAGGGCAAGTTTTTATCGGCCTAAAAATTCAAAAAAATTGACTTAAGTGATCCAACAAAATTTGGACCACGTAAAAACTACTTCTTAGAACTTTTTCAAGATTTTGGTCTAAAACAAACGTTTAATGAATGAAAGCACACAAATTCTCAACAAAATTTGCACACCAAGTTTATGTGCTATTGTGAAATAAGTGTTTAAGAATTGCGATAAACAGTAACACTGCAAGGTAATCACCAGGTGGACGAAGTAAAATCATGATAGTAATGTTGTATCTTGATTTTGAGAAGCTGACTAGCTAAACCAGACATTTGAACTAACTTTTGCTGGAATTACCAAAACACCAGCCTCTTCAAAACCTTTCACAATCGTTTTCATTTGGATATAAAGTAGCGGTTAAACAGCTTCCACGATCCCCATCTTGTAAAAACAGGCTTTGGAGGATAACTTAGAAGCGAATTTGGTTTTACTGGTTTTATGTTTATTTTTACTAATTTGACGCCTGAAAATTAGCTGATTGACATCTTCGAAATGAGATCCTGCTGTAAGAGCACAATTGCGCAATATATACAACGCATGTCTTGTGAAACAGCTACGATACAGAGACTTCATTATTACACCTGCAGCCACCAAATATTTTGCAGCATCAGACAATAATCGATAGGGAGAGATTTTGGTAGTTTCAAGAGTATTATCAGGCTATGCCCCCCCACCCCATTGGCCTGTCGACCAAAATGCGCAAAAAAGAAAATACCACGTTTTTCGCACTTTGAGAAACAGTCTTTTGAAGTGCTACGGACTTTAACGTGATTTAAAGCCACTTTTAAAACATTTATTTACGGGGAGAGCTAATATTCGTCTAAAGTAAAGCTCACAAATCAGCAAAACAGTGAAAAGTGCTAATAATAAGCAATTAAATTTTATCGTTTGATGTAAAATGCTTTACATAGGCTTTGCCAAACAAACTATGGATATGGAGGGGGTATTCAGTAGTCTATTTAATTTAGCTAATTACCAATCACTTCTCTCAAACCTCGTTCCCTTAGGCCCTAGCCCCAAACTATCTTCCTTTCTAAAATACACACGAATTAAGTTAATACTTGTGAGTTTTTTAGAATTATAGGATTTAATGAGATTACTGGCTTGTAATAAAAAGACTGAAATTTTACAATTAAGTTAGCCCAGCCCACATAGCCTGTATTTACACAACCATTTTAATCATAATTTTGCAAGCAGAGCTAATTTCTATGGGGTGTTTCAAAAACATTAATTTTAATAAAATACGCGTAAAATTAAGGTATTCTTGCAAAATCTCCAAACTTTGAGGGCTCCACCCCCAGACACCCCCAAATATACCCTAAATGCAGATTTCTGGCTACGCGCCTGGCTGTTGCTACTCACGAGTGATAAACTGAAAAATGAGTGATAATTACAAAAAATTGACTTTATTGCCCTATAAAAACAAAGTTGACTTAATGGTAAAAATTGACTTGCTATTGACCAATTAAATTAAGAATAATAAACTGATTCTTTATATCCTGAGGTCTTGCAAAAAATCACATTATTCCAACTTACTACTAAAAATTGACTTTATTGAAAAAACCTACGCCAGTGATAAAAATTAAGCTGAATGTTATCTTGTGATGATCAATAACTACGACATAACTTTGTCATAAGGATCTTAACGAAGCATCAAAATGCAAAGAAATTCAACACTAAAATTAAATCTTTTTTTTTTGAAGACTATATTCGTCCTTGACCACGAAACAAATCATAGCGGTATCCACTTATCCAGTTGTTGGCAACTCCAGAGTTGTAAGTCAGGCCGGGATTTTTTGGTCGGGTTCGGGCTTAAAGTTGACAAAATTTCCGGCTTAATTCGGGCCTGAGACTTGCTTTTTATTTAAGGTGCACAAAAATATAAACAAAATAACTTGGCAAACTTGCTCTAAATTTTTCAGACCTAACTTAAATTTCATTTTTTTTCGGCCATGATTTGGGCTTCAAATCAGTTCTCGGTTCGGGCCGGGCTTGAGCTTATATTTTCGGGTTTGAGCCGGGTTCGGGCCTGAACTATTCGGCCCGTTTACTACTCTGGGCAACACTTTGATTGCATTTTCAGGTTCCCATAAATTGAACCCGCAAACGCCTATTTAGGTTTTGCTAATCAAGTTACAACACATCCTCAAGATTAATTAATTGGTTTTGCGTTCTTTTATTCTTTTTATGCAAAACCTTGAAGTTAAGATTCAGCAGCATTGTCAGCCTTATAAATACAACAAAACAAAGTAGTAAAAGTAAGGAAGCAAAATCTAAATATTCACACCGGACTTGACATTTTAGTATAAGTTAATCAACCAAGTGACCAAATGCGACATTGGTAAGCGTTTGTCTCTGGAGCGGGAGGTATGAGATTCAAATCTCGGGCTGGTCAAATTGGACAGAGTGTTGCCAACGGCTTGCCACGCTGCGACATTTCTTCAAAAGGAGCTGTGTTGCCCGGTGCCTATGACACGAAGATGGGCCCCGCAAACTCGTAACACGCTTTGGCGTGAAACAGCGAGTATAACGAAAAATCTAATTTGATTTATTTATCAGCTGTTTCTTCTGCTCCTGAAGAGGATCATTGTAAAGGTCACAACAGGACAGATGTATTGTTTGCTGGTTTCGCCATTTGCATAGTAGTTGTTGGTCTAATTGGAAATCTGCTTGTCTTTTCAACAATTGTCATTCTGCGGGAATACAAACATTCAATCACTAACTGGTAAGCATTCAGTAATAGGTAATAAAGATTCGTGAAATGTCACAATTAAGGTGCACTGGAGTGCATAAGCTCACTTTCGAATACGAGTGGGTACCAATCCATTGATTTGTCAACATGCAACTTCATCACACGTGATCGGGTTTTTAAGAACAAGCACGTTTTCTAAAAAATAAATTATCCGATTTGTTTTTGCGAATGGCACAGCAGCCCTAAAGAATCGGACTCCGAGTTACAAAGCTGAAAATTTAATCATTCCCTCTGTTAAATTTGGAGTATTTTATAGAGTTATGCAGGTCCTTATGTCATAAGTAATATTTTTCTGAGCACTATGTTTCTTGTATGTAGCTCGGTATTAGTCCATCTTTTATCAACAAACAGGCACTGGAAAAAAACATAAATTCTTGAAATTAACAAAAGGCATTTTTATTACGTAAATGTGCATGGATTAAAGAATTGAACCCTCAAAAACAAGTAAATAGATAATAATCGAATTCAGCGGGATAATCGAAGCCCAATCTTTAGTAAAAAAGTCTGACACCTTAACGCAACGCCACCACCAATTCATCATTAAAACTTGTCAGTTTGTGTGAGTAAAAACCTGCCTCATTTCTACAGGTATATTCTTCAGTTGAACATTGCTGACACATTATTTTTGGCAATGTTACCACTTACGGCACATAGTGAATTGGTTGGTACGTGGGATTTCTCTCTTGCTTTGTGCAAGTTCAAGGAGGCTGTACTATTCATCAACTATTATGCAAGCATTTACTTTCTTGTGGTGAGTATAAATGCATAAATTACGCTTATGCTGAAGATAAGCATAGAGTAGACTATTTTCAATAGCTTGAGATTTTTAAAAGAGATAAATATCCAAAACTCGACTCTTTTGAAAGTAATATATCCTGCAGACCTTTCAAAAGATTATGCACCCTAAATAAATAATAATCCTCAGAGTTTGGTCTAGCCTAATACTCAAATTTCATACTATGCTACATTTTCCAGATAGTCAGTTATTCCAGCTCATGTCCAGCGGTTGGGTGTTATTAAAAATTCTAGTTCAAAGATTCAAAAATCAAAAATTCGTGAAAACAAAATTGAAAAAACTTAAACAAACTTCACATTATTTCGAAAAATTATGAACAATCGCGACCTTGTGAACTCTTTCGATGAATGTAATATTCACAACCGTATTGTCTACACGTACGATTTTTGCGTGCAATGTTGCAGTGAACCACCACGCTTTCGTGCTATTTTACGGAACAGGAGTACAAAATCACACCCGCAAAAACATGAACAAAAATTTACTTTCGTAAGGTAACTTAAAAAACGTGACCGTAATACATGATTGGTTTTAATTATAATTCAAGAACTATGTAAAACGAGTGACAAATAAAATCAATAGGTTGAATATAGAATATACCGTGTTTACAGGGACATTCCACTTCAAAGCTAGCGTGCGATAGATAAAAATCAGGAAATAACTACACTGCAAAAATGTATTGCCACTCACCTACCAGCTGGTTATTCACAAATGGTCCTATACAGAAAAGCAGTTCTGTTTAATATAGTGGTTTGCTTTACAGACTTCACCGAAGCAGCTACTGAACTACGTTACGTATGAAATAATTCAAAATCTGATCAGGTTTAAAGAATTTAATTAAACAAAGAATCCTTGAAATTGTTAAAAATACTCAGTATCAAAAAACTCACCCAGTATCTGAAGGCTTTAAAAAAAAAACATTTTAAGTACCGTAAGTCCTGTAAAAAGAATGATTTATTAAAAATTTTCCACTACTCCACATCATTGTAGTATTGATTATGAAAGAGCGGGTTTGTGTTTTTCTGTAATTTGCACATTCTGATTTGAGACTTTCCGAAACTGCAGTACATTATTGTTGGAAGAGCATAATTTGGGCCAAACAACTTGACTTAGATACATCGCTTTTCCTCGGTCATTTTCAACCATACGTATGACCAGCTTTCTGTGTCTGTCCAATTACACCAATACTAAGTTTGTTTAGTGTTAATTCATAATTGTTTTATATACACACAACCAAACCTACACCAAAACCAAAATTAATGCTCGCCAGAGAAGTCAAAAAAGTGTACCTACACCACCATTATTTCGTTAAGATGTAATTCAGCTAGCATTAAAAAACATCAAAACCTCCGAAAATCTGTTTTCTTCCCCAATAACGTTTTCATTGCCGGCTAGAAAACTTCTTAAAAGATGGGCATGACCAAAGCCAATTCAAGTATAATTTACTTTACGTCATTTCTTGATGCATCTTTGAAATCGAGGTGCGTTTTTTTCTTGTAATTTACTAATCAATAAATACAAAGAACTTAGTGCTCATGCAAAATTGCACGCGTGAACCTTTAACAGAAATTATAATACTGTTTTTGAAAAAAGGACTTAGATTATGTAAATCTGATAGAAGGAAATCTTTCCTTTGTTAAAGGAACCAAGAAAGTATTCATCTCGAAAATTATAAAAAATCAACTTGCAGAAGAAAACTAAAAATTACTGTATTTAGAGAAATAGAATACTTGGTGAATTTGAATGCAAGACCTGTTGTAGCTGTGCTGTAAAAAATGACCTCATTTTTGTTTGGTTTGTTGACCCCAAATGGAGTCCTTACTTAATCAACTTCCTTAAAATTAGGTTTTGAAACAATCATGATGTTTAAAAAATCAAATCGCTAGTCGCAGCTGTTTGCGAATAAGAATGCAAAATTTCATGTTTAGAAAAACATTCCCTAAGCTAATTCACAGAACGTATGCTGTCCCCACAACAAAACCACAAAAAACAAGGTTACATCAATAAATGGAAATACAAGTAATACGTTTGTTTTTGACAGGTAATGAGTTTTGATCGCTATCTTGCCGTCACTGAAGCGCTTTATTCAAACAGCAAGTTGTCATCGCTGCGCATGCCTATTGCATCCTACATCATAACTGTACTGGGTTGGGTAATCAGTGTGCTGCTGTGTATTCAGTTGTATACCTACAGCACCATCACATCTTGCAAACTCTGTGCATATCATTTTCCGCTTGATGTAAGTTTATTTTTTTGCCTAGTGTATCTGCTAGATATGCTGTATTTATTTAAAAGCCAGAAAAGTTTACTACTGAACTTTTTCAGTACATTTACGGCAACAGATTTTAAGAAAAAAAGTAATTTACAACTCGGCTTTCCACCTGGAAGATCATATCAGGAAATTAAAATAGGAAATTTGCAAATGTAATGCAGCAGGCCTATTCTTGGCCTGCATGTTTTTGAATTTGATAACCAACAAAGAAGTTGCAGAAAAATTCCTGTCACTTAAACGAAATCAATTTTTTTATTTTAATCGAAAATATGTCATTATTATTAAAAGATTGTGTTTTGAATGAACCAAATTGTTGAAGTGTGGTTTGAACTTACAAAGATTAAAAAACAAAAACAAGGATTCATGTTGAATGTTTGTTTTACGAAATGCGGGCAATGGTTTTTATCAGAGGTAGAGTCCTCGAGGACGTCCTTGGCCTCGAGGACGTCCTCGAGGACACAGTTTGAAGCCCTTGGCCTTGGCCTCGAAGGTCAAGTCCTTGGCCTTGGCCTCGAAGCCTCAAGGCCTCGAAAATTGCCCTGTCCTCGGCTCGAGGACAGCACTATTTTTTGAAGAATTGAAATTTTGTTGGAAAACGCCAGAAACCTCGCGGAAAATTTGCGAATACCTTTTTTGTTTTCGTTGATTGGAGCATAGGCGTAGCAAAGGAAAGGGGCCCAGGGGGGCCGCCCCCCCAATTGAATTTTCACCAATGACAAAAATGCGACAGAAACGTCTATTGTTTTTTCAGTTTAAGTTTCTTTTTAGCGTTTTTCGCTTACAACAGCAACTAACAGCAACATTGAAGACCACGGGGCCCCTTCAATTCAATTTTTACCTGCCAATTTAAGCGTATAACCCGGAAGAAATGGAGAGTTTTTGTCCTAAAAGTTGCTATCTTAGCATCCAGCCTTTTCATCCCACATCCAGCCTTTTTATGAACGTAATGCATTAACCAGAGCCGGATTTACCATAATATGACGCAGTACCAGCTAGGGGCCCCGCGCTCGAATCGCAAGACTTGTTTTGGTCTTCACCTATATTTGGCAGAAAGATGCTGCAAAAATCTCCAAAGTGCCAGGGGCTTAGCGCAATGTAAATTCGGCCCGGCAATAACATGGTTAGTAGGCGGGACCATCTATTGTACTATTTTTCGATAACAATTCAGTAATTCACCTTTACCTTGCTGGTTTTGACGCACAAAGCACTTAAAAAAAATTTGCCATGGAAAATGCTGATTGAATAAAATCATTAAACTTCAACTGAGGGGGCCTGGGCCCCTTGGCCGAACATGTATCCCTATAACTGGTTAGGTTCATGACAAAACAAAAATCTTTAAGGATAACCTTTGAGTGGATTATTATTTACTACTAAAATTTTGCAAGAGACAATGCACCTTACTTTTCCCTACCACTTACAAATAAAATTTAACTCCAAAATGCAACATGTTAAACGTCTTTTGGACTTAAATTGCTAGTAAAAGGAGGATTAAACAGTTTCATTTTTTCACTTGGCTTTCAATAATGTAAAAAATTTAATGCTTTCAAATGACTCTGAACACTTGCGAATTGTGATTCAAGGGCATTAAAATAGCTTTCTTTTCCAAAAAATTACAAAAAATCGCGCAACGGCTGGGGGCCCCACCTTCAGACTCCCGTCTGTGATACGTTTGAGTTACGCTAGTTTTCTCAACACGTTTCCAAAGTTAGATAATTGTACTTTTCAACCACTAGTTTAAGCCCTCTCCCTTTGCAAAATCCGGGTAAAGTGGAACAGCAACGATTTCAGATCTTCCATCCTACGATATCTTTGTCCCACAAAAACGTCCTCGTTTGAAAATTTTTGATGACGTCATAGCATGGGATTTGTTGTTTAGGCCTCCCCAATTAAAAATCCTGTCGTGTCCTGTGAATTGGAGATGAATTGGAGATCGCCTGAAAAACTTTTTTGAAAACCTTTTTTTTTTAGAACACTTGCAGCTGTGTCCTTGGCCTTTCCTCGAGCATTCCTGTCCTTGGCCTTGAGAAGGTCTGTCCTCGTAAAGGCTGTCCTTGGCCTTGGCCTCGGATTTTTTTTGTGTCCTGTGTCCTTGGCTTCGAGCCTTGTGTCCTCGACTCCACCTCTGGTTTTTATGATTTTTCCAGCAAAAACTTGTAAACTTGATAAGTAAAAGGCAAGTTTGATTATACTTTACTTTCCGTTTACCCTGCTTTAGGACATACCAACCACAGAATTAGCAGGTTTTGAAGAATCTAACTTTGATGATAATTATTATGGTTATTTGGATTATTCAAACCTTTCCGAAGAGGAAGTACAAAATATTTACGACTACATATCTCAACATATTGCCAATCAGCAAGCACTCCCAACCCAAGCTCCAGAAAAAATAATGTGCAAGTAAGCAACGAAAATATTCACTAACAAACAGTATTTTTTTCGAAATTATAAAATTTTTAATACGAGATAAAAAAATAGAAAATTTATTCATAAATCTATCTATATTTTGGACATAATTGTTTTTCGAATCTATCACGGCGTATCTCGATCGAAGTCAATCATCAATAACATACAAAATTTTGGCACAAAAGCTAGAAAAAAAGACGTTTGTCATAATGTTTTCCGATTAAGATATAGGCGTAGTATATTTTTTGTTAACGGCACTATGTTAAAGGGACATCAAACCTCAAACTATAATTTAACTCATTCATTGTATATCAAGCAAATGTTAATATGCTATGACATTTGTGATGTACTAAATGCACACAACAAATAGTCATCTAGTGAAACAATGAAGCAATTTAGGCCTAACATAACAACAAGGTTTCGATCCTGCAATTTATGCCTGACTGAGAAACTCGCAATTCTTTTAGCTGACAAACGGACTGCGCTTAGCAAAAGATCAGAGCTTACGGGGAAATGCAGGCACAAAAACAAATACAAGTTGGAAAACGTTCGAGCGTAGTATTTTATTTTTTAACCGATGTTTTAATCAAAGCGGTATTTCAACATTGCATGCAGTCTATGGTAGTGTTTTAGCTAGACAGGTTTTTCAATAATATGCAGTTTTAGCTTTTAGAGTTTTGACGTTTTAGCTTATAACATTTCTTTTACAGATTACAATAGCACCTGACGAGTCCTTAGGACGAAACAGACTGTTGTGCTTTTAACCTTTTACTGTGATTTTATAGTGATATTTTGCTCTGATTTTACTTTGTATATTATCAAGCACTGTTTCAGAAGATTGACTCTCAACAATTTTCTAGGCCTAACATGAGATAAATGGATATAGGCTACGTTTATAATTTCGTTCAACTAATTTTGACCTTTAAACGATAAGATTGAATGTTTATTCGAACAGTTTTCATTTTTTTAAATTTTGGCTGAGCTAATTCCATTGTATTTCCATGAAAAATGATTGAAAATTACTTCATTTCAGGATACCACAAAGCCACACATTGAAAGTGTGGATCTATGGAAATTTTATTGGTGCGTTCTGTGTTCCGTTTCTTTTGATTTGCTTTTTCTATGGATATATAATGACAAAAATCTCTTCTGCAACAACAAGTGTTACATGCGGGCTGAATAATGTGCAGGTAGTTTGCGTACTGAAATCTACTGTACCGTCTGTAGGTATAGATAGTACGTATAGTAACCTATAGTAGATGCGTGGTAAATTTTGAAACCATAAACATCACACTGAATATCTCTGAGTGAACATATGCATACACTCTAAACTCTCTTACCCTGACTCCCGAAAATTAATAAGTTATAATATATCTGTTTAAAGGTTAGAGCAAGTTTTCGGTAATGCCGCGTTCGATTACGATTTTTTATCGCAATAATTACACCACAGAAAGCATAATAGCTAATAAATTTAACGACGAAATAGTGGTAAAACAAACACGCATGCGAAATTTTTGAAGCTGTTTTCTTACGACTGGCTACAAAAGGTTAAAAATGTGCAAATATATTTAAAAGTAACTAGGGTATCTGTAACTTATTGCTGCATTTTTCGAAACTTTTGAAGAGCGTACAAGTGGATCAATAAAAATGGCTCAAAATTTTAATTGTTTTCGTTTGTACTTATCAAAAACATTTTGTTTTGCAATTAATTTTGCAAACATTCCGAGAATATCATGTTCGTTTTGGAGACGAGAAAATTAGTCTTATAACAAGAAGCTGAAGTAAACAACTTGATTTTAACATAAACTTCTAAGCTGCAAGATAATGTAGTCTGCTGAATAAACGTTTCTTGGAAATGAGATATTCGCAATTTATGCTTAAATCTACAAACCAAAAATTGAAGAAAAAATGCATGCTTTGTAATCAATAATGTCAAAGAAAACTAGCTGCTACTAATTTGGAAAAACCGGCTTTTGTTCCGATTCGTGTAGCAACTATATAGCAATGCTAATTGACTAAAATTGCGAACAGCTTGGCTCTTGATGCAAAGCAATAAACAGGATCCGGGATTATAGGCGTAGCCAAGAGGGGGGTCATGGGGCCCGCCCCACTCCCCCTAATTGAAATGCTACGAATGATAAAAATGTCACAAAAAAGACTATTGTTTCTTTTATTTCAGTTGCTTTTAGTATCTTCGCGTACAACAGTACACGCATACAAGAGTAATTAACACCAATATTGATCCAGGGAGCCCGGGCCCCCTCAATTTAATTTTTGCCAACCAATTCAAATGGGCCCCTTACAATAATATTTAAATGGGCCCCCAACAATAATATTGATCCAGGAGGCCCGGGCCCCTCAATTTAACTTTTGCCAACCAATTTAAATGGGCCTTTTAGAACAATATTTAATTAAATGAGCCCCAATTTAAATGGGTCCCCAACAATAACATTAATCCAGAGGGCCCGGGCCCCTTCAATTTAATTTTTGCGTAACAATTTAAATAGGCCCCCTACAATAATATTGATCCAGGGGGGCCCGGACCCCTCAATTTAATGTTTCCCAAGCAATTTAAACGTATAACCCGAGTGAAATTAAGCGTTTTTATCCTAAAAGTTGCTAACTGAGGCCCTCATCTAACCTTGTTATGAACGTAATGCAATAACCAGGGACGGATTTAACATATGGCACAGTGCTAGGGGCTCCGCGTTCATATAAGACTTTTTTTGGTCTTCAGCTGTTTTTGGATGGTAAATATTGCAAAAATCCCAAAGTTCCAGGGGTCCAACTCAATGTGAATCCGGCCTGGGCAATAACATGGTTACTTTGGTTAGTAGGCATAACTATCTATTGATCATTTGGCAATAACAATTCACCTCCACCTGGCCAGTTTTTATGCAACAAAATACTTTTGAAAAAAATTAGCTACAGTAAGGGGAATGACCGTTGAACAAAATTTTGAATTGAGAGGGCCTGGGCCTCCTGGCCGTATATGTTCTCCTATAACTGGTTGTTTTCATGACAAAACAATAATCTCTAAGGAAAATTTTCAAGTGGATTGTTATTCACTGCTAAAATATTACAGGAGGCAATGTACTTTACTTCCCCCTACCTAGACCAAATCACTTACAAAATTTAATCCCAAAATGCAAGATTTTAAAGGTGTTTTGGACTTAAATTGCAAGCAAAAGGAGAACTGAACAACTCAATTTTTTCAATAGGCTTTCAAATATTAAAAATCGAGTACTTTCAAATGGGGCTCTGAATACGTGCGAAATGTGATCCAATGGCGTTAAAACAGTTTTTTTTTCAAAAAAATACGAAAAATCGCCCAGCAGCTGAGGGCTTCGCCCGTCAATAATACGTTTGAATCACAGTGCACTTCTTTACTCAACATAGGTCTCCCAATTTATACATTTTAATTATTGGTTTAAGCCTCTCCCCTTTGAAAGATTTTTTAGTTACGTGCCAACACCAGGCAACGGCTTCTGATTATCCATTCTACGATATATTTGCCCCCACAAAAAAATCATCTTTCGAAGTTTCTAATGACGTCATTGCATGTGATTTGTGATTTTGGCCTCTCCCTCAATCAAAAATCCTGCTACTCCTATGTCCGGGATGGGTAGCTACAATACGAATTAGCAACGATAAAAGGGTCTGGGAGCGGCAATCTTAGTGGTCAGGGTTTTTTTTATTTGTTTTGCAAAGTGTGCCCTATGTCGGACTTGGCACAAGCTAAAAAAGGGAATAATTGTTCGGATATTGAACATCCTTAGATACCATTTTTTGGCCTGTAAATGATAATTTTTTTTTTTTTTTTTTTTGGGCTAACATTTTAGCTAACATACTGGATTTACTTAATAGCTGAAGGGCAACATAGCTATAATTTTGAAATTAGAGGAAAATAACTGGAATTTTCATTTTTTGTGTTTTCAGCGAAGGTATAAGCGCAGAGTGACATTAATAGTGCTGGCACTAGTTACTCTGTTTGCGGTCAGTTGGCTTCCTTGGTATGTGGACAAAATTCTGAGAATTAACGGCATCATGATTTCTGAGTCAGGATGCAGAAACCTTTCAAGTAGTGTAAGAGGATTGGCGTATCTCAATAGCGCGCTTAATCCTTATTTTTACAGGTAAATTGCATCAAATGTAGCATTTGAAAGATTTGGTTTATGTGGAATTTGTATACAATATCACAAGTTACCTACAGTCTCACTTTTTAAACAAAAAATAAAAACTTGAGACTAACGTTTGAAGATTCGAAAATATGGGGGTTTGACAGAAATATTTAATTTTATTAATTGTCCCTGAAATCCTTTTTTATAACTTCCATTTTGAGGGTTATCTGTATATAAAATAATACGTTTCAATTACAGTAGAAATAAATCGTCATCTACAGAAATAGAATGTGTTCAGCAATTGTTATCTGTGGATAACCTAGAACTTGGAGGGGTGGAAGCCTCATTGAAATTGGATGAGGCTAAAATGTAAAGCTATTGTTGCCGTTACGATTATAATAACTCAAAAATTATGACTTTCAATCATTGAAATTAAGCTTAATGTCAGAAATCTTGAAAATTTTTTCATGACAAAACTTTGGCACCAGCAATCATTGCACTATTTTGTAAAAATTTTGTGCAGACGTTAATTGTAACTTCATTACATGTGTCAAAATTACATCATTACATTGAACAGCTTTTTGGGAACACATTTTCGTGAACGACTCCAAAGGGTCTATTCTAGAATAGGACTTCCAACAATCTTTAAGTCCGTCTTGCCAGGCAGAGCTGGCGAAAAGAGAGGACGGCGCACCACACCTAGAAGCTCCGGAGTGACAAAATGCATGAACAAGCAACGCAATCGCAATTCTTTGGGTCGAAGACAATATGGACATTATCCAAAAGATATGAGACGCAGCAGCTTATCAATTAAAACGGAAAGAACGATTGTTTAATTACTTGCTACTATTTTGGGCAAAATGTGCTAATACTTTGGCAACTTTTCGAGTTGCCTTCGGTTTTCAGACATTTTTTGTTGTTGCCAATGCAATGGACAAGGTGTGATTTTGATCACGACATGCAGGTATTCAGATGTAAAGAAAAACTCTTGATTTTTTCTGCAATATTTGGCAATCTTTGCCGATTTTCCTGCAACACCTCTACTTATTTCTTTAGTAAAGTCGAATGATTTTTGAGGGTCAGTATTTGTCCTAAACAGCTGGTCTGGTTTAGGCACCCGAAAGATATTTTACAAATATTATGGTGCATTTGATGTGTTGTCGTCACCACAGCTGCCAACTTGTGGTCTAAATTTAAAATTCATAAGTTTTACAAGACCATGATTTATTTTTAAAATTCATTATAAACTTAGGCATTTTTTGCATAGCAGCAAAGCATTTTGTGAAAATGCCAATACCGATATCGGTTTATGTTCCGCTTCCATGTAGGATTTCTCCTCCGCGTCGAGAAATGCGCTGATAATACAAACAGAAACCTTAAATGCAAACCAATATACTGTAATTATAGTGTGCGTGTTAGAAACGTGCTCCGTTGTAAAATACAATGTTTACTGAATAAATTTAAAACCAACAACACCATGTACTTAATTGTACGACGTAGATATTTCTTGTTTCTTTTTCGGTGAATTGAAAAAATGGATTACACTATTTTTTATAAAAACAATTAATTTTATTTGAAAACAAGGCTCATTTTTACTCAAAATTTAAGAACAACTCAAGAACAATGCCAGCCTCAGCAGCCAAATGGAATTTAAAAACAAATGAATTAGAAAAAAATTTCAAAGCAATAAAAGAAACTAAATTCTGTACTGATTCAAAATGATAAAATCTTAATAATTTACTAATATTTGCGATCACATTTTTTTATTCTTATTTTATTATTTTAGCGTAAAAAACACAATACAAGACAAAACTGACCATTATTTCAAAAATACGTCATACTTCACCAAACAATATTGATTACAGTATAAAAAACTTCATTTGAAATAGGCTCATTTTCGAAAATGAAAATTTGAAATTTTCTTATATTTTATATTCATATTCAGAAATTTTAACCAGATTAATTGCACTAAATTTGCGAGCAAAATTGCAACTATTCCGAGATGAAAGAATGCTGTTGCGCTTTACGCGAAAAGTTGAGAAAAAATTTTGGCATCAAGTTCAAGTTGAAAAAAGAGCAATTTATTTTACGACACAGCAAAAGCAAAAAAGTTCGCTTTTTAAAGATTTGCAATTTTTTGCAAAATAAGTAACCAAATTACTGATTATCCAACATCGCGGTGCTTACTTTGCTAGAAATTTTGCAAGTTTTTCTTATGTTACAAACTTCGAAAACGCAGAATTGCCAATAGTACGTAGTCAAATGAATTAAATCTATTTTCACGAATAAGGGAAGAATAGAACAAGGTTTGGGGTATCTCTTTATTACA
Organism: Trididemnum nubilum; assembly: GCA_963965965.1. Lineage (NCBI taxonomy): Eukaryota > Metazoa > Chordata > Ascidiacea > Aplousobranchia > Didemnidae > Trididemnum > Trididemnum nubilum. The sequence goes on from OZ014474.1 coordinate 36,192,597, forward strand.
TGAACTAGTTCCCAATTCTTGAATAAAACCAATCTCAAGCAGTATATCTTTGAATCCATATTCTATAGAACTCTCCTAATTTCATTATGCTGGGCGATGAGCGAGAAAAGTCAGTCAACGCAAACTTTTAATATCACGAAGTTAAACTTAAAACAACACATCCGTACGGACTTTTTTAAGGTAGTTTCTGTAATACAATAGTGAGAAAACTGTATTCATACACGAGTCTAAAACACTGCTAAATCGAAATTTTGCCTCCCCAATGACTCTTCATAAAACAGAAAAAAATAGAGCCTCTGTATAATGTAAGGCACAGCGTCCTTTAGAGTTAAGACAAACCAAAATTTGATATTAAATCTACTAGTGAGGTAGGGTACTCAACGCAACTTGAATATTGAGTTGCTTTATAGAACATGATTTGATTCGTACAATATCAAATTTACCACCGCAACTTTCCTACGCTAACAACGATAAATATAATGCTTTAATTACAGAAAGTTAATTTAAGCGCTCATTTTAGATACACTTTTTTCATTACAAGCCGTGAATTTTGGGCTAAGACTGGCTGTTCTTAAAACACCAATTTTTAGCCTCATTATATTGCTAACTTTATTGAAAAATACATAAAGTGAGTGACTCGAATTTATTTATGCTAAATTAAAAGATGTTTTTTGTATATTGTAGACTATAGTTAGACATATGAACAATGCAATACAGAAAAGGCCAATAAAACTACTGATTGCTAACAAATGCGTTGCATTAGTAGTTTTTTTAAAGTATTTTTTATTTTGAGGCTGGCATTATTCTTAAATTTTAAGCAAAAACGAGCCTTGTGTTTTTCTAAAATTGCTTCTGTAAAAAATAATGTAGTACACTTCAAATTTACTTATTTACGCTATATGGTGCAGTAGTAAAGAAAAGTGAGTGGCTCTTTCATGTCTTACTAAAAACATGATGGTTTTCAAGAGGCTTTAATGTCTGTCTACCTGCTCTGCAGCCGATCACCTGTTCAATGGTCAAAGTTCAGCTCCAGCGTTCATTAAGAATTCTGACATGCACGCCTAAAGGCGTCACAGCAATTAAATTTTTATGCGTTTTAATCATTTTGCACACTACGTGATTCCTATATCGATATGGCTTTTCCAACAGGATGAAAAATTGACGTATTAATGGCGTGGCATTTCATCATAACACCTAACAATTGCCAAACAGCTTAATTTTTTCTTATTCCAAGAACTGAGCAAAATCATTATTAAGAGACAGAAAATTAGTAGTCGAAAAACGTCACAAGCTCTTCCTGCTAAAGTTTCACTCTTTTAAGAATAGAATATAGGTCAAAAGGTGCTATAGGTTGTGCATAATGAGCCATAGTCATTGGGAATAGCAGTGTCATCTTATTTGGAACTATGATCCCACGTCTTGATATGACAGTTTCGGCCTTTAATTTTTCAGATTTTCTGATGCCTTTTTCCTAAATCAAGTAAAAACTGTGATAACTATCCTTACTTTATTAAACAGAAATAAGCTTCATTTGATATACCGGAATGTTCTTGTGCGTTAAATGTTTTATTTTCGTTTTACTGAAAAACTTGGGGTCAAAATGTAATACGTCGCAAGGCTAACGAAAGCTACGACATCGGATAACTTTACGTGATTTTGCATTACTTCACAAAATGATCAAACGGTCGGAAACGGACAGCAGCATTCCTGTTTAGTTTTGCATAACAAGTTATTCAAACACTTGAACATTTTCTAGGTGCGAGTAATAATACAGGGTGTCCAAGAACTCTCGCATCATTATGACTTTCATTAACCAGAAGTCATATTTGTTTTTTGTTAAAGTTAATCATAGTCAGGGTAAAGTTAAATTTAATCACAGCATCATACTAGCTCGGATATGGCACAAGCAAAAAATAATCTAAAAATGCCAACAGAGTAATCATGCTCTTTTAAATCAGGTGTGGTATTTTTGAGTCATTGCATGTGATTTGTGGTCTGCCCCCCCTCCCAATCAAAAAATCCTGGCTACCCCTATATATTGTGATCACTTAATAATTTCTACCAAAAAACCTAATTTATATTCTGTTATGATCTGATTATTTTGCGATTCTTTGCTTTTCTAACCTCATATTCATACCTGTAGTCCTAGTTATACTAACGAGAAATAAAAGATGTTAAGTCGATTCCGAAACAGTATGTCTTAGACTGTTCATTATAGGTTTGATTGAGCCTCTAAGGTTTGGATACTGTCTACAGCTAATGTAGGGTCACCATACTTGCAAAAGCAAAATTCCGGACAGTGCATAGGCTACTTTTCATGCGACTAAATATATCCGCTACCACATTTTGTCACATCGAAATTCGACCTATAAAATTGGCAATGCAGTTTACACACTAAGCATTCTGCCTCGTAATCGTTCCTGCCTTTTCTAAAACATGGATGTTTTTCTTGCATCTTGTTTGTGAATGCGCACTTTTGTTTAGCCAATCGAAATAATATCTTTCTTATTACCGGCCAGTTGGTCGAGCGGTAACGCGCTCGTCTCTGGAGCGGGAGGTCTGAGGTTCAAATCTCGGGCCGGTCAAATCGGACTCAGTGTTGCCAACGGTTTGCCACCGCTGCGACATTTCTTCAAAAGGAGCTGTGTTGCCCGGGCGCAATGATGTGCAGATGGGCCCCGCCAACTCGTTACACGCTTTGGCGTATTAGAGGGAGTATAATGAAAGATTTGATTTGATTTGATCTTTCTTATTAACAATAAGTACTACCCAACTAAAAATGCACAATCTAAACTGGCAGCCTTGAAACTAACAAAGTAATTTACCTCTGGACTAACTGAACCAATCAAAAAGTAGACTAACTTACTAACCTATTAATATTAAGTACCAAAAGTTTGTAAATATTAATGACAATCTGCATGCGAAACCCGACATAAAGGCGCAGACAAAAGGGCCCAGGACATAACGGCGCAGGACGTAAGGGCGCAGACATAAGAGCACAGGAACAGAAGGACACAGGAACAGAAGGGCGCAAGAACATAAGGGCGCAGGGACGTAAGGGACAGAGACGTAAGGGCGCAGAGACGTAAATCTGCAATCTGTGCTATAATTTTTGTGCCTCGAAAAATAATTATGTAATCAAAGAAACGAACTTGACAAATGAGTATTTTATTTAATTTTTAAAAGCCAAATATTAAAAGAAGTTTTTTGAATTCACTTCCTGCCTTATGGGCTCCGCTTACTCTTCACACGAATTCGCGAAATAAAGCGAGAAAATGAGTGATTTGATTTGATTTGGCTTTACGCGGGGACAAAAGACTAATTATGATTGTTTGCTTAACGGATTAAGTTCAGTCGTTACACTACTGCGTTTGAAAACAACCGCTGACGTGGTTACGTAAAGCAAACAAACTCATTTAAAACAAAGATTTCTTTTTAAAGGTTTGTTTAAGATTAGTGTGCGGCGACTTAAAAACTGTTTAAGGGTATTGTTTTGCGCGATAATTGAGAACTTATAAAAGAAAGCAAATTCAAAAAACTTCTTTCAAAATTTTACTACCAAGAATTAAATAAAATTAGTCAAGTTTGTTTCTTTGATTATATAATATTTTTCGAAGCACGAAAATGTTAGCGCAGATTACAGATTTACGTCTCTTCGCCCTTATGTCCTTGCGTTCTTATGTCCCTGCGTCCGTATGTTCCTGAGCCCTTATGTCGTAGATCGATCTGCAGGGTTGCTAAATAATGAAGATGCCACGTCACAATACAGAATTCAATATGCCTACTGCAAAGTGTGTAAATGCACATAAATGAAGGATCCACGATGCACATCTATCTATGAGCAAAATTATTGTTGCCAAGAAGCAGCGTAGACTACTCCAAATGAATTTCTCCTCTTAGGAAGATATGTACATTTGTACAATGTCTAAAGTTAAACATGATTTACAGGATTATAAATTTCCGGACATTTCAACATTTTTTTAAAATTCCTCCCGGACACAAAATTTAACCCTAAATACCGGACATGTCCGGAATTTTCGCGACGGTATGGTAACCTTAAGCAAATGATCTATTATTTTTATGTTTCTACAAATTTTGGGCTTTCGAAGGGGGGCCCAGGGTAAATCGGAAATATCTGCAATGCTCATTTACTTAAGACAGCCCTGCTGGAATCCACAGCTTCCTTTTTGCGGTTAAATTCCTTATGTTAAATTTTATAGTGTTTTTCGGCGGCCGAAACGTGAGCGCTCATTCACAGATAGCCAGTAGGGCAGAATTGCAAACGGGCCGATCAGTACAAGCCCGAACCCGATCATAACTAGAAAAATAAATTGAACACAAGTCAAGTCAAGTTTATTTTACTAAACGCCTAAAGTACGCAGGAAGGAATCAGTTGAAAGGCCATGCGGTCATCTAAGTCAACTGTACCTATACTAACACTTAACAGTAACAGGCGTAAACTTAAGCTTCGCAATAAATTATGATACAAAGTGGCACAAAGTAGGGTAAGCTCTTGAACAACACAATCTCCCCACCCACTAGCACATCCAATGCCACTTTCTCCAAAAATTCTTCGCACTTTGTGATCCGGAAACCGAAACCAGACTTGAAAACAGGCCCGGCGCCACAGGGGGGCATTACGGGGCCGTGCCCCCCAAATGACTGTTTGTGCCCCCCCAAGCGAGGATTGTGCCCCGAAGAAATTAACAGGCTCGGGGCTGTTGGAGTGCAAATCGAGGCCTGAGACTCCTAAATTGGTGTTTACCGCCCGCATTTTCGTAATTTTTGAGGACTCGCATCGGATTTCCGAATTTCATAAAACTTTTGGACGAAAACTTTTTTTTTGGTCTTCACTTAGGAATTGGTGAAAAATCGCAAAAATTTTGAGACGATAACCAGAAATTTTTGAACTGAAGAATTTTTTTTTCTTCACCTTGTTCGTTTGATCCACATTGGAATAAATTTCTCGTGCCCCCGTGCCCTTCTCGAATTCACATAAATGAACTTCTCGTGCCTCCCCAAAATTTATTTCTGCCCCCCAGTCACGCTATCCTGGCGCCAGGCCTGCTCGAAAATTTGGCTAGATAAAAAATGTGGGCGGTTATTGCAGCCGAAATTATTGCTGATAAATTGTGACGTAATAATAATTGTGTAATAATAATGGCATTGATTCTTAACGAAGTCACCATTCAGAGTTACAAAGTTTTTTAAGGCCCCTTTCATATTGGCAACAGCTGGTCGTACTAACAGCTGGGTCAAGATTCATTGTGACGCGACCAAAATTTGTGTCGTACGACCAAATGTCCGACCACGACCAAGTGCGAAAAGCGCCATTCAAATCCATGCAAACATCTGGTCTGACTTCTACTGTCGCACCAAATTGGTCACCAGTGTGAAACGGCCATAATTTATTACGCTTTAATACAGCATCTATAAAATGCGAAAACACAAAGCAAATAGGCCTACGTATACCAAGCCCGACATTGTATCGATCTTAAGCCCGTTTCACACCGGCGACAGGTGGACGCAGGGCCGTGCCTAGGTGGTTCGCCCCCCCCCCCGAAAACTCTAGAAGGGCCCGCCTCGAAACGCTTAAATTTCACATTTTTGCAATCGGCCTAAATAGTCACTTAACTTTCACATATCTAAGTTGCACTACTTTTCCAAAACCAGGATTGTAGAACAGCACAAAAATTTACAGTTAAATTTACATTAATGATATTCAAAATATAAAATAAACCAGTACAATTAATAAAATTATCCTTTGAGAGTGAGTTTTATTGAATTCCAAAGACCATTAATACTGTTTTGTTACAAAGCTACGTGAAAAATAATTTGGGTACTGGAGCTATAATTATGAGTTAAAGATGCGATCCTTGTAAGCGGCTGTAGTAACATCAATGATCCTAAAAAGATCTGTACTAAACTCAAGGAACTTAGGATTTAATGAAATAAATTTTAACTTGTTTGCTGACATCCCAGCGGGTAGCCAGAAATTCGCATTGAGGGGGCTATTCTGGGGGTCTGGGGGCAGAGCCCCCTGCGCTCGAAAATTTTGCATTTTTTTGCAAAAATAACTTAATTTTAGGACTAATTTAATAAAAAAAATGCTTTTAAAACGTGGCATAAAAATTGGCAGCGCAACATGATTTAACTGATTGCATTAATGGGCATTGTGGGAGGTGGTTTATAATAACTTTGTAGTTCTCTTGTTTACATGCTGGTCAATCATAAAATCCTATTATTCAATAAAACTCCCATGGAATAATCTATTTCGTTTATACTTTATAAAAAAAATGATTGGGGAGAGGGCAGGGGCGTATTTAGGGGGGGGGGGCATTGGGCCATGGCCCCCCCTTTGGGTCGCCAGGATCGTATAATTGCATAGAATAGTATGCAAAATTGCGGCATGGCCCCTCCTTTGCAAGTTGGGCATAAGGTTGGATCACACAAAGTGCAATGTTGTGTACGTTTCGTTTAGGCCTGTATCAACGTTTGGGCGAAAAATCGGCCTAAATTGGAGTGAAGACCTTTTTTTTTTGCTCTTCACCTAATGTTTGGGCGAAAAATCGGACTTATTTTGGGTGGAACAAATTTCTGATTCAGATCTTTGTTCTTCTCAAATTTTCTGAAGTTTCTGCCCCCACCCCCTTTTCAAAATCCTGCGTACGCTACTGGGGTAGGGCTAATGAAAAGATATTTGAAAGAAGTGATCGGTAATTAACTAACACTGAATAGCCCCCCTCTACTTGTTTCTGAGTTTAAGCCTATGTTTAACGTTTTTACACTAGCGATGAAATTTGATTGTTTATTTTGGGGCATTTTTCAAAGTTTTCATTAATATGTGACTTTAATCTTTTAAAGATTATCCCCCCCTGAATGTATGTTTCAAAAGACGCTTTGAATCACTTTTTAGTCCATTTCAGCGCACAAAACAGTCTCAGAAGAGCTAAAAACGTGGCATTTTTATTGTTCTGCATTTTAGTCGACAGGCCAATGGGGAGGATATAGCCCCCCCCCCCCCCCGGCCTCCCTGGCTACGCTACTGCTGACATCTGAAGGTAGTCTGACTGCAACCATAACTAGACTGACTTTAGACAGGCTGTAGTGCAATCGACTGGTACGCTGAACATCTGAATTGATTAACTAGCTAAGACAATGCGATTGTGATTCTATTACACCATAGATGAAATTGTAATGCAGCAGTAGAGACATACAGGTACAGCGAGCGTATTTTCAGTATCTTATGCAATTTCAAATTGACAATACGCTTTAATTTTGTTTTAAATATTGCGAAACATGCTAGCACTGATCAACAATACCAACTTTTAAAGTAGTAGTAGTAAAGTAAAAAGTGGGGCCCCCTTGTTGACTGGGCCCCCCCCCCGACCAGTGGGTTTGGGGCTGCCTTGACACGGCCCTGGGTGGACGTGCGACCAAATTAGTTGCACGACCAGCTTGGTCAAGATTCAATGCGATGCGGACAAAATTTGTGGCGTACGACTAAGTGTCCGATCATGACCAAATGTGAAAGGCTCAGTTCAAATCAATGCAATTAACTGATCTAACTTTTACGGTCGTATCGACTTGGTCGCGAGTGTGAAACGGGCCTATAGCCCAAACCCGACCCGACTTACAACTCTGCAATTGCCATTACATGCAAGAATATAGAGAGAGACATCACGAGCATTGAAACGTAAGGCAAAGATTGGTATAAAATTAGGACAGGAAAAAATAAAATTTTATTTACTTAACTTTTAACAGCATTTCTTTTTTCAAATTGCTTTGTAAATCTAATAGTGTAATCTCCTTTAACAGTCACTACATAAATAGCTATCTTTCAGAGAAAAAATCTCTAAAACTGTTCAACAGAGGCATGCGGACTTGCCCTCGACCTTTGAACCCGTGTTTTTCCAAGGACTTGAGCTAGCAAATACCGGGTGCGATACAGAGATGGAGTCAAAGACACAAGCTTCAAGGCCAAGGACTCGAAAAAAATCCGAATCCAGCAAGGCCAAGGACCGACTTTTAGAGGACAGACCCTCTCGAGGCCAAGAACAGGAATGGTCGAGGCCAAAGCCTAGGACCAAGGACACAATTTTTTAAAATTAAGCCCGGCAACTTTTTAATTATTTCTAAGATATCGCATTGTGCTAAGTTTTTCATGATAATTCGAAAATAGTAGGCCTAGTTTCTAAAAATAATGAATGTCATTTTGAAGTTTTACACGTTCATGTACGCTAACTTTATTTTTCTCTTTTGCCAACAGCCACTTAAATTATTGTATTTCCACATGGTGCACTCCAAATTTTTGTCGATTGGATTCTTCACAACGATGCTGCAACAAAATTTTGCGAATTTTTTTGTTTGTTTGTGACTTTCGTTCAAATTGTGATGACATTATAAAAAGTTTGAAATTTAAGAAATCTGGAAATTCACAAATTAGAAGTAGTTTGTTGCGTTTACAAATTTTTCCATAATGTGCTCTCGCAATGTTTCACTGAAGCATTTAAGCTGAACTCTGCAATGCACCAGCGTCAAACCAGCAAGTGTAACGATATCCATGTCCCATTCATGAAAGTCAAATAAAGTCAAGTTTATTTCACCAAACGCTTAAAAGTACGCAGCAGAGGTAGAGTCGAGGACACTAAGCTCGAGGCCAAGGCCGAGGTCGAGGACCCCAAAAAATCCGAGGCCAAGGACAGCCTTCTCGAGGATAGACCTTCTCCAGGCCAAGGACAGGAATGCTCGAGGACAAGGCCAAGGACCAAGGACACGGCCGCAAGTGTTCACAAAAAAAAAGGTTTTCAAAAAAGTTTTTCAGGCGATCTTCAATTCATAGACGTAGCCAGAATTTTTGATTGAGGGAAGCCTAAACCACAAATCACATGCAATGACGTCATCAAAAATTTTCAAACGAGGACGTTTTTGTGGGACTAAGATATCGTATGATGGAAGATTTGAAATCGTTGCCTGCTGGCACGTAACCAGTATTTTGCAAAAGGAGAGGGCTTAAACTAATAGTTTGAAAAGTGCAAATATCTAACTTTGGAGACGTGTTGAGAAAGCTAGTGTAACTCAAACGTATCACAGACGGGGCCGCCGGAGTCTTTGGGGGTCTGAGGGCAAAGTCCACAGCCGCTGGGCAATTTTTTGGAATTTTTTGGTAAAAAAAGCTATTTTAATGCCATTGAATCACAATTCGCAAGTGTTCAGAGCCATTTGAAAGCACTAGATTATTGACATTTGAAAAAATCAAATTGTTTAATCCTCCTTTTGCGAGCAATTTAAGTCCAAAACAAGTTTAACATCTTGCATTTTGGAGTTAAATTTTAACTGTAAGTGATTTGGTCCAAGTAGGGGGAAGTAAGGTGCATTGTCTCTTGCAACATTTTAGAAACAAAAATAATCCACTTAAAGATTTTCCTTAAAGACTTTTGGTTTGTTATGAAAACAACCAGTTATAAGAGTAAATGTTTGGCCAGGGGGCCCAGGCCCCCTCAACTGTTGTTCAATGATTTGTTCAATCAGCATTTTCCATGGCAAATTTTTTTTTTAAGTATTTTGTGCGTAAAAACCGGCGAGGTTGGAGGTGAATTACTGAATTGTTATTGAAAAATGGTACAATACATGGTCCCGCCTACGAACCATGTTATTGCCGGGCCGGATTTACATCGCACTGGGCCCCTGGCACTACGAAGATTTTCGCAACATCTTTTTATCAAATATAGATGAAGATCAAAAAAAGTCTCACGATTTCAGCGCAGGGCCCCTAGCTGGTACTGCGCCATACTGTAGTAAATCCGGCTCTGACTAATGCATTACGTCCATAAAAAGGCTAGATGTAGACCTGAGATAGCAATTTATGTGACGAAAACTCTCCATTTCTTTCGGGTTATACGTTTAAATTGGCTGGCAGCAATTGAATTGAGGGAGGCCGGGGCCCCTGATCTTTATTATTGTTGTTCATTACTATTGTAAGCAAAAAAAGCTAAAAAGAAACTGAAACTGAAGAAACAATATGCGTTTTTGGTGAAACTTCAATTGGGGGGGGGGGGCCTGGCCTCCCCTTGGCTACGCCTACGCTCCAAGCAAGGAATACAAAAAAGGTAATTGCAAATTTTCCGCTAGGTGTCTGACGTTTTCCAACGAAATTTCAACTGTTCAAAAAATAGTGCTGTCTTCGAGCCAAAGACAGGGCAATTTTCGAGGACTTGAAGCTTTGAGGCCAAAGCCAAGAACTTGAGCTTCGAGGCCAAGGCCAAGGGCTTCAAAATGTGTCCTCGAGGCCAAGAACGTCTTCTAGGACGCCACCTCTGGTACGCAGGCAGGAAACAGCGATAAGACCATGCGGTCATCTGCATTTATTAGCAATTCTTAACAGTTACAGGCATCAACTTAACCTAGTCATGGAACCCCCCCAAAAAAAAAAGAATTCAAAACGTCATTTAAGCAAAAAATAACAATAACAGTGTTGCCAGCTTTGCACTTCCTACTTGGAAAAAAAGCACTCTCAAAAAAAATGTCTTTTGCTTTAGAAAATGAATTATTTTGACATTAGACATTGTTAAAAGTTCAATTTGTGTAGTATTGAAGAAGGCGAGTCAGTCATAATTTAGTTTAAAGTGATATCCCTTGGGTTGACAAAAATAAAACCAAGTATAATCTGAAGAAACAATGCTGGCAACACTGTATTTAGTAAAGAAACAAATTTCTCCACGCTATTTGAACGAATAACAATTGGATAATCAAGACAACGACTAGAGTTACACTCAAACGATCTAAAGCTACATCAATGCATTCTTTTGTGCTTTTAATTTCTGTAAAAAAAAATCGAATGATAAAACACTACAAACCAAATCACACATTGACTCTACTTTCAAATCGATCGCATGCAAACGCAGTAGATGACTGCACAATGTTGTACATGTTACATCAAGCAAATCTGCAGGCCATCTCTCCACTAAAAATTTTTTCCAGCCGTAACCCAAAATTCAGACTAAATTCTCTAGTTTTCCAGAATTTCGATAATTTACCAACTAAATAATCAAATATCTGGAGATTTACATATTACCTTCAGCACAAGCGGACCAAGCGTGTCCACTGACGTTATTTAAAAAAAAGGAAGTAGCTAGCGTTACGTTAGGTAACGCTCATAAAGAAAATAAGAGAGTAGAGAGTGAGCGCTCATTTGCTTATTTACTCTTTTATTTTTTAAATTATCGCTAGGGTTTGGGTTATATTTTGAGTTTGGGTTTGATTAACGTTGGGGTTAGAGCTAGGGTTCGAGTTCGGGTTAGGTTTAGGGTTGGAGTTAGAGCCAGGATGGCGATTTTCTTATTCTTACGTAACGCAACAGCAGCCTCTGCCTAAAAAAAAGTATTTCAGACAATCATAGACTAGGAATGGAATGAAATAAATACAGCATCTTGCCGGAAGCATGGTCAAATTATGCATTGTATCAACATTTAGAAAGAATATGAGGATCTAAAGCACAAGCACTGTACGATTTTAATATAAATTTCTACAACTTCAAACACACCCTCAGCATAAACCCGATTTTACTTGCAATATCCAGACCTGAAAAAAGTAATCTGTCGCCAATCAATCCTTTATAACGGTGCTAAAATCTGGAGTGATGTCCCTTCCACCAAAGCCTTAAACGTTTCCCAGTCTTAATTAAGATCACGGTAGATTTGCTATTTCCTTGTGTTTTCTGTTTGTTTTTCTTTGTTTTTTGTTTGCCTTTACTCTTTATGTTGATACATTTTTTCGATTATTGTTTTTCAGTCGCAGTTCATATATGTTTCATTACTAATTTTACAGGTGTTTATAAGTTACCTGCTTGGACTTCTCATGGTAACTGTGCCGAACTGCATCAAGGTTGAAATCCATTATTTTTCTTAGTGTCATTTTTTATATTAATTTGCGGCATTTCGCGAAAAAATAAACTTAACTAAAATATTACTCCGTAGCAGGAATGTTAATTAGGTTATTACGTTCCGTAGCGGTATCGTTGTAATAAAACATTTAAGGCCAAACTCGTGAATTAGAAATACAGTACTTCCTCGATTATCCGGTCTAGTCGGGACAGCATTTCTTCAAAACCTGAACGGATAAGTAAAAAAACCGCATAATTGAATTTCTTTATTTAAACCAAAACAACGCAGCAAGAAGCAGATTCGAATGCACCAAAACTTAAACGAGGTTCAACATCAAATAATGTACCGCATTGAGGGATCTCAGTACTTTTTTATTGAAAGCAATGTAAATTTGCATGATCGTTAAAATTACAGTAGGGCTATCTATTGCCCCACATTAACTGGAAAAGTGTTAGTTATATCATAAATTATTATCTGACCCAATGGACGGATAATCGAATGCCGGATAAACGATCGAGGTACGGATAATCGAGGAAGTACTGTAACTAATAAGTATAAATTGATTAAATTCTTAACGTGGAAATGGTCAATTTTAAGGTCTTAATTTCATCAATTAGGGCCCCGGGGTAAACTTCCACTGATTAAGCATCCCTACTTTGCAGTAGTTTCTCAAACACAAACCTTATAGTTGGGTTAAATGTTTTCTTTTCACAAAAATTTTTAAATATTTTCATAGTTTTTAAAGATTGCACAGAGACAATAATATCGTTATCGAAAAGCATAGCAAAATACTGTAAATTTATCTTTTTTTAAGTGAAATGAGGTACCGCACTTGCAAGCTCAAGTCCTCGGAAAAACTGGGTTCTGGGAAAGAGAGCAAGGTTTCCATGCCTCCGTTGAATAATTAGAGAAAAAAAATTTTTTCCGAAAAATAGTAATTTTTGTCACTTTATAGGAAATTACACAATTAGATTTTCGAAGCAATTTGAAAAAAGAAAATAGGCCTACCCTAGAAGTTAGAAAAACTTTTGTTTTCTCACATTTTCCTAATCTTAATTTTAAGCCAATCTTTTTTATACGTTTTAGTGCATGTGTTGTTTCTTCACAGTCTTGCATTTAGCCATCTAATGCCTATCAATAAATGAGCGCATACGTTTCAGCCGCCAAAGGATACTTTGTCAAATTCAACGGAAGTTATTTAACTGCAAAAAGTAACCTGAGAATCCCAGCATGGTCGTATGAACAGTGATGGGCACAGCGGCGCTACTAGCGGCGCTACTTTTTCGGTAGCGGTAACGGCAGCGCCGCTGCTTTTTTTCGTCACCAGCGACAAGCGGCATCGCCGCTGTTTTTTAAGCCGAAAAAGCGGCAGCGCTTCAGCCCTGTTTTTTAAGCAAATTTTCTGCCGCTGCCGCTACTGCTAATAAACGCTGCCTTTTTCAATTCACATTTTCACACGTTACCGTTTGTAGTCTTTACTCTCCGCTTGTTTTCACTCTGCTCTTGTTACCACTTTATTTCAGTTTAATAGAACATAATAAGATCTTTGTGACGTTTTAATAGGCGAGTTTTATCGCACATGGTCCAATTTTTTTCTCAAAGTTAAATAAATAATGTGGTCTAGTAGCGGGTCAATTTGAACTGATAAAACCGATTTCAATAAAGCCGATTTCGAGCAATATTTCTTTAACGAAAATGCAATAATTAGAGTTCGATAAATTGCTAAAAACTTGCAGATCGCAAAGACGGTTTTCCGCGATATTTCCTCAAAATGTAAGCATTTAGCAAAACAAATGAAGATGATTTGTTGGCTATCTGGTCACAGACCACAGTATAGATCGTGCACTGCGAACAGAACTGTATAGTGCCTGGCACGGAGCCACAATAGTGTGTTTAGGGGGGAGGGGGTACAAAAACTTGGGTGGGGGGACGCTTACGCAGCCGAGACCAGGCGAATTCGAAATGCGGCAGTGATCTGGTGAATATTTTGCTCCAGATCCTATATAATCCTTCTTTTGTATGGATTTTGCCCTCAAATTTGGAGGTGAAAACCAAACAAAAAAAAAGGTCTGCATCGGAAAATCTTCGAGTTATTGCTTACGTTGACTTGATCTGTCTTGCTGTTTCATAGAAAAAATTGTTTGTGGTGACCTGTCTTAGGGCAAAAGTTTACTAGTTATGCTACTACAAAAGTTTACTCTCGCTTGGGGAGTACAAGCAATAATTTGAGAGGGACACGGCTCGAAATGTCATCCCCCGTGCATAGGCGTAGACGGGATATTTGATTGGGGGGCCCAAACCAAAAATCACATGTAATAACGTCATCAAAAATTTTCAGAAGAGGAACTTTTTGTGGGACGAAGATATCGTAGAATGGAAGATCAGAAGCCGTGGCCTGGTTTGGCGTTTAAACAAGAGTTTTCCAAAGGGAGAGGGCTTAAACCAAAAGTTACAAATGAAAATATATAAATTGGGAGACTTATGTAAATGAACTAGATTACTTATACGTATCACAGACGGAAATCTGGGAATGAAGACCCCAGTCGCTGGGCGTTTTTTTCAAATCTTTTTGAAAAAAAGCTATTTTAATGCTTTTGGACCACATTTCGCATGTGTTCAGAACCATTTGAAAGAACTAGATTATTAACATTTGAAAGCCAATTGAAAAAAATTAAAGTGTTTTAATCCTCCTTTTACGTATAATTTGGTCGAAAATACGTTTGTAATTTTGCAGTTTGGGGTTAAATTTTACAAGTATTTTAGTAGTAAATAATACCCCACTCGAAGATTTTCCTTATTTTTGTTTTGACATAAAAATAACCAGTTGTAGGAATACATGTACGGTCAAGAGACCCTAGGCCCCTCAATTTAAACTCAATAATTTGTTCAAAGAGCATTTCTCATAGATAATTTTTTTTCAAAAGCATTTTTTAGCGTAAAAACTAGCGAGGTGAATGGAGGTGAATTGTTATTGAAAACCGTACAATATATGGTTATGCTTAATTACCATGTTATTGCCTGGGCCGGATTTACATTGCGCAGGGCCCCTGGCACTTTAAAGATTTTCGCAACATCTTCAAGCCAAACATAAGTGTAGACCAAAAATAAAGTCTCACCATCTGAGCGCAGGGCTGCTAGCACTGGGCCATATGGTAAACCCCGCCTTGTTAATGCAATACGTTTTTAAAAAGATAATATGAGAGCCCGAGGTAGCAACTTTTATAATAAAAACCCTTAATTTCATCCGCGTTCTGCATTTTAATTGATTGGCAAAAATTGAATTTAGAGGGCCCGTGCCCCCTGGTAGTCAATATTATTGTCAATTACTGTTGTACGCAAAAAATGCTAAAAGAAACTGAAACTGAGGAAACAATAATTTTTTTGTCAGATTTTTATCATAGATAGCATTTCAATTGGAGGGGGCCCGGGCCCCTTGGCCCCCCCCTCTGGCTACGCCTATGCCCCGTGGCGCCAGGCCTGAGTACTTACGTCAAGGCATAGTAAAATAAATTTTGCTACAATAGTTAACAATAAAACTAAGAATTAAATTTATAGTGCGCTGAGAATTGAACTAACAAATAGAACTAGGTAATAAATAAGCTTCAAAGACAACTTAGTTATGGAGTTATACTCGTAGAAAAAATACTCAGTGTATCATGAATCGCATTGAGCATTATTTGCTTAATATGTAGTTGGTCGAGCGGTAACGCGCTCGTCTCTGGAGCGGGAGGTCTGAGGTTCAAATCTCGGACCGGTCAAATCGGAAACGGTGTTGCCAACGGCTCGCCTCCGCTGCAACATTTCTTCGAAAGGAGCTGTGTTTCCCGAGCGCAATGATGTGGAGATGGGCCCCGCCTCGTTACACGCTTCGGCGTATTACACCGAGTATAATGAAAGATTTGATTTGATGTGCGTCACTACTAATCTCCTTCGACTTTGAAAACACCAATATCTTAAACGCTCGATCTATTTTTGTGTCAAAGTTGGACAAAATCATCGCAGGGACGTGAATTACCTACCATTTCTATAAAACTCCAAGAAATGTTTTGGAACTTGGTCGATTAATAAATTTTCCATTCGGATCTCTACGCGAAGAATTATTTTAGTGGTTGAGGGCCGAGATTGTGATAAACAGATTGACTACGGTACTTCAGAGCTATAAGAGCCGGGACAGAATTGCAGAAGCTGATAAGTCATTGTGCTTTAATGGCAAAACCTTAACTTATTTAAGTCAATATTTCTTAATGCCTTTTGTTTGTGTAGGAAATGCAATAAGGAATTTAACTTCCCAAGGTAACTTCCTAAGTAGTTTCTAAAGCGCTGGTTCAACCAATCAGCACTTTGAAATGCTTGTTTTTTGGAAACAAGCATGCAAAAACTAATTGAATGGTTATTTGCTTACTTGTCTACCATTTAAGCCTGCTAATGCCGATTGTAACCTGAACCGATATCTTAAAAGCTTGAATAATTAACTTTCGTAAATAAAGTTGAAATTTTACCATTAGATACCGTATTTGAATGCCATCGTTTTTTCACTATTTAGTTTTTTACAGTAGCGGCAGCGGCCGCTGTTTTGCATGCAAGTAGCGGCCGCGGCGCTACTTTTTTATTTGAGTAGCGATAAGCGGCAGCGCCTCTGCTTTTTTTGCCAAATAGAGGCAGCGCCGCTACTTTTCAAGTAGCGGGTGCCCACTGCCCAGCTCTGCGTATGAACAACGAAAACATTGGACGCATTTGCCCAGGGGCCCTCCTTCAAAAAACCACAAATTGTCGAAATGTAAAAATTAGAGTTGTTCTTTCTCTCAAAACAAATTCTTCGCAATATTCGCACGCGTATTTTGAGAATAGCTGTCGTTCTCAAACAACGTTTTGCTAGAAGTAGCAGGGCTATACTACAAGTAACACATTTAGTATATCATACTAAGGCCATCCCTGGTAACTGTATGACATTTCATTGTCACACACATAATCTCTTCTGATTCCACGTATATATAGGCACTGCCATGTTTTAGTATTAGCAACTCCAAAATGTTAGGGTCCGGATCCTCGGATCCCTTGCTTTGATGTGAATGGTTTTAGTGTTTTGCTGTTTGTACCAGACGCTCCGAAAGTATTAGCAGAAATGAAAAGAACTATCTCCTCTGCGTTTTGTCCTCTCATTCTCCGATTAGAGCTTTCACACAATGACATTGTAAATAAGGTTTACTGCATGAATTGGCATCCACATTATATCGTTTTTCAAATAAGGAAAGAAAACAAATTGACAGGTCAGAAGTCATACGCGTTAACGCGTAGCCAAGGAGGCCCGCCGCCCCTCAAATGAAATGCCACCAAAGATGAAAAGGATGACAACACAACCTATCGTTTATTCGCTTTTAGTTTTTTTTTTTTTTTAGCATTTTCGCGTACATTATTATTAATTAGCAATTAGTCAGTAATTAGCATCATGGGTGTATTTAGCATAATTAGCATTAGTGATTAGCAATTATATTAATGGTGACGACCTGGGAGTAGGGCCACCTCAATTCCAATTTTTTGTTACGTTTGCACCTCAATTATTTATATGTATGGCTTGGGAGAAATTCAAGCTCTTGCCCTAAAACTTGCGACCTCTAGCCTTCATCTAACCTTTTTATAAACTTAATTAATGCAATAAAATAACTACAGTAGTAACCATCTATACCAACTTTAAACAACAATCTACCTCCAACTCGAAAGTTTTTACGAGACAAACTATTTTTTAAAAATAGGTAGGGGAAAATTGTTTATTGAACAAATCATTGAGTTTGAACTGAGGAGTCACGGGCCCCCTGGTCGTACAGGTAATCCTACAACTGGTTATTTAACTTATTTTTAAGACAAAACAAAGATCTCGAAGAAAAATAAATCTTGAAGTGAACTATTACCATGCTATTACTTATTGCTAAATATGTCGCAGAAGGCAATGTACCTTGCTTCCCTTCACCTGGACCAAGTCAATTGCAAAATTTATCCAAAAAATCCTAGGTTTGTAAGCAAAAAGATGACTGAACAATTTAATTTTTTCAATTGGCTTTTAAATCTGAAAACTTTAGTTCTTTCAAATGGCTCTAAAAACGCCCAAAATATGATCCCAATAGCACTAAAATATATATTTTTTTCCAAAAATTTCTAAAAAATTGCCCATAGCCTTTGGCGGCTGGGGGCCCCCGCTCCCATACCCCTGTCTGTGATACATTTGAGTTACAATTGCTTTTTCACCGCGCCTCCACAATATAATTTAACACATATTTTGAAAACACTAACTTTTGGTTCAAGTTCTCCCCATTTGGCAACAACCTGTTCGCGGGTTAACCCAGGCCCCACGCTTTTGATCTTCGATTCGAAGATATTTTTGTCCCACAAAAAGTTTCTTCTTTTGAAAATTTCTGAAGACGTCATCTTGTACGTGATTAGCGGATTTGGCCCCCAATCAAAAATTCTGGCTAGGCCTACGCCAGAATTCAAAAAATTTTTGTTTGATTTTTTTTTCTTTGAACCAATCAAAAAAACAGTGCTGTCCTCGAGTCGAGGACATTTTCGAGGACTTGTAGGCTTCGAGGCCAAGGCCAAGAACTTGAGCTTCGAGGGCAAGGCCAAGGACTTTAAAATATGTCCTCCAGGACTCTACCTTCTGTACGGTATACACCAATTCATTTCAAAAACAAAAATTAACAGTATCTTGAAACACGTTTTGATAACAATATCATAATCGCCAATCGCTACGTACTGTATGAAAACTATAACAATATTTATTCTGTTTGTGTTTGAGAAACTGCTAAAAAAGTGGGGATCTACGTATAATCATTAATCACTAAACGTTTGCACCGGGGTCCTGACTAATGAAGTTAAGGCCTTAAAATTGACCACTTCAACGTTTAGATTTTAGTTCTTCCCATTCACGAGTTACGGCCTTAATTGTTTCATTACCCCATACTGAACATTACTGCTAAGGCGTAAAACTTCAAAATAACATTCGTTGTTTTAGAAACTACTGTTAACGAATCATCAGCAAACAACGAAATGCAATCATCTATAACTTTTTGCGCTGAAAAACACTGGAGAACTTGCTGACCATAAATTTAAAAACTGTGTCCACGAAGAGGGGTTTATCCTCAAAAAGTCGGTCCTAAGATACTTTTTCAAAGTCCTTGGCCTTGAACTCTGGGTCTTCGACTCTACCTCTGCTAGCTGATGCAGGGTTTCAATTTATTTTTTAATTTTCAAGTTTGCTAATTAGAGTCTGCATCGCAATTACATACAGGCCATATAAGCGGCGATACAGCGCGCATTTTTTGAAATCATTATAAACTCTTTTTGTATTCATTAGAAATTCTTTTTGAGACCATTATAAAAATTAAAAAAGCTAAATATTTGTCAGCATTTGGTGACTGAAATGGGAATGGATTTTACGTACTTGCGAACAAATAATGCGAAATTCGTGGACGACTTACTGCAAAATGCAACTAAATCGCTAGTCTGCATTTACGGGCATATTATTTCTTGTTTGCAAAAATCTGGTAATAATCAAGTAACAGTACAGCCAGTAGAGCAGCCAGGGGGAGCGGGGCTATAGCCTTCCCCCCCATTGGCATGTCGACCAAAATGCAGAATGGGAAAAACACTACGTTTTCAGCACTTTTGAGACTGTTTTATGCCCTAGTGGACTAAATAGTGATTTAAAACATCTTTTGAAACATTTGTTCAGGAGGGGGGCTAATTTGTCAAAAATAAAACCAACAACTAAATGAAAACTTTGAAATATGGTAAGAAATAAGCAATCAAATTTGATCGCAAGTGTAAAAATGCTAAACATAGGTGTCATCAACAAATATACTATAAACTAAGGAATAGGGGGGGGCTATTCAGTATTTGTTAATTACCAATCATTTCACTCAAATCTCTTTTCATTAGCCCCCCCCAACTACTTTTATCTATAAACTGTATACGAAATAGATTACTCCGTGTGAGTTTTATTGAAGTATTCGATTTTATAATTTACCAGCATCTAAACAAGAGAACAAACATTTTACATTCGCCACCTCACAAATAGTCCATTTATGCCACCAGTTTAATCATGTTTGCAATGCCAATTTCTAAGCCACGTTTTAAAAGCATTATTTTTTAATCAAAATAGCCCTAACATGAAGTTGTTATTGCAAAAAAATGCAAAATTTTCGAGCGCTGGGGGCTCCGCCCCCCACCACCCCCCATTGCGAATTTCTGGCTACGCGCCTGAGTACAGCAGTATCTCCTAAGTGGACTTCGTGGCTGTACTGTGTTAGTGTAGCAGAAACTTTATATCGTAACGGGCAGCAAAGTTCATTTTTGGTATTTCTTTTTACCCTTATTGCTTTCAAACGGCTGGTGATTACCAGACTGCGACACAGAGTTGTAAGTCGGGCCGGGATTTTCGGGTCGGGTTCAAGCCTTAAGTTAACAAAAATTTCGGGCTTAAATCGGGCCTGAAACGTGCTTTTTGTCTCACGTGCACAAAAATATAGTAATCAAAATTACTTGGCAACATTACTCAATTTTTTAGACCTAACTTAACTTTCGGTTTTTTTCGGGCATGATTTGGGCCTCAAATTAGTTTTCGGGTTCGGGCTTATATTTTCGGGTTCAGGCCTGAACTGGTCGGCCAGTTTACAACTCTGCTGCGACATACCAGGTGTCCGACTTCTGAGCAACGTTGGGCATTTCATTATGCTGCACTGTTTTTACGCAGCCTGCTTATTTAAATAGCCTATTATAATGTCATTGCTTTGCGCTGGTAATGTTTAAAATAAACAGTTTAAAAATGACTAATCTAAATGCTTTCGAAAAAAACAAACAAACTTTACAACTGGACATAGTGCCGTATATCGTTTTGGCTTTAAACACAGAAAAATTATAGCAATTGTCACGCGCTTCGAAAACTCAGAATTCCACTTAGCTGAAACAATCATCGTAGAGCAACATTTAAAAAAAGCCCAGCTTCAGCAGTAGTTCATCAAAATTAAAATAATTCTGCGGTATTTTTTAACAAATCAAAGTCTTCCAATTAGTGCTTGACTACTAGGTCTACCGGTCCTAACGTTGAAACAGAATGCAGTTACAAATTTCAATACTCAATAGCGAAAATCTGCTAAAAAAAGGAAATGTAAACTAGCGTTGTATTGAATGTGAATTTGCTCACATGTTAATGATGAATTTGAATGTGTATTTTCAAAATTCAATGAATTTGAGTGCCCCAATTAAACATTTGATGAATGTGGATTTTTTCACATTAAAACTTACATTGTAGAAGTAGCGATTTATAACTGGCTTAGTACATGTTGCAAACGCGTTCCACAAAACTTATCAACAAACTATGTGATGGCAAATGTGACGCAGCAATGTGCTTCGAAGATGTTTTCGCAACACTTATCTTCATAGTGAACCCGCGAATGAATATACTTTACGCCCGGTTGCCCGGACCCTATTTCTTTGAAGCTGCTTTTATGGCAGTTTAAGTTGAGGTGAAATTGCGAAAAAAGTATAACTTGCAATTCGTCTTCTGTATCACCGATTTTCAAAATGAGTTCATTAAAATTCATTTATTTCGCTAACAGGCCAAGATATTAAGCGGTGATGCTTTTCAGTTGGTTCGCGCGTTAGCAAACAGACTAATAGAATTGCTTGCTAAATATTTTTTCGACAAAACTTGCATTCAAAAAATTCCGCTATAAATACACTTAAAAAGCTCAGGTACACTAACAATCAAATGACTGAGTGAAAAAGTATAAATGAAAATGGCTTTGATATTAATTTCGGAGTTAACACAGAATGTGTTTCAGGTTGTTTTTGGCCATGTGCTAAGTGGCGTAACCACGAGAAGAGCTAAAGGGGCTTGGGTAATTTGATCCGATACGTGTGCCTTTAAACGTGTTTTAATCTTGACCAGAAAGTAAGGGGAAGAGGTAAAAGGGATACGTAACTTAACTAAATCAAATGGCTTCAAAATTTTAGCTATTAATTCTTGCAAACGGTTCATTACAGTGCGATTTGTCAACTAAATGCTGTTAAAATAGCTTTTTTTTCTGAAAAACTACAAAAATCGCCCTACAGCTTCGCCCCCAAATCCCCGTTTGTAAGACGCTGTTGACAATTTTTAGCTTTGGGTAGTTTGGGGTCAAGACCCCACCCTTAGCAAAATTCTAGTTATGCGTCCGCAGGTGATGTGTACTGTAGGTAGTACCCAATGTGTTTCTATTCTGAATAAGTTTTTGTTTTCAGCAATGCCCTTACAATTCAGAATTACGAAATTGCACCAAACACTCCCAAGATAGGTAATTGCTTTCGAATGAGAACCGCGTTTTGACTGTAGCCAGCCTCTCAGCCGCCTGCTTTACAAAATACCTTTTTTCAACCCCTTTAAGAAAAACGGTTCCTGCTGAAGCATTTGACCAGCACCACTGGTACTAAGGTTAAGCTTTGAAGTTGTTTTTGTAAAATTAAGTATACGATTTAGGTTACCAGTACCAATGTAATGGCCAGATGGCCTAACAATGCTTTCTCCTCTCACAACAAGTAAAATACGCATATTAATTTATGCGCAGAGGTCTTGAATGTCAAATAGCTGCATTATGGTTTTAATAGCAGCCTTGGATTGAAGAATTGAAATTTGAAATTGAATTTGCTCACAGTTAGAAATGAACGTGAATGTAGATTTTCTAAAGTTAATGAATTTGAATAAGGAATTGTTAAAGTCAACGAATTTGAATCCAGTATTTTTAAATGAATGGATCTAACCCTGATCTAAACACCACTAAAAAAGAGCAAGGCCATCAACAATAGTTGACCCGTAATTTCAAAACAGTACAGAAACATCACTCGAAAGCGCCAACGCTATAACTTTTGATCCAGCAAATTGTTATTACGAGCAAAATGACAGAAAAAAATCGGATCTACCAGCAGAAGAGTAATAAAATCCATGATTAGCACGATTCAAAAAACATCACAACAAAATCGTAGTAAAACGCAAAATTTTGAGTAGAGGGTCTTGATAAAAAGCTTAATAAAGACAACAATGGCAAAATCCGAGTCTTCTTCAGCATCACGACGACAGCTTTTCTGATGGTATTCTATCTCGAAGAGAAGTACAAGTGCATTGTTCTGTAGTTTTGTCTTCTTCATGATTGGTTTTACAAACTTCGCAACAAAATGACCTCCCAGCCTTTGCGCAGTTTTGACAGATAAGCACTAACTGACGACAGTTTCTACCTGCACAAAGACAATATTCATTCCACGGATTGGAACAGTAACCACATCTGGAAGTTATTTCACTCGCTTCTGGGCCGATGCTGTAACGGTTATCAAAAACGAACAAACGACCTTTAAAAAATCCATTGGGATACTTTTCAATATATCTGAAAAAAACAATAGCACATAAATATATGAAGTACTAGCGAATTTTAGTCATCTGTTAAAATCCAATAGCTGTAGTTTTTTGAAAGATGTACCGGGTTCATTTCAATGAGCTTAATTAGTTCTCACAAAAAATGTCTCAGCCGTGACAACACTGCATATGATGAGGCCAGGCTGTTGAATCCTAAATCTCCTCTTCCCAACGTAAGCGTGTTATCAGTTTGAAATACTCTGATAAGACAAACAACAGACATTTCTAATGCACTTGCCGAAATGCGTTGGGCACTGTTCTGATTAGCAAAAATTAGAATTCACATTGTATAGATCCAAAAAAAATTTTTTTTTCAATTTCGAATACGAATTAAATTATTAAAATAGTTGACATTAAAACGTAAAAAGCTCATTAAAACGTAAAAAACGTAAAAAGCTCACTCATTCGTAAAAAACTAATATTTAATAAACGTACTTGTGAATTCCACCTTTAAGTTGATAGACATCAGCGCACTTGGTCGCATTTTTTATATAGGCTGTGGCACGCTCACATCTTATACCACCAGTGCAGTACGTTAAAATTTCACGACCTTCAAATAGGTCTTTATTTCTATCAACATATTCCGGAAAATAACTGAATTTTCTAAGATCTGGTGTTACTGCATCACAGAAATGTCCAATTTTGCTCTCATAAAAATTTCTGCAATCCAACAACAGAGGGATGTCCTGCAAATGTGCAAAATAAGAGTGTATTATCAATGCTTCTGGTACGATACAAGTTCGTTCGTACGTTTGTCTAACCACACAAACGTAGAGCACTTTTTGGGGTTCTGTTTGGGCCTACAAGTCTTTCGTCAGACTGGGCCACCACAATGGGTAGACTGCTTGGCCCCAATGGGATGCAAGCATAAAGTATTTTCCCATGAACACAATGACGTATTGTCAGTTCCAGAATCGAACCAAGGGTTAGCTACCTTTCGATCACTAGCCCCACGCTCTACCACTGAGCTATCGCCGCCGCACGATACCAGCAAAATCTTAAAATTCTATTTATAAATTTAAAGACTTGAAAAGCATCGGTATGCAGCTACTGATACTATTGAAAAGCAATTTTTCAAATTCAAAGTAAGCACAATTTAATGGCTATATTTTAAAAAATTCTGATCCTTTACCTTACTTTCAACACCAATGGTTTTGCCTTGGTTCATTTTCTTCATTGTTTGTAGTACTACATGAAATTGCTCCGGAGTTAAAAACTTTCCTCCTTCAGTATAAGCAAGTTGGGATGGAGGAATTCCCATTGTGCATAATTCATCACAGATAGAAACTACTAAATCATCAAAACTTTGACCTGTACCAGGACTAGATTTAAAATCCTCACGCTTCAGGTTTTGAAAAGTCCCGGACTTAGTTAGTATAGTGATATAAGCATCAATGGCACACTGGCATCCCTCAAGAGTTCCATTGATTCCTTCTACTGACAGACGAACTTTGCCTTTGAAATTGAGTGTATGACACAGCTTTTCCTAAATACAAATAAAATTGGTCATTAAAAAGTATTACACAACTTCAAACTTGTAAACTTAAGCGCATTACAAGCAAACATACCAAGACGAAACTGATATTCGGTACCAGATACCTGAATCATTAAATTTGAGTCATCGGTTCCACACCATTTTATGGACTTAATATGACATCTTTTTATCTTAAAACTTAACAACTTTTATCAATTGTACAGATAGTCCAGCAAGTTTTGCCCGATTTTGTAATGTTGTTAGTATAAAAACGGGCAAAAGTATCAGGACATCCTGTACAATTTAAAAAACACAGAAGTGGGCAGCACCGAGTACAAAACTACCGCACTACTTGTTTTAGTCACGGCACAGATGGTACTTTTTCAAAAATGGTACTGAAGTACAGCAATACTTTCTGAAAAAAGTATTTGGTACTTTCAATTCTTTGTTATCACTTATCGATTGAAAATTAAACCCTCTTTCTCTTTGGAGTGGAGCTAATATATTTTTAACTCCAAAATATTCAGCTACGGTTCGCTTGTTTTGACATTCGGTCAAACTTTTTGTACATTGAACTAGAATGTGACATCACAAGCGACATCTGGAGACTTCGCGGCATTATCCAACTTTTACTGAAATTTACTAATCTTTAAAACAGTGATGTGATTGCTTTGAATGAATTTGCAAAAAATGTAGTCGTTTATAGTCATATGAATAATTTAAATGCGCCCCTTTTAAATTTTGTTTCGCTAACTTAAAATGCTTTGTAGTTATTCGAGTTTAAAATTTAAATCCCTTGAAGCTATCAAAAATAATCAAGTAACGTCATTCAAAAAGCTTGCATAACAGTTTACAATACAATGTCAAATCTCAGTACTTTTCATGAGTTCTAAAACAGTTTTCACTCCATTTGAAATAACGTAAAGCGGTCTTTAAAATTCCAGCGACTCACAAGCAAATTTCGTGACATCAACGAAACTTACAGCAATGTATGATTTTGAAAACGTTCTATCGCATCACCATTCAACATATTATAGTACTGGTATACCGGTTTCTTCGAAATTAAAGCTCCCTCCTCAACAGCATAAACTAAAATAAAAAAGTGCTAAAACTACGCAAATTCAAAACAGGCATATATTTAAGTTTTTATTAAATCTTTATGTTTTTGCCACATATGAGGTGTGTTTGAAAAGTAACGGGACTGGGTCTATAAATGTTCTATGTCAGTGTTCCCTCTAACTTTATGTTTAATCAGCGAAGGCCCAGATTTTCTTGAAAGAATTGTGCCCCAAGTTCTAAAAAGACGTTTATGTACCCTAATTTTTGCACCAATCGAGTATTAAAGCAATTACCACTAATTTGTTAAGTTTTCTAAAGCTAGGTTTATCGGATTGCCAAAAATTATTTGCCTTTGCTCTTACAAATCGCTGATTGGCTGAAAAAAATTGGCCTAGTGGGAACACTGTGTTATTTGACAAGTAAATTTTACAACACGTCGCCTTCAAAGTAATCTCCTTGGGCTCGAATGCACTGTTCCAATCTCCTCTCTAATACTTCCACGCACTCCTGGAAGGATTCCAACGGGATCGCTCGAAGCTCTCTTGTCACAGCCGTTATAATGGCTTCTGAATCTTGAAAACGAGTTACTTTGATGACTTCCTTGAGTTTGGGAAACAAAAAGAAGTCACAAGAAACCAGATCTGGAGAGTAGGGTGGATGCTCCAGTACAGCAATATTACTTTGGGCAAGAAACTCCTGAATTCCCAAGGCATTATGAGCTAGAGCATTGTCATGATGAAGTAGCCATGACCTCATTTCCCACAGTTCTCTTCTTTTCTTCCTCACTGAGCGCATCAGACGTCGCAAGATGTTTTTGTAAACGTGGTGATTAATAGTTTGGCCTTGTGGCATGAATTCTGCGGGGACAATTCCAAGGACATCAAAAAAAGCGATCAGCATCACCTTGGTTTTGGTTGAACACCCTCGCCTTTTCGGCTCTTGGTGACAATGCGCTCTTCGATTTAAGGCCTGCCGTTTGGTGAGTGGATCGTACTCGAAGATCCATGACTCATCGCCCGTAACAACTCTTTTCAGCAAGTTGGGTTCAGTTTCGTGTTGCTCCAAAATGTCTTGACACACTTGCACACGCCGTTCCTTTTGTCCTTCATTCAGCAACCTTGGTACCATTTTTGCACAGATCTTCCTCATCCCCAGATCTTTCGTAATGATCCTCCATACCCTCTCACTAATCATACCCAGCTCATCTGCTATCATTCTAACAGTAACACGGCGGTTGCTCCGCACCTTTTGTCCCACACGCTCAACATTTTCATCTGTTCTGCATGTGGATGGCCTCCACTCCTGTGATCATCTTCCAGCTCCTCTCTTCCCTCTTTGAACCTCCTGTGCCACTCAAAAAGACGAGTTTTTGACATCGCGTCATCACCATAGACTTCTTGAAGCAACTTTAGTGCTTCAGTTGGAGTTTTTCCAAAATAAACAAGAAATTTCAGGTGGATTCGTTGTTCGACGCTCATCCTTCGCACCAAAGAACAAAAAAGCCAAAAATTCTTAATTTTATCAAATTTTCACAAAACGGTCACAAAGAAAGTGCCTTGACAGAAAAACGTGCAAAAAAGAATGTAGTAGTCACAGAATGCTGAAATTTGGTTTTCGAAACCATAAGACATTGTGACATTATAGAAAGCAATGCTTTTTGCTCTGCGATAAAAGTTGTTTGTCAAGCGTGCACAGTCTCGTTACTTTTCAAACACACCTTGTAGACTTCATTCTTGAATGGTATAATTTGGCAAATTGCAAAAAAAAGGAGGGGAATCAAACTTCATTTTCCCTAGTTAATGCTTCACTCACAAGTTGTCACAGGTAGATGAGAATAACTTGGCAAACCGTCGCAGGTTTCTATACGGCCTTTACTTAACACTATTTTTCTGGCTAATTATTGTCAAACACGGCAATACCAAGTTTGGCACGTTTTATCTGCTTCTAATATTAGCTTACTGGTACTTTAAAAATTTGATATGTTTAGCTGGAGTACTTCGTGTTTAAGATTTTCAAATTTTAAGGGGCCTATTTGGCACGATCTCCTCAATGTGGCCCACCAAATTTTATTATCTAGCTTTGACTTATATTAACCTATCCAATATGTTCAATTCGTTTAGATTTTGTAGCTAATGGGTAAAGGTGTCAAGCTTGTAGAATGTAGATTTGTCAATCTGCAATGATCTGTGGATAGCCATACCACACACATTTGGTAAGTTAGCTGTGGACAGTTGTAAAAACTATAACACAATAACTGTAACATCAAATTCTGAACTAAACATAACCTACTTGCCATTGTTTCAAAGAACTTAGACGATAGGAAATATTTGCATAATGGTAAAACAAAATAACAACAAATGCTTTTGAACATGAGCAACAGCGTTTATCAATTGTAGGAGGAACAAATTTTGGTAAATGCTTGTCTGCTTCCAAAGTCTTATCATTGGCTTGTTTTGACAAAGTTTTAGAAATATTTGTCACATCATTGACATGACAGCAAGATACATGCTTGTGTAATTCTTTCAAGCACAAGAAAGTTAAATTACAGCATAACCAATATTCTTCTGTCTTCTTTAGTGATTGCACAAACTGAGAAAACGCAGCTTTGTACTTGATTTTGTTTATCTGTTTTTGTGACAGGTTGTTCGAGTTTAGTTTCTTCATTTTTTAGTTAAGCTAAATCACGAAAATAAGCTGTTTTAGCTAAGACAACCACAAATCACAATCCAATTGCTATTTTTGCCTACATTAAACACATTCAATGACAGATGAAATTATACAGCGTAAGATTTCACATTATATAGACTTTTACAGTACTGTACTAGGATTTTGTTTTTTTTATCACAACCATCAATACCAGATACCACATACACACAAAAAGCTGAAAAGAGTAGGCTAGTAAAAATACAATCAGCAATGGCTGCGAAGATACTGCCAGGTCTTCGAGTCAACAGCCACCCTATCCGTTATGTTAATGACATAAGTGATATTAGTCACTGAAAACGCAATCTTAATACAGTATGAATGATAACGACCAACTGGAATATTAACTAGATGAGAGCTTGCTGAGGAGCAAGCCCTTTGAACAACCAACTCATATATACCGGGTATTAAATATAATAATTGATTTTGTGACAGTCTGTATAAATTTTTCCAAAGGGATAATACCTTCAAACTATGTCAAAATATATTTGTCTCTTGAATATCTACTGATATAAAAAAAATGCTCTAGCCTGAGCAGTTAAAAAAATTGATTATGGGGGTCCATTTGGTGCTTACCCCCAAACTATATCAAAATATTGTCTATTAAACATCTGCTGACATCAAAAAAACTAATGCCCTAGCTTAAATTGTTGTAAATTTGCTAACTATTTCTTGCTTATGGTCCATTGGAGGTGTTCCTGGGGGGGACTCCCAAACTATGTCAAAATATATGTCTCTGAAATATCAAGGCCCTTACTGATATAAAAAAAAAACTATCGATTAACTTGAGTCGTTCAAAAAATTGGTTTTTAAAGCCTTTATTTGGGGTAGTGCCCCAAACTATATCAAAACATTTGTCTCTTTTACACATCTGCTGATATCAAAAAAAACTAACGCCCAAGCTTGAGTTGTTCAAAAAATTGATTTTTGGTGGGTCCCCGAGGAGGGGGTACCCCCAAACTATTTCAAAATATTGGTCTGTCAAATAACTACTGGTAGAAAAAAAAACAAAAAACAAAGTGACTTGGAGCATGGAAAGTGCACAGTTAACTAAACAAAGATTTCTGTGACGTCATCCGTTTTCGAAAATTTTTGTTTTAATTTTACAGCAATAGATTTAGGTTAGGGTTAAGGTTAGCCTTTTCCTAAAACAAAAACTATTGCCCTGGCTTTAGCCAATTTAAATCTTGATTTTTGGGGGATCCCTAGGGGCTTGTTAGCCCCAAACTATTTGTCTCCTAAATATCTACTGATATAAAAAAAAATATCACATTAGCCTAAGCTGTTCAAAAAATTAATTTTTGGGGATTTCTTTCTGGGGGTCTCAGACAGTGATCCCTCTAACTTTATGGCTAATCGGCATGTGCCCAAATTTTCCTGAAACAATTGTGCCCAAAGCTCTAGAAAGATGTTCATGTGCCCTAATTTTCATACTAATTGAGGGCTATTAAAGTATACCAAATGTCATATTTCCACTAATTTGTAAAATTTTCTAAAGCTATGTTTACCATATTGCCAAAAATTATTTGCCCTTGCTCTGACAAATCACTGATTGGCTGAAAAAAATCTGCAAAGTGGGAACACTGGTCTCTGAGGAGTGGTACCCCCAAACTCTGAACTATGTCAATATGGTTACCAGTGATCTCGTCACACGGTGATTTCGTTATAGTGATTTCGCCACAAAGTGAGGGCACAGTATAAATATCATATAGTATTCTCACTCCATACAAAAACTATTGTGACGTTTGTCTGCATTTTTTGACAGGTTAAAGCAGAGCTGGTTTTTTTTTTTTGACTTCATAATAGTGACATGGTGAGCCGACAAGGATAACGCCAAAAAATAGGAATTGTTTTGAAATTTTACATGTGTTTTCTTGGCTTGACGACATTACCGTCTTCATCCTTTTTTGCGCCCCTAAACGTTAGAGGGCAGCATTTTCCCAGATATATCGCGGTTTAGCTCCTTTTGTAGAGTTCGCACGGGATCAGAATTAGTCTCGATGGAACTGTCAAAGCTCGGGCTTCGATTGGCTATAATTTTGACGTCACTTTCTAGTGACATCACAAAGTAGTACGTTTAAGAAAAACAAAAATCGGAAATTTTCTTGCATAAACAACCTTTAGTTACTTGGGGTTTTGCTCGCAGCCGGAGCCCAACATTAGAAGTTTGTCCACACTTGGCTCGTATTGTTAACTAACTATATATCCTGCAAATTTCGTTTCAATAGCTTAATGTTTAACGAAAATATCCTTGATTCTTTGCTTTGTCGTTGTAAAATTCGTCTTGAATTGCAGTTATATGCAGTGATTGTGTTATTGCTTAGGCCTATCACCAAATAGACTGTGACATCATTATGAAGTAGTAATCGTAAACCTCTAGAACTTTTGATCGAAAAAAAGCTTTCATAGACTGTATGAGTTATCGTCTATTGATGCAGACGTTCAGTGTATTGCATGTTTAAATGGGTTTGGTATTAGTCACTTTTTTGAAGTCTTGTCCCGCTTGAATAGTAGTTGGTCTTCATCTCAAATCCACAAAAAATTGTGATTTACATATTACCTATGATGAAGATGTTGACCTTTTGTTAAATTTTTTTATTTAACTTCACCTCATATTCGAACAAAATTGCAATTTTTCTGAAATGAATAAACATCGTTTTTTCTGATTTTTTTTTTTTTTGACTCAAATTCAGCAGAAAAAGCGGTTCTCTAATAATTCTGTTTCGCGTTTCTACTTCAAAAATATGGCAACCGTTCATTTGAGCAAAAATAAAGTGGCGCAGTGAGAATCTTGCTGAGGAAAACAGGGGATTGAACCTAAGTTTTAAAAAATTTTGATCAAAAACATGTCATTTAAGCGATGCCCTGAGTAAACTGGTGCAACTAAGCATGTCACATACAAGGGTCTGCGGGTAGGCAGCCGCCGCCCGAGGCCATGGGATCATTTTGTGCAATGTTAGTGATTTTTCCCCAAAAAATAGCTATTTTAACGCCATTTGAATACAATTTTGCACGTTTTGGAATCATTTGAAAGAAAATAAAAATAAAAAAAAGGTATTCACCAAATTTTAAGGTAGTTTTTGGCCGATTTGTAGTTGAGGACCCTACAAAAAAAAAAAGTTTTGTCAAATGTTGGGGTAGTTTCAGAGCAGGATTTGGTTGCGTGGCCAACGACTTCCGGAAGTCACATAAGGGATCTTGGATGGATGTTTGAGATCGCGGGCCGGATACAGCCCAAGGGATATAAGTTGCCGACCCCTGTTCTAGCGGCGTACGCAGGATTTTCGAAAGGAGGGGCCAGGCACGTAGCCAGAAATTTGAAAAGGTAGATAAAAACCAGATGAGAAACATGAAGACCAAAAAGATGAAGATAAAAAATAAAGGTTTTCACTCAGATTCAGCCCGTTCTTCTGTCCAGGTTTAGGTGAAGACCAAACAAAAAAGAAAAAGGTCTTCACTCAGGTCATAGTCAGATTCAGTCAGTTTTCTGCTCAGATTTTCTACCCAAATTCCAAATAGAGGGGGCATGGCTTAATTTTGCGTACTATTATGAGGTATTCAAACATTACTGACAACCCAAAGGGGGGTTTTGGCACAATGCCCCCCTCCTAAATACGCCCCTGCCCTGTTCAACGAAATAGTTAGCTACAGGTGCAGGCATAGTCAAGAATTTACAATGGAGTGTTAAACCAAAATCAGAGATAATAATGATTACCGCATGATCAGAGAGACTAGCTCATCATAACCGTTGGAAGTCAATGGCGAAAATTAAAACTCACGTTAAGGGAGATATAATTAACTACCAAGCAGAGTTGTGTAAACGAGCCGACTAGTTCAGGCCAAACCTGGCCCTAACCCAAAAATATAAGCCCCAACCCAAAAACTAATTTGAAGCCCAATTCATGCCCGAAAAAACCCGAAAGTTAAGGTTGATCTGAAAAATTTAGCAATGTTGTCAAGTTATTTTGATTATATTTTTGTGCACCTAAGACAAAAAGCACGTCTTAGACCCGAATTAAGCCCAAAATTTTGTCAACTTGGGGTCCGAACCTGACCTGAAAAGCCCGGCTCAACTTACAACTCTGCTACTATGCGATAATTAACTCTTTACGTCCATGGAACTTTTACTAGATCGCTTGTAGTCATGAATATTTTTTAAGCGAGTTAGTCATACAGCAAACTAAAAACTTTCATAATGATGTCAGAGTCTATTTGGTGATAGGCCTAAGCAATAACACAATCACTGCATATAACTGCAATTCAAGACGAATTTTACAACGACAAAGCAAAGAATCAAGGATATTTTCGTTAAACGTTAAGCTATTGAAACGAAATTTGCAGGATACATAGTTAGTTAACGATACGAGCCAAGCGTGGACAAACTTAATGTTGGGCTCCGGCTGCGAGCAAAACCCCAAGTAACTAAAGGTTGTTTATGCAAGAAAATTTCCGATTTTTTTTTTTTCTTAAACGTACTACTTTGTGATGTCACTAGAAAGTGACGTCAAAATTATAGCCAGTCGAAGCCCAAGCTTTGACGGTTCCATCGAGACTAATTTTGATCCAGTGCGAACTCTACAAAAGTAGCTAGACTGCAATATATCTGGACTAATGCAGAAGGGGAAAATGCTGCCCTCTAACGTTTAGGGGCGCAAAAAAGGATGAAGACGGTAACGTCGTC
This sequence comes from Trididemnum nubilum, assembly GCA_963965965.1. NCBI lineage: Eukaryota > Metazoa > Chordata > Ascidiacea > Aplousobranchia > Didemnidae > Trididemnum > Trididemnum nubilum. The sequence continues at coordinate 36,225,833 of OZ014474.1, forward strand.
AAGCCAAGAAAACACATGTAAATTTTCAAAACATTTCCTATTTTTTGGCATTATCCTCGTCCGCTCACCATGTCACTATTATGAAGTCAAAAAAAAAAACCAGCTCTGCTTTAACCTGTCAAAAAATGCGGACACACATCACAATTGAGTAAGATTACTGTATGATATTTATACTGTGGTGAGGGTTAGAGCAAGACAGCTCTGGGGATAGTAGAATAGTTTAATGACTGCTGTTCTAAGTCAATGCTTTAATTTCTATACAACGGTAGTATAATACGGTTAGCAAACAGGCCTATTCTGTCTTTTCTCATTTCTGTGCTCAAAATGCCGTCTGTCACGTAATCATTTGTGACGAAATCACTGTGACGAAATTACTTTGTGACGAAATCACTGGCAACCGTCAACATATTTGTCCCTTAAGCATCTACTGATATCAAAAAAAAAGAACTAACACCCCAACTTGAGCCGCTTAAAAAATTTATTTTTAGGGGGTCCACTTTGGGGGTTTCTAGGGGTTGGTACCCCCAAACTATTCCAGAATATTTGTTTCTAAAATTTCTACCAATATAAAAGAAACTATCAACTAGCTAGTCATTCAAAAATTTGATTTTTAGAGACCCCATTTTCAGGATTTCCAAGGGGAGTGACCTAAAAAAATTTTGGGAGACAAAATTGCGTTTGCAGCTCAACAAATTATAACAAAAATTAGATAAGCTATCGATGTTTTGTGGTGTAGGATAAGACCATACAAAATTTAGGAAGAAAAAAAAAAGACAAAACTTCATCGCAACGAAAAGTGGGTCAATATGATAAAAGTTTAGGCTGGTAGGCCAACCGTTTAACAACTAAACTTTGGACAACATGGTCTAAATTCGGACAGCTCCCATAAGAGGTTGGTTTTCAGTTTTATAAAATATTCATGTCTATCGAAGGGGTTTTTGGTAACTCGCTAAACTTTTTCATAAAAGAAAACAAATAAAAAATTTAAAACCAGCCACTAGGGGCACTGTCCAAAGCATAGCTGTTTTTCAGTAGCCTACTGTATCTTACTGCTTAAGAGATAGGCTATACTATAACCATGTGAAATACTTTTGCCATACTTGAATAAGACCGCTTTTTAAGTCAAACTTTCGCGGCAGTTTTTGGTTCCTAAAACCAAAGTCACATGATCTTTTGCCTCAAAATTCAGTACAAACGTATGATATACCGGTAATCATATAGGCTGACCTATATCTGATATACCATATTAATCTCAAACTGCTGCCAAAATTTCGTGTATAGGCTGTACACTAGCCTAGTAGAAAGACCTACTGGTAACTGTTCTAGAGTTATAAGCAAAAGTCTGAAACTTTGCACTTGTTAGTCTGAAAAAGGCCAAAACAAAGCAACATGCGACGCGAGCTTGGATCAGTCCTTCCCATGAAACACAAAATTAAAAATCACAAAAGGACAAAAAACAAAAGGCAGTGTCTGCTGCACCGGCCCGGTTTCCAACGTCTAATCGTTGCTGCACCAGCAGCGGTGGTCGTTTTCTTTTGCTGTTCAATTTACTATCTCTCAGGCTGGCATTGCTGCCCCAACCCTAACTCTAATAATAAGATTTTAGAAAAAAACAAGGACTTTGAAGCGAAATAGCTCTCTAGCACCATTTTTAAAAGGCATATTCAGCGGAAATCGATATCCCAACCCTCTGCATTGCAGCCAAGCATACCAACCACTCCACCATCTGGGCTTCGAATCTAACAAGTCAAAGTGCTGTATTTAAATCGAATCAATGCGAAAAATGCAATCCAGTGCACCAGCGATTTGATGTCCGAAACCAAGACGGTGCAGTAGACACTTCCAAAACAAAACTGGAGGAGCAGCAACTGACGCAGGGCACACCAAAGCAACGGCAGTAACACTTCTTGTTGAATATCTGCTTAGAGCTACGTAAAACGGAAGACAAAAAGCTTTACTCAGCACAAGGCAATACTAAAAAAAATCATACTAGGCCTACTGCTCTCTTTCTTGAACTTTGGAAAAGAACAGTTTCTCATGACAGATCTGAGATGTAATCGAAAAAAATATATAAAATCTGGCTTGCAAATTTTACCAATACAGTAGCCTACTAGGCTATCTTATTGTAAAATGAAAAGTTATTCTTATTGTAAACTAGTCTTAAGCAGCCTAAAAAACAAATTAGGCAATGTTATCTAAAGAATCAAACTCATTTTGAAGAAGCACAAGCACTAAGCAGACAATTTTGGGGAGCTGGTGGTTTAGTTTAGCTAACTTAGTAACTGTGAATGATGGAACATCGCAGATTGAATAAATAAACAACTCTACATATTACATCAAACATGTCTGCAAACCTAAAGCCTACACTGTAACAGACAACACTGACATTTTAAACATTTCTGATTTTTGAGAACTGGGCCACAGTATAAATATCATACAGTACTCTCACTCCATGCAAAAACTATTGTGACGTGTGTCCGTATTTTTTGACAGGTAAAAGCAGAGCTGGGTTTTTTTTTGACGTCATAATAGTGACATGGTGAGCGGACGAGGATAACGCCAAAAAATAGGAATTGTTTTGAACTTTTACGTGTGTTTTCTTGGCTTGACGACGTTACCGTCTTCATCCTTTTTTGCGCCCCTTAACGTTAGAGGGCAGCATTTTTCCCCTCTGCATTAGTCCAGATATATCGCGGTCTAGCTCCTTTTGTAGAGTTCGCACGGGATCAGAATTAGTCTCCATGGAACCGTCAAAGCTCAGGCTTCGACTGGCTATAATTTTGACGTCACTTTCTAGTGACGTCACAAAGTAGTACGTCTAAGAAGAAAAAAATCGGAAATTTTCTTACATAAACAACCTTTAGTTACTTGGGGTTTTGCTCGCAGCCGGAGCCCAACATTAAAAGTTTGTCCACACTTGGTTCGTATCGTTAACTAACTATCCTGCAAATTTCGTTTCAATAGCTTAACGTTTAACGAAAATATCCTTGATTGTTTGCTTTGTCGTTGTAAAATTCGTCTTGAATTGCAGTTATATGCAGTGATTGTGTTATTGCTTAGGCCTATCACTAAATAGACTGTGACATCATTATGAAGTAGTAATCATGAACCTCTAGAACTTTTGATCGAAAAAAAGCTTTCATAGACTGTATGAGTTATCGTTTATTGATGCAGACGTTCAGTGTAATTCATGATACAACTATAATTTAGCTGCAATAATTTTGCCCAATCCTAGTTATTTTCTTCTAGTTGTAGAGGTATTGAACAAAATCATTTATTAATTGCATGTTTAAATGGGTTTGGTATTAGTCACTTTTTTGAAGTCTTGTCCTGCTTAAATAGTAGTTGGTCTTCATCTCAAATCCGCAAAAATTGTGATTTACATTTTACCTATGATGAAGATGTTGATCTTTTGTTAAATTTTTTTATTTAACTTCACCTCATATTGGAACAAAATTGCAATTTTCTGAAGTGAATAAACATCGTTTTTTCTGATTTTTTTTTTTTTTTGACTCAAATTCAGGAGAAAATGCGGTTCTCTAATAATTCTGTTTTGCGTTTCTACTTCAAAAATATGGCAATCGTTCATTTGAGCAAAAATAGAGTGGCGCAGTGAGAATCTTGCTGAGGAAAACGGGGGATTGAACCCAAGTTTAAAAAAAATTTGATCAAAAACATATCATTTAAGCGACGCCCTGAGTAAACTGATGCAACTAAGCATGTCACATACAAGGGTCTGCGGGTAGGCAGCCGCCTCCGGAGGCCATGGGGTCATTTTGTGCGATGTTAGTGATTTTTCCCAAAAAAATAGCTATTTTAACGCCATTTGAATACAATTTTGCACGTTTTGGAATCATTTGAAAGAAAATAAAAATAAAAAAAAAGGTATTCACCAAATTTTAAGGTAGTTTTTGGCCGATTTGTAGTTGAGGACCCTAAGAAAAAAAAAAAGGTTTCGTCAAATGTTGGGGTAGTTTCAGAGCAGGATTTGGTTGCGTGGCCAACGACTTCCGAAAGTCACATAAGGGATCTCCGATGGAAGTTTGAGATCGCGGGCCGGATACAGCCCAAGGGATATAAGTTGCCGACTCCTGTTCTAGTGGCGTACGCAGGATTTTCGAAAAGAGGAGCCAGGCGCGTAGCCAGAAATTTGAAAAGGTAGATAAAAACCAGATGAGAAACATGAAGACCAAAAAGATGAAAATAAAAAACAAAGGTTTTCACTCAGATTCAGCCCGTTCTTCTGTCCAGATTTAGGTGAAGACCAAAAAAAAAAAAGAAAAAGGTCTTCACTCAGGTCATAGTCAGATTCAGTCCGTTTTTCTGCCCAGATTTTCTACCCAAATTCCTAAGAGGGGGGCATGGCTCAATTTTGCGTACTATTATGAGGTATTCAAACATTACTGGCGACCCAAAGGGGGGGTTTTGGCACAATGCCCCCCCTCCTAAATACGCCCCTGCCCTGTTCAACAAAATAGTTAGCAACAGGTGCAGGCATAGTCAAGAATTTACAATGGAGTGTTAAACCGATATCAGAGATAATAATGATTACCGCATGATTAGAGAGACTAGCTCATTATAACCGTTGGAAGTCAATGGGGAAAATTAAAACTCACGTTAAGGAGATATAATTAACTATTAAGCATAGTTGTAAATGGGCCGACTAGTTCAGGCCCAAACCTGTCCCAAACCCGAAAATATAAGACCCAACCCGAATACTAATTTGAAGCCCAATTCAAGCCCGAAAAAACTCGAAAGTTAAGGTTGATCTGAAAAATTTACCAATGTTATCAAATTATTTTGATTATATATGTTTGTGCACCTAAGACAAAAAGTACGTCTTAGACCCGAATTAAGACCGAAATTTTGTCAACTTGAGGCCCTAACCCGACCTGAAAAGCCCGGCTCAACTTACAACTCTGCTACCATGTGGTAATTAACTCTTTACGTCCATGGAACTTTTTTTAGATCGCTTGTTGTCATGAATATTTTTTAAGCGGGTTAGTCATACGGCTAACTAAAAACTTTCATAATGATGTCACAGTCTATTTGGTGATAGGCCTAAGCAATAACACAATCACTGCATATAACTGCAATTCAAGACGAATTTTACAACGACAAAGCAAACAATCAAGGATATTTTCGTTAAACGTTAAGCTATTGAAACGAAATTTGCAGGATAGTTAGTTAACGATACGAACCAAGTGTGGACAAACTTTTAATGTTGGGCTCCGGCTGCGAGCAAAACCCCAAGTAACTAAAGGTTGTTTATGTAAGAAAATTTCCGATTTTTTTCTTCTTAGACGTACTACTTTGTGACGTCACAAGAAAGTGACGTCAAAATTATAGCCAGTCGAAGCCTGAGCTTTGACGGTTCCATGGAGACTAATTCTGATCCCGTGCGAACTCTACAAAAGGAGCTAGACCGCGATATATCTGGACTAATGCAGAGGGGAAAAATGCTGCCCTCTAACGTTTAGGGGCGCAAAAAAGGATGAAGACGGTAACGTCGTCAAGCCAAGAAAACACACGTAAAAGTTCAAAACAATTCCTATTTTTTGGCGTTATCCTCGTCCGCTCACCATGTCACTATTATGACGTCAAAAAAAACCCAGCTCTGCTTTTACCTCTCAAAAAATACGGACACACGTCACAATTGAGTAAGATTACTGTATGATATTTATACTGTGACTGGGCTAAAGTAGGCTTTTTTTGTACGCCACGCCAATTTTGATAAATCCCCCATTTTTTTTATTTATTTTGGGTTTGGGGGGATGAAATAGAGTTGGGGGAAAAATACACTCTATGTGACTCCCTCAACCCCAATTTAGACAAAAAAGGGTGTTTTTATCAAAATTGGATTGGTCACGCGATGTGACTGGAAAGGTTGATAATATTCATTCTAATCTTACCCGTGAAATATTGTCAGCTGCTTCGAAAAGGCCTGGCATCGATCTACAATCAGTAATCGCGCTGAAATCTCTTGAAATCAGCGTATTTGTCAGGTTATTATGACGTCATAATGCATCGCAACTACTTCGAGCGTGCCTTGATTTGACACACCACTTTCAGGTTTATAGTTTATGTTACTTCATATCGGCAAAGCGAAAACTAGCGATGAAGGTAACCTAACGAAAAACAAAATATAACACTCAAAAATACTTTAGCGCCTTTAGTGTTGAAAAGTTTGGATGTTCACTTTGCATTGGCGGCCAGCAAAAAATGGAAAAATGGCCAGGAAAAAAAATAAAGGCTCCCATCAGTTAAAAGTCATGGACGCAAAATTGGCAGAGCGAAACTATTGTATCAGTAGACTATACGGTAGTACAGTAGGTAGACAGTACTGGTAAGCATAAGCTCCCGATACAGGCCAATTAATTGCCACCCAAAAAAAAATATACCAGTATTGCCTACAATCGCAAAAACAATATTGTTTACACGTACTTGATCTGATAGTAGGCTCGCCAGCAATATAACCGATCGCGCAAGCTGTTTTCTGCTTCTATATTTGCTTTTTTTCTTGACACTTTCTCGCTCTTACGGCAAAACCCAGCCAAACTGAACACACACCAAAAAAGTAGAGGCTCATTGTCATCATAATCACCAAGACAATGGAACATTGAATTTGCGATTTTTCGAAAGCGAATGGGTTTTTAGAGTCATGCTTATGCTGCTTGGTTCAAAATAAATTAACGCTATTTTAGAAATACTTTTCAAGTGCCATTACAGGTCCCCTTTAAGCATTCTTAATAAATAATATTTAACATCACTAGCTCCAGTCGAAGTAAATGCAAATTAAGACTCGATCAAAGTTACACCGTTACACTGAGACCAGTTAAATCATTAGTTTAAAGTTTAAATGACATATCTACGAAATAATTCAATGAAAACAACTGGTGATGCATTTTAACTACTATACAGCAACCAATAATCATAGCGATAAGCCGCTAATGACTACACGAAATGCAAAAAATCACCAAAATCCTGCAAAATAGACCTCTGAAATTACAAAAGTTTAAAAATACGCTAATTTTGTCGCAAATAAAGGATATACAACTGTTCCACTATAGCGCCATCAATAGTAAGCCACGAATTTGATTACCAAAACTAGCTACCTCCATCCATATTACATGATTCTAATGGGTTACTTAACACTGTTAACAGCAAGCCGGATTTACGTCACTCAGAGGTGGAGTCCTCGAGGACAGATTTTAAAGTCCTTGGCTTCAAAGGTCAAGTCCTTGGCCTTGGCCTCGAGGCCTCAAGTCCTCGAAAATTGGCCTGTCCTCGGCTCGAGGACAGCAGTATTTTTTGAATTGGTAAAACTTTGTGGAGCGGTTGAAAAATTTTTTAGAAAACGTTTTTTTGAGGAGATCGCTTGAAAATTTTTGTGAAGACCTTTTTTTTTTTTTTTTTGGAGATCGCCTGAAAAATTTTTTGTGAAGACCTTTTTTTTTTTTTTTTGGAGAGCACTTGCGCTTGTGTCCTTAGCCTTGGCCTCGAGCATTCCTGTCCTTGGTCTCGAGAGTGTCTGTCCTCGGAAAGGATGTTCTTGGCCTTGGCCTTGGCCTCGGATTTTTTTTGTGTCCTTGACCTTGGCCTTGGCCTCGAGCCTTGTGTCCTCGACTCCACCTCTGACGTCAATGAAAAAAAGCAAACAAAACCGAATTCTTACTAATTAAAATCTTTTTCAGTTTTTACAAGCTTTTGCCTAGCATTCAACTTTAATGCTACAAAGAATCAACTCTTTTATAGCCTGAAAATACGCACCATATCTTCGCTGCCAGTGGTTTTGCACGCATTTACATAGCGCCGATTCGCGATTTTGACGTCCAGCGGTTTGGCTAGCAGCGCGATGACGTCACGTGCAATCCTTCAATAACGTTTTTTTGGATGGGACGGATCAAAAACAGTAGCATAGCCTGGGGTGGGGCAGGCAAAGCCCCCCCACCCCATTGGCCTGCTGACCAAAATGCTAAATAAAAAAAAATACTTCGTTTTAAGCACTTCTGAGCCTGTATTTTGCACTGGAATAGACTCAAAAATGATTTAAAGCATATTTTGAAATGTTTATTAACAGAGGTGGAGTCCTCGAGGACAGATTTTGAAGTCCTTGGCCTCGAAGGTCAAGTCCTTGGCCTTGGCCTCGAGACCTCAAGTCCTCGAAAATTGGCCTGTCCTCGGCTCGAGGACAGCAGTATTTTTTGAATTGTTAAAATTTTATGGTGCGGTTGAAAAATTTTTTAGAAAATGTTTTTTTGTGGAGATCGCTAGGAAAATTTTTGTGAAGACCTTTTTTTTTTTTTTTGGAGAGCACTTGCGCTTGTGTCCTTGGTCCTTGGCCTTGGCCTCGAGCATTCCTGTCCTTGGCCTCGAGAGTGTCTGTCCTCGGAAAGGCTGTCCTTGGCCTTGGCCTCGGGTTTTTTTTGTGTCCTTGGCCTCGAGCCTTGTGTCCTCGACTCCACCTCTGTTTATTAAAGGAGGGGACTAATTTGTCAAAAATAAAACTCATAAATCAGAAAAAAAAATTGAAAAGTGGCCAAAAACTGGTATTGAATTTTGATCGCTTAATGAAAAATGCTTAACATGGGTTTATCAAAAAATATATAAGTTCAAGATTAAGGGAGAGGGGGCTATTCAGTATTACTTAATTAGCAATCACTTCTCTCAAATGTCATTCCATTTGCCCCCCTATTAATATCTTTCTTTATAAAATACAGACGAAATAGATTACTTCTTGAGAGTGTTATTGAACTTCCGCAATGGGATTTTATTATTTACCAGCTTGTAAAAAAGAGAACTGAAATTCTAGGAATACTGTAGCTGGCTCACACCAATTCACATAGCCCATGTATGCAACCAGGGGCTCAGAGTGAAAATTTTTCAGCGGGGTAAGAAGGTCGGTACCTGGCCCTCAAATCTTTTTGGGCCCCCCAAGCTTTATCGGGGCCAATGCCATTAAATCATTTTTTTGTCGGATGAGTGTAAATCTTCATTATTTTAAAAGTGAGGGGATAACGATATTCGTATACAGTTAGCACCTATGAAAAACACAACTAGACATAAAATTGGTTTAAATCCAGCTAGGAGGTGTGGGGGAGCGCTGTGAGCTCCCCTAGCGGGGTCCAGGGCGGAGCCGCGGAAGATTTAGCACTTTTTATGTTTTTCGAGGATGAAATACAGCATTTGATCAACATCCCAGCACCAATCTTGCTTAAATTGACAAGCGAAAAACTTGATATACATGAAAGAAAGTATGTAAAATGGCGGATGATGACATTGACTCAAGATTATACAATATAACGACTTTAATACTGCAAATCCAAATATTTTACTGATAAAAATATTAAGAAGTCATCTGTAATCATACACTTCACAAACCCAAATACCTATTAAACTCATACAGATAGAGTGAGTTACTTAATGATAGTAGTATAGTACGCAGTGCCGTCACTACGGGGAGCCAGGGGAGGCCGTGCCCCCATTAACGGATGCTTGTCCCCCCCCCCCCATTTAGGTTTACTCAAAATACTGTTTTTGAAACATCACTCAACGACAAGACACCACACAATGACGGAAAAAGGAATGATTACGTTTAAACATAATTCTCTTTTGACGTTTTCTCGATTTTTACCAAAATTGCTAGCAACCAACTGCAGTGTTACATAAATCTGACGCAATATTCCATCTTATTAACACGCCTTTACGGATGTGTCGCAAAAGAGAGATGCAAGCCTGCAGAATCGTTATTTGTACTTCGCTAGTAAATTTATGACATAAAACAATACTTGATACATTTTTTTTTCAAAGACCTGCTGTTTTGATTTTGAGAGCACACTCAAGATTTTGAGGTTGCAGTCAGTGGCGCAAGCAGGGTGAGGGGCTCAAGCCCCCTAAGCCAAGTCACTTAGATAATTTAATTTTAAAATACGAGCGTTTAGGCGTATTTTAAATTTGATCTGAAGTAGGAAGGAGGAATTGAAGGTGCTAAGCAATTTAATTCTTTGACATTACTTCAAAATTTTAGCAATTGAGTTATTCATCTGGCTTCAAAAGGGGCGAAATGTGATTTTTGGCGTTAAAATTGCTATTTTTTTGCTGCTAAATCACAAAAATTGCCCAGCGGCTAGGGCTCGGCCCCAGGCCCCGTTTACAGCCACTAAATATTTAGTGACTATGTCCCGTCTGCGACACGCTTGAATTGCATTAATTTGTTCAGCACGGGGGTTAAATCAGGCAGTTTTTGTGCAAAAAAATTTACTTTTGGTTCACCCCTCTAAGCAAAATCTTGGTTGCACGTCTGAAAGCATTTACTGCGGTAGATAGATTCTAAGAAACGCATCGGACCTAATTTTAGAATTGTGCATAATTGTAGCCGTACGATCTGAAAATCAGTTTTTATACGCAAATTTTAGTGCCCCCCCCCAGTGGCGGATTTAGGGGGGGGATGCATCCCCCCCACCAGCCTAAAAGTAACAATTTTGGCCGAAAAATCAGCCTCTATTTCGAACAATTCGGCTCCATTTCGGGATGCATCCCCCCCCCCACCAGCCTCAAGCTAAGGATTTCGGCCGAAAAATTACCCTCAATATCGGTGAAGACCTTTTTTTTTTTTTGGAGACCACCTGATTTTGGGCGAAAAAAACGTTTGAATTTCCGATTTCGGCCGAAAAATCACTCTCAATTTCGGTGAAGACATCCGAATTTTTGAGGTATTGTGCTCAAAATCCCCCCCACCAAAATTTTCTAGATCCGCCACTGCCCCCCCCCCCCACTTTTGGCTAGTGCCCCCTCACTTCATTTGCTCTGGCGACGGCACTGATAGTGTGTCAACTTTGACTCCGCTCTCTGAGGTTGAAATGCTTTTGGATCTCTGGAAATGTGGGCCCTCGTACATTGTTATACCGTAGAATTAGGGCTCTCAAGTCATAGAAATGTAACAAAACGTTAATTTCGGTGCAAGTGTATGGGCCATGGCTTTTTATACTTTTCTCTTTTTTTAATAAAATCGGCCAGTACTGGATGCCCTAAAGGCTGTGTAGCAAAAATAGCGACCAATTACCAGTACTGAATACGCTGACTGATATTTTTGCTGTAGGCAAGTTTGATTACGGTGTTATGGTGCGCGGAAACCTAAACTCTTCCGGGCCCGGGTACGATGTACCCCCTGAACCTCCCACTCGCAGGCCCTGTATGCGACTAGTATATTTATGTTTTTGCACTGCTCATTTCTACGTCACGTTTTAATAGCGCTAGTTTTAATCAAAATAGACCTAAATTTAAGTTCACAAAATTTTTGAGCGCTGTGGGCTCGGCCTCTAGACACCTGTGCCTCTGGCGGCTCTAGGCTTTGCCATCAGACCCCTAATTGCCTCCGGTGACTGGGGGCTTCACCACCGCACCCCCTTTTACACGTCCCCTCTGAAGATTTCTGACTACGTGCCTGATGAATAAAAATGCCTAACAAGTTTGCGCGAGGTAAAGATCATCAACCATAAAAAATTTCAATCTTGAGATCATACACAATTTGTTCTCATAAATTTTATCATCCCCCACCAAAATTTTCTGGATCCGCCACTGCAAGGTACGGTGCGTAGGTACGGTACGCTTCAAAAATTGAACTGAAATACGATACACGGTACGGTACGGTTCAAGATGCTAGGTGCATAATAAAGAAATTCCGAATATACCGTACCGTACTGCCACCTTTGCTCAACAGACAGTACATGCGTCAGGGTTCGATTCACGTCGAAGGTAATTACTTTTTTTTTTGCAAAACCTTGCAAGCCATTGTCTTCTTTTTTTTGTGTGTGCAGAATCTTTGCGTTATTTAGTTCAGGGAGCATTACCAGCCTTAAAAATCATAACATATCGATCAAACACACGCTTCTATGGGGTGCCATGTGTAAAATTATTTTTCAAAAATTCTACTGTTTTTTAGGCATATTTAAGACGAAGATTCCGATTTAACTTTCCGATTTAACTTTCCAATTTAACTTTCCGATTTAACTTTCCAATTTAACTTTCCGATTTAACTTTCCGATTTAACTTTCCGATTTAACTTTCCAATTTAACTTTCCGATTTAACTTTCCAATTTAACTTTCCGATTTAACTTTCCAATTTAACTTTCCGATTTAACTTTCCGATTTGACTTTCCGATTTAACTTTCCAATTTAACTTTCCGATTTAACTTTCCAATTTAACTTTCCGATTTAACTTTCCAATTTAACTTTTCGATTTAACTTTCCGATTTAACTTTCCAATTTAACTTTCCAATTTAACTTTCCGATTTAACTTTCCAATTTAACTTTCCGATTTAACTTTCCAATTTAACTTTCCGATATAACTTTTTGCTTGGCAACACTGAATGAAATTGGCGGGAACTTGTTTTGGAAGTTTTTCGCTAAACCAGTGGTCAAGGCTCCTGAGAGTTTTGTGATGTGATCATATGAGTGGTGACTTGTGTTAAAAAAGGCAAAGAGAAATTGAAGTAAGGGAAGCCATGAAAATTGAGCATAGCCAAGCAGTATGCGTCAAAATTCTCGAGAGCTAGTAGGACGGCTTGGCAATAGCATGAGTTATTCTGCCTACACTGACTGACTAAAAGTTAAACTAGGCTAAATGTGTAAAAGAAAAATTATTATATGATTGACAAGTGCCAGACTAGGATAGGATATCAAGTACTACAGATTGGAGTACGGATACTTAGTAAGATTAAACTAACTTATTCCAACAGTCCAGTAAGTGGTAACCACAAGTTCACAACGTAGTAGTTTGTTAAAGCAGCTGGGTGAGGGACATTTCTTTAACCTCTCATATTCGGTAAAGTAGCCTAGTTTTTGTATGTGCAGTTTTAAGTGCGATACCTCTGCAATTAAGATGCAATCTAATATTAACATTAGAACCACTTTTATCTGTAGGTTTTGATGCAGCCTGATACATCACACGCTTGATAGGTAAATCATTTGGCATGCTCAATAATGAATAGCTAATGATTATGGTCAGATTGTAATATGTGTAGGCAGAATAACTCATGCTATTGCCAAGCCGTCCTGCTAGCTCTCGAGAATTTTGACGCATACTGCTTGGCTATGCTCAATTTTCCAACAGAGGTTAAATCAGTTTTTGAGCACAAAAGATGCACGTGTGCACTCCTCCAATGCACACGTGCACTACCACGTGCACATGTGCACTTCTCACATGCACATGTGCATTTCTCATGTGCAAACATGCACATGCACTTTAGAAGTGCACGTGCACTTTGGAAGTGCACGTGCACATTTCAAACATCTTACATGCACAAGTAGTGTACGTGCACTCTTCAAAAGAAAGAGAGTTGTTGGTCAGCTGAAGAGTCTCTCATGCACAAGTGCACGTGCACAGTTCAGAAGATAGTTGGCTGGTTGCTGAGGTTAGCGTCTCGCGTGCATGTGCACACTTTAGAAGAGAGTAGGCTCCAGAGACTCAGAGAGTAAAGTGGTTGCTGAGCTGAAGCCTCTGGCGTGCACACATTTGGAGAAAGGAATTAAATGGCTGATGCAGGATGGTAGGCTAGGGTATCAGGTATTGGAAGTTGATTAGAGATTGGGAAACGCAGCTTTTACTTGTTGTGTTACTGTTAGTGTTAAACTGTTAAATACCTAGAGCTGAAGAGAAGAGAATGCAGTCAAGTTAAGGGTGGCCTAACTATTCACTTTCTCAGTATTCGTCTATTGTTGTAACACTAACAGTGAACTAGGTTAGTTGATGAGAGATCGCGAAAACGGAAAAGCAGCTTTAACCTGTTAGGCCTATAGTGTTAAATCAGAACTGCCCAAAGCTAATACAAAAGAATGCAGTCAAGTATTAGTAGCCTACAAAGTTACCCATAACTATCTTAGCCTATTCTTGCAACAGTGCACTGTGCACTAGACTGCTAGAGCAGCTTGTACGCTAGTTTAGCAAACAGCATAATAATCTGCATAGGTGGGCACACATCCGTTAATCGTTAATAATGAAGCTAACTTTTTCATTAACTCGTTAATCCGTTAAAAAATTTTTTCATGTTAACGGACTAAATTAACTTCCGTTAAGTTCTGTTAACGGACTAAATTAACTTATGTTAAGTTCTGTTAACTTCCGTTAAGGTTTTTATTGTTAATATCTTGCACCATTTATTCATCGTACCGGTACAAACCAGCTTGCACTGGTACCACTTGTTGCGTATTAGCACAAGTTTTATAGAAAAAAGTGAAGAAAGGACCTTTTTTGTGGCAAATAATAAGCTGAAGGGTGCAGCCTCACAGGTCTATTGATTATCGCTGTTCACAATTTCCAAAAATTTTCCAATCGCAGCTTTGTTAGTGCAGTTGAACTTATTTTTATCTTGAAATTAGATTAGACTGTAAAATGTAACTTCCGAAACACAAAAAGACCACCACATCAATAAATATTTCCGTACAATCAGCTCAACAGCGTCAATACTGGTACGTGTTCTAGAAGCGAGTGAATAAAAAGAAATGTAAATTACACGCAAAATGTTAACGAATTAACGGACTTTATTAACTTCATTAATTTAAGCTGAAAATAACGGATTAACGTTAATGGAGGTGTGAAGTTTGTTAACGGACTAGTGGTTAACGAAGCTAACGTTTTGCATTAACTTGCCCACCTATGATAATCTGTAATGTAGTTTTTAGGAAAAAGCTGGTGTTTTGTTACCAGTAAGCATTAAGGTGGGCACTTGAAAAATTGCGTTACAGCAAAGGTGGGCACTTAAAAAATTGCGGCCCAACTACCTATTTTGCCTGCAATAGCGCTTGCACTGCAATTATTTTTCAACGGTTGCTCTATGCTTGCATTGCTAGTATTTAACGATTATGAAAGCAATCGCGAAAAAGCAATTCAAATCTGATTAAGAATGATTTTTTTTCACTTAACTGTGATTGAAGTTCAGAAAAACATTGACAAGGTAGGTTCATAAAAGCCTTGTTATGGGAAATTGCATTTGTCCACTGCTTGCAAGCCTTCTTCCACGGAAAGCTTTTCTCCTAAAATATTTTGCCAATTTTTCAAAAAAAAAGTCAATTATTTCAAAAATGGTTATAAAATCAAATTTTAAACAAAACAATTGTTTTTGTGATTGTCTTTCAAGAACTATGTTACTCGTTCCTAAAAATTTTTAAATTGCTTGAAGTGTTGAATGCATTACACACAACAGTCTTACTTTTTTACCAAAATTTCAGAATTTGAAAACAAGCTGCAAAAACTATTAAGACATAAAACTATTACAACTTTTTTGCTATTCTGGAAAATTTTGAAAGATATTGTGAACAGAAGCAGGGAGTGACAGCATCGGTAGTTTACTTTAATGATTCGATTTTTTTTAACAAAAAAACATAATAATTTTTATAGCATGCTTCATGTGTCAGAAAGTGATCTGGTGATACTGATGTATACAGTACTAATTGTTCCAGAAGCACAAATGCATCAAAGCTGGTAGCCTATTTTGTTTGATCAGCCATTAAAAAAAACAGCAACTCCAAAGTCATTCGCTTACCACCCAACAGCCCAAGACGTTATTCAGTATTACTATTAGTGGAATTTTTTTACACCCGGATTTCATTAATTGCGGGTGTTGCAAGTCTTTTATTAAGTATAAAGAGGTTCTTTGCCCAAAGGGGTTAAGCAATGAGCATTTGTAAATGCTTACCACTATATTTTTTAAGGAAATCAATAGTTTTTTCTTTACTAATTAGGTAGCATGCATAATTTGTTTTGAATATTGGTTTTCTAACGTAGCCTAGTGCAGTTTGAGCAGTCAATTAGAATTGTACTTTTCAAAATATCACGCGTGCACTTGCGTGGCAATTATTTTTTGGTAGTAACTATTTCTCCGAAAGTTTTCAAGTTAAATAAAAAGAACAAAACAAAAATGAGAAATATTCTTTCACATGTTTTTTATTTGCTTTTTCACGTTTAAGATTAGGGTTTAAGTTAAGGTTTGGGTTAGGGTTCAATTTGGGATAATTTTAGAGTAAGTATTTGAGTTAGGGTTAGATTTGAGTCACAATTAATAAAAAAGTAGATAAAAATTTCCAATGAAATATAGCCTTCTTTATTTTTTAGGCTTGAAAAAAAAGCTTGCGACGCAAGAATTTTAAGAGTATTTGTGTGTGCGCTTTTGGTACTACTTTTATGGCTTGTGCTGCCCACCTGTGTTGATACGTAACGCCCGAAAGATTAAGCCATTGTGCACTCATTTGTTCTTTTTTGTTGTTTAATTATCGTTAGGGTGTTGGTTAGATTTTGAGTTTAGGTTAGAATTAATGTTGGTGTTGAGGTTACAGTGAGGGCTAGGATAGTGATTTTCTAATTCTTACGTTATGTAACAGCAGCCTCTGCCTTTTTTTTTTTCAGATGAGCATGTACAAGTAGCCTATCGTAAATATTTACCCACCCATTAGCTGACTTTTTTTGGTTATCTGTTATGGTTTTCAGTTATATAATGACAAAATCCTGTACTTTTCTGTGCTCACGGGCAGCATTTCATGTTATTTGAAATTCATGCATGTGTGGGTGATGTTTGATTCTTCTACTGGTGATTGGTTGCACAAGTGCACAGTGTCTTCAGAAAAATAATTCTGTATTCATGAAGTCTGTAGCCAAAGGGTACATCTGGCATTATTCTAGAGGGTGCAATGAAATTGGAACAACGACAATGGTACGAACTGTGTTTGAAAACTGTTCAATTGCACTTCAGAGCAGTGTAGAATAGTGTGTCATTTTCATGTTGTACAAATATTTCTGCTTAGTTTTGCTTAATGCTTATGCAAAAAAGATCAAAATTTTATCTTCATTGTGCTATTTCATTTACCAGACTTCAAACTGGCAGTGCTAATCTTACTTCATTCTGCATTAATGGTAACAGATCTTCTTTTGAAGAAATGTTTTGTTAATGACGTATGTTAGGCCGGTTGGCAGTACTGATTTCATTTTGACTGATATGAAAAATAAACTTCAAGTCTTCTGTTTAGCAGCATCTCTGTTACAGTTCAATCAACCATATATTATATGAGTTAATTATTAATTTTGTGATTGCAGATTTACTGATTGAGACTTTATAAGAAAGAGCAAGATAAAAACAAACTGGAATTATTTTTATCATCAAAAGTAATTCCTCACTAAATTCCCCACATTTTTTGACCGAAAATGATCCTCGTACTTCTTTCACTCCACTTAAGAAAAGTTGCCCTTACTGCAGTGGAAGCTTGGTTGCAAAACGCAAAAAAACTTTTACCAATTTCGGTGTTGGATCAATATTGCAAGGTACGTAGTGTAAGCAACATGTTAAGAATGTAGTGTTTATTATGAGGCTTTCATTTTGTTTGAAAATTTGCCAAGAAATTGCTTTTACTTGAGATGGAAATACTTACTTATCATGTAAAATAATATGTAGTAGAAATGGATACAACGACTGAGCAATTAACAACTTTGTGATGTTCAGAACACTAATGATAATTGAAAGTTGAAAACTTCCTAATCAAGAATACGTTATTATTAAAAGCCACTAATCTTACCATTTTTGACAAAAAACAGTAGGCTAGTAAAGAATACATTGTAATTTAATTAGATAAGCTAATCAAGATAAATTTTAAGGCTCATAAGTTGAATTGATGTGCTTTACTGTTTGTGACATGCCCGTCAGCTTTGAGGATTATGGCCGCGGCGTTAATAACTTTAACAATAGTGTGATGTTAACGCTCAATCTCTCTCATTTTCTTTGAGTAGTCAAAGTTACTTCTGGAACATAGGTTGATTTATTTGTGCACTAAAATATACATGTTTGCATGTATATTTGTTCACCAAAAAGAAGTATTTTGTTTCACTACAATATTTTTTATTGGTAAAAATTTATTGCCAAATGAAAAATTTAAACCTTTTCCCTGATTGTCTAGAAAAGGATTTGAACCCCTTGACTGGATATAACTTATATCACGATTCATGACCTTTTGTATAATGGGATGACAAGATCACATTCTCAATACAGTTACGTTCAAAATGTCATAACAGCAAAATAATTAGAGGCTGCGCATTGTTATAATGTACATTGTACAATACATGACGAAAAGTTAAGTATAAAATTAAAAATTAACTGCGTACATTTTGTTACAGACAATATGCATAACGTGTGCAATGGATAACGTTGACAATAACTGGGTGAGTCAAAAGTTCGGATTTTAAAATTTGTTTTAGTTGGAAACGTGTTCAAGGATAATTTTTTCATAATACCAACACGGTTGCAAAGAGTTTATCAGTTTTTACTAAAATGTATTTTAGTAAATAAATATATTGATTTTAAAATGATAGTCGGAAAAAAGCACGTTTATTGAGTGAAGACCTCCAAACTAAGCTATCATGTTGTTACCCAATACTTTGTAAGAACTTCTTACTTTATAGTAATCGATTCGCATGATTAATTCATTCGTGTGTGTGAATCAAGCTATTTGCGTTTATTCTTGGATCTCTGGTCCAGACCATGAGATGTGGCCCGACTTTTGGGTGTCAGCTCTTCCATCCTCAAGGGGTAGGGTAGCAGCATCATCACCTGCGGCTATTTGACCACACCAACGCAGAGCACCTTGTTTACAAGAGTTTCCACCAGGGTTGGCCACTAACACGGATAAACTGCTTAGCATTTGGCAATAGTGAAAAATTCGCTTTAGTGTTTTTCAAGGACACTACAACGCATTGGCAGTTTGGGAATCGAAGTGGGGGCCAGCAAGGTTTCGATCACTAACTCGACGCTATACCCCCTCAACTATCGCCACCACTTCACATAATTATTTTTTTAGGTTGATTGCGACATCTGTTCTCGCTAGCTCCACACGAAGTGCGCCAATCGAAGTGCGGAAAAAGGAAAAGTTTTTGGATGTGCCTTATGCATGAATATGAATAGGCTTAGAAATCATTGAAATAGCAAATTATTAAGGAATACCTCATCCCCCAACTTTTGTGATGTGCCCCCCATTCAGATAACTGCTGAGTGTGTCAGAATTAATGGATGATTTAAAAAATTTTATAACTTTGTATACAATCAAGATAGATAAATAAAATTCGTTTCAAATGAAAGATAATTGTTTACCGTTGTGACTTTTGTTATATTGTTGTCAATTTTTGGTCATAAATTTTTGGCCCAAAAAACGGCATTTTTTAATGGCATAGTCAGTTCAAATTTTGGATGTAAGTTAGTTTTTTTAATGTGAGTCAAGAAATCTATTAGTAAAAATAATAATCTCACAAAGGTCTTACGGCGTCATTTAACTTCGATGTGGACCAAAAACGACCAAAATTTGTGTGGATTGTCACTGAAAAGTTGATGGTGTTGTTTTCTCCCCGCCCTCCACCCATGCAAAGTAGAGTTAAAACTGATCAGCGCGTTAAGTTTGAAATGTGCGCTTAAATTGCTTTTGTAGATTGTTTAAAAAATATAAAATGAGTCTGAAATTATCTTTCATTTGAAACCAATTTTAGGTATCGGTATGTAAAAGTTTGAAACCATCAATTTATTTTGGGACACTATGCGTAAATTTCGTGGTTTGGTATACCCCTTATCAATTTCGGATTGGAGGAAATGTATGCTTATCGTTTTGTAAGACTAATTATAATTTTGAAATGTCGTACAGATATGAATTTTTTTAATCGATTTTGTAATGTATTTTATACTGTGTCTTGAAATCTTGCAACAGCGTATTTTTGCCAAGACTTTTTTAAAGATATTTGTGTGTTTAATGGTGCACATATTTTTGACCTCATATGCGTTTTTTTTTTGCCTATTTTAAGCTGAAATGTTACTTTAATATACTTTGCGTTTTAGACTTAGCTTGCGTTTTAGGAGCCTATTTTAATACACTTTATCTGCCAAAAAGAAGGTTTAACCATGACTTGCCTAGTTTATCGCCCATACCGCGATTCATTGTACTTGTAAGCACTAAATACTGCCACGTTTGTGTTTTGACATTTTGTTATTTATATTTTATTGGCATTGGCATGCAAGTGTTACAAAACTGCATTCGTTGTAGAAAAAAATGCTCATCGCGCATTTGTATGTACTGATACTACGATATTTGATTTTTTTCGAAATCCATTTAGTGCTTTCGAGCTTATTGTATTGCTATGAAATTCGGTGCTACTCCGTAAGTAAAGTAAACGTGTTTTTTGTTACGAAACTGCCCTAAGCCAAACTAGATTGTTACTACTGTGTTGAACGATAAAAAAAAAGTTTTACAATGAGTGTATTTTATGCAGCAAGCTTACGTGCAATATTGTACGCCCAATCGCCCTCTGTACGTAGTTTTATGCCAAGACTGTGCCTTACATTTGCTTCAATTACGTTATTGGTCTTTTGTTTAAAGTGTTGTTGTTTTCAAAGTGATTGCGCTACGTTACTATCGTGTACACGTAGCTGCACATCATTTGCTGTTTTGCTAGTGTAATGCTTAGATTATCTGTCACGTCAGCGACTAGGGCCTGGTCGTTAGTTTTGAGAAATATCTTCGTAGCATTTACGCTTTACAAAACTTTTGCTTGTGTCCCTCATTTTCCACTTATTAGTTTTACCCTTTGCCAATAATTTTCATCGAACATTTGTAAACCAGAGGTGTTAATAAAAAAGACCAATGTGGACTTGGAGACCTTTTATTCGTAACTGTGAAGATCTTTGTTTTTGCGCCCTGAAACGTTTTCATTCTGATTGCGTTTGGTTATGGATGCAGAAGCGTTTCCCCATCAATATTTTACAGTTTAAGTGCTAGATACAATGGCACCTCCAACAAAAATCTTGGCTTAAAAGATGTCACAGGTGATTAAAAAAAGGTACTTTTATTTGTGAATATTTTACTTTCGTGCAATGCATGTCTTATTCGTATGTTTTCAAAATTAAAAATTGCTTTTCGAGTTCTCAGTTGATGGTGTTCTGCGCAAAGCAATTGTTTTACCAATAGGCTGGAGAACAGAAGGCCTGGAATCTGTTCTTGGGAGTTCAAACTAAAAACAGTACTTGAGCTGCTTCAAAGGTGCGCCACCGCTCTATCGCGAAAATCGCTTTGAATTGTACGCTGTAGAGACAGAGTCGGTTACTTAGCCGTTTGCAACTTTAGTGTTGTAATTATGCTTGCTCTAGCTTGGCATGCATTTTTGATCCAATTACACACGAGTAGCAAACACAGTCTGACAAAAACTAACTCACTCTGAACGGTACTCGGATTACGCACTAACTGAACGTAGATCACGCAATACAGGAACACGTTCATTCATTTTTTTATTCGGACCACCACAACAATAGCGAATGCATAGTAACACGTAGAATCAGGAAGTAGCGACACAACGTCAGACGTTAAGCCATGCCGAGGATATTGAAAACAAAAAAATTGCTTCTGAACACTAAGTTTTATTTGCATGGTTGCTTGACCTGTCACACCAGTTGAAATATGCACAACATAGGCCAAATCACACTCTTCAACATATACATGCAGGAACACAAGATGCAAGTAAATCTAACGGCTGGAGTAGTTGATCAAATAACTGATGAAGAAACAGGGGGGAGTGACTAGGGCGAGGGAAAGCACGGTAACGTAGGTAGTCAATGAGTGGCGCAACCGGCCCAAAAACTACCTTTAGCTCAACAGAGCATGGTGAGGAAAGAAAAATCACCCTGAAAACAAAACCTCACAGGGTTCGAAAATCCTTTCAAGTAGCAGCTGGTCATAGCATCAAGATAATAACGACAAATTTTGTAATCAACGCATATGCATACAACATACAGCAACAGTTAGTCACACCAACCACACTGCGTCTAAATGGATAGCCGAGAAGTAAAGGCGTCGTTTTTGCGACGACTCTGATCGCATGATCTGGGTTCAACCCGCACCCTGGTCAAGCTGTTGCGTCCTTGGATAAGACGTTTTACGATGATTATCTCTGCTTGGTGGCTTCTAACAAGCAGCAAATTCAGTGGGCAAGAATTCGAAGAAATTCCAAGGAACATTGTATTACTGGAAACTCCTAACCAGGTGCGGATTGCTCAACAACGAAATAATCACTGCAATAAAAAAAGGGCGGATAGTCCAATATTTAGCGTCTGACGCTGTCCGGTGACACGAGGATAAATATGCGCTACAACAACTTTGAGATTACACATCTTTCAATGCCACCAAACGTACCGAAACGCGGCTGAGCTATGTACAAAGCCCTCAATTAACATATAATGAACATCTACTGCCGACTGAATACGTATGCTTAATTGCTTAAGCATGTCGAAGTGAATGATGTGTATGTAGATTATGGGTTCTACCAAATTGGTTTAGCATACAGTGTAGTAATTCATTTTGAGTAAACCAAATAACAAACATACAAATTACAGCATTAGTTTTTATTACTCACAACAAAGCGTTTCAAAGAAATCTCGCAAGTTCAACAAAAACAGCATTGCTTCAAGTTTGGTCTTTTACGGTGCCATGCTATTTGCGATCACCTAACCTGCGACAGGATTTCATTAAGTCGGCAGCGTGGCTTAGAGGTAAAGGCGTTTCGAACGTGCAGCGTTTGGATTACCGGTCCACTGCTCTACCACCCGAGCTGGAGAAGACGTCTCACCGCATGCCCAACCCTGACTATCCAAACCCAGCAACTTGCTTGTTCCATGATTTTAACACGTCAAACGTGATGTTTCTTGACAAGGTTCAAATCCTGTGGGAGGACAACTTTTTCGCATTGCTTGTTTTGGGTAGTCGTCGTTCTGGTGGTTAAACCTTAAAACTCTGGCCGACAAACGTTAAAAACATCAAAATTGACTCTATTGAAAGCATGAATACGTTCGCTTATATATCAGGGGTGGAGTCGAGGACACAAGACTCAAGGCCAAGGACACAAAAAAAAATCTGAGGCCAAGGACAGCCTTTCCGAGGACAGACCCTCTCGAGGCCAAGGACAGGAATGCTCGAGGCCAACGACACAGGCGCACGTGTTCTCCAAAAAAAAGTCTTCAAAGTTTTTTTTCAGGCGATCTCAAAAAAAGTCTTCAAAAATTTTTTATTTAATTTTAACAATCAAAAAAAAAATAGTGCTGTCCTCGAGCAGAGGACAGGGCAATTTTCGAGGACTTGACCTTCGAGGCCAAGGTCTTCAAAATGTGTCCTCGAGGACTCTACCTCCGTTAATTATGTCAAAGCGAATGATGAGTAGATTATGAGTTCTATTAAACTGGTTTAACATAGTGTAAAAAATCTTTTTGAGTAAACGAAACAAGAAACATGCAAATTACAGAAGCATTAGTTTAGTTTATTACTAACAACAACAACGCGTTTCAAACAAATCTGGCAAGTTTAAACAACATTGCAGCAAGTTTAGTCTTTTGCGGCGCCATAACCAGCGACAAGATAAGTCGACAGCATGCCTGAGAGGTTTAGGCGTCGTTTTTACAACCCTGATCGCATGAACTGAGTTCAACTCGCACGCTGGTCACGTTTTTGCGTTCTTCGATAAAACGCTTTGCGACGATTAGCTCTGCTTAATGGCTTCGAACAAGCAGCAAATTCAGGGGACAAAAATTCGCACAGGGACACTGGAAATTCCCAAGTTGGTGCGGATTCCTTCAAGCACGAAGTAGTTATCAAAACGTAAAGTGTGTGTTATCGTCCAATAGTCAACGATAAATATCATTGCAACAACGAAAACAAAACTAGTGCAGCACCAAGAAATAAGTTAGCTAGCTACTAAAACCATAAAGTCAGAAGGGCTTTTGTTGACAATTCATATATTACGGTGGTGGTCAATTGGCGCATTTTTTGCCCACAACGACATAGTAATTTTGTTGAGCTTGGCACATGTTAAATCGTAACAAGTGGGACACTCCCTCCTCCCCATTTAAAAGAGCATTTTATCTATTTGAACTAACTCGTTTCCAGCTATTTAAAAGCACTGCAAATTTACAATAATGATATACAACCATTGTGATATAACGGTATTGTATAAATAACAGGTTCAGCAATATTTTTCAATAGTGATTAGCAAACAATGTGTGTTTTGTGTTACAATAATTATAATCAGCAGCTATGCGAGCCGGAACGCCGTTCCACTAAAAGATGGGGAGTCAAAACGGCCCAAATCTTTCTAGAGGAAAATCTTATCAACAGCATTCCGATAACAAAACCACTTTAACCACTGGCACTGCTACTCATTGAAAATTGCCTTATATGCAATCAAAAATAAAAAAAAATTAATTCACTTGTCAGTAGTTAGTGCAGCAATATAGTTAATTAAATATTCCATCTGAATAAAATTGAAAACGACTTTAGTCGAAACGTCTCGTAAATAAACTGAATCATTTCATCTTGGCTCTTTTTGTTTTGTCACATATTTCAATTTAATCATAAAATAGTAAATGTCACAAAAAGAAAAGGTTAAAAACTTATAATTTTCGGGCTACCGTACCTAAACATCCTATAGCCCGCTGCTTTAAGCAATTAATTTCAAACTATCGCTATTGCATATGGTAGTTCTTATTCTGTAATAAAATAACATCTACCATTTGTATGAATTATTATTCGAGCCTGGCATGAAATCGAGCTAAGTTTTTCCAATCAAGTACAGCAAAAACAAGAAACCGAAACATGAAGTAAGTTAAATCAGATTTTATTTCTGTCCAGGCTCCAATGCAGAAAGACTGTGAAGCCATCTGCTGGTCAAAGAGATTACATGCAACCGTTAAAATGGTTGAATGAATAACAGCAGGCCAGACTGTATACTACAACACATACACACAAAACAAGCTATGACAAAAATAATTAGTGGAAAAATTCACAAAAGAGCCACTTTACCTTTTCTATTTACAACTCATGAAATACTGTTGCAGTAAAATACTTAAAAATAATAAATACGAATTATTAACATGTAAAAAAGCAATAAATAGAGCGCAGCTAAAAACAAACTTTACATAATGATACTACTATGCTCAAAATTTCGCAATATTAAGCACTGCAATTCAGAGAGGCAAACATCACTTCCAAGCCTAATTACGAAATAAAAAAAAATACTGCAAGTATTCTCAACGTCTTGGACACATTTTCACATTAAATACCATGAAAACTCTTAATGATATAAAAACACATCTCATAATATTCTGAAAGCTTGCGCTACAATCGAAATTTTTCATCATAAAATGTTAAAAAGTATTCAATGTGTGCACCATTGACAACACAGCACAAATCAAGCCGCAAGTCCAGTTTCTTGCCAAATGTGTTCCAGCATTTTGTTCTCAAAGGTTGCAACAGCTTTCGTTATTCAGCACTTCAGCTCATCTAGTCTCTTGAAAGGAGAGGCATTTAGACCAGTGTTTTTATAAATCTCTACAAAAACATATCACAGTGTGTGAGATCTAGGAGGCCAGGGCGTGATGAAAACGTAATCATATTGCCTATAATGTCTAATTTATCTCTCTGGCAGTGCTGCATTCAAAAACTGTAACTCTGAGACTCCAGCGCAGCAGTACCGATTTTGTTGAAAAATGAAGTCATCCAACTTTTCCTCACTTACTGGTATCCATTGACCAGTTTTGAAGCATGTCGACTGTTGAGACATGCCTCACCATTGCTTGTTGCTCTTTCAAAGAAGGATAGTTAGTAAACAGCTTTCTTGAACTGGTAGCACAAAACACGGCCACATTTTGAGGATCTTGCTGATGCTCAAGAATTTGAAGTGGTTTTTTAATACTGGTACCCCATAAGTGAGTGTTATGTTAGTTAATTTTGCCATTTATGAGAAAAGTCACCTCATTTCTAAAAAAATCCAGTCATCAAACCCATTATTTTCCATCTTCTTGTGTATTGCAATGCAAAAGTCACAACAAGGCAAGCTGGTTTGTCAATGTCCATTAACTATCGCACTAACTGCAGCTTGTTAAGCATCATGTACAATTGTCTTGTAGTGTCTTTTAAGACATGCAAAACAGTTGTTGTAGAAAGGTAAAGTTTCCTACTGGCTCTTCTAAACAATTTACGAGGGTTCCACTAGAAAGCAGTTTACATCTTCAGAAGCTAACAGGCACCTATTCTTCATGAATTTACCATGCCATAGTAATATGAACTTCCTTTCTGCTGCCTCTTTGGAATTTTATGCAAAAAGCACATTGAACAAGTGTCCAACTGTCCATTAGTCAATTCTTTTCAAATTCAAGCATGCTAAAAGCCTTTCCAGGCTCTGCAAATGGTGAAAACGTTTTTGAGCTATTAACTTTAATGCTTTGTTGGATGCATTACATTACTAGATCTGAAAAGAAAGAAACTTATTAGCATAACAAAATACTTAACAAATTTAGTTCTAAAACTGATACCACTTTCATCTTATTGCCATTTATAGTTTATTGCCATTATAGTTTATCATCCATTAATAGCTAATAAATGTGCACAAGACTTTTGGAACACTCTTTGAAGAATGTAACTCAATTTTCAGCAAATTGAAAGGACTTGGCTTTATGTTTTCTAAAAGTAATTGGAAACAAAGTTGGAAAAAAGCCAAAAAAAAATGAAGCCCGAACTCATACTTTACATCTAGAATTAATTAAAGGCAATAAGGACGGCATTAATTATCGGTAACAGTATTAACACATTTGTTCGAGTATAAGAGGCATTTTTGTACCAAAATATTGCATAAAAAAGTGAGGTGTGATTTATACACGAGTACATGAATTGTATCGTTTGTGATACAAAATTTATTTGCGATATTTCTCCTTTATCACTTTCTATGCTATTGCCTTTCTCATGATCGATTGCGTTACTTAGTGCCTTCCATGCAAGTCACATTACGCTTTCTATACTATTGCCTTTCTCACGATTGATCGCAAGAGCTATCACCTTCCATGCATTATGTTTTCTACATTGCTTCCTTTCTCACAATCAATCGCATTAGGTATTGTCTTCCTTCCATCCCAAATCTTGAATTGATAATCAATGAAATGGTTAGTGGATAGGTCTAAAACTTCATCAAGAAAAGATGGGATCAGCCACAAAACAGGGGATCACAAACATCAATTCCGTCGAAAAGACCTGGGTGGCAGTAATCTGCTCAGCCGCATTACTGCTAACCGAGGATCACTTTAAGCCATCATAATTACAAGATTTGCATAGGCTAGGAATAATTTTTGGTGGATAATTGGTACCGGCAAAGTCCAAAGCATAACAATTTTGTTAAGTCATAGAGCTCAGTCAATTTCTTGACCGAACTACCACCAAGCAAAACAGTCGTGCGAAAAAAAAAAAAATCTTCTCTGTAGCAAAATGAAATTTGAGAGTAAAATAACCCTCCATGCAATGCTCAGGATAGCGCTATTTCGGTCAATACCAAACCTCGTCAGCTGAGCTGGCATGAATCGAAATGAGTTAAAAACAAAAAATTTTCTCACTATTTATAGAATTTCCAGTCGCCGTAAACAGGCCAAGCCAAAAAAAATATAAAAGGCCGAAACAAAAGAGCAAAAAATGGGCAAAACCTACAATAAGCTCCGAAGTCAAAATTATCGTTTCGCCAGCGATCAAAATGCAAATAAAGCGTAAATGCAAATGCAAATCAAAATTGACATAAATCAAAATCAAAATGCAAATGAAGCGATCAAAATTGACTGAGCTCTATGACTTAACAAAATTGTTATGCTTTGGACTTTGCCGGTACCAATTATCCACCAAAAATTATTCCTAGCCTATGCGAATCTTGCAATGAAATGGTTTTTAGGTATTCTTTGCCAATCACTTTGACTTAGTTGTGATTATTTTAATGTTATGCTGTTGTTTTGTTGATTTTGTGAATTCTGAATAGGAGCAAATAAATTTATTTCTTTTATCAATCATAAGCATTACATGCTATTACACGAAATAAGGATTTTTATTGTTTTGAATAGTCTATTAACATGGGTTAACAAAATTAGAATAACATTTCAACTGTTTACTTTTACACTTATGATTGCAGATTTAATAGACAGAATATTAAGGTCTGAGGTACTGTACTACAACCAGTGTACCAGATCAGACTTGGAAAGGTGGAACAGTTACTGTGTTACAAAACTAACAAGTGGTAAATGTTACCAAACGGCTGCCAAAACCAAAACAAAAAAGAGAATTCACAATAGAACAAAGAGTGGAGCCTGCTCCTTTTCTCATTCTATAATAAAAATTGAGTGCTTAATATAATTATATAGCCTACTACTTAACTTATATAAACTGTATGCGTTAGTAAAAAACTAATTTGGACAGTTGCATAAGGCAGTTGAAGAAAAAAAATCATACACGTGTGTAAATCAGATTGATAGCACTAAGCAATTAACATAGCCAGTAACAAATAAGTACCGTAAATAAGCTTATCCATATAAATTCAGTGCTTTTAATTTATTCACTAACATATTCAGTAACATTATTGAATTCAAAAAATCACATGGGATACTTTTCATGCAATACAATATTGTAATATTTTATGCAATGCAATTCCACAGATAAAAAAACAATTCTATAAAAACAAATGTCATGACTTCAGACTTAAAGCACGTGAAAACGTGCAGCTGATCTGTGATAACATTAACACAACTGATATTGCAAATGAACATGCACTCCTAAACTGATACCAGGTGCTCCAGCTGATACCATTCCAGATTGAGATACTTGAAATGGGACATGCTCGTGAAAAGGTTCAGCTGATTTGTGATTACACAACTGATACACCAGACACTCTATAGCAAATGAATGTGCACTCCTAAACTGTGCAGTGTGCACCTTTACATGTGCAATTGCATGCCACATGCTCCAGCTGATACCATTCTGATACTTAGATTGGGATATGCATGTGAAAAGCTCCGGCTGATCTCTGATAGTGATAACATAACTGATAGTGATACAGTAGAGTATTGCAAATGAACATGCACTCCTAAACTGTGCGTGTCTACTTGTGCATGCCAGACGCTCCAGCTGATACCATTCTGATAGGCAGATAGGCTTACTTCAAAAGCTTTGGCTGATCTCTGATAACATAGGCCAACTGATACAGTATAGCAAATGACCGTGCACTCCTAAACTGTGCACGTCTACTTGTGCATGCAAGACGCTCCAGCTGATACCATTCTGGTGGGCCTACTTCAAAAGCTTCAGCTGATCTGTGATAACATAACTTAACTGATAAGCTTATTGCAAATGAACGTGCACTCCTAAACTGTGCACGTCTAATCTACTTGTGCATCAAGACGCTCCAGCTGATACCATTCTGATAGGCCTATCGGTACTTCAAAAGCTTTAGCCGATCTGTGATAACATAACAGTATCTGATAAGCCTATTACAAATGAAGTGCACTCCTAAACTGTGCAAGTCTACCAGTCTACTTGTGCATGCCAGACGCTCCAGCTAACACCCTTCTGATAGGCCTACTTCAAAAGCTCCATCTGATCTATGATAATATAACTGATAAGCCTATTGCAAATGAACGTGCACTGCTAAACTGTGCACGTCAACTTGTGCATGCAAGGCGATCCATTCTGATATTTCAATCGCACGAGAAAAGCTCCGGCAGCTGATCTGTGATAACATAACTGATATTGCAAATAAACGCGCACTCCTAACCCCTGCATAAGCTGTGCACGTCTATTTGTGCATGCCAGACGCTCCAGCTAATACCATTCTGTTACTTGAATTGGGACATGCACGGGAGGAGTGCACAACTGCACATCATAAGTGCACAACTGCACATCATAAGTGCACGTGCACGTCCGAAGTGCACGTGCACGTCCAAAGTGCACATCATAAGTGCACGTGCACCTGTGCACGTGAAAAGTGCACTGTGCACTTAGGAAGTGCACATGTGCACTAGGGGAATGCACATGTGCACGTTTTGTGCTCAAAATTGAATTCTACCCCTACTCCAATTTTCATGGCTTCCCTTACTTCAATTTCTCTTTGCCTTTTTTAACACAAGTCACCACTCATATGATCACATCACAAAACTCTCAGGAGCCTTGACCACTGGTTTAGCGAAAAACTTCCAAAACAAGTTCCCGCCAATTTCATTCAGTGTTGCCAAGCAAAAAGTTATATCGGAAAGTTAAATTGGAAAGTTAAATCGAAAAGTTAAATTGGAAAGTTAAATCGGAAAGTTAAATTGGAAAGTCAAATTGGAAAGTTAAATCGGAAAGTTAAATTGGAAAGTCAAATTGGAAAGTTAAATTGGAAAGTTAAATCGGAAAGTTAAATTGGAAAGTTAAATCGGAAAGTTAAATCGGAAAGTTAAATCGAAAAGTTAAATCGGAAAGTTAAATTGGAAAGTTAAATTGGAAAGTTAAATTGGAAAGTTAAATCGGAAAGTTAAATTGGAAAGTTAAATCGGAAAGTTAAATTGGAAAGTTAAATCGGAAAGTTAAATCGGAATCTTCGTCTTAAATATGCCTAAAAAACAGTAGACTTTTTTGAAAAATAATTTTACACATGGCACTCCATACGCTTCCAGCCATCACGGCTTTCAGTTCAATTTGAAATCATAAAGTGAGGGCATTCGTTTGTTCAGACGCCAAAAACAAGCCAAAAAAAGAGGTAGTTCAGATAGCTGGTTTCGTAGCTAGTTTGGTATCGGCAGCCCAGTTACCAGTGAAATTGTTTGGGTCGATTTTGCTTTGCGGTGTTATGCAGATACCTATTTGCAGTGTTGGGCATTAACTCGTTAATTCATTAATAACAAAGTTAAGTTGGTCATTAATGGGTAAAAAAATTAAAAAGCTTTTGTGAGTTAACTTATTAACTATAACTTTCGTTAAACTACTTAAATGTTTACGTTAATCCGTTAAATTTCTAGGCTGCACAATGCGTCCTAATGCCATAATAATAATAATTGTTTGCAATCGAGTATAGTGCCGTAATAATTTTACTGAGTAAAGTGATTTTCTTAACGCATAAAGTATTTTATTAAGATTACATTTTATTGAGCATCAACTACAGGTTAATATTGAATTTTTTTTTTAATTAACCAATTAACTTCTAGCTTCAACTTGCGTTACTTTTGCTTTTCAGTCAACTATTTAACTTTAACTGAATTAAAAAATTTCTTGAAAATTCTTAGCGAATTTACTTTTAACGAAGTTAACGTTTCTCATTAACCTGCCCACCACCTGGCTATTTGTTATCGTAGGGCTTGACAAAATATACTTGAATTTCTATTACCGCTGGCGTAAGTTGGAATTGAACTCAAACATCAAACAGCGACGGCGCGAAGAATTTTTCCAGGTGTACCAATCTTCTTTTATTGTCATGTCGGTTTGCTATTTCTATGCCTAGTAATGCCGCCCGTACTAACTAACGCCAGAATCCGTACTAACCCGAATGCCGCCCGTACTAACCCGTACTAACTAACGCCAGAATGCAAGAGTTGCAGAAAAGAAGTAATCAGTGGCAGATCTAGAAAATTTTGGTGGGGGGGATTTTAAGCACAACACCTCAAAATTTCGGATGCCTTCACCGAAATTGAGAGTAATTTTTCGACCGAAATCGAAACTTCAAACGTTTTTTTCGCCCAAAATCAGGTGGTCTCCAAAAAAAAAAAAAAAGGTCTTCACCAAAATTGAGAGTGATTTTTCGGCCGAAATCTTTCGGTTGAGGCTGGTGGGGGGGGATGCATCCCGAAATGGAGCCGAATTGTTCGAAATAGAGGCTGATTTTTCGGCCGAAATCGTTACTTTTTGGCTGGTGGGGGGGATGCATCCCCCCATCCCCCCCCTAAATCCGCCACTGGGGCCCAGGCCCTCTTAATTCAAAAATTTGTTCAATGAGCATTCCCCTTACTGCAGCTAATTTTTTTCAGAAGTATTTTGTTGCATAAAAACCGACGAGGTGGAGGTGAATTATTTTTGAAAAATGTACAATAGATGGTTACGCCTTCAAACCATGTTATTGCCCGGGCATTTGATTTTATAATTTACCAGCATCTAAACAAGAGAACTAACATTTTACATTAGCCACCTCCCAAATAGCCCATTTATACCACCTGTTTAATCTTGTTTGCACTGCCATTAATTTCTAAGCACGTTTTAAAAGCCTTATTTTTTAATCAAAATAGCCCTAAAATGAAATTATTTTTGCAAAAAAATGCAAAATTTTTGGGCGCTGGGGGCTCCACTCCCAAACCCCTATTGGCCTCCGGCGGCTGGGGCCTTTGTCGTTAATTTCACTTAATTTCTTTAAACAAACCCTTAAAAAACTTAAAAACTCTTAATTTAAAACTTAAAAACCCTTAATTTCACTTGAGTTATACGTTTAAATTGGTTGACAAACAGTAAATTTAAGGGGCCCCGGCCCCCTAGAGCAATATTACTGTTGAGGGCCCGTTTAAATTGGTTGGCAAAAATTAAATTGAAGGGGCCCGGGGTTCCTGGATCAATATATTATTGTTGGGGGTCCATTTAAATTGGTTGGCAAGAATTAAATTGGGGGGCTCGGACTCCCTGGATCATTATTATCAGGCGCGTAGCCAGAAATTCGCAATGAGGGGGGCTGTTTGGGGGGTCTGGGGGCAGAGACCCCAGCCGCCGGAGGCCAATGGGGGTCTGGGGGCAAAGCCCCCAGCTGCTGGAGGCTGGGGGTTTGGGGGCAAAGCACCCAGCCGCCAGAGGCACGGGGGTGTGGGGGCGGATCGAGCCCCCAGCGCTCGAAAATTTTGCATTTTTTTGCAAAAATAACTTCATTTTGGGGCTATTTTGATTAAATAATAATGATTTTAAAACGTGGCTTAGAAATTGACAGTACAAACAAGATTAAACTGGTAGCATTAATGGGCTATTTGGGAGGTGGCTAATGGTGAAATGTTAGTTCTCTTGTGTAGATGCTGTTAAATTATAAAATTGAATAGTGCAATAAAACTCACTCGGAGTAATCTATTTCGTATACAGTTTATAGAGAAAAATAATTGGGGGGGGGGGGCTAATGAAAAGAGGTTTGAGAGAAATGATTGGTAATTAACAAATACTGAATAGCCCCCCCCCCCCCCTATTCCTTAGTTTATAGTATGTTTGTTGATGATACCTATGTTCAGCATTTTTTCACTTGCGATCAAATTTGATTGCTTATTTCTTACCATTTATCAAAGGTTTCATTTATTTGTTAGTTTTATTTTTGACAAATTATAGCCCCCCACCTGAACAGATGTTTCAAAAGATGTTTTAAATCACTATTTAGTCCAGTCCAGTGCATAAAACAGTCCCAAAGTGCTAAAAATGTAGTGTTTTTCCCATTCTGCATTTTGGTCGACATGTCAATGGGGGAGGGGGCTATAGCCACCCCGGCCCCCCCTGGCTACGCTACTGGCTAAAAACGTGGTATTTTCCTAATTCTGCATTTTGGTTGGCAGTTCATTAGCCCCCCCCCCTAAATAAACGTTTCAAAATAGTCTAATCCAGTGCAAAAGACAGTCTTAGAAATGCTAAAACGTGATATTTTCCTTATTCTGCATTTTGGTTGGCAGTCCATTAGCCCCCCCCCTCCCAAATAACATTTTAAACTTTGCTTTAAATCATTTTTTCAGTCTAATCCAGTGCAAAAGAGAGTCTTAGAAGTGCTAAAAACGTGGTATTTTTCTTATTCGGCATTTTGGTCGGCAGGCCAATGGGGGGGGGGGCTATATCCCCCCCCGCCCCCCCCCTCCCCTGGCTACGCTACTGATTATTATTGTTAATTGCTGCGGTACGCGTGTACTGATGTACGCGAAGATGCTAAAAGAAACTGAAGAAGCAATAGTCTTTTATGTAACATTTTTATTTGTGGTAGCATTTCAATTGGGGGGTGGCCGGGCCCCTGGGCCCCCCTGGCTACGCTCATGACAACACAACAAGCATGTAGATAAAATTATATTGCGTGTAATTTGTATACCAACACAACAAGCATGTAGATATAATTATATTGCACGTAATTTGTATATCAGCATAACAAGCATGTCTGCAGATGGATTTATATTTTGCAGATTTAGCTGATTTTACATTTCGCGCCCCATAACTACTCACAATCTCGCCTTCGCAATTTGGTGCTAAACTTTTATCAATTTGAAGTGACTTGGCGCACGGTACGTGCGCGCAGCCTTTTTCTTTACGGAATTACAATTTTCAGGTAGGTACCCTAACTCGATCTTTTTGGTGGCCAGTAACCTAAATCTTTTTTAGGTTGCCTAAAATTTATTTTTGATTAGGGTAAGAGTATGGGAACTAGGTTAGATTACAATGAAACAGCTGCAACAAAGCTCTAGCTTGCGCACTCTGAACGTGCGCCAAGCCCTTTTATTATTTTTTCGGTCATGATCTGATTTTCGAACTATTTCGGCGCAGATTTTGTTTTTATTGATGAAAATCGAAGCCATAGCCTAACTTTTTAGTACCAGTAGCACTTTCAAAGTGAGAAAGTAGCTTAGTATTACAATAGCACTATACTGTTGACACATACCTCAAACTGAGGGCTAAACAACCTATTCTGTGATGACTAAGAGTACCGATGCTGGTAACAGCATGGAATGTTCTCAAAATTGGAAAGTGTTGAAACAAGAACTAAAAATAAAAAATTCTGAAAAGAAAAGATACCGCAAACGAAAAGGTTGTAATGAAAGTCAAAATTCTTATCCTTCAAAAAAGAGAAAATCCAAAAAATTAGTTTCTGAAGCCAACAAACCAACTGCTTTTGATGCCAATCCAACAGTAACACTGACCAAACAAAAGTGTAAAACTGTAAGGTCATCACAAAAGCATTTGTTAATTGCTGTTCAATCAGACTCAAAAGAAAATTCGAATGAAATCTGGTTTGACACTAACAATGCTGCTGTGAGAAACATTATTTCAGTAGGAAGCAGTGGTGCTCTCAGTAATGAAGAATCGAGGAATAGAGAACTAGTCAAATCTTTCGCATCAAGTGAATTAACCAAAGTAAGTCTGTTTTTCAATTTGCTGTGTCTGCTGTTGGTAGCCTATTATAATATGCAGTTTGCCAGTTAATTTCTTTTTAATTGTGCACATCTTTTTTCTTAGGTTTTGTTGGTAGTTTTTTGATGTGGCTGCATTAAAACCCACGATCTTTTTGTAATGCATTAACTAAACTAAAATCAAGAATGAAGAAGCTTTAATGCAAAAAAAAAAAAAAGAACTGATATGTTCAGTGCTGAATGTTGACCTAATTTGGCTTAGTGGTTTATCTAGTTTTAAAACTAAAGCACTTTTTTGATTCCAACTTTCAATTACTAAGTTAAACCTTTTTAGCTACATTTTACATCTAGTGTTATTACCATAAGCAGTTTTGTGTGTCAATAGTTTTTGCGTTAGGATGCATTAACAAATTAAATTAACAAATTAAAATTTGCCCACATTGCAGATTTTGTGTTAAAAGAGGGAGGGCAGGAGGGGCTTGATGCAATGGTCTGTCCCCCATACTAAAATTCTTAACCTCAAACATGAGTTTGTAAGAGTACCAGACTTGGTGTGTGAGTTGATTTATAGGTTAATGACATGAAATGAATAGGCCTAGTGATGTTATAGCCTGTTTTTGATGAAATTGATGTCAAAGTTGGTTCAAGCTTTGCGCATACTCTTGTCTTAAATGTGAATCACAAAATGTTTATGATGATGTCACACAACATCTTATGATTAATGTAGTTTTGTTAAATATAAGTCAAAACACCAAAATTTTGATACATTAGCTTCAATTATCACTGAGGCAATTTTACTCACATCAACGACTTCAATTTTTTAGGAATAATTTAAGAAAAAAATTGATTGAAAGTTAAGTTGGTTTGAAGGTAAACACTTGTTAGCAACAGTGTACTGTTACAAACAAAAGTGTTCTTATTCCTTGTTCCCTTAGCTTCATAGGGTCAATTAACAAACCTTTACGTTAATCATCAAAATGATATTTCATATGCGTGCCACTGTGATACAGTATTTCATTTTCTGGTCATCTGGTTTTGTTATTTTGTAGCATCAATATTAGTTGAAAAGTGCATTGGTTTTCAACAGAATTTCATGATCTTATTCTGATCTAATTTTTTGCTTTAACCTTTCTTCATTGCCCGCTTTTTCGTGAGGGTTAAAGAAGCATCAGCTCAAGATTAAGCCACCACACTTCATGATCTTCCCCCACCTCCATCATCTCACTTGAATGAAGTTTCAAGCGATTCCATCCAAGACCATCCATGTAATTAGTCACTCTAGTTCTAGCTTGTTCAACCCGTCTTTTTCCATTTGCTTTGGAAAGTAGAGCTTGTTTCAGGAGACTTCTCAAACGAGCTTTGTTTGCAGTACTAATGAACAAAAAACAAATATTTGTATGCAACACCAAACATTAGTCTTGCAATTTTAAAGTAGTCATGGTAAATTTGCAAATGATCCAAAACATATTTTCAAATACACGGCATTCCATTAACGTATACCATGGATTTTATGCAAAAATCAAAACCAGATTACTGATACCTAACTAATTGTCTGCTTAATTGCATGTATTGCTATTTTAGATTATTGGGATGGATTGCGCATTAGTCGGAGTTGGTGAAATGAAAGAATCAGTTTTAGCTCGGGTATCCATTGTCAATCGACATGGAGTTTGTGTTTACGATAAATTTGTAAAGACAAAAGAACCTGTAACTGATTATCGCACTCATGTTAGGTAACACTGCAGAATTTATTTTTGTATAATTTAAGCTTATACTGTATGAACACTTGTATCGATTTCTGGGGGCCATTAAACTGCACCTCCTCAGGTCTGACACTTTAGCGGGGGGAAATGTTTCAACTTTGGTGAATGGTTTAAAAAATCAAAAGTTATGTCAGAAATAATGTAGTTTATAATTAAGGATAAAAATCACTGGTCAGTGGTCGAGCGAATTGAGCGTCTGCTACTGAAGTGGTAGACTTGGGTTCGATTCCCGGTCGGGTCAAGCCAAAGACTATAAAAATTGGTATTCACAGCTTTCCTGCTTGACCTTCAGCATTAAAAGGGGCAGTGTGAAGCCTTTGCTGTGTGTGGTAGATAGGTGGGCAGGTGGCAGCTTGACTTGAAGACCGAAAGGTCCCTTCGCTGTCTCCTGGCCAAGGCAACTTGGTGAATAAAATGTAATTACAATTACAATAAAAACGTTTTAAGTTTGTTTTGTTTACGGGATCAAATGGTGTTGCCAATAATGCTATCAAGCAGGTTTGTAAAATACAACTTTCAGATGGGTGCTGCGAAAATGATGAACATGGTGTGTTGGTAATGTGCTTTTTTATGTATTGCAAAAAAAAATCTGCATCACCAACCTTAAATTGCTTTCTCTAATCGCGGCAGTTTTGAAATGTTCGTTCAATATCGTAATTCAAAATATTAATTCCTCTTTGATTATTTAAAGACATATTAAAAAGCCTTGCAAAGCAATTTACATCAGTGGGTTGCACAAACAATTTGCAAAATAATGAAAAAATTAAAATCATAAAACTTGAATTGCATTTGGCGGACTGACAGAACAAACTAACGATTTAAACACTAATTTTTAATGGCGATAAAATTAACGAATTTACACTGCTGTTCGCAATCACACAGATACTTCTGCTTCAACCAAAAATATAAATTAATCCAATGAAGTCGTTTTTATAGCGTTTTCGCATTTTTATAACAAATGTTGCCCTGTTATATGCACTCATTATTTCCTATGACACAAGTGTGTTGGTCAAGCTTAAATAATATATTTATGCATCTCTAATGACAATACTACAGTACGTATTGTAATGATGTGTTTTTTCGAGTGCGCAGCCAAAAACTTAATAATTTAGATATGTATTAGCGCTTTGTGTTATCTGGCTTCAATTTCCGCATAACCTCAAAAAATTGTTAAGGCAAGGTTTACGCTTAGCATAAATTCGTAAGTTGGGAGCATGCGATTTTATCCCATGTTTAAACTAAATTTGATAACTTGTTAATGTGCTAGATACTGTAGTTAAAATAATGGGTACGCTCGTAGCTTGCAATTTGTACGCCAATTGTAAACCGGGTTTGAAGCAGCAACTACATGTTACAAATAAAACCAAAAATGCTTTTCTGGGTTTCTTTTTAAAGTGAAAACCATCTATGAAATTTTGTTTGTCTGCACGTTTGATCTACTCTATATCCTTCAGTTTTTGTTTTCTTTTCTAGTCTGTTACGGTATGTGAAGGCTGTTGATTTGTTTTTTGTTCAGTGGTGTTAGAGCAAGTGACATGAATAACGCGGAAGAATATGAAAAAGTTCAACAGGAAGTCTCTGACGTGTTATTGGGAAGGATTTTAGTAGGTCATTCGTTACATCAAAGCTTGAAGGCTCTTTTCCTCAATCATCCATCTAAAGATACGAGGGACATTGCAAGGTTTGTCTATGCATTTTTGAATTTCTTGCTTTTGTCTAGCAAAAATTTAAACGTTAGTCTTACAATTGTAGTTATTTTGAATCTACTATTGATGTGAATTTTGAGTTAGCGAGTAGCAGCGAACGTGGTTTGCCCCATAATTCGCTCTTAATCTATCTCCATGCAACTGTTTCCATCATTGTCTTTTTTTTAAACATCACGAATTTAAAGGTTGGGATTTTCTTTTCACCCAAAAACGGCTCCGCTGGTACGTTATTAACACAATATTTGTTTTACCAAGCTGTTTTTTAAGTCTGCCTGGTAAACAAATACATATGTTTCAATTTATCAGTCTATGTAGCGCATTTCAATAGAATTGATCCTATCTGAATAATTTGAAACACTTTTTTTAAATTTTCATGTTTTGACGTTTGTTTAACCAGATTAATTTAATTTTAATAATATTCTATGTTAATGCTTTTTTTTGTCCTGAGGTAATAGTCCCGGCACAGATTAAATTAGTTAAATCAAAAGAAAAAGCA
The DNA here is from genome assembly GCA_963965965.1 of Trididemnum nubilum. Taxonomy (NCBI): domain Eukaryota; kingdom Metazoa; phylum Chordata; class Ascidiacea; order Aplousobranchia; family Didemnidae; genus Trididemnum; species Trididemnum nubilum. Next base: position 36,264,744 of record OZ014474.1, read on the forward strand.
AACTACATTCGACAATGTGACCAATGAAATACGATGAGGTTACAATTACATTTGCAAATAGCTCTGGTATTGGTACCAGTGCTCAAGTGCTGTGATATTTTTGTACAATGCTTATTGATCACCTTGAGCACATGAAAGCGTACTGTAGCTGATTTTCAAGTACCAGTTAGTAACATGTAAATATTTAAACATCAGTGTGTCATCGTACTTTAGCCAAGTTTAATAACAATTTTTTTCAGGCAAAGTCTTTTTAAAAGCTTCAGTTCGTCTCGCAAGCCATCTCTTCGGCTTTTGTGCAAAAAATTTCTCGACATAGAAATTCAGAAAGGTCGGCGTGACACGGCGGAGAATGCCCAAGCTGCAATGAAATTGTTCATAATGCATAAGCGCGACTGGGGGCACATTCGATCAAAAAAGCGTTACAATAAACTTCAAGCAAGAAAGAAACACCCCAACACTAAATAACGATACAGCAAGCCTACTTCCGTTTTTCTCCTTTGTCAAAATTTAAAATAAAATTAATCATGCTTGTGTTGTTTTGTTTTTGTTACCGGTACTCGTTGCAGTCAGTTGTTGACGAATGACGATTTCGTCATGTCTTTAAATTTGAGGTTGGATTTCGTTATACGATTTGTCGATTTTCTTGCGGCTTCAAGGAATAAGTCATACTGATGAGTAAAATCCAAGAGGATTCCGGAAGCTCAGTTGGTCAAGCAGTAACGCGTTCGTATCTGAAACGGGAGGTCGAAGGTTCAAATCTCGTGTCGGTCAAATCCTACGTAGAGTTGCCAACGGCTCGCCACCGCAGCGACATTTCGAAAGTAGCTGTGTCGCGAGGCGCAATGACGCGGAAATGGGGCTCGCAAACTCGTTACGCGCTTCGGTGTAGTACATACAGTATAACGAAAGATTTGAGTTGCTTTCAGGAAGCTCATTCATTCATTTTCGGTTCTTGACCATTATAATGACAGCGAATAAGCAAGAAATAGGCCTAACACATGCACACTTAACACGGTATGCAAAGTGAGAAAAAAAGCGACACAACGTCGGACGTTAAAACATCGAAAAGAAGTTAAACCGAAACAGCGGCAGCGAATCAGCGCCCTATTTTAAGCAAATTAATATTCTGCTGCTACTGGTAATAAACTTCCAAGACTTTTTCGATTCACATTTTCACACGTTACCGTATGGAGTCTGCTCTCCGCTTGTTTTTACTCGGTTCTTGTTACCACGTTATTTTAGTTTAGTAGAACATACAAGGTTACCTTTGTGACGTTTTGTCGTTGCTCGCATATGTATCGGCGAGTTTTATCGTTCGTGGTCCTATTTTACTGAAACAAAATTGAACCAATAATGTGGTCTAGTAGCGGGCCAATTGTAACTGAAAAAACCGGTTTCAATAAAGCCGATTTGGAGCAGAGGCCTATCTCTTAAACAAAAATGCGATAATTACAGTTTGATAAATTGCTAAAAACTTGCCGATCGAAAGGATGGTTTTTCGCGATATTTCCCCAAAATGTTAGCATTTTGTCGGACAAATGAAGATGATTTGTGGGCTATCTGGTCACAGACCACAGTATAGTTCGTGCACTGCAAGTAAAACAGTATAGTAACAGGCCCGGCGCCAGAGTAGTTTGTTTCGCGGGGCACAAAAATTTTGGGGGGAACGCTTACGCAGCCGAGACCAGACAGACGCATTCAGAATGCGGCAGCAATCTGGTGAATATTTTGCTCCAAATTCTATGTCATCCTCCCTTGGTATAGATTTTGCTCTCAAATTTGGAGGAGAGGACCAAAAAAAAAATGTATATATATATATATATTCATCGCAAAACCCAGGCTACTTGATCACGTTTCTTCGATCTGTGTTGCTGTTTCATAGAAAAGCGTTTGTGATGACCTGTTTTTGGGCAAAACTTTGCTGGTCCTCTTGTGCTAGTACAGGCGTTTACTCTCGATTGGGGGACACAAACAGTGATTTGGGGCGGGAGGCACGGCCCGAAATGCCGCCCCCTCACCTCGTGCATAGGCGAAGCCAGGATTTTTGATTGGGAGGGAAGCAAACGAAAAATGACATGCAATGACGTCATCAGAAATTTTAGAAAAAGGAACTTTTGTGGGACAAAGACAGTAGCGTAGCCAAGGGGGGGGCTATTGCCCCCCCCCATTGGCCTGCTGACCAAAATGCAGAATAAGAAAAATACCACGTTTTTAGCACTTCTAAGACTCTCTTTTGCACTGGATTGGACTAAAAAAATGATTTAAAGCATAGTTTGAAACGTTTATTTGGGGGGGGGCTAATGGACTACCGACCAAAATGCAGAATAAAAAAAATACCACGTTTTTAGCACTTCTAAGACTCTCTTTTGCACTGGATTGGACTAAAAAATGATTTAAAGCATAGTTTGAAACGTTTATTTAGGGGGGGGGGGGGGCTAATAGACAGCCAACCAAAATGCTGACTTCTAAGACTGTGTGTTTGCACTGGATTGGATTAAAAATGATTTGAAGCATAGTTTGAAACCTTTATTTGGGGGAGGCTAATAGATTGCCGACGAAAATGCAGAATAAGGAAAATACCACGTTTTTAGCCAATAGCGTAGCCAGGGGGGCGGGGGGCTATAGCCCCCCCCCATTGACATGTCGACCAATATGCAGAATGGGAAAAACACTACATTTTTAGCACTTTTGAGACTGTTTTATGCTCTGGACTGGACTAAATAGTGATTTAAAACATCTTTTGAAACACATGTTCAGGGGGGGGCTAATTTGTCAAAAATAAAACCAACAACTAAATGAAAACTTTGAAAAATGGTAAGAAATAAGCAATCAAATTTGATCGCAAGTGTAAAAGTGCTAAACATAGGTATCATCAACAAATATACGACAAACTAAGGAATAGGGGGGGGGGCTATTCAGTATTTGTTAATTACCAATCATTTCTCTCAAACCTCTTTTCATTAGCCCCCCCCTAATTATTTTTCTCTATAAACTGTATACGAATTAGACTACTCGGTGTGAGTTTTATTGAACTATTCGATTTTATAATTTAACTGCATCTACACAAGAGAACTAACATTTTACCATTAGCCACCTCCTAAATAGCCCATTAATGCCACCCGTTTAATCTTGTTTGCACTGTCAATTTCTAAGCCACGTTTACAAAGCATTATTATTTAATCAAAATAGCCCTAAAATGAAGTTATTTTTGCAAAAAAATGCAAAATTTTCGAGCGCTGGGGGCTCCGCCCCCTGACCCCCGTGCCTCCGGCGGCTGGGGGCTTTGCCCCCAAACCCCCAGCCTCCGGCGACTGGGGGCTTCGCCCCCAGACCCCCAAAACAGCCCTCCCCATTGCGAATTTCTGGCTACGCGCCTGGACAAAGATGTCGCAGAATGGAAGTTCGGAAGCCGTGACCTGGTTTGGCATTTGACGAAGAGTTTTCTAGAGGGAGAGGGCTTAAACCAAAATTAAAAAATGAAAATATCTAAATTGAGAGACGTGTGTAAGTGAACTAGTGTAACTCACACGTACCACAGTCCGGGGTATGGGGCGCGACGCATCCAGCTACTAGGCGATTTTTTGTAATTTTTTTGAAAAAAAAAGCTATTTTAATGCCATTGGATCACATTTCGCATGTGTTTAGAACCATTTGAAAGAACTAGATTTTTAACATCTGAAAGCCAATTGAAAAAAAAAAGAAATTGTTTCAATCTTCCTTTTACTTATAGTTTAGTCCAAAATACGTTTATAATTAGCATTTTGGGATTAAATTTTGTAAGTATTTTAATAGCAAATAATCATCCACGCGAAGATTTTCCTTAGAGATTGTTGTTTTGATATGAAAATAACCAGTTGTAGAAGTATTAGCCTGTTTACATGTGCACTTTTGGGAACCAGTTCTTTGTTCTAGTGCCTGAATTTTGCTGAGTCACACACAAAAAAGGTTCTGAATTACGTTTCTGAATTAGGAATTGTGTATGACTCAGCAAAATTCAGGCACTGGAACTAAGAACTGGTTCCCAAAAGTGCACCTGTAAACAGGCTATATTCGAACCAGGACAACTGACCGCCGCAAACTGACCGCGAACAAAATGACCGCGAACCAACTGACCGCGGAACAAACTCACCTCCAGACCAACTGACCACAGAACCAACTGACCGCCAAAGGTGCTAATAGCGCTTGTCGAGCTAAAAACAATAGAAGGTTCTCACGCTAATCCCGCTCAGAGCAATAGATGGTTCTCACGCTTAGTACAATAGAAGACAAGTACGCCATTAAATTAAACTAATTGTTTGTTTTTTACGATTCACGCTGTTTTCTTTCGTGTGGCAAGTACAGAAAATTGAATGAATTAAATTACGATTCACGCTATTTTCTCTCGTACGGCAACTACCGAAAACTGATTAATACAAAATACGGAAATGATAACTCGAGTACTCGACTCGGAATTAAAATAATTGTTCGTTTTTTAGGATTAACGCCGTTTTCTTTGCTTTTTTTCCCTTGCGTCTGGCAAGTATGAAAAATTAATTTATATAAAATATGGAAATCATACCTTACGTCGGAATTGAAACGATTTATAACGGCGGTAATCAAATTCTATACGTCACATGCAACCAACAGGATGCTTACTTTTAGTCAATAACTACCATAGTGAAATAAATAATCAAGCAAATTTTGTGGTTATTGTGTTTATGGACTCAGTATTCGACAAAAAAGCATTATTTACGTTGCGAGTATTAATGCTGTTATTACATTAGGAGCAACTGACAAGCTAAAGGTGTTTGAATTGCGAATTTAAACACATACTTATCAGTAGCGTTCACGCAATACGTTTTACTGCACTTGCCTTGATTTGAAAAAGCAGAGTTTATGGAGGTTATACAAGACGAGAATAGCCTACTGGCAAAGACCGCCGTCCCCCTTTGAGAATGTTTAATGTGAATATTGTACTGTACAATGCGCTTTAACTTCGTTTTTGAAATTGATTGACAAGTTTATTTTTGATCGCAGTGTTATGGCTACGCCGATTTGATGTGATTACTTTTTCCTTATTGTTTCATTTTACGAAACGTCACATTTAACTCTTTCAGGACGGCGTGTCACTATATTGCCATTTTAGCAAAGTGGCTTCCAGACGGCGTGGCACTATATTGCCACTCTAGGTTCACAACATTATTCCCAGCAGAAATTGATGTCTGCATGATTTTAATTCCAGTTTTTAATTGGATGCATATATAATAGGGTGGAGTGAAAAAAATTTTTTTTGGAAATTCAAAAAAATGTAGTTTGGAAATCCTGGCAAATGGTCTAAAAATAGAAAAAAAATCGACTTGAGCCAGTTGCCACCTAGCATGGGCTGGCAACCCCCCCAAAAATTGGTCGCGGGGGTAAAATGGCCATAAATCATGTTACTTGATAGCCACTAGTCGTGTAATGAACTTGGAAGGGGATTTGGCTCTCCCATTTTTGGATGTTCTTGTTGAAAAATCCCCTTCCAAGTTCATTACTTCCATCTATCGGAAACCCACATTCACCGGTCTATATCTACGCTGGAATTCCTTCAGTCCTCGGAAACGCAAAACTAACCTAATCCTGACATTAACTCACCGAGCTCTTGCCATTTGTTCTCCTGAAAGATTGCCATCGGAACTAGACAAAATCAAGTTTATTCTACTGACTAATGGATACCCTGAGCGCGTTATGAAATCGTTTATGGCTATGAAGATGAAGCAATTTCACGCTCTGCGCAAATTTGGACCCGAAAAATGCCCTGTTTATTTACGTCTCCCATGGCTCGGTTCTGTTTCTACCCGGTTTGAAATGCAAGTTAAATCTGCTGTCAAACAGTGCTTTTCCGCTGCGGAACCACGTGTTGTTTACTCTACCAAGGAGCTTCTCCCCGCTACCAACAAGGATGTACTGCCTGCTTTACAGAAAAGCAACGTGATTTATCAATTCTTATGCCACTGTGACAGTCGGTATGTAGGCCGTGCTTCCCAAAGGCTGCAGGACAGAATCAAACAACATGTCCCCAAATCTATCCGTTCTTGGTCTTCTTCCCAAAAACGCTTACTTCCTGCTCGTCGGTGCAAATCTTCCACCCAGACTAATACCCAGTCTCTTGCTTCTGATTCAGCCATTGGACTTCATCTTTTACAAAATCCTACCTGCGCTCAACATTATGATGACAACAGATTTTCTATTCTTGCCCAAGGCCGCTCACCTTTTCATCTATCTGCTCTGGAAGCCACTTTTATCAAAACTTCTAACCCCGCCCTCTGCCGACAAAAAGAATTAAGGATATACAGCTTAAAGATAGTACACTAATGACGCTTTCTCATTGGTCCTTTTCCAACCAATCACGGCTCGGCTTTTTCCTATTGATGGATTGCACGTGACGTCATCGCGCTGCTAGCCAAACGGCTGGACGTCAAAATCGCGAATCGGTGCTATGTAAATGCGTGCAAAAACACTGACAGCGAAGATACGGAAAGTATTTTCAGGCTATAAAAAAGTTGATTTTTTGTAACATTAAAATTAAGTGCTAGGCAAAAGCCTGTAAAAACTGAAAAAGATTTTAATTAGTAAGAATTCGGGTTTGTTTGCTTTTTTTCAGTGGCGTAAATCCGGCTTGCTGTTAAGTAACCCATTAGAATCATGTAATATGGATGGTGGTAGCTAGTTTTGGTAATCAAATTCGTGGCTTATTGATGGCGTTATAATGGAACAGTTGTATCTCCTTTATTTGTGACAAAATTAGCGCATTTTTAAACTTTTGTAATTATTTCAGAAGTCTATTTTGCAGGATCTTGGTGTTTTTTTGCATTTCGTGTAGTCACTAGCGGCTTATCGCTATGATTATTGGTTGCTAAGAGTTAAAATGCATTAGCAGTTGTTTGCATTGAATTATTTCGTAGGTATGTCATTTAAACTTTATACTATTGATTTAACTGGCCTCAGTGTAACGGTGTAACTTTGATCGAGTCTTAAATTGCATTTATTTCAACTTGAGCTAGTGATGTTAAATATTATTCACAAATAGCGCTTAAACTAAACATTAATCGGCCATGTGTTACTGCTGTGATATAGAATTTTGAGTATTTTAGGATATGGCCAAATTTACGATTTGAACCAAAGCTAATAAAAACCGGTCAAAGTGGACAATAGCAGGCAATGGACAATGAGAATTTACAAAAAGCGTAACTTTTCAGATCCGCTGAGCTATGTAAGCTGCTTAAATCGCTCCTGGTAATTACCAATTAAGGCCAGGCTATCAACAATAGTGTTGCTTCACAATCAAATTTTTTAAATATGCCCAGTGAAGGAATTATACGTTGATTTACGGTTACATCCAATGCTTTGTAATGGCATTTTGACGTCCAGTCGTTTTGGCGGGAAAAAGTTATGACGTAGCTGCAATCCATCAATAAAAAGCCGCTCATTTTCCTGCGCTCTCCATTCTGACAATTTTTCTTGACAAGTGTCAGACGAAAAGCTTTGAAGATATGAACATTTTAATCAAGGCAATTCTCAAGTACTGTACCACCAACCAACTCTGCAAGTACTTTGCTGATATTGGAGCCAATATGTGCAAAAATCTATTGAACTCAGACAAAGCTGATTCGAAGTTGGTCATACACTGTAAAAGTTGCATTCAAGGTTTTGTTTTTCATGAAATAACTAAAGAAGAAGTAACCCATCGTATCAATGCTATGAAAACTCATATGGCTCCTGATTTTGATGGTGTTTCATCAAAGTTTATTAAACTGGCTGAACATATTGTAGCACCGTTTTAGCACAATTGTTCATTAACTCTATTGACCAAAACAATTTTCCTTAAAAATTTTAAATTAGCTAGTTTCACTCCTATTCCCAAAACATCATCACCTCAGTCAATGAATGATTTTCGTCCTAATTCATTACTTCCTATTTTTTCGAAAATCTTTGAAAAAATTATAGCAGAAAGAATGATAAGTTTCATTGACAAAAATAGTATTCTCACTTCTTCTCAATTTGGGTTTAGAACCAACAGTTCAACAGAATTAGCAGTCACTTCAATTTATGATGAACTACTCCAACATTTAGATGACAATAAACTGACATGCTCCATTTTTTTCGACCCACGGAAACCATTTGTCTCAGTTGATCACAGTATTTTGTTGAAAAAACTAAACCATTTCAGCGGCTCGCGAAATTTTTTTTTCTACCATGGTTTTGCAGATTTATTACGTCACATCCTGTGTCCCAACCTTCAGTTTCGTACTCCGCTCTCAATTTTGACTTGATCCGCTCTATTCATAGGCAACTTGGTACGATGGTACTGGGCAAAGTTAGGCTACTCTTGAGTAGTGGTAAAATATCCTTGGCAGTGGTAGAACAGGCTTGGAAGAATATCACAAAGCACAAGCAGTTAGTCAATAAGCTTACGCTTACGTTTCATGATCAAGTCAAAATATTAAGACAAAGTTTTTGATACTAACATTGTAACAAGTCAAAATAACCTAGTCCTCAGTAATAATCTTTTTTTAATTTTAGGGTTGAGCTGCTGAGTTTTTTGGAATTATTGCATTATAGATAGAATATCAGAGGGAAGCCTAAGGTCTTATATTTTATTAATTAATGCAGTTTCATTCAAGTTACTGTTGGCTATGTGTATAGGCCTATATTGCAAAAGCACCATGTGAGATCTGACCATGGTATTGGTAGGCCTACTACTGTACTACTAGCATATCTGAGATAGTGCAATTGGCTATAGGCACTGGTAAATGAGTAAAATCTAAAATGTAAACTGGTAAATTTGGAAAAGTAAAATGGCAAATCGAGAAAAGTGAAATGTCAAAGCGATTTTACTAATCTTAACCAAAGTTGTGAGTGGTTTCAATTTTAGTCTCAGAATAAACTAGACCTGTAGACAGATTCCATTAGACACTTACTGACTTTATCACTAATCTGCTCATACATATAGTGAATGAAATTAAAAGAAGTGTACTTGATATTAAACTGATAGATTGTTAAAACAGTTTAAATGAGAACTTGTGAAAATGTTTACTTAGGCTGCTAACCTTAGGACTTAGCAGCGATGCACAGTAGGCTACTGTACAGTAGCAGATACCATACAAGGTTTAAAGATCTGATACTAACAGATAAAAGTTAGAGACATAATGCAAGTTTTATACGATTATTTAACTGTTAGATTATAGCCTACTCTGTTCTGGCAGTGTATTTGCTTAGGTCTATCTATAAAACATAAATAAGCATTATGAACTTTATTGATTTTATTTTCTATCCAATCTGTAGTTACAGTATCTTTTTTTGTATGCTTAGAGTTAGAACAATTCTAATGTTGCCATGCATTTTCTTTACATGTTAACTGTGAGTTTTGTGTATGCACTGTACAAAGTGTACATATCTTTGCAACACTTTGTTTTAGTTTTGCATAAAATTTTTTATCATAGAAAGTAGCGGACTGAGAAAATCTAGAAGCTGCTTTTTTAACCTTAACTTGGTGAGGTGGCAGTAGACTTAGATGACCTTTCGGTCCTTCGCTGTCTCTTCACCAAGTGACTAAATATCGCTTTGACTCTGCAAGTTTGTGTGTTGGTTTTAAAGGAATTGCATATTTCGATGCTTTGGTGATAGACCTAGAGGAAGTTGCAGTTTTTTCTTGTGATATGACATCACTTGGTAAATAAATAAATATGATGATGATGATGATGATTATCTTATCAGTGATTGCAAATTGTTGATACATATTTTATATGCAGTGACTATTTCACAGAAATTTTTCAAGTTAATGAAAATAAGACAAAAATAAAAGATATTTATCCATGCTTCTTTCATTTGCTTTTCTATTTTTTAAGGGTTTAGATTAGGGTTTGAGTTAGGGTTTGGGTGAGGGTTAGATGTGGGGTTAGTTTTATTGTAAGGATTAGAATTTGGGTTAGAATTAGTAAAGAACTAGATACAAATTTTTGGTGAAATAGTCTCTATCGATTCTATAATTGTTTAAAATACAAAATTGCATTTCAGGCATAAAAGATAGCTTACTAAAGCCAGCTTGAAATCTGGTTGCTAGATATGGTTGCTTAAACAAACAGTTTCTGCTGTAGTGAATGATTGTCCAGACTACCGGTATACGGCATTGATTGGTTGATACCAACTTTTAAGCCATTGTGTTACCCAGGAAGACTGATTTGATGAATGAGGAATTACATTTTCAATGCACAGGGTAATGCATGCAAGGTAATCCACGATTTTCTGGCAATGCAACGAGAAGTTTTAAAAGATTTTTTGGATGAAAAAATGTAACAAGCATGACGTAGTGTCTGGGTACGTTATTCAAATAATCATTTGTAGGCAGTTTTGTGTGCAATGTTACAGTTAGTAGGTACATAAATCCAGAACTTAAGTTGTAAAATTTTACATGGGGGGACGCTTTTGCTGACTTGACTGAACCTTAGATTAGTGAAGATCAGGCGCATAGCCAGGATTTTGCAAGGGGGGGGGGGGGGGGGTTGGTTGGAAGTTTGATTCAACCGTAAAGTTTTGAATTGGATTGAGGTGATTTTTCAGTGAAAATTAGGTGATATCCACAAAAAAAAAGGTCTTTGCCCAAATTCAAAGGCTTTTTCTGGCCGAAATCAAAAATTTAACAGCTTTTTCCTACCAAAAACAGGTGATCTCCAAAAAAAAGGTCTCCGGTTGAAGTGCTTTTTTGTCTACATCATTGTTCCCGCGGAATTTGGTGCTATATTCGACTGGACTTTGTATGTCTTTTTCCTCTCATCAACCAGCGCTCAAATTTGGATGGGGGGACGCCTAAATCTCGATGGGGAACGCTCAATCTCGATGGGGTTGCATCCCCCATCCCCCTACAATTTAAGTACTGCATATATCTGATATGAGGTACAATTTTTGGTGCTGACTGCAGCCTCACTTGCAGCGAGATTCAACCAAATTAACACTGGTCAGTTGTTGAGCAGTAACGCGTTTTTTCTTTAGTAATTGTAATTACATTTTATTCACCAAGTTGCCTTGGCCAGGAGACAGCGAAGGGACCTTTCGGTCTTCGAGTCAAGCTGCCACCTGCCCATCTGTCTACCACACACGATGGAGGCTTCACACTGTCCCTTTAATTGCTCAACGTCAAGCAGGGAAGCTGTGAATACCAATTTTTATAGTCTTTGGTTTGACCCAACCAGGAATCGAACCCGTGTCTACCGCTTCAGTAGCAGACGCTCTATCCACTCGACCACTGATCGGTAAACGACTACTGATCGTTTAGTGGGAGGTCTGAGGTTTAAATTTGGGACCTGTCAAATTGGGCACATTGTTGCCAATAACTTGCCACTGCTGCAGCATTTTCTCAAAAGGTGCTGCGTTGCCTTGCCCTTCGCAATCGCGAGATTGCTGGTATGTTATATGCATTGGCTTAATACATTGAGTATAATGAAAAATTTGATTTGATGTACCGGTACCGGTATTTGCTGCTAATTTCTTTTAATTGTTTAGGAAAAAAATTTCTGGTTCTTCAAGGAGCATAATTCACTGCCTTAGAAAGATCACCTACGCTGCTGCGACCACTCAGACTACTACCAGAATATTGCTAACTATGAAAGTGGAATTTCTCTGATTGGATTTTGAATGGTGGAATTTCATTAACTACAAGACCAATGCATTCAGAAAGGTATAATTTAAAATGTAGAGGGTGTACCAATATGGTTGAGACTAGAAGCATTGCAGTGGTATGCCAGTCTTTGCAAGTGTTGTAAACAATTACTTGCAAAGATGTTTCACATTGCTCTGTGTCCAATCTAAATGCACATTTGAGTTTCAAGGTTTCTGTAATAATTTTTTGTAATGTTTTGATTACTTATGGGTCATGCACTTAAGCCAGTTAATGTAAATTGTTTTTTCTTTTTTTAAAGAGAGGTATTTTGTTGCAAAATTTGTTGAGTAATGTTGTGGTTTATCTGGTGATAAATTTTAGTCAATAATCATCTTAGTTAGACTACGAATTTGTTCGTTTTTTAGTCATGTATACTTTATTAGTCTATTTGAATCACTGCATGTATTTGCATTAATTGAAAATGCAAAATCAAAGAGTGTATATACGTAGTTTCACAGTTTGCTTGTTTTTAGAAGTTTTGGACCATGGATTTCAGCAACAGAATGCACCGACTAATTCCCAACATTGGATCAACTGCTTTTGTGACTCTGCTTTATTTATATCGTTGACAGTGCATTTGTGAAAGACTAGCAAGTGTACATGCAGCGTTTTTATCTTCACAAAAAATCTTGAAATGTACTTATGTCATACAATGAATAAATTGTGGATTTCTAAAAAATGTGCAACAGCAGAACTACAGTAGAAATAACCCTATGTGGATAACAGTCATCAGAAGAACAAGAAGACTCTACGAGAAATATTCCTCCCTAAACTAAGATGACACCAAATTTTCCTGAACTTGCATGCGATCTTTAAGACTTCTTGTTGAAATTTGCGATGAGTTGTGTATTATCGTTTGAAACATTCTTATTATATTTTTCATTTTGCAGACTGTCAAGCTTTTCAATTCAATTCAATTTATTATTAAACAGCAAAAAGACTATTGTAGTCGTCAAAGTCAGCTGTCACAAAATCAATAATGCAGTAAAGATAGCATTTGCAACCCAACAACAAAACGAAATAAGCAAGTCTATTTACAGCACAAACATATCACTATCAAATTTGAGTATTTACAGCAAAAATTTAATTTTTTGACCTTATAATTTACGACATTCAATTTCACTTTTACAAATAATTTTTGTCATGGTGTATTGGAAAAAAGCACCCCCCGTGTGCCAATTTGTTCAAAGTTTTGATATTATTTGAAAGCTCTTTTTTTTCTACTCTGATTTATCTTAACGATCTAATCATTCCAAGAATCACATGGTATAAACAGATATCATCATCCTTTCCTGTTCATTTTTTAATTTATGTTTCATGTGTTTCATGTTTTTGACGTTTAGTGGTATTTGGTTCCATACTTTGGGCCCTATATATGTTAATGAATTTTGTGATTGTGTTGTTTTAACCCGAGGTATGAAATAATTTTTACTTTGTTTTCTTTTTGTATGGTATGAGTGGGTATCGTCCAGTAATTTGTTTGTATCTCTGTTTAAATTGCAAATGCTCAATGAATTGTTGTAAAGTTTGTACATTAATTTAGCTATTTCAAGTGTGTACAAATCATGCAGTTTTAGTATCTGTAACTTATGAAATAAGGGTTTGGTGTGAGCTTTGCTATGTGTTATGATTCTTACTGCTCGTTTTTGAGGTATATCTAATGGATTTAAGGTTGTTTTCGAAGCACTTTCCCAGCTGCTTATGCAGTAGCTTAAATAAGAATGAATTATGCTATATTATACCATCATTAAAGTATTGCAATCAACATATTTTTGTAGATGATATAGTGCCCAGCATTCACTGGCAAATTTGGAACACATTTTATGGATTTGGCTTTCCCATTTCATTGCGCTCATTTTTTTGTTTATTTTTTTCTGTTTATTTTCTTAGTCATTTGTTTCGTTTGTATTTTTTACGGAATTAGATTGTTTATAAACTAATTTTTAGTCTAATTATCGATTTTTCGGACCATAAGACCAGAAGTAAAGTACGTAGATTTTCTCAAAAGTACAACTTGCTCTTTATACTCTAGTGCATGTTATGTATGGATAAGGTTTGTACTTTATTTCTCTCCAGGATATGTTTCCTGGACAAAAAAGAACAGCACATACAGCAAAAACAAGTGAAACCTCAATAGAATCTGCTTGTATCACAAAAAATGTTGGAACAGGCATGCGGAAACTTATGAATAAGCTATCGCAAGTTAAGACATGGCGGCTTTTGAAGTGCCAAAAAAAGTGGTATCTACTGCAACTGCTACCTTAAAAAAAGCTAATTCAGCTATGCAGCAGCATCAGAAAGCTGGAAAACAAATTGCCGTAAAAACAAACTAGTCGATGGATGAACTGTTTCGAGTGTTAAAAACAGTGTTTGAAAACTGATTTTTGTGCCACCAAGAACTGACATTTTCCGCTATGATATCTATTTGTTTTGAAGATTTTCTGTGTGTACGAGTACTTGCTGTTCTTAGATCATCTAGATTGAGTTGTGCTATCAAAATTGTTAGCAACTTTTGTGTATGCAGTTGTTTTTTGACAACAATACTCCAAATTGATTCTTGTTTTGATTAGAATATCTTAACTTGTTACTCATGTTTTATTCTTATTTGTTACAAAGTTCTTTTTTTTCGAAAACGCCGTCTTTTTTTTGCTTGTGTTTTAAATGGCCGCTTGACAGCCTGCATTTTGTTATTTTAATGAGTACTTTTCCGGGTAACAAATTCGTCTGTGATACGTCCTGACTATATACTTTATATTAGTAGACTGAAAACTGACAATTTAGTTTTTTTTTCTTCACATTTCTCTTGTTCGTCGAACATGCCGAATCAAATCAGTCGAATACGCGTGACCACAAAAAACCTTCGCAACAAGAGCAACCTTTTTTCCTTGAATCCTCTTCTCTTTTTCTCCGTGCATCTGTTTCTAGTCTACTAAATAAAGAGTCTATGATTTGACCGCCAAACCGTATGAACGCCAATTTGTGCTTTTCGAGCTTAATTAACGCTTTTGTCTCTGACAATTAATTAGCTTTTACTGCAATTCTTTTAAAGAGATACTGGTCGAGATCGGTTTTATTGAAGAAATGAAAACTACTTGAGGTAATGAAGAGGTGCTGCTAACTTTTTCCACTATTCCCTTTATCTGCAAAAAGATTTAATGCATTTAACTACGTACCATTGACAATCCTTCGTTCTGAAATTTCGTAACATTAACAATGGATGACTTAAAAAAATTTTTGCGCAATAAGCAACGCGATGTTGGATTATTATTCCTGTAAACATTGTGTTCATTATTCCATAATTTTTTTTGTGAGTCATCCGTTTATGAGGTAATGAAATTTCGAAACGCAGGGTTGCCAATGGTACGGAGTCGAACAGGTTAAATTTATATTTGTGGACAAAAGGAATAGTCGAACAAGGTTTGGGGCTCCTCTTTTTTCGTCTAGTAGTTCTCCTTTGTTCAATATAACCGATTTCAAGTAGTACCTCTTTCAACAAAATTGTTTGTCCGGCCAGTTAGTCTGGTGCAAAAGCATTTAGGTACGAAAATTCGCTCCGTAATTATTCCCGAAATGCATTAGCTTAGTGCTAGTGTAAAATTGCTAGTAACAAAAGTAGGTTTAAGTACTAAGACGTCTGAAAAAGAATGCGAGTGAGCTGGTTTTGATTTTGTTAATGAATATTATGTCGAAAAAACAAAGTTTACTCTTCTAAATACGAAACAGTTACAGCTCGAGCTTTTGGTAACCCAGTATACATATCTGAAATTTGACAACTATAATTGAAGCACGAGAGTAAAAACTTAATTTATATCGTGCAATTTATGGTTTATAGCAACTGTAATAGTGTTTGATGTTTTGTTCAGCAAGTCTCCAACATGTTTGTGGTGATGCATACTGCATAGGTTGATAAAAGATTGCCGAATTTGAGGTCAACCAAGCAGCAATGGTTTTTACTTGATTGGGCCCCTGTAAAATAGCGATACATCTAGATTTTATTCAAATATTTTTAAATAAGATCTACGGTAGTTACCGTAGCTTTGTTTTTTCGCGCATGTATGAAATGTTTTTCAAGTTCTTGTAGTTCTCTTCAATTTATGATAATAAAATGTGATTGGTTGATATGCTTTTATTTAGTAAGAATCTTATCTATTTAATAACCGTCGTGTGTTGCTAGAAAGTTGCGATTACAAAAAATCTTTAAACGAAATAAAAGTAAGCTAAACCTACACAAACGCTCTACTATAATATCTTCGCTCTGTGCATAGATACTGCAAGATGTTACGCTCTGAGTAAATTATGATAGCTTTACTGAAAATATACACTCATGTAGAACTGCAAATAGGGCAAAGCACTTGGTGTTGGTAACCCTTTTAGTTTTTGCCATGGTGTTATTTTTTAAGTTTCACAATCATGGGTGTGAAAGCGGTTAAAATGAACCGCTTCCTCTTAAACTGTGTACACCGAATGTTGAAAACAACTGCAGTGCATTGTTTGTTAAATCAGTATATGCAAAATATTTGTAACGTTTTTAGTTCACCTTGATTGACTGCCATGCAATTGTATTGCGTTGCAACTCTTCAAAACTCTTTGAGTGCTGGGTGTTCTACCCTTGCCCCAGGACCCCAAGTAATTTCTCTGTAATTATAAGGTAAAAATTATCATTCGATTAGACGTTTGAATCCTTCCAATCCACATTCCTGGTTTGGTCTATGCTAAAACTGTAGATCTCTGCAATGATAAACCCAATAACGCAATTTAATTCTTTTATGTCAGATGATGACAGCGTAAACCATTTCGACGATTCCGTCATAAACTGCGTAAAAAAATACTTGCCAAAATAATTTTCAGAGAAAAATTCTACTTGAAAACTTCGTTATCAAGTTGCTGAAATGCAGAGTGGAAATGGAAACGATTGGCGCTTCCTCATCTGTGGCCGCTTGGGTTTTAGTGAAACGTAAGGGTTCGATTCTTGATAAAACTATACAATTTTGCTTTACTTTGCGCCAGTGTGTAATGAAATCGTAGTTTATTAAGCAGTAATCATCAAAAACAATGCAAGAGAGCAAACAAACAATCGACTTAATAATAATGATAAAAAAATGAGCGTGCGTCGAGCAGTTTTAGTTCGCAAACGCAGGTCTCCCACAAAATTTTAAATTATATTTTCTGACCTGAATTTTTTTGAAAATTAATCCAAAATATCAACCAAAAAAGGTATGCACTAATTACCGAGTGAAGTAACTTACTGCCACATTTGCAAAAGCAGAAACGTGAATTACTGAAAAAAATAAAGCTAATTGCAACCTCAGGCCCTCATCTTAACTTTTTATGAACGTAATGCAATAACCATTAACCAGCGCCGTATTTGCCATATGGCTAAGTGGCAGGGCCCCGCCCTCAGATGGTAAGACTTTTTTTGTTCTTCACTTATATTTGCCAGGAAGATGTTGCAAAAATCCCCTAAGTGCCAGGGGCGCCGCGCAATGTAAATCCGGCCCGGGAATAACATGTTTAGTAAGCATAACTATCTATTTTACCGACGATTCATCTCGCCAGTTTTTACGAACAAAATACTTTTAATAAAATAGCTAGGGAAAATGCTCATTGAACAAATTATTGAAATTGAATTTAAGGGGTCCTGGCCGTACATGTAATCCTGTAACTGGTTAACTTCATGACAGAACAAAAATCAAATCTTGGAGTGGATTATTATATACTGCTAAAATATTGCAGGAGGCAATGTGCCTTACTAGCCCCTACATGGACCAAATCACCCACAATTAAAATTTTACACTGTAATGCATGATTTTAAACGTGTTTTGGAATTTAATTGCACGTAAAAGGAGGATTGAACAATCAAAATTTTTCGATTGGCTTTTTAATGTTAAAAATCTAGTTCTTTCAAATGGCTGTGAACACGTGCGAAATGTGATGCAATGGGATTAAAATTGCTTTTTTCCCAAAAACTTACAAAATTCGCCCAGCGGCTGGGGGCTTTGCCCCCAGACCCCCATAGCCACCTCCGCCCCCAGATCCCCGTCTGTGGTACGTTTGAGTACACTAGCATACTCAACACGTTTTTTAAGTTAGGCATTTGCATAATTTCTAACGATTAGTTTTCACCCTCTCCCTTTATTAAAATCCTGGTTAAGTGCCAACAGACTACAGCTTCAGACCTTCCATTCTATGATATCTTTGCCTCACAAAAACTTTCTTTTTTGAAAATTTTTGATGACGTCATTGCATGTGGTTTGCTCCCCCCCCAATCAAAAATCCTGGCTACGCCTATGGTTAATTATTATGATGTTATAACAATAAACGGAGGTGGCACGAGTAGCATTTTACCAAACGCACAGCGCTATGATTATCTAAATCACTTGAAGCAAAGCGCAAGTTGCGCAATTTAAAGCTTTTGTCTCTGAAGCGTAGCGCAAATTCCGCAATTGCGGAACGAAATTCTCGTACCAAGTCAAAGCGCAACTCAACTTCAGCAATTAAAATTACACAACACGATGCAAATTCCGCATGTTTTACAAGTTTAGTCGGAAAAAGAGTAAGCAATTTGCTAATGTCAAGACAAATTTATTTTATCGCTCAGTAACATCGCGACGTAGAAATTAATAATTAGCATTCGTTTAAGAAAGCGACAGAAAAGTTGCGAAAGACCTTACGATCATACAGTCAAGCAACCAACCTCTTGTCAGAGAGGCAATGCAAGTTCGACAACATTACGATTTAAAAAGGCCGACATTTGACAAAAATACGATTAAAATGAAACAAAATGAAGTTAATCGAATAAAATTGCGCTACAAACCGAAAAAAATTTGAAAGCGTAGCGCAATTAATTTTAGCAGTACATTTAATGTACTGTTAAAATTAATTGCGCTACGCTTCCAAATTTAGTCCGCAATGCAACTTCCACAACATCTCAAAATAAAAACATCAAAGTGCAACGCAACTTATGGAATCATAAAGGCTCAAAAGCTGCGCTTTGGCCACCTTTGATAATATATAATAACGCACTTTGATCCATCTCCAATAAGTGCAAACCGCAAATTTTAATTTTAATCTCAACTTAAACGAAGATTGAAAGCAAAATCAATGGGGTATCTAGAGTTAGGCCAAGAGTATTAGATTAAATGGGCGTTGACTTCATCGTTCTTGACCCAGCCGTTCCAGAGATATTCTACTTCAAAGACGACATAAGGGCCTCTCTAATCATAATTTTCATTGGCAACCCTGAGATTGATAACATGCGCGACGCCATCAAAGTACTATTCTAAGGCAACGCCACAATTACACTAAGCAACAGAAGCCTTTTAGCCTATATATAGCTTGGTTAATATAGACCTCAGTTTGCTACGATACTGCATTAAAACGTCAAGGTTGCCAATAAAAACTGTAATTTGGAGACCCCTACGTCGTGTTTGAAGTAGAATATCTTGAAACGGCTGAGTAAAAAAAAATGAAGTCAACGCCAATCGAATCTAACTCGATTGGCCTAACTTTTGATACTCTAATTGATGCTGCCTTCAGTTCACGTTTAAATTTTACAAAATTGATACACTGCATTTTATTCAAGCTGAACTACCAACTATTCAAACAGTATGGTTGCATAAACGCTGCAAATCAAAGGTGTAAACAAAGCGCAAAAGCACAATTTTTAGTTACAGATATTGTTTGACTTTGACGGTGCAACGCTGCATGCACAAATGCACTGCCAAAGATATAAATAATGCAGAGTCATGAAAGCAGTTGATCCAACGTTCCAAATTAGCCGGTGCATTCTGTGGCTGAAATCCATGGTCCAAGACTTCTAAAAACAAGTAAACTGTAAAACTATACTCGTTGATTTTATTTTCGATTCATGCAAATACACACAGTCACGTAAATAAGGCTATGCATTTAAATTGGTGGGCAAAAATTGAATTGAGGGGGCCCGAGCCCCTGGTCGTCAATATTATTGTTAATTACTGTTGTAAGCGTGTACTAGGGATACAACTTTTTTGGAACACTATATCCTTGCATCATAATTTGATGAACTATTACGAAAGACCAAATAAAATCCAATTTTTAAGTTGATTTGATGTAAAAATCTCACGCACAAAATCATTTTAAGTAATTTAATTTTTAAGTTTTTGAACAGTTCTTGAGGTCATCCAAACCTTTTCCGGTTTTGAACAAAAACTACACAAGTCCCATATACAGCAGTATTGATGTTCAGAAAACAGACAATATAGTAATTTGGTCAAAGATAAATCTACGCGAGAAGAGGGATCGTCCTTGTTTCTGCAGAACGCCAGCAACTCTTGCGTTGCCTTTATCAAATCCTCACTGCATTGGTTTCATCAAGCAACGATGATGGGTGATTGCTTTTTAAGCATTGGAAACAGTGGCATAAGCAAGATTTTGTGGTGGTTGGGGGCAGGCAATCTTTTGAAATTGATGTAACGACCAATCAAAAAAGATAATAAATTCAGAAAAAGCGCAATTTTTACCAGATTTATGGTGAAGAGTAAAGCCAAAAAACAATAACAAGGTCTTCACTTCAAAAAAACTGCAATTTTCATCGGGTTTGCACCGTATCTAGATTCCATACTTTGGCACCTCATAAATTGTTTGCCTTTCTACTTCCAAAGGGATTAGGGGCATTGCTGACTTTTTGTAGCAAAATGTTTAAGGTTTGCACATATCAAAAGCCACGCCCCCCCCCCCCACCATATCTACACCACTGATTTCAGACCTTTTGGGTATCCAACCCGAGTTTATTAAAATCATCATCGCAAAAAAATTGGAGCTAAAATAATAATCATCCCATGGGTAAAAAATAAATAAACAGACTTTACGAAACTTGATTTAAGTTTTAGGCATTAGCAAGAGCAAGGAAGGCTAGGATGGCACTTGAGATCTAGCGTGCATTGTAAATGTTAGAAATCTGTTGAAGGTTACAAAGACAACTTCCTATTTTGTTTCTCAATAAAGTGACAAAAGAAATGTGCAAGGTGGTACAGAAATTTCATGTTGTCCCTCCAACCGCTTGTGTTCTTAAAGATCTGAGCTTTTCCACTGCTGAATGCTTTGTTCAGTTGATCAATTTTGCCTACCAATTCCTTCATAAAGAAATAATCAATGTTAGGAGATTTGGTTGCGCCACACAGCTCATCGTCCATAACTACGTAAAAAATACGATCAAATACATGGTCAGGGTTTCAAATTCTTTTCAATATGACGACCTTTGTTTTCTATCCAGTGAAGATATTTGTTGTCCACGAGACCTTGAATTCTTTTTTGCAATGGTCGCAGCTTCAACTGAAGCTTCATTTGAAGCTCAGTCAACTTGGTTTCTATTTAATGTTTTAAAACCACAACTTGATGTTTAATGCCTTATATTCATTTATTAACTAAATAAAAGCTCCGATTCTCGAGCTAAAATGTGCTAATCAAATGCTGATTCAATTCAGCTGCTTTCTTGAAGAGAAACTTATGGATTTTCTTTGCTGACTAGGGCTTGTGTTTTAATGCATTAGCCGGAAAACTAACAACATAGCCTTGTCGTTTGCTAAATGAAAACTTGCAATAACATGGCCAATTTTTCGAAGTGATTTGTGCGTGACCCTTTTTGTTACCTTAACAGAATAAACATCATTCCGGGCAGTAATAAGCAAAAGTTCATCGATTGGTGCTACAGGAAAAGAGTTTTAAAAAAAAATCAAAAAGTTGTATCCCTAGCATGTACTGTAGCAAAAAACACTAAAGAAACTGAAACTGAAAAAACAATAGGCTTTATTGTCACATTTTCATCATTGGTGGAATTATAATTGGGGGGGACCCAGACCCTCCCTGGCTATGCCTATGACTCTAACTGGAAAAACTATTGACTAGTATTTATCACCAGATAAACCACAACATTGCTTAAAACCAAATTTTGCCTCAAAATACCTCTTTTAAAAAAGAAAAAACAAATTAGATTAAATAGCTTGAGCCCATGATCCATTGTTAATTAAAAGCTTACAAAAAAAAATATTTAAAAAGCCTTGGAACTTAAACGTGCATTTAGATCAAACAAAGAGCAATGTGAAGCATCTCTGCAAGTGGTTGCTTACTATCAGTATAAAACACCTTGCACACTTTAAAGTATACCTTTTTGAATGCTGTTGTCTTGTAGTTAATGAAATTCCACCATTCAAAAAGCAATCAGGGAAATTCTACTTTCACAGTTTGCATTATTCTGGTAGTAGTCTGAGTGGTCGCAGCAGTGCAGGTTTTCTAAGGCAGTGAATTATGCTCCTTGAAGAACCAGAAATTTTTCCTAAACCATTAAAAGAAATAAGCAGCAAATACTAAAAACAATGACACAAAAATAAAAGCAGCAAACGCTAAAAAAAAAAGACATACCTAATGTAAAATATTTTCTTGCTCAAGCAACTGAGTACAGAAGTAGAAATGACCCACTTGCAATAATGAGACTCAAAACACGACTCAGCAAAATTAGAAGCTTAGGGGAATGCAAAAAATAATCAGCGAAACAAAGAAATTCTTTTGCCAATTTATACGTTATATAGTATTCCATTGGTGAATTTTTGACTACCGGTACATCAAATCAAATTTTTCATTATACTCAATGTATTAAGCCAATGCATATAACATACCAGCAATCTCGCGATTGCGAAGGGCAAGGCAACGCAGCACCTTTTGAGAAAATGCTGCAGCAGTGGCAAGTTATTGGCAACAATGTGCCCAATTTGACAGGTCCCAAATTTAAACCTCAGACCTCCCACTAAACGATCAGTAGTCGTTTACCGATCAGTGGTCGAGTGGATAGAGCGTCTGCTACTGAAGCGGTAGACACGGGTTCGATTCCTGGTTGGGTCAAACCAAAGACTATAAAAATTGGTATTCACAGCTTCCCTGCTTGACGTTGAGCAATTAAAGGGACAGTGTGAAGCCTCCATCGTGTGTGGTAGACAGATGGGCAGGTGGCAGCTTGACTCGAAGACCGAAAGGTCCCTTCGCTGTCTCCTGGCCAAGGCAACTTGGTGAATAAAATGTAATTACAATTACTAAAGAAAAAACGCGTTACTGCTCAACAACTGACCAGTGTTAATTTGGTTGAATCTCGCTGCAAGTGAGGCTGCAGTCAGCACCAAAAATTGTACCTCATATCAGATATATGCAGTACTTAAATTGTAGGGGGATGGGGGATGCAACCCCATCGAGATTGAGCGTTCCCCATCGAGATTTAGGCGTCCCCCCATCCAAATTTGAGCGCTGGTTGATGAGAGGAAAAAGACATACAAAGTCCAGTCGAATATAGCACCAAATTCCGCGGGAACAATGATGTAGACAAAAAAGCACTTCAACCGGAGACCTTTTTTTTGGAGATCACCTGTTTTTGGTAGGAAAAAGCTGTTAAATTTTTGATTTCGGCCAGAAAAAGCCTTTGAATTTGGGCAAAGACCTTTTTTTTTGTGGATATCACCTAATTTTCACTGAAAAATCACCTCAATCCAATTCAAAACTTTACGGTTGAATCAAACTTCCAACCAACCCCCCCCCCCCCCTTGCAAAATCCTGGCTATGCGCCTGATCTTCACTAATCTAAGGTTCAGTCAAGTCAGCAAAAGCGTCCCCCCATGTAAAATTTTACAACTTAAGTCCTGGATTTATGTACCTACTAACTGTAACATTGCACACAAAACTGCCTACAAATGATTATTTGAATAACGTACCCAGACACTACGTCATGCTTGTTACATTTTTTCATCCAAAAAATCTTTTAAAACTTCTCGTTGCATTGCCAGAAAATCGTGGATTACCTTGCATGCATTACCCTGTGCATTGAAAATGTAATTCCTCATTCATCAAATCAGTCTTCCTGGGTAACACAATGGCTTAAAAGTTGGTATCAACCAATCAATGCCGTATACCGGTAGTCTGGACAATCATTCACTACAGCAGAAACTGTTTGTTTAAGCAACCATATCTAGCAACCAGATTTCAAGCTGGCTTTAGTAAGCTATCTTTTATGCCTGAAATGCAATTTTGTATTTTAAACAATTATAGAATCGATAGAGACTATTTCACCAAAAATTTGTATCTAGTTCTTTACTAATTCTAACCCAAATTCTAATCCTTACAATAAAACTAACCCCACATCTAACCCTCACCCAAACCCTAACTCAAACCCTAATCTAAACCCTTAAAAAATAGAAAAGCAAATGAAAGAAGCATGGATAAATATCTTTTATTTTTGTCTTATTTTCATTAACTTGAAAAATTTCTGTGAAATAGTCACTGCATATAAAATATGTATCAACAATTTGCAATCACTGATAAGATAATCATCATCATCATCATCATATTTATTTATTTACCAAGTGATGTCATATCACAAGAAAAAACTGCAACTTCCTCTAGGTCTATCACCAAAGCATCGAAATATGCAATTCCTTTAAAACCAACACACAAACTTGCAGAGTCAAAGCGATATTTAGTCACTTGGTGAAGAGACAGCGAAGGACCGAAAGGTCATCTAAGTCTACTGCCACCTCACCAAGTTAAGGTTAAAAAAGCAGCTTCTAGATTTTCTCAGTCCGCTACTTTCTATGATAAAAAATTTTATGCAAAACTAAAACAAAGTGTTGCAAAGATATGTACACTTTGTACAGTGCATACACAAAACTCACAGTTAACATGTAAAGAAAATGCATGGCAACATTAGAATTGTTCTAACTCTAAGCATACAAAAAAAGATACTGTAACTACAGATTGGATAGAAAATAAAATCAATAAAGTTCATAATGCTTATTTATGTTTTATAGATAGACCTAAGCAAATACACTGCCAGAACAGAGTAGGCTATAATCTAACAGTTAAATAATCGTATAAAACTTGCATTATGTCTCTAACTTTTATCTGTTAGTATCAGATCTTTAAACCTTGTATGGTATCTGCTACTGTACAGTAGCCTACTGTGCATCGCTGCTAAGTCCTAAGGTTAGCAGCCTAAGTAAACATTTTCACAAGTTCTCATTTAAACTGTTTTAACAATCTATCAGTTTAATATCAAGTACACTTCTTTTAATTTCATTCACTATATGTATGAGCAGATTAGTGATAAAGTCAGTAAGTGTCTAATGGAATCTGTCTACAGGTCTAGTTTATTCTGAGACTAAAATTGAAACCACTCACAACTTTGGTTAAGATTAGTAAAATCGCTTTGACATTTCACTTTTCTCGATTTGCCATTTTACTTTTCCAAATTTACCAGTTTACATTTTAGATTTTACTCATTTACCAGTGCCTATAGCCAATTGCACTATCTCAGATATGCTAGTAGTACAGTAGTAGGCCTACCAATACCATGGTCAGATCTCAGATGGTGCTTTTGCAATATAGGCCTATACACATAGCCAACAGTAACTTGAATGAAACTGCATTAATTAATAAAATATAAGACCTTAGGCTTCCCTCTGATATTCTATCTATAATGCAATAATTCCAAAAAACTCAGCAGCTCAACCCTAAAATTAAAAAAAGATTATTACTGAGGACTAGGTTATTTTGACTTGTTACAATGTTAGTATCAAAAACTTTGTCTTAATATTTTGACTTGATCATGAAACGTAAGCGTAAGCTTATTGACTAACTGCTTGTGCTTTGTGATATTCTTCCAAGCCTGTTCTACCACTGCCAAGGATATTTTACCACTACTCAAGAGTAGCCTAACTTTGCCCAGTACCATCGTACCAAGTTGCCTATGAATAGAGCGGATCAAGTCAAAATTGAGAGCGGAGTACGAAACTGAAGGTTGGGACACAGGATGTGACGTAATAAATCTGCAAAACCATGGTAGAAAAAAAAATTTCGCCAGCGGCTCTATATATTTTAGCAAAACGTCGAACAGACGGATAAGTTTTCACCGCTCATTTATTCGTAATCAACACTGCATACGAATTTTGTTTCTCTGACTATCTGAGTAAGGGAGTAAATGACGGCTCGCTCCAGCTTTATATACCAACCGCCATTGTATATCATTGTTACGTCAACTTAACAGGAGCGTCACAGTGATAAAAAGAATGGGCAAATTTGATTGGTGCGCTGTAATTGAGAAACAATGGTGCAATTTATGGAAGCGGCAAAACGTGCTATCGCTACAGGGCCCCCCTCCAAAATGCGCGTGGGCCAAGTCCGAAGGGCTGGGAACATGCGCGTTTTAGACGAGAATGAAAAAGGTGGGATGGGAGTGATGCAGTAGCGTAGCACTGGTCTGAGGAACAAGTGGGCCTCAACTGTGACGCTCGGGCGGGGGGTGAAGATGGACGGGGATGGCGGCTGAGCCAGCAGGGGCTAGGCAGTTAGTTTTTGCATGGAGGTGCTGGAGAAGCTGGCGGCTGGAGCGTGCGATGTGAAAAACAAAATGCAGTAGTTCAAAATGGCAAACAAAAACGTCGTCAGTAACAAAAGGTCTTCGCAAACAAAATGTTCAAGTAGTTCAGCACGATTCAGCGCGCCGTTCCGCGCAACGATGGGAAACGTATACTCATCAAAGTTCAAATATATGCATTGCTGAAATGCAAAATCGTTCAATGTTCAGTTCACAAAAGCGTCCAATGCTGGAATGCAAAACCATTTAATATTCAGTTCACAAAAGTGTACAGTGCTGGAATGTCAACGAGGAACGTCGAACAATTAATGTCCACCAAATCCATTCTAGGAGCGAGTGGTGTGGTAATCTCCACGCGCTGCAAGGCGCAGAGCAAGGTTCGAAAGCAAGACGTGAAAGTCCTCCGGTATGCGAAACAGGGTGCCGCAATCCCTGTAAAAAATCGATCGAAAAAAAACTCATGTCCCCCCTCAAAAGGCCGAATTTTGCGTCCAGCGAGACAAACGCTAGATTAGATCGTGGCTGACATTTACGAACCTGCGACTATGATTGAACAAACGAAAGTTAACAAGCACCTGACTATTGTAATCACGGACTTTTATAACAACCAGCTTAGTAAACGAAAAGACATGCAAGGGAGCAAACCTATCTCTAAATTAACGACGAAACAAACTTTTAGCCACAAGCAAAATCAGTTCCCTGCGTGAACAAACACTCAAACGGAGGTTAGGAAAAAAAAAAAGTTGTACGTGTATATGGTGTGAGCGTGATGTCTGCAATGTGTGTCTAGTAATGTGAGTGCCCTAGCTTTGAAATGCTTAGGTGATGTGAAAATGTATTGTGTCTTGCAATTGAAGTGTGTAGGTGTAATCCTTCTGAGCTACCGAAGAGACAAGCAAATGCGACTAGGATCTCGAGCTCCTACCGCTTTGCGTACGTGCTGTGAAACAAAACGTGATTTTCGAAACATCTGCAGGCGGCGATGCAGCTGGCCAGGCGAGCATCGTCACTCCATGCAAGCAAATGATCGAAATCCCCCCCAAATTGCTCCACATCTTAGAGAGCAGCCGAAAACCCAAATGCACTCACGCCTGGTTTGGAAGTTTTAGCATTTTATGCATTAGACGTGGTGTGAAAAAAAGTAGCGTATGCAGGGCTGAGCAATTTAAAGTCGCCTTTTACGACACACCCTGCTCTGCAATGGGCGATCTCACTATTCTTTCCCCGGTGAGATGCGGAGGAGGTGAGGACCCCTCTCCTAGTGTGTGGGAAGAAGAAAGTGTACGTACCGTTTTGGTTTGTGAATTATACGTCCATGACGAGTTCGCAAGATAGACTTGGGTTGTTCATCGTAAGAGTGGAAAGATGCTTCTGGCTGGGATGGCTGTGTTGGAAGTGGATGAGAACGTCCTTCAACAGGCTGCTGTGTTTCGGGTTCTTTGTCGGGTGTGAGAAGATGAGCAGCTCGCAGTCGGTCAATGGAAACAACATCTCTGCGAGTGAACAAATCAAGAGTGAAAAATTTGTCCCCTTTGTTCAGCACCCTGTATGGGCCTTTGTAAGGTCGATCAAACGAGGAGCGGGCAGTGTCGTTCTTGACAAAGACGTGTGTGCAGGTCTGGAGTGCTTTTTCGACGTACGAACGTGGTGTGCCATGATGGTGAGGGGGCGGAGCTCTTAGGGTTGAAACTGGCAAAGTTGAGCGCAGTATTCGGTTCGAGGGGTCTCGGAAGAGGGCTCAAAGAATTGCCCTGGTAGTTGTAGAGAAGTTCCCAAACAAAGCTGAGCAGAGGAAACCTCGAAGTCAGATTTGGGAGAAGAGCGTATGCCCAGAAGGACAAACCCCAAATTGGAAAACCAATCGCGAGGGTTATCTTGAGCTTTGAGAGCGGCCTTCAAAGTTCGATGCTGGCGTTCCAAAAACCCATTGTTCTCAGGATGGACGGCTGTGGTGTGGACTAGTTTGCAGCCTAGAAACTTGCACAGCTCTTCCCAAAGGTGACTGGTGAACTGGACTCCTCTATCACAAGTCATGATTTGTGGACAACCAAAGCGGGCCACCCAGTTGAGGACAAAAGCGTCGGCACACGCTTTGGCAGTTATTTCGCGGAGAGGGATGCATTCGAGGTGCCTCGTAAACCGGTCTATAATGGTGAGTAGGTAAGCGTGGCCACAGCTTTCTGGAAGGGGACCCACCAAGTCACAGTGTATTGCTGAAAATCGCGAGTCTGGTTGTAGAAACGATTGCAGTGGGGCAGAGTTGTGACGGTGGATCTTGGACTGTTGACAAGGGACACAGGCTCTAGTAAATTCAGCTATGTCCTTTTGCATCCCTTCCCAGACGAATCGTTCGCTGATCAGTTGTCTCGAAGCTCTTATTCCCGGGTGCGAAAGAGAGTGTACAGCGTCGAAAACATGTTTCCTAAGATTGTATGGCACAATGACTCTGGGGATGGACAGAGAAGTGTCAAGTAGCAAAGGAGAGTTGGAGTCTGGTACAGTGTGTTCTTTGAGGCGTAGCGATGTTGTGTTAGAGCGGCGAAGCTCAAGCACTTTTGGGTCCTGAAGTTGCTCTCGGGCCAGAAGTTCCAGATCTATCCCTTGATATCCTTTGAAAAGGGCGTTCACCTCTGTAGGGCGACTAAGAAGGTCGGCGACAGCATTATCTGTGCCTTTTACATGCTGAATGTCCGTAGTGAACTCTGAAATGAATTGGAGCTGGCGAAGGCGTCGTCCTGGTGTATCCTTAAGAGGAGAGGAAATGGCGTGAGTGAGTGGAGCATGGTCTGTGTAAATAGTGAAAGGGCGGCCTTCCAGAAAGTAGCGAAAGTGCTTGAGAGAAAGGTACATGGCCAGTAGTTCTCGATCGAATGTGGAATAGTTTCTTTGGGCACGGGATAGAGACTTGGAGAAAAATCCCAATGGTTGTTGATGACCATCAATTTCCTGTTGCAATGTAGCCCCTACAGCTACATCGGATGCGTCTGTCATAAGGGAAATCCTCGCTCCAGAGATGGGAAAGGCAAGGCTGGCAGCTTGTGCAAGGGATGACTTCGCAGCGTGGAAGGCCACATCAGCGGTCGTGCTCCATTGTACGAGCTTTTTGGTCCCTTTTCCCGGGGTCAAAAGCGAATCCAGTGGCTGCAAAATCCAGGGTTGCCACAGAAACTGGAAAATCAAATTCCAGGACTTTCCAGGACTTTTTTAGGTCATTTTCCAGGACTTTTCCAGGACTGTTTAAGATTTTTTTTACAGGACTTAAAATTTAATTTTGACTATTACTCTCATGCACCTACTCTTTTGTACTTGTGATTGACGAAAAATTTTGATGTAACGCATTTGCATTCCTAGTACTGACCACTATCCAGGAGCAAAGCCAAAAATTTGCAACGAGAGGGTTGCGGTTTTTGGTGTGGGGGCAACCCCCAGCCGCCGTAAGCCATTGGGGGTCTGGGGGCAAAGCCCCCAGCATTCGAAAATTTTGCAATTTTTTTTCAATAATAACTTAATTCTAGACCTAGTTTAGTAAAAATTATTGCTTTTAAAACGTGGCATAGAAATTAGCACTGGAAAAACATGATTAAACTGGTTGCATAAATGGGTTAAAGGATATAGGTGAAAGATAGAGCTCGATCGATCTGACTTTTTTAGGCCGATACCAATATATAACTCATAAACTACCAAATTTTGTCTATATTTTTCACTTGACTTGACACGAAAAGCTTCACTAATCCTCCTCCAAAGAAAGATTATTGCAAACACAAGTCATACTAAGCAAATCAACGCAAGAACACTTAAGCTTGCACTAAAAAAATATACAGTTTAAGGTAATTGCGCAAAGCCGATATTTTATCAGCGGTAGATAGACGATACGATATACCGGCTTAGCACTGATATCGGGCAAAATATATCAGCCGAGCGATAAATATATCAGTCGAGCTCTAGTGATGAGTAATAGTAAAACTTCAGTCCTAGCTTTATTTCCATACAGTGAACTATAAAATTTTACTATTTGAAAAAAACAGAGCTTATTTGAATGCCAGAGTGCAAACAAAAAAACTCTACCAAAGCCCTAACCCCAACCTTAAACTAAACCCAAACTGTAACCCTAGCTCTAACCCTAACATTAATCCTAACCAAAACTCAAAATATACACTTCAACTAACAACTAACGTTAATAATTTACAAAATAAGAGTATTTGAGCAAATAAGCACCCACTTTTGCCCTCTTATTCTCTAAAAGCAGAGCTCATTTTGCATGCTGGAGTGCAAATAGGCACCTCCTTTGAAAAAACTCCCAAGTATTAATTAATCCAAATCGTCTGTATCTTATAACGCTAGATAAACATATAATTTGGAAGGAGAGGCTAATGAAACGAGATTTGAGAGAGTTGATTGGTAATTAACACAGTTAAATACTGAATAGACCCCTTATAATTGTCTTACAAAGCCTTTGTTAAGCATTTTGCATCAAGCGATCGAATTAATTGTTTATTTTTAGCCATTTTTAGTTAGTTAGTTAGTTAGTTAGTTGTGACTGGTTTCTTGTTGACCAATACTAGCCCTTCCCAAAATCATGTTCCAAAAGTGACTTTAAATTACTTTACTATCCACATTACTGCAAAAAACTGCCTCAGAATTATAGTGCGATAAACGTATTTTTCTTGTTGCGCATTTTGGTCTGTGGGCCAATGGAGAGCAATAGCCTGCTATGCTACTGCTACTACAGTACCGCATTGCAATAAATTAATGCCCATGAATTCACTCTTCCTAATAATATTCAATAATTTATACATACTGTATTGCAAAGTGCAAATTTTGGCTAATTGGAGGAAGTGCTAATTTGCACTCTAGTAAGGTTGCTTAAAACGAACAAGAAAGCAAAAAGCAGAGGAATGGGGCTCATATTACTGTTAGGTTAGAGCTGGGTTGCAGTTTGAGTTAGATTTAGAGATGAGTTAGGGCTAGGATAGCGATTTTTTGTTTGTGCACCAGCATACAAATAAGCTTTGTCTTTTTACAATACAATAAAGCTTTTTAAACCAACTTCACAATGCAAATTATTTCAACAATAAATAGCTTTGTACAATTACAAGGTACCAGTTATTATAAAAAAAAAAAAACAACTTCACATTCTGTTCTGGAAAATCACGGGAAAACTCTATAAACATTTTCCAGGACTTTCCAGGACTTACAAACAAAATTCAAGGACTTTCAAGGACTTTCCAGGACAGCAAAAAAAATCCAGGACTTTCCAGGACTTTTCCAGGATGTGGCAACCCTGAAAATCCCACCTGCGTTGGGTATGAAAGAGCGATAGAAGTTGATGACCCCAAGAAATTTGCGAAGGTCCTTCACTGTCCTAGGTTTGGGAAAGTCGCGAATGGCGGAAACTTTGGTCTCCAACGGGCGTACGCCTTGGGAGTCAACCCTGTGTCCCAAAAAATCCACCTCTGTCACAGCAAAAACGCATTTGTCCTTGTTCAATATGAGGCCGAAATGCTCTAAGCGGTTGAAAACCTCTGAAAGATGTTTCCAATGATCTTCCTCGGACTCAGAAAAGATCATGATATCATCGATGTAGACGAAGCAATTGGGCACCCCCCTTAGCACTTCATGCATAAATCGGCAAAAGGTGTTACCAGCTGACTTAAGACCCATAGCTAAACGTTTGAAAGCGTAATTTCCAAGAGGAGTAATCATAGCGGTCTTGTGAACGTCTTCGGGAGCAATTCGAATCTGATGATATGACTTGTAGAGGTCCAGAGTTGTAAAGACAGTTGATCCAGCCAACATCCCAATGAAATCTGTCAAAAGAGGAATTGAGTATTTGTCGGTGATCGTCTGCTCGTTCAACAAACGAAAATCACCGGTGATGCGAAATTCTCCGGGATTCTTCTTTGGTACCAAGTGCACTGGGGATGCATATGGAGACTCAGTTGGTTCAATTACTCCCAGATCGAGCAACTTTTGGAGCTCTGATTTTAAAACGTCAAGTTTCTCAGGGCTCAAGCGGCGAACTTTGGAGCAAACGGGTGGTCCTACTGTCCGAATGTGATGAAGTGTTTGGTGTCTGGTGGGGCGATGAAAGTTGTCGACCTCGAAAACTGATGGGTATTGTGAGAATAGGTTTTCCAAAGAGGATACAGTTTGGGCTGTGGGGATCGGTCGATGCAGCTCAGCAATTGCCTTGTGTTCGGTGAGTTTGGTAGAGGTTGTGCTTGGAGTACTTGCCTTCTCATGCATCTCTGGAAGGATCATCAAGCGTCTGTGTGGGTTCAGCGAAATTTGGAAGTGCTCCAAAAAGTCCAAGCCAATGATGGCATGAGAAGTAGCTGCCTTAAGAAAATCCCAAGAAAATTCGGCGGGCAATCCCAAAGTCACGCGCAGAGTAACCCTTTCGTATGTGGCTATTTGACTACCGTTGGCGGCAGAAAGATAGCCAGAAGTTCTTGGATCATCTGCTGATCGCTGGCATGGTATGATAGAATCCCTGCTTCCGGTGTCGATGATGAACGCAATGTTAGTGTTGGGGTCATGGACGATCCATGGGTGAGTTTCCCCAGTGATGATGCTGATGTGTGGACTATTGGGGCTGTGAAATGCATTCCGGTTGATAACTCTCCAATTGCAGTTGCCTGCGCAATGTCTGGCTTGATCGCCATATTTTCGGTGAATGTGACAGATCGATGATTGGGAATGTAGTTTCGAAGGGCGAGAATTGAGGCTAGGTGCGGGTGTTGACGATTGCAGTGGGCGATCACCCCAAGCCGGCCGCCTTCGTGGGCTCCAGGAACGCGAATGTCCAGAACTCGACGGGGAAGGAGAAAACGATCGGAGTCTCACAGAAGTGGAAGAGCGAGATGGCGAGGTGTCTCTTGCAACTGGTGAACGTTGGGAGAAAGAAGTGGTCGTGGCATTGTTATCCCTAGTGTTTGGAAAATTATGTGGTGTGTGTGGCATGGACTGGAGAGAATGTGTGAGTGAGGTGACAGTCTGTGCAAGGTCTGTGACAGTATCGTGCAATGTTGATAGACTGACATTAGAGGTGCCAATTGATGATGCGTAATCATTATATTCGGGTCCATCACCAAAACCTGATGTACATTTACGGTTCTCCTCCATGACTCGATCTGCAATTTTAGCCAACTGATCTAAATCCTCGACCGGGTGCGAGACAATAATGCGGCGAACGCCCGCAGGCAAGCGATCTAAAAACAACTTACGCAAAAGCCTATCCTGTGAACCACTCTCGCCTAATACTGAACGCATTTCAGCCAGTAGCCTAGATGGAGACGTCCTATCACTCAATCTACTCCCATTTAATAATCGCTCTAGCTTGTCATCGCTGGACGGCGCGAAATGCTGTAGCAAAACGCTTTTGGTTTTGCTGTACGCGTTTTGAGCGTTTAAATCTGGAAGCACGTGTTCCAAAAACCAAAAATGCCGGATATCAAGTGCGGCTAACAGGCTATCAAGTTTTGACTGCTCGCTATTAATCCCCCTAACTCTAAAAATTGTCTCGATTGTCGAGAAATAAAGGTCCGCGTCCCCATCCCAAAATTTCGGCAGTGTCAAACCACTCGTGCCTGTTACGTTGTTACTGGATCTCAAAACAAAATCGTCCGGGGACAGTAATGGGGGGCTACCAAAGTTGTCGTGGACTGTACGGTTGTTCATTTCCGCGCGCGGAAGGATTCGCCCCCTTCCCAGTGGTGTTGCATACGCTTCAGATGGCTGCCCAGTTCTTGGCGGGAGGTTGAAGAAAGCAGCCATCGCCTAGTTTGCTGGTTGTACTCTTTCTGTCTCGCAAGGCTAGTAGCCTTCACCTGATATTTCTGCTCTTTGCACTCGATCTTTGTACTCGGTTCAACGTCGGGGTCACCAGTTTAGCGGCTCTATATATTTTAGCAAAACGTCGAACAGACGGATAAGTTTTCACCGCTCATTTATTCGTAATCAACACTGCATACGAATTTTGTTTCTCTGACTATCTGAGTAAGGGAGTAAATGACGGCTCGCTCCAGCTTTATATACCAACCGCCATTGTATATCATTGTTACGTCAACTTAACAGGAGCGTCACAGTGATAAAAAGAATGGGCAAATTTGATTGGTGCGCTGTAATTGAGAAACAATGGTGCAATTTATGGAAGCGGCAAAACGTGCTATCGCTACACCATTATGGATTTCGTGGTAACACATTAAATTTTTTGAGTCTTATTTAAAAAATAGAAAAATTTGTACCAAACTTCATGACTCTATGTCGAGATTTCACAGCATATCGTATGGTGTTCCACAAGGATCAGTCCTTGGACCTATATTGTTTTTATTGATTGTAAACGACCTTCCAAATGTTTCCAAATTCAAAACTACTCTGTTTGCTGACAATACCAATTTGCATACTCTAACATTTCACTGCTTCAGATGGAAGTTTCGCAGGAAATGACTTAAGTAGATTCATGGCTGAGGAAAAATAACTGAGCCTGAATTACAACAAATCTAGTTATATGATGATTGAAAATCGCTTGTCTATAAAGAACACCTTCTACTTGATAATTAACAATAACGTAATTTCTCAGTCAAACACGGTAACATATCTCGGCGTGATTTTAGACAATAATCTCACGTGGCAGCCTCACATTGACAAATTAAGCGAAAAACTTTCAAAATCTTCTTGCATGGTTTTCAAACTACGCCATTATGTACCGCTTTCTACTTTGAAACTAATTTACTATGGCATGTTTAATTCTATCCTTCAGTATTCATTGGTAAATTGGGGAAGAGCATCTCAATGCCATTTGCAGAAAATTAAAACTTTACAAAATCGTTTCTTACATCCCAGTCTATTCCGTGAAAGACGTTGTCCTCTAAATGTCATGTATAGCGAGTTTGGAGTATTAAAATTAGAAGACATGCTAGCAATCGAATATGCCAAATTTTTGCACCGATTTAGCCACATTATGTTACCCGATTGTTTTAAAAAATATTTATAATAATTAATTATTAATTAGAAGCCGATCCAGTGCAAAAGCACCACAGCGAAACACTTACAAACCACAAAATGTCCAACAGATTAGTAAAATGAATTGAAGACATAAGGGCACAGTCGTCAAGTGTAAGATGGAACAGCCAGGCAGAGCAAACAAGTTTTCCACAAAACGAGTAAAACCATCAGATTACCATAATTTAAAATCGTTCCAAGTATCATCCATTGTTGTAAGCAGTACCAGTAAGTAAATTCAGGTACAAAAAATTTCCAGTATAGGTAATATAAGAATACAATAACACAGATTACAGTAACATGTGAAAGCAAAAAAAAAAAGAAAAAGTTAGATATATTGAAAGATAAAGTATACAAGGCAAAATAGCATCTAGCCAAATGGAAAGTACCTAGCTAAATAAATACCTACAAGTAGAAAGTACCTACAAAATAGCACCTAGCTATCACCCAGTACAACTCGGTATCATAGTGGATTAAAGTTTTCTAATGAAAATTGGTTCAGCAAAATAAAAATTCATATATTATCAAATAAAAAAGAAAAAAAAAAAAAAAAAAAACACTTATATGAAAGGTCTACAGAACAAATTCTAAACAGTTTTGAAATCCTTAATCACAGTCAGTTCATCATAAATTCAGCAATATTAGATACACTGATATAGTAATATTAGACAGAGCAATTTAGCAATACTAGATATACGGATATGGCAATATTACATGTACTGATTTAGCAAATTAGCAGTTTTAGATTTACTGATTTAGCAATATTAGATATACTGATATAGCAACACTGATATAACTCAAAGGACTTCAAGTTAACACCCTTAGTCACAAAACTATTATTTACTACCACTGGGAGTACAAGTCAACTTAATAATGGAATTAAATTAATACAAAAATGTCACTAATAGAAAAACTAAAGGCACAGCTTAACAAAGAGGTGTTAGTAGAGTAGTGAAAAGGTAATGTAGCTAAAACGGTCACAAAAGTTTTACAATTCTAGTCGAAGTCGATTGACAAATATGGCCATTCAATATACTGAAACAAAATGCTGGCTGAAGAAAAAAACAAACAAAATCGGTTGCCACTTAATCACAAATCATATCTGCTTTAGCATCAAAAGCATGAACACCTACAGTGAAGCATACCACCAGTTCACCACCCATAAACTTTGGATGATTTGGAAAGAGTTCATCAATATACCATACAAAAAGCAAAAAAAATCATTTTTCACACTTTTGCTAGAACTGAGTGGGGCAAAAAGAGATTGCAATGTGCAGCGCTAGAGGTTTGGGAAAAATTAACCTTAGATTTAGAACTAAAAAATTGTTCGTATTTTAGGTTTAAAAGCATGTATAAACAATCTATCCCAAACGGTTACTATTAGACTTTAAATTAAGTCTTTGAGCAGAAATTGCACAAGTCGTTAGCATTGATTTGGTCTTCTTATTGAGCTGAATTAGAGATAAAAAGTTGGTTGCTGTCAGTAGGAGTTTACCGCAAAAATTAAATAAGCTAGTGGTTAACGAAGCTAACGTTTTGCATTAACGTTTAGTGTATTTATGCACCTATGGATTAAAGTTTAGTGTTTTGTCAACCAACAAAGCTCTTTTTAGAAATAAAACGTAAAAAACTTTTTTGTCCATACTAAACACATTACAATTTTCTAAAAAAATATCTTTTATCATAAACAAAATTACTTTCCTTTAATTGGCGCTAAATTAAAAAGTTCATTGAAATCAATAATGACAAATTGCGTGTGTTAGATGATTTCCTAATAATGTACTGGTAAAAATAAGTGAGCAATATCAGAATATTGTGGAATACATTTGGTTAGCCTGTGAGCTGTGACACCTGATTTAGTTCAATTGGTTTAAACTGACGCTATGAAGATATACGGTAGGGTGCTACAAAATTTCAAATTAAGAACTCAAGGATCCTATGTCTGTAGGCCTCAGCATTACTCTATCACCTGATCATAAGAAATTCAAGTTTCTGACTTTGTTTGCAGTCCTATATAGTTGGAGCGATTGACGCTGACGTTACCTGTGGCTAATCCAGGTGGTCCGGACCCCTGCTCAAAGCGGAGAAATATAAGAAAAACTTCAGACACATAAAATTCATTGCAATAACTCATTAACTGGAGCAAGATCCATTTCTTGTCCAGACTTAACACTAAAATACTTGGTTGGGATGGGCAGATGGGGATGCTGGTGTGGTGAGAATTAACATCTTTTCCAAAATTATCTCCTTTGGGAAATGCAGACGAATTAGTTTAAAATTTGTGATTTTTTTTGTTTTAAGGTTTAGCCGCTTGTTATAAAAAGGCTTAAAATTTTACCATTAGCCACTGCCCTCATAGTCAATCTGCTCATTTACGCAGCCAGTTTAATCATGTTTTTTGCATTGCTAATTTCTATGCCACAATTCAAAAGCAATTATTTTTGATAAAATAGGCTAAACTTAAGTTATTTTTGCACAAAAATTGCAAAATCTCGGAGCGTTTGGGGCCTCGCCCCCAGACCCCCTTGCCTTCAGATGTTGAAGGCGTTGCCCCCAAACCCCCAATCCTGCGGCAAAATCTGCCCATATTTAATTGATAATTTGTTTGTTACGAGTACTAGTTTTTGGTATTTATGCAACATACTCAGTACAAGTACTCTGGCGTTGGTGAAGTGTTTAACTTTATTTGTGTGATCGTATATCTACGATGTTAGTAGTACCGGTAATGACTGTACATACAGTATTGAAATTGCCCTTTGAAAAAGCTGCCCCCCCTTGCCCTTCTGACATTCCGGCACCCCTGACCACTGGTTATTGCATTAAACGTTTTTAAAGATTAGATGAGAGCCCATTTGATTAGCATCATAAGGACCATGGGGTTCCAACCTGTTTGGTTTGTAATTTTGCATGCAGTAAGATATAGTACAGTATTGGTGTTAAGCAATATTGTTAGCCTAACCATTAAACATATTTTGACTTGCGGTAGTATTAGCAGTGTGGTTTAACAAGTTCACAAACTTTTTGCAGTGCAGTGCTTTATGCAGATGGAGTTTAGTGGTGCAGTGCAGTGTGCGAACAAAAATTTTGTGGACCGCACCATCTCTACTGCCTACTAGATGTTATGTTTTAAGTTTTTTTTTTGGTTTTTTGACAAAAATTTTGACATAAGTTTACCTAAACTTACTCCAGTATGCTTGAAACCAATGTTATTGTTAGTAATATTTAATAATATGATAAAGGTCTTGACAAAATTTTGATTTTATTGACTTTTGCTGACCTAATCATAGGTCATGATGTCAGATTGTGCAGTTGAAAAATTTATCATTACATAAACAGTAAATGTGCCTATGCCATAGGCCGATAGGAAGTGAGTACTAAGTACCAGTACTAATCTGTAAATTAAAAAAGAGAGGTATCAATATTGAAGCTGTTGTTAATTTTGTTGTGTATTTATTCTCCTGTCACTATAATGTAAAATTGCCCTGTCTGATTGAAATGGCTAAACTTTGTGGAAGTAGCTAGTGTTATTGTACATTATTTAATGCCCATAAAGAGAATAAGAAAGCAAAGAGCGAGTGCTGATTTGCTCATTCACTCTTATTTTTTAAATTATTGATAAGGTTGGGTTAGATTTTGAGTTTGGGTTAGGATTAACGGTAGAGTTTGGGTTAGGTTTAGGATTGGGGTTCAGGATAGGATAACAATTTTCTTGTTCACATGTAACATAACAGCAGCCTATGCCAACAGTTTTTTTGATTCATTAAAAATTTATGTCAATGGCTGTTGAGTGACTAGTCAATTCGGAATATTAGCATTCTATCCAAGTTCAATTTCGCAAATGTCAGGTTAATTGATATTTATTCCTTTGTCGATTTTAGACTGTACGTGTACAGTCCTGAGTCAGACAGTATATATTCGGGAACTCTCTGCAGTAGCCAAGTCCTGGTCAGCTAATCAGTAGGCGCTCAGTATTAGAAAGTGTTTGACACGGTTTATGTTGTTTCGCATTTGAATGTAGCTGTAGTATAAAAAATTTTCAATCTCATTTTTACACCTGCTTAGAACTTTAGATTTGTAGGTGCAATACAGAATACACTCACCCCTTGCAACAATTTTATTAATTTATACTGTGATGGTCTGTGAAGTGCATATAAATGTTAAAGCTCCCTTGCCTTTAATCTTGAGTAAAGATTATTCAACTTCAGGTGAGAATGATCCCTATTAAATTATTCTCTGGTGTTTTTTTATGTGTTTTTGGTTTTAATGGATTCGTTATCCCTGACCGTTTGCTTTCGGCAATTCAATTTCAGTCACTACCGTTAATCATTACGGTATTTGTTTAGTGTGCATCTAAATGCTTAAGCCATTAAGCATTATTGCAAATTACCTAAACTGTAATGAAAGAGGAAATAATCTTGTATCAGATATTGTTACTAATATTGTAATAGTATATCTGGTATAATTATATCTTAATCAGCTATTTTGAACATCTCTAATCTGCAATTTAATTTTCTCACTTACTAGTGTATAGGCTAGTCATAATTTAAATCACAAACTTTACATTTATTTTTGTGTTTAGGAAATGACCAAATTGTGGGTGTTGTTGGAAATCTAAAGGAAATTGGAAGTTGGAATCTAGAAAATGCATTAATTTTAAAACCAAAGTAAAATCAGTTATGAACTTTTTTAATTCATGCTTGCGTTTATTTTTTTGCTCAGGAATTTCAGTCAAATGTTCAAATTTAGATGTAATTTTTTTGTCATTTCAGAATTTTTTTCTGTCTTATCTAAATATGAACTGTATGTATGTAATCTGAATCTAAAATATTTTAACCTAAAATAAATTTGAAATCTAAAATATGACTTCTGTATTAGTATTACTAGTCTTACCTCTAATCTGTTGAAAAAATCAGCATTGCATTTTTTTATACATTGTAGACTTTTCTAAAATATGAATGTGCTTGTGCTATTTGATGAAAACACCTTTTTTATATACTGTAACAACTTTAATCATCAGAGTGCAAAAGTTCTCATGCTTGTAGTATTTTTAGAGACCTGAGCCAGCATATTTGGGAAGCTACTTTCAATGCTGCAAATCCAACAAATATTCAATACAGATACTTTATTGGTGTTCAGCTAAAGAGTGGTGATAAATCACCTCAGGTAATTTGTTAACTGCTTCAGGTGCATTCAGTTGATAAATAAAATGCTAAGTTTTCAAAACACAGCCCTAAGTTGTAGGGATATTGAGTGAATCACTTGAACAAAATGTAGCTTTGTTAAAGATAAAGTACATCTCAAAACAAAAATAGCATGTCTTCCAGTTTCATAGGCACTTGTTTTAGCTCAATGCCCATTTGTTTAGCTGCTAGATTGGGCAATCAGAAAACAGAAAGATTTTTTTTAGAACTGTGAAGAAATATAATTCAGTTGATGATTCAACAATGTTACCTTTTTGGATAATCTGCTGGCATCAAAATTTTCTCAAAATGTTGCTGCTCTAAGCAATGAAAATATTTGTATTTACAGTGATGCAAATCTTCAGCTTTTTGGCAGAGTTTGCCAATTATTCGACCAAATGGGTCATTTTTGTGAATCGTCTTGAACTGATGAGAAGAATTTAGGGTATGGATGGGAGTAGGGCAACTGTGAATGTGCTTTCTTTATTTAAAGGATAAACAAGCTTTGTTTTTGCCATAACCGAGTTACGATTATGAAAGCATCGTTATTTTTTCAAAATTACTACTTCACTGAAAATTTACGGCTTAAGATAAAAAGGGCTAAAGAGCAGTGCAAGAAAACAAGAAATTGTAGATTAAGGTGGTTTTCTTCTTACATTTAATCAAAGCGATGGCTAGTGTATTTACTGTGTAACATGGCAAAAAAGCACTGCGGTTTTTGCAGCAAGAAAAGTTTTACTCTTTATGCGATTTTTTGGTTTGAAGAATGAAGATGCGGATGTTGCCTAAAACCCATTAACTACAACTGAAGACTAGCGCGGCGAAAATTCTTCTTTTTTCTTTGCTACTTGTGACTCAGTGCAATTGACTTGTTTTGACGAGCTGTCAAGGAAAGAAAATCGTCACACTTTGCTTTGGTGCAAAATGAGCTTAATATTTGTGATCTATTGTTTCAGTACAAAAAAAACATTAACTGAAATGTCAAATTTAGGTTCTTTATTCATTTTAAGTGTTTTGGTCTTTAAAGCTTTGTAGCTAATTCTGGACGAGTCATTGATTATTACTTCTTCATGTCGAATTACTGGAGCCAGCGTTGCTGGTGAAGTGCTGCCTTTACCCTCCTTCACCAGATCTGGGCCCACAACGAAATCTTGATCTTGATTGGTCCTCAAATAATATCTACAAAACAAATTGCTAAATTCTAAGTGTAGCCCAATTTTTTCAACTTGAGCCATCAAATAGTTGACCCCCTGAAGATTCACCCCCCCAGGCACAAATCTTTACTTATGCCGCTGGTTTTGCCCCCTGTTGATGTAGGAAAAAGGTTTATTAGTTAGCCAGTTACTAATTTGTTGTAAAATGCATACCTTTCTAAAATTTCGCCAAAGCATAGCGGTTTTGAACCCAAGTTGATTTCGATCCATTGTTTGAGCTTGATTGTATGCAAATCTTTCATAGTCGATGCATTCATTGTCTAATTAAAATAGTCATTGGCTGCTTTAGGAAAACAGCAAGGTGCTCAGTTGCGATGGTTTTACTTAATGGGTGTTTTATATCTTACTGGTTGCCTCTCGGCTATTAGGTTCATTCCAAGCAATGATTCCCTGAACAATGAATTTTGTTCCTAAGATTTAGTTACATATTTATTGATTTAAAACTATGATGGAAAGGGTGTAAAGAATTGATTGCCGTCTTTGGTTATCATGGGGCCAAAACGTTAAAATGAAATTTCCCCGTTCTGCAACCTTTGTTTACTGCATGATTTTGACTCGATATTTTTAAATATGTTTGGCCCTCCAGTCAATCAGCAGAAAAATTTTCACATGGGTCCAATAAGAATAGAGCCAATAACAATGAATGAGTTTATGAAATTTGGGAGGTTTAAGAGATAGTGTGTGAAAATTTAGGGAGGGCCATGGTTTCTTCCTGCCCCCCCCTTGCCAACGCCTGTGCTTCCAGTAATGGTAAAGTGGTACTTCAGGTCTGGCAAAAATTGTCTGGTGTTGGTATACAGTATACATGCTCTCTCGGTCGTGTCGCAAATTACAGTAGTGGGTGAGGTAGCTGAAAGCTTACTATTGTACACTATTTTTTTGAAGATCAAAATATTGCAAAGCTCCCTCAAACTCCTTTTGCAGGTTTAGGCTTCTTGTAAATTATTTTTGTAATTGATACCCTACTTGACAGGAAGGTGTTTGGATTGTGCGACTTATTCGCTATAGTGTGTTAATATGTAACGTACACGCATACATTAGTGCATACGCGTACATCACAATTGGAGTTAAGCAAGTTTAAAATCTGCAGTTTCTTGCGTTCTTCCTAAACAACT
This sequence comes from Trididemnum nubilum, assembly GCA_963965965.1. Taxonomy (NCBI): domain Eukaryota; kingdom Metazoa; phylum Chordata; class Ascidiacea; order Aplousobranchia; family Didemnidae; genus Trididemnum; species Trididemnum nubilum. The sequence goes on from OZ014474.1 coordinate 36,307,316, forward strand.
CTTCTGTTGCGGCACTTAGATTTTAGAAATTTAGATAAAATGTATTTCTCTTAACTCAATTGTTATCTTGGCTAATTTGAATTTAGTTTGATTGTTTTTTAAATAAATGTGTACACTGTACAGTAGGCCTGTATTATTTTGCGGACTTAAGTTAGCTACTTAATTTGAACTACATCACACTTATTTCTGCGGCGTTACTTGCGGCTCAATTCGTACTTCAGCTGTTCGTCTTGAAGTCTTTCTGGAGTTACGTAGCAATGGCAAACCGTGCTGGAATTGTTTGTGACGTCATTGCGAATTAATTTCTCATAAACCATTTGCCACGATGGTGGTAACCAATTTGAATGCTCTGTGGCTTCACTGATTCTTTGCGGCAAACCTAAAGCGAGTTTGAGTAACCTCGCAACCAGTTTTGCAAACGACAATACTGCACAACATTTAAACAACTGCATACAGCATAGTGCTTTTGTGTATTGATGACAATTGTCCCTGATTGCTATAGTAGATAAACAGTCTTTTAGTGAATAAAGCAGCTGCTAGTCCTAAAGCTTTCGGGTTCCTGCTGGATGGTAAGCTTACTGTTTTTCCAAACGCTTTTTATTGCCTCAACTTATTACAATTACTCAATTTTTTTCGTTTTTTTGCACTTCATCTTGTGGCTCGATCTGAGTTTGTAAGAGTGGATTATAGCTATGGTTGCAGTAGTAAATCTACCTTAAAGTTCGACGCTCATTTAGTGGGGTCTGGTGTGCTTCAGATGTTGCTTAGCAATGTTTGTTACTGCTCGCCGATTTTTTTCCACAACGTTTGCATCATTGATAAATGATAATACGAGTATAATATACAATCTTGGGGATGGTGAATGGGGAGTCGGGGAGGCGAAGCTCCCCCAACTTTGACAGCATATTTTCAAAATGCTCGCCGTTTTTTTGTAAAGCCATTTGCATCACTGTGTTTATGTGCCCTAATTTTCGTATCAATCTGGTATTAACGTATTGGCTTTGTGTATCAATTATGTTGGCAAAAATTATTTTGCTGTGATTCAACAAATCACTTATTTGCTCAGACGCATCAGCTTAATGGGGATACTGTTAATCTTCATACCTTATAAAGTAAAAAAACATTTCTTATCCAGAAAAAAGTTTATGTTATGTTTAGAAGTAGAATAATACTTTTGCAGTCTTTCCTTTAACTGTTTGGCTGATCGTCGAGTGTCCATTTTTTTTTAAATCGTGACCAAAGCTGAAAAAATACGTTTTATGTGCCCTAAATTTTCTACCAATCCAGCATTAAAGTATACATATTTTCACCAATTTGTCGACTTTTCCAAAGCTATGTTTATCATATTGCTGAAAATTATTTGCTTGCAATCCAACAAATCGCTGATTCGCCGACAAAAACCAGCATTGTGAGAACACTGTACTTTTGAAAAATACCTGTGCCTTAACTTAAGTTTTTCCTCAGCCTTGAACTTTTTCAAGCTGATCGGTTTGATTAGTAACTACTGTGGTTTTTGATTTATTCTTGCTTCACATTTTAGAGTATAGTTATTTCCAAATGGGAGGCTCACTTACGCAGCAGAACTGTTACTGTATCAGAGGAAAATGCCAAAATCAACTTAAATGATACATTTGGATTGAAAGATGGTGAAAAAGTATGCATGGTTTAGTTTGATTTTTAGAATACCTGTACCAGTAATCTCGTGCTTATATGCAATGGCAGGCGGGTGTGGGATTAAGTTTAAGTGTGGGATCAGCTTTAACATCAAGTTTGGGATCTGCTTAGATTTACATTGAATATCGGTGTTTGCTTGAAATGTAAAATTAAAAAAAAAATGATTGGTTTTGCATCATCATTTATTTTTGTTTGGGAACCAAGCTCGCAAATAACTAGCAAAAACAAAAATTAAACCTTTGAATTATCATGTTCCCAGCGAGAGGTTGAGAAAAGACCATGAAGCCCAGATTGAAGAGCTGACTGGTTGTCGACTCTGCAACCTGTTCTTTACAGTGTAGTTATTAAACAGATTGCAAAGTGAGTTGGCGAAGTACGGACACTAGCTAATAAATGTCATTGCCCAGTCTGCAAGATCAAGGACAGTCCATAACTGACTTGTTCACAACCAGGAATTAGGACTGGCCAAACTGAAACATCTAAAATTAAGCATATTTGCATTATGATGGACTAATCAACACTTTTTTAATGCTAGAAGAAGACTTAAACTTTGAAATGTCTCATTACAACTTCTATTGTAGTAATTTCATTACTATTGTAGATTACATCACGCAAAGCTTTCAAGAAAATATTAATCATATTACGTGTGCGCTATAAAAAATTTTAGTTTAAGTTTTACGTTATTCAGATTTAATAGTCTTAAAAATTAAATTTTGCAAAATGCAAAACTCATTTATTAGGAAATCTTGAGATAGAAATAGTCCAAATTTGGCTTCTAAGAAGAGCTTTAGGTTGAAAATCTTTCCTTAGACAGTTTTACTCTGAAACGTTTCTAGGATTGAAACTACGCCATGTTGTTAGAAGTTAGTTTTTAATTTTTTTCTTATGTTTTAAATCTGAGACTTGAATGCCCGTTTAAAAGTGCTGGAAGTATATTAAACCCCATGTGAAAAAATTAGATTTTTTCTGAAAAAGCTCCATTTTCCGGAAATTTGTTAATAAAAAATGTTTGGATTAATATTCTTAATTTTCGTTGTACTCTCTTAAACTTGAAATTTCACGGTGAAATAGTCGCTTTCTTTTTTTCTTCAGCATGCAGTGATAGATGAAGGCTGGTTAACCTATGAAAATGAATTTCGTTTCTCCATTAGCTCACCAAAGAACTCGCCATTTTTAGAAGTTTTAAACGAAAATTCTAATCAGAAAAAAAGGTCAGTGTACTTTGAATTAATAGCTCATAATAATCTCATTTTATCCTACACACATGGGGACATGCCTATTGTGAGTGGTACTTTAGTCAGATTTAAACTTTCACCAAGAAAATTTGCATCTTTCTGTTAATCGCTTTCAATTTTTTGTAAAATATAGCACTTGGGTTATTTTTATTTTTTAGTTTCCAATTGAATGCATGAGTTTTTATTTTAAAACTAGGCCAAAATTTCGTTCTCGAAATTTGCAAAATCTGCTACTGAAATATGATTAGGTAAGTTTAAGATATGCTTGCAGAATTTTAAGAAATAGCGAAATTTAAGATATCGTTTTGCAAAGATGATACCGGTATTCAATTTTTCCAAGGTTATTTTTCATAACCAGTTATTTAAAGTTTTTTGTAGAACTGCTGGACTGATGATTCTTCACAGAATAGGATCGCTAGAGCAGATAGGTGCCTCTTGATTATTGCTCCAGATTCAGATTTATTTAGTACGCCAAATGTTTTTAACACACACCAGATAAATGCAAAAGATTGGGAGACAACGAAAAGAACGTGCGGTGATCAAAGTCAGTTGCCATCATAAATGTTTTGGGATGGTTCTGTTAGCAAGTCTTTTAGTCAAGACTGCACCAGAAATAAACTGTTCAGATTAGGTAAATTTTGAGATCTTATTTTAATTTTAGGAAACTATTTAGCAGGGAGCCAGTCACTTTTCAATTGCCATCTTGCTGCTGGTTTTTTCTCTACAATGTTTTAGATAATGAACTTTACTCATTGTAGCACACCTCCATCTTCTTGTATAAAACCAGAAGCAAGTTCTGCAGCACTTTCTTTTGTTCTTACCACCATCACCCCATTTGGATATGTGGAAGCAGAAGGTGAAAATTAGTTTTTGAAAATCATATTTTCCAGTTTGAAAATTATTGGTATGTAATTGAACTCAGCCTCAGCGTATCTGCTTTAATCTGTAGCTAATATTGTCTGTGTCAGATTACTAAGATTTCACGTACCCAGCTACCCACTAAGTGTCTATTAAGGTGATTAGTTATCAAACAGATTTTTTATGGAAGCTGGTAAAACTTTAAAATGCAAATTTGTTTTAAACTCTGTTAATTATGTGATTTGCAAAGCTGGTATAAGTTTGATTTTAACACGTTAATTTGTAATTGTTGGATCATATTTTACTGCACTAGATTTTAATGTTATTGAAGTACAAATATCTAGATATTGCTCTTTATTTGTGCCCATATGCCTCACATCTACAATTTTTTTGTCCGATCAGGCAACGAGATCAGTAATTGAACTTTTTTGTTGTTCCTCGGTTGTCTTGAACTGCCGCTGTATCAGCGGCAACGGAGCAAAATCTAATCTAACCAGCGAAAAAACTCCGACCAATTTCCTGAAATTATTGGTGTATTGTAAGGCATAATATATAAGCATTATTTTACTTCAGGTTTTCACTGGCTTTGAAAATACAGTAAGATGTTTTTACTCTAGTATTGGAAGTAGTATCTGTCACTGACCTTCAGCCATTTGGAATACAGGGATTTATTCTAAATGGCATGAATATAAAGGATTGATGCTTTCGTCATTGTTTAGAACACAAAGATCTTAAAGTTAAAATTCCAACTACCAGCGATATTCATTATGTTTTCACCGTAAAAACCCTTCAGCCTCAAAACGACTACGTTAGATTTCACGTAAGTTCAATAGCTACTCTGTCTATTGCTTTCACACTAAAGACAGGAGATTGCCGTTTAGTATTTGAATAGATATCCATTTTTGTGAGTCGTGTTTGGGCATATCCAGAGTGTGAAAATAGATATTGTAGATATTTTTGTTTGCATTCTTGTCCCGGGTATTTCTACATATCTTATTGATTCACGCTAATTGCGTAATGTTGTCAAACATTATTTGTAAGTTACTAGTTATTTTGCATTATTGTCTAATAACTTACTTGAATATTGGTATCAAACAACGAGTAGATCTGTTTCAAATGAGCTGAATCAAAAAGTTACAATGGTTCAGTATCGTACCGGTACCCCCCGCATTATGATTTTGATAAGTAAAAATATTTTGTAATGTGCGTTTTGACGAAAAAAAACTAAAATAAGTTTAAAATTTGTTTCGCTTTTATTGCGCTGCGCTTTCAAAGTTTTTTAGGTTAATAGCGCAATTCTATACATGGAACTTAATTTTATTCCATTTCAATCGCAATATTGACCAATGTCGGCCTTCTTTGACAAATTATTTGCTCTTTTTCCGTCTAAAATCTCAAAAATTGCGGTATTTGCGTTGTGTTGTGAAATTTCAATTGCGGAAGTTAGGTTGCGCTTTAACTTGGTACGAAAATGCCGTTCCGCAATTGCGGAATTGCGTTGCGCTTCAACTGAATCAAAAAGTTCCTTGTGGAAGTTGCGCTGCGCTTTTATTGGTTGAAAAGATCGTTGCGCTTTGTTACGCTTCGCTTTTAATATAATGTTATTTGTGCCCACCTCTGGATTTTAGCAAAAGGCAGGAAAAACACTCGAATTTTGTATTGTTTAATCATTATTTTCTGGACAAAGAATGCTGTTTTGTCGTTACGTTGCGTTGATTCGCAAAGCAAATAAAATTTATGTCATCAGATCACGTCAGAAAAAGACCAGAAATTGGGAACTGCCGTTCTTGCTTTTTGCTGCCTTCCGAAATCGAAAGGAATCATTAAAGTACCTGTGGTCAATGAGCAGCAGGCAGTTGTGGCAGTAATCAGAGGTAAGTTAATCTTTTGTTGGTGATTTATTTTTATACACAAAGAAATAAGAACAATTGAAGCTAGAGATTTGGAACAGCCAGCCTTTACCATCTATTTTACTGGTTCTTATTGAAAAAAAGTGCAATGCTAGGATATTAATATATTTTCAAAGGTGTTTGTAAGTTTTCTTTGCAGGATTTATGAGAAGCCAGTAAAGGTTTTATGTTATATTCACCTTTGTTTGAAAAGTGATATGTTTGTTTTGAAGTCGAAGGTTTTTGATAAATAGTCTAGTTCAGTGGTTCTCAAACTTTTCACGACATCGTACCACTTAGACACCTTGTGTTGTCAAAGCGTACCACTTCTTGCACAACAACGAATTTTATCCAATTAGTGACACCAAACGCATTCGGAGTGCAGCTGCAAATCAGATTTTGTCCCCGAATTTGATTGAAGACTAAAAAAAAAGTCTCCTCCGCAATTTGGAGGGGGTTTCGTCATCGAATTCGACTGAAGAACTAACTTGGGAACCCCTGATCTAGACTTTTTTGTAAAAAAAGGCACCACCTTAAAATTACTCGCGTACCACCTGGAAGACCTTGGCGTACCACTAGTGGTACGCGTACCACAGATTGAGAACCACTGGTCTAGTTGCATGAAAATGATTAAAATGTGCTACAATGGCTTTCAATGTTAGTTTATTGGTGTTCCAGTCCAATATTCTTCTATGGCTTCAATTGCCCGATCCCCATATACCTGAAAAAAAAACAAAAAACTGTAGCTCAAATGCAGCTCATGTTTCAAACATTATCATAGTAAACAAAGTAGGTTGTTAGGCTTAAATCAAAATTGTTCTGACCAAATTTAAATATAGTAGATTTTGTGTGTTTTATAACCGGTCATACACTTTTATATGTAATTTGTTGTGTAGTTGCGTATTTGTGCGTCAAGCCGTTTTCTTTCCCTCTTCCATTGAAGTATTGTTTCACTCGTCATTGGAAATCAAGACCGATGTTACATGTTGGCCACCGAGGGAGTGGAAATTCATTCACTTCCAAAAAGTGAGTTGCCTTTTTGATCAATGATGCTTTGTGATTTGAAGTTATGTAAAAATAATACGTTTTTGTATGCGATTATCATACTATTTTCTAGATTTTATGATATCACGAATATGTTCTGCTGCAATAGTTCCTTTAACGCGACAGTTAGCCTTAAATTACATGAGTTTCATTGTTTTATTGAATGTTTTATTCGCAGGTTGAAAAATTTTGGTTCAAGAATTTGCAGTAGAACTTTTTGAGTCATTGGTTTTTTTGTTTACTTTTTAGATTGTCAAATGTTTGGGAAAATACACTTGCCTCTTTTAACCAAGCCAGTAAAAGCGTAAGTAAATCCTAACAGTGAATGAGATTTTTAAGGTCCGGTGTACTATTTCAGTTAAACCTTTATACCGCGTGTTTCCCCAAAAATAAAACCTAACCCGAAAAGAAGACCTAGCCCGAATTTTAAAACTGTTTTAAATATAAGCCCTACCCCAAAAATAAGACCTAGGCGAAAGGGCAAGATTTTTTTTGTCCTGGAGTGTGTTTTTACTGCTTGAAAGGTTGTTGTGGAAATTTAGGATAAAAAGTAGTGCTAGTTAATGAATAGTTTAGCTGAATAATGATCATATTCCCATCATTAATTTAAAAGGTGTGGGAGGGGAAAAACGTTCAATAAACTGAGATAACATGACGATCACGCCACTATTCAATCTATGAACAGCTGTTTTTAAATAAAAACGTGTTATTTATAAGTAAATGGATATCGATTTTCATATTTTTTTGTATTTGAAAATCTCGTAATTTTCTACTTTGCAATTTTGTTCTAGATAAATGAAAATAAATGATATCCCCTTAAAATAAGCCCTGTTGTTATTTTTGGAAAGAAAATTAATATAAGACCCTGTCTTATTTTCGGGGAAACACTGTATAAAAATGTACATGCTTCTATCTGATGCTTTATTTGTGGATTTCCAATTCTTTGTTTTTTGCTTCGTTGATTTATAGCAAATGTATTGTTTCAGTGATTTTACAAATCCACGTAGTTTGCGACTAAATTCAAATTGTCACCTAGTATAGCATCCTGTTGTGGTGTATGTACCATACATGATTGAAAGCACAAGAGTTTAGACTTTGGACTTTGCTTTTTCCGTTCCAAAGTGATAAGGTCTTACACAACACTGCTTACGTGTTCATGTGTTTTAATCGTCGGCTCAAGTTTACTTTTTACCTTCAATTTCGGTGAGAGCAATGCAATTATCTTCTAATTGGTTATTTTATTTTGATTCGCATTAGGCTTGGAAAAATTTATTCATAACGGTTCCAGCCGAACCCAAAGCATAACTATTTTGTCAGGTAATAGAGCTTAGTCAATTTTTTGACCGAACTACCATCAAGCAAAGTAGTTGCGCGGGAAAAAACTAAAATTTTATCCTGCAGTAATTTAGAATTTTGAGAGTATTACAACCACCGGCGCAGCCAGGGAGGGGGGGAATTAGGGGGACCAGTCCCCCCCCCCCCCTTTCAAAAGTGCATAATATCACAAAAAATATTGAAAAAAGTTAAAATGTCAAAAAAACTAATTTGAAAACGCTGAACTCGAGTGTAATTCTACCCTGAGTTGCAAATAGGCAACATCAAAACTTTCGCATTTAACAAAAATTTTTTTTCCTTTTCTATCTTTAAAAAGTTTCAACCATTTAGCTTGTATTGTTTCCGAGATATTCGGGTTGAAAAAACGTTTGCAGCAAAAGGGCAAAGTGAATCATAATTAGCGCAACAATGCAAATGAGTTACAATCATAAAATCAATTTTGGTAGATATGATTGAAAAAGTTATCTATTACGTCTTATTAATATAACAATCGCGCATAAAAACTGGAGTTAATTGAAACAAAAATTTAGGCACGTTGTCTTTTTGGTAGAAAGGTTAGAAACATAACCCGTAGAGTCGGAATGCTTGTATAGTCAGAATTGATATTTATTGAAAATATTCGATCATTGCGTAGCCCGTATCCCGCTGTCATGGAAGGATGATGTCTCGTCAACATTCCACATTGCTTTTGCGGGAGAACGCAAACAAGGCAGAAAGCAGCGCGTGATTTTGCACCAAAAAACGTAATCCATTTTGTTTCAAAACTAATCATTTTGCAAAAAGTAGAATAAGATATCAGTGAGAATTTTGGGTGGCCGAGATCTGACGTGTATCAGTTCATGAATTAAATGTCACTAAAATGAAATCGTATTTCGACCCCAAAAATTTTCAAGAATCTTTTAATTGAAAAGATTCGGAAAAAAAATATATTCTGAAGGAAAGCAAATCTCTTCTAAGTGTATGACTCTCGATATATCTTTAGCGTCTTAATTGACTTTTTACAATACTGTATTGGGTCCGTTTTACAGATCACGCGTATTTATGCGCATAAATATAATATGCATTTTGCCGGTTTTTCATTTTTTGCGTTTATACTGAAAAAGATATCAGACGTAATTGGACTAAACCGCCTTTGTAGGTCTACATTTAGACCAACAGCTTAGAGAACCCGTTTGCCTGAAAAACGGCAGAATCAATACACTGCTCAAAAAGTTTTTGTAGTTTACTAAAAGCGTAGCTACGATGTCAGTTTGATCCTTTAATTTTATTTTCAGCTGGGGTTGGGGGAACGGCTGGTTTGAATTAATGTTACAACTTCAAACTGCACAATGTCAATTGTTTATTACAGTAAATAGTACGCTGATTGATTTTTAGGAAATCTTTTTCGATCAATTTTTATGTCCGCATGTTATACCGTATAGCTCTGTTGATTTATAACAATGTTCTCGTTGTATCAGAGCAGCGAGTCCGACGACGTTGTACAAATTATGTCGAAGTCTAAACTGAATACGCTGGTTGCGAGCAAAAAGTCGCGCACACGCCGTCCGCCTATTCCCGATCTACACTGTGCCTGAAATTGTGAGCGCAAAACTTCCTCTTTAGTTTACTTTAAACCAATATTTGGTACGCCCAGCGTATCGCCTCACCAGCATACAAGCAGTTAGTAGTTTCAAACAAACTAACGACATGCCCGTACATTCGCGATTTTACACACAGTGTAGGCCGGGCCTTAAAATTCCTCTGGAAGCATTGTACGCTGTTTTCGGCGCGAACCAAATTTCGTTCGCGGGTGTGCTATATATAAATACAGTCAACCCTCGATTTAACGGACCTCGATTTAACGGACTTCGGATTTAACGGACTTCGGATTTTACCGTTCCGTAAGCATAGACTGCTGTACATGTAATTGTTACAAGCGAAAATCAATAGCCGACGAAACGAGAAATCGTGCTACGTTGTCGCAGAGACATAATGATTCCCCGTTTACTTGCATTGTGATAAGCTATGTTAGCAGTTGAGGTGCACACAATTGTAACAGAGTGAGGAACACTGCGTTTTCGTTTAACGGACTTTTTCCAACAACGGACTGTCGTTGGTCCGCATTTGTCCGTTAAACCGAGGTTTGACTGTAAACCCATTGTATTTCGTTTTCATCATTTTTCCGCGAATGCCGCGTTCAGATTAGCATTATTTAATTGAGACAGTTCACCGCACGTAACGAGTGGTCGATCACATTAATGCTTAGATCTCTATTTCCTACCAGCGATAATAATAACAGCATTGAAATTAATTAACAAAACTTTGCATAATTTATTACATATATTCTATTTGTAAGTTGAAATATTGATATATCAGCTTGCCTAAATAATAACGGCAATCTGCGACTTTCTCGTATGGCCTACGTTAAGAAAACGCTTTTTTTGCGTGCGCTGTTGCATCATCAAATGAAATAAAATTGTAAAACCAGGTGAAACCACTTTTATTCTCTTTCATTTATCTTTTTTTTTATTCGTCTGTTGCATGAATGACAGCAGGACTCCTGCCTGTTATCGCTAAACCTTTGTAATTTGTTACAATAAGCCTAAATGAAAAGTTTCCCATTTGCATGTGCTTTAATCATAACAAAAAAAATTTAGTCCCCCCTTTTTTTATTTCTGGCTGCGCCGGTGATTACAACCCTCTATGCAATGCTCAGGATCGTGGTATTTTGGTCAATACCAAACCTCGTCAGCTGAGCTGGCATGAATCGAAATGAGTAAAAACAGCAGAAATTTTCTCACTATTTATAAAATTTCAGGTAGTTGAAATAGGCCGAGCCGAAATAAAATAAAAAAAAATAGAAGGCCAAAATAAAGAAGCAAAAAGTCGGCAAAGCCAACTATAAGCTCCAAGGTCAAAATTATCGTTTCGCTAGCGACCAATTTAGCGTTGAAATCGGCAACGCGTTTTAATGAGCCGAAAAAAATGCGCAAATTCGGAGTTGAAATCGTCCATTAGTTTTGCGGATTGTTATACTCTCAAAATTTAAAATTACTTCAGAAAATATATTTTTTCCCCGCACGACTGTTTTGCTTGATGGTAGTTCGGTCAAGAAATTGACTGATCTCTAACTATCAAAATAGTTATGCTTTGGACTTGGCTGGGACCGTTATCAATGCATTTTTCCTAGTCTAATGCGAATCTTGTGATTATGGTGGCTTAATGGTGATTCTCGGTTAGCAGTGAATTTCAGTGGAGTTTCTAGCATATCATTTTATTGCTTCTCCGATTAGCGCTTGCGACTGGGTATCGATTAATGCCTCCCAGGTCTTTTCGACGGCATTGATGTTTGTGATCTCTAATTTTGTGGCTGATCCCTTCTATTGATGAATATTTAGACCTATTCACTAATTTATTTTATGCAGGGTGCGCATTATCTCGAGTTTGATGTTCATTTGACCAAAGACGAAGTTCCTATTGTGTACCACGATCTGACGACGTGCGTTATCGCTTCTTCTATTCCGGTTCGCAGCTTTCAATATCTTATATCAATTTCATATTCTATAATCTAGGTCTATCAAGATAAATAAATACGGCACAGTTATTTTGTTGCTGAGTCCTCGAAAACGCAACTTAAAGTCTAACGCAAGCTTTTTGTTATTCGTTAAGATGCCATTCTTATTTACGGGGAGTTTGTTTAACTCTGGTTCAGATGCGCTCAAGTCTATAATTTTTTTCTTTTGTTCTAGTTTAAGCGACAGCCGGATATAAAACATATTTTTTGTTCTAGAGCCAAGAGGTAGGGTTTTTAAAATTGGTGTTAATCGATTTCAAATTTTTGATTGATTTTAAGTTGCCAAAAATAAAATTATAAATGTGAAAGCATGTTCATTTTTTACAGAAAAACGCTTCCTTAGAGCACAACTTGATGCAACTACCGGTGCATAACCTCACTTTCAAGGAACTTCAATCCTTGAAAATGAGACACAAAAGCCGGTTTGCCTCGAGAGCGTTAAGTAAGTTGTCTATTCGTTTGTGCGATTAGTTTTTTTATTGCACCGTTTCTCGTTTTTTTTATGTATCTTTTTTCTTTTGCATAAAGGACAAACTTTAATCATGTATCTGCTTCAGCGAGTCTGCAATTTTAGACTTTTAGCGAAGACAAATTGGTGCTTAACAGTGTTTGTTGAGCTAATTTATACGTATCATCATACGTTTCGTTTCTTTTGTTTGTTGAAAGTTTGAATTATCTCTTATTAAAAGCCCAAAGAGCGAAAAAGGGAGAAATTAGAGAAAGTTAAAAGTGTAAATTACCACGATCATAAAAGAAAAAAAAAAAAAACGATATAAAGAAAAGGAAGAAATAAGAAAAATGCACAACAAAAACTAACTAATGGGAGTTTGCCAGCAAACCCAGTGAACGACCGACGCACAGCTAATGCTGTGACGCTCAAAAGTACTTTTTGTCTACCGTAAAATCAGCAATTATTCAAAAATATCTGATTATGGAACCTCCAGAAAAGTTGAATCAAAAGATTTGTCAGTTAAATATCTCCTGAAATCATAAAACACTGTCACCCTAGCTTGAGCCGTTCAAAAATTGATTTTTGGGGGTCCATTTGGGGGTCCCTGGGGGGGGGGGGTGGCACCCCCAAACTATGTCAAAATATTTGTCTGTTGAATATCTGCTGATATCATAACAGACTGGCACCCAAGTTGAGCTTTTCAAACAATTCATTTTTGGGGGTCCATTTGGGGGGTCCCCAGGGGGGTGGCACCCCCAAACTATGTCAAAATATTTGTCTGTTGAATATCTGCTAATATCATAAAACACTGGCACTCTAAGTTGAGCCGTTCAAAAAATTGATTTTTGGGGGGTGGTCCTCGGGGGGGGGGGTGGCACCCCCAAACTATGTCAAAATATTTGTCTGTTAAATATCTACTGATATCATAAAACACTAGCTGGCACTCTAAGTTGAGCCGTTCAAACAATTGATTTTTGGGGCCCCATTTTGGGGGGTTCCCGAGGGGGTGGTACCCCAAACATGTCAAAATATTTATCTCTTAAATATCTACTGATATCAAAAAAAAACTGGCACCCTAGGTTAAATCGTTAAAAAAATTTATTTTTGGGGGGTCCCCGAAGGGGTGGTACCCCCAAATTATGGTAAAATATTTGTCTCTTAAATATATACTGATAACAGAAAAAACTGGCACCCTAGCTTGAGCCGTTCAAAAATTTGATTTTTTGGGGCCCCAGTTTGGGGGGTCCCCGGGGGGGTGGTACCCCCAAATCATGTCAAAATATTTTTCTCTTAAATATCTACTGATATCAAAAAAAACTGGCACCCTAGGTTAAATGGTTAAAAAACTTGCTTTTGGGGGGGTCCCCGGGGGGGTGGTACCCCCAAATTATGTCTAAATATTTCTCTCTTAAATATCTACTGATATCAAAGAAAAATGGCACCCTAGGTTAAATCGTTAAAAAATTTATTTTTGGGGGGGTCCCCGAAGGGGTGGTACCCCCAAATTATGTCAAAATATTTGTCTCTCAAATATCTACTGATAACAAAAAAAACTGGCACCCTAGGTTGAGCCGTTCAAAAATTTGATTTTTTGGGGGGGTTCCCGAGGGGGTGGTACCCCCAAACCATGTCAAAATATTTCTCTCTTAAATATCTACTGATATCAAAGAAAAATGACACCCTAGGTTATATGCTTAAAAAATTTGTTTTTGGGGGGTCCATTTGGGGGGGTCCCGGGGGGGTGGTACCCCCAAATTATGTCAAAATATTTGTCTCTCAAATATCTACTGATATCAAAAAAACTGGCACCCTAGCTTGAGCCGTTCAAAAAATTGATTTTTTGGGGCCCCATTTTGGGGGAGTTTCCGAGGGGGGTGGTACCCCCAAATCATGTCTAAATATTTCTCTCTTAAATATCTACTGATATCAAAGAAAAATGGCACCCTAGGTTATATGGTTAAAAAAATTTGTTTTTGGGGGGGTCCATTTGGGGGGGTCCTCGAAGGGGTGGTACCCCCAAATTATGTCAAAATATTTGTCTCTCAAATATCTACTGATATCAAAAAAACTGGCACCCTAGCTTGAGCCGTTCAAAAATTTGATTTTTTGGGGCCCCATTTTGGGGGGGTTTCCGGGGGGGTGGTACCCCCAAACCATGTCTAAATATTTCTCTCTTAAATATCTACTGATATCAAAAAAAAATGGCACCCTAGGTTATATGGTTAAAAAATTTGTTTTTGGGGGGGTCCATTTGGGGGGTCCCCGGGGGGGTGGTACCCCCAAATTATGTCAAAATATTTGTCTCTCAAATATCTACTGATATCAAAAAAAACTGGCACCCTAGCTTGAGCCGTTCAAAAAATTGATTTTTTGGGGCCCCATTTTGGGGGGGTTCCCGAGGGGGTGGTACCCCCAAACCATGTCTAAATATTTCTCTCTTAAATATCTACTGATATCAAAAAAAAATGGCACCCTAGGTTATATGGTTAAAAAAATTTGTTTTTGGGGGGGTCCATTTGGGGGGGTCCCCGGGGGGGTGGTACCCCCAAATTATGTCAAAATATTTGTCTCTCAAATATCTACTGATATCAAAAAAAACTGGCACCCTAGCTTGAGCCGTTCAAAAAATTGATTTTTTGGGGCCCCATTTTGGGGGGGTTCCCGGGGGAGTTGCCCCAAAAAAATTTCAGGAGACACAATTGCGTATGTACCTCAACAACTTCACACAAAAATTAGATTTCTATGTTTTGTGGTTTAGGAGAACTCGAGCGTACAAGATTTAGGAAGAAAAAAAAGGAAAAAAAAAGGAAAAAAAAAGGAAAAAAAAGGAAAAAAAAAGGAAAAAAAAGGAAAAAAAAAGGAAAAAAAAAAGGAAAAAAATAAGAAAAAAACCTCATCGCGGCCGAAAGTGGGTTGGTAGGGATGAAAGGATATCTTAAGACATATAACCATGAGAAATATTTTTTGCCGTACTTAAGCCGTTTTTGACTTAGACCGCTTTTTACGCCAAACTTTCGGGGCGGTTTTCGGGTCATAAACCCGAAGTCACGTGACCGATTGCCTCGAAATTTGGTACAAACATAAAACTCATTAATCTCAAACTGCTGTCAAAATTTCATGTAGTTAGACCAAACGGTTCTCGAGTTATAAGCAAAAGTCTGAAATCTCGCACTCATTAGTTAGAAAATGGCCGAGTAAAAACAAAGGAACACGCGACGCGAGCGTCGGTCGTTCCAATAATATTTTAATTATTCAAGACAGGCCTTTTACTCTGTCGATTGGTAAGAGAAAATTCTTGATAAGAAGTCAAAAAAATGAATGAACCACCCAATGAGTTATACTACTTTTCTGTTATGATAGCTTACCCACAAAATATAGCGGCCTAGAGCAGTTGTTTTAAGGAATATCACCTCCCGACAGCTAGGCTAGCTACGTAGGCTTATCAATCCTTGAATGACTGCTGTGCCACATTTTAGCAACTTTCAACAATCATCGGATTCAACCCTTTAACAACCAAAAGCTGCTGTATTTTGTGTGTAGGCTATCATGACAGACATGTGGTGAAACTCATTCGGGAGTTCATTTATTTTTTGACTAATTTTAGTTGGTTTGCATCAAAACGTTGTGTTGTGAAGCGTACCTGCTGCACGAAAACTCTTGCGTCAAATTGGTTGCGTCAAAAAGTCGTTAGTCTGCACCGTATTTAAGTTTATTTCTCAACTTTATATTTACGGAAGGAATCTTTTCTAGAAATTGCAAAATTGCAAGGATCACCTCTATCTATAAACGTGGAGCAAAAGAGAAAATGAATAATTACCGCCCCATATCTGTTTTGACTTGCTTTTCAACATTTATTCATTCCTGTTTGTGCGATTTAGCTGTTGTTTTTTTTTTAAACAATGTAATATACGAAAATCAATACGGTTTTCAAAGTAACATTTCCACACCACATACGCTGTTGGACGTTGTCACTTCATCCTTCGATAACATTGATGATTATTCCTATACGGGATTAGCATTTGTCGATTTAAAAAAAGTATTTAATACAGTATCGCATAATATTCTCTTGACAAACTTAAATAACTATGACATTAAAGGCGTAGCACACAAATTAGTTCACTCCTATCTTGATGACAGACAACAGTTTGTATCTATACACCAAAGTCAATCCAACCTAAAACCAATCAGTGTTAGGGTTCCCCTAGTATCGTCGCTAGGCCCTATGTTTTTCCTAATATACATGAACGATCTACATAATGCATTGGAAAGCGAACCAAGATTATATGCGGATGATACGTGCTTATTAGTGAATGGTTCGAATCCCGAACAATTCGAAATAAACATGCAGAACTACATCATCTTCATTTGTGGTGCAGTGTGAATAAACTATCCGTCAATCCAGCTAAATCCAATATCGCAATCATTCTACCTAAACGAACTAAAGCGCCAATCTCAAATTTAAACCTAACAAGAAACGTAACTCCAGTAAATATAGTCAGTAGCGCCAAATACCTAGGTGTTATCATTGATAACGAACTTTACTTTCATGAACAAAGTAAAATAATGGAGGGTAAAGTGGCTCGCTCAGTTGGAATACTAAATAAACAAAAACAAACTCTTCCTCAAACTGTTATGTTACAACTCTACTATGCAGTAGTACTCCCGTTACTATTGTATAGTATAATTATATGGGGAGCCACGTATCCTACTTATTTACAGAAATTAAAACCCTTACAAAATCGAGCGATAAGAGCCGTTGTTGGTGCTTATTTCCGAGTTTCAGTAGTCCCATATTACTCACAATTGAAAATTCTGCAAATTGATTGCTTCTTCAAATTCGAAGTCACTAAATTTGTTTATGGCTTCTTAAACAACAAACCTCCAAATTCATATCGTCAATATTTCTGTAGAACAAATGACCATTCAGGTCGAGCTGCGAGGCAGTCGACTGATTGTAACAATTTAAACATACATCGTCACGTACAAATAAATTGCGGGGGTATATAAGTACCAGGAAGTCAAGATTTGGAATTGTATTTCCGCAAATATTACGGCGTTTTCACACAAAAAATTCAAATATTGCTACAAAAACTTTCTATAATCATTGTACATATATTAGCATCAAAGATTTTTTGTTTCCGCAGTTTACATGTTCCTTTTCATGATATAATTAAGCAGATCTCTGCTTTGGTGACATGAAAAGATTCATAAAAATAATTGTTTTAAGAATCGTCAAAATGTCGGAACTCACGTTCAGTAGATAAGGTAACGAAAACCATCCATGATACTGGCATATAAATTCTCTGACAAGAGGGTAGTTACTTGACTTGAATGTAAGGTCTTTTGCAACTTCTCTTTCGCTTTCTTAAACCAATGCCGGTTATAATTTTTACTTCGTGCTGTTACTAAGCGATGAAACAAATTTGTCTCGTCTTGTTTAGACAGACTGAAGTGTATAATCGTAATCAAAAAGTTCGGCTATGTACAATGTACTGCTGGGCATGCCAGGCTATTCTTTAGCATAGCACCGCTTATTTTCAATGCAGCCCAGCAGTTTTATCCATCATGCTGTAGCGGGTATACTGTATAAACAAGCTAGCGAACCGCAAATGATTAGTTTTTTTTTTGCGAGTATTGTATACTGATTCATAGATTTAAAGAAGCTTAAATTACATTGATTTTTTTCTGAATTTTATTTCATCTGGTTTTACAGATTTTGACGAAACTAGCACTGATGTCACTACTCAACCTTTCCCTACTTTGAAGAAGTTGTTCGAGGAAGTTCCTGCCAACACTGGTTTCAATGTTGAAGTCAAATGGCCTACCTTAGATGAAGTAATCACATTCTTGGTCAAAACCTAATTTTAAAAACTATATCAGCTTGGCACACAAGATCCAAAAACGTTGCAAATATATTATTCCCTCTAAACGTTATTCACAGTGTTAAAACGTAAACTTATAAAAGCAGTGTTTGGTATAAAACTACTGAAAAATATGGAAAAAAGGTTTATTACCACTCACTATTTTTATGATTTTATTTCTTTGCACTGAGGATGCCGTTTAAGGCGAAATATATTTGCTACGTTTTTTCGATCTACTGCCAGGCTAAGGCAGGCGTTTTTTTAACTTAGATTTTAATTTTTACGTTTAAACCGTTTTTGCCTGGTTTTATCGAAGTTTTTGCTATCTGAATTCATTCTTGCCTTTCTCGACCAAGGTAGGATTTTTAAAATTTACTCAATATTTTTTTCATTTTCTGGTATGCCAAACAGCAACTTTAACACAAAAAAACTCGGAAATTTTTACTCTTTGTTGTTAGTAATTTCTACTAAGTTGTGCTGAACGGAAACCAAACACGCTATCGCAAATTATTTCTTGTGTGTTGCGGCTTGGGAAAATAGCAATGTGTCATAAAAGTTTTAAATAAAGTTGGTAAAATAAAGATGTAATTGCGGTTAATTATTAATTGCAATTATTTAAGGAAAAAAGTATTTGCAGATTCTAGTGATGTACATTGTACACCAAAAGTTTTTTAATTTGAAGTGGCAAAAAATAAATGGTTAGCTTATTTTTGTTTAATGTAGTATTTGTAAATTGTTAGCTTATTTTTGTTTAATGTACTGTAATATTTGTAAGTAGTTAGTTTTGCGATTAGATTCGATTTTCGGGAAGAATTAACAACGGCATCATAGAGGTTAATTTTAAAGGAGAGCTGCAAGCAAAATCAGTTGGGTTTCTTAAAATTTGTGTAATAGTATTGCGTTTTATTCGCCTTTACTTGATCTTTTTTGATCCAACTGTTCCGCAGATATTTAAACACATTGTCGTGTTATCCGATTGTTCCACAACTTTGGCAATTAGTGGAGAACGTTATTAACGTCTGTGCCATCATAACGCATTGCCATAGCCGTAGGAGGCGGGGGGCAGGGGGGGCTGTCGCCCCCCCCATTCGGTTCAAAACGCCGAAAATTCGGGCAAATAGTCTGTTTATTTGGGCACACCATTGGCAAAAAACCGTCTCAGTTTCAGTGAAGACCTTTTTTTTTTTTTTTTTTTTGAGAACACCTCAATTTGGACAGAAAAAAACGTTCAAATTTCAGTGAAAACCTTTTTTTTTATGGAGAACACCTCAATTTGAGCAGAAAAACCGTTTCAATTTTGACAGAGAAACGCAATACATCAAGTAATTTTTCGGGCAAAAGTTTGGTGCCCCCCCAAATCATTTTGAGCTCCTACGGTCGGTCATGCGCATTGCTGATGCCTGCCACAGCAGTGCCATAACACGGCAGTGATCAGCGATGCGTAAGCATGGCACAGTCTGAAATTGTCTGTGTTCTGTCATTGATTAACATTGCCAATTTGTAATTGTAATTACATGTTAATTCACAAAGTTGCCTTCGCTAGGAGACAGTTAAAGGACGTTTTGGTCTTCGAGTCAAGAATTAAGATGCTGTCTCCCCACGTGTCTACTGCACACGGTGGAGGCTTCACATTGTCCCATTTAATTGCTTAATGTCAAGCTGGGAAGCTGGCAATACCAATATTTATAGTCTTTAGTTTGACCCGACCGGGAATGGAACCGTGTCCACCGTTTCAATAGCAGACGCTCTATGCATTCGACCACAAATCGGTTAATCTTGGGCGGCGTGTTTAAATTTGGAACCGTGAAATCCAATTGATTTTCTTGCTGTAGTCCTTAAAGTCATTGTACTTCAAATATAAGTCGGATTCCGTATTCCTGCTAATATCATAATATATTGGTATTTGCCATGAAAGGCATTCGGAACTTAGTGGTTGAGGGGGTGGACCAGACATAACACGGCTGGTAGCGAAAACTCAATTTCTATTCCATCCTGAGCTCAGCTATGAGAAACCGCAGCTGTTGAGTCTTACAAAAAAGGAGCTTTTTTTACAATTTTTTAAAATAAAGCACGGTGTTTTTTGTTGAAAGAGACTGTTTTACCAAAAATTCTTGTCTTGTTCTTTATTACTTCTAACCCAGACCCTAATCCTAACTCTTAAAATAAACTCTAATCTTAAGTTCGCTGAAAAAAGTAAGTGAAAAATGCGGTGTAAATATTCCTTACTTTTCTTTTATTCTCTTTAACTAAAAATTTTTGGTGAAATAGTCGCTGCCTTTTTAGCGTGCGCAATTTGATGGCAGCTCATTAATTCGAAGAGCATTTGATTGAGAATTAACTCGAATTCTATTCCAGACACATGAGTATGAAGACGGTATGGAGCATTATTTTGATGCAAATTTGTTTGTCGACTCGATTTTAAAGGTTGTTTACCAGTCAGCCAAATCAAGAAAAGTCATCTTTTCCTGTTTTGACGTAGATATTTGCATCATGTGAGTGTCTTGTACCAGCATTTTGAATTTTCAATGCCTGCTCCGCGGTATTTTTTTGAATTTTCGTTTTGTTCATAGATTGCCGTGGAGTAACTTGTTGCAGTTCAACTTCGAAAATGGCATCAGTAGAGGGCAGAAACGTTCGTGATACAATCGCTTCTATTATACTGGCTTTGGCTTTTAATTAATTTTTGTGAAAATTGATCGTTTCTTTACAAAAATTACAAAATTTATGTTAAAATAAGTTAGATTTGTGAGAATATTTTTTTGAGAAATATGCTCTTTTTGTTGATCTTTGAATCATTGCGAAACTATTGATCGGCGATTTTTACAAAGTTGGATTCTTCTAGTGAATTTACACATGTAATGGCATGGAAATATCTCGGTTTGGGGTTAATTCAATCACAATTGAATGCTTCAAAATAAATTAGTACGTCTTAATAGAAGCAGATTAGCAAACCCTCAATGATGACGATAAGCGATGCGCTCTCAGCAACAAAAACCGTTGAATACAATGCTGTATTACTTCGTCTTTTTTTCATTTCTATCGTGACCCTAATTTTGATGGCAATTTAATGGAAATTCTGAATTCAATGGCTGCAAAAGAAAGTGACGTTGTATTTGATATTTTTAAGAGACCTCTTTTACTAGGCTGCGACGAAAACAGAACACATATCCGGTTTTGTTTCTCACGAACGGTGACACCAAACATTACACCCCGTTGCTTGACCTTAGAGAGGCAACTAATGCAATGGCTATAGGTAAGAATTACCTTGACAAAAGTTAAAATACAATATTTCTGTTTTTGCAGTTTGAGATTGTTTGAGTAATAAAATTGTTTATATATTGTGTATCATATATTTTGGTCATAAATTGTCGTGATTCTCTTATTGTTATGAAGTGAAGCGACATTTTCAGTGATCTACATGATTATTTATTAAGGTCTCATTATCATTTTATTAATTTGTCTTAAATCTGCGATCTTAAATCGTGATAATATCAACCAAACAATTGTTACTTACGTTTACGTACATCCGTTGAATAGCCAAGCTATACCTGGAACGTGGCTGCTTTACTTGTTTGATAACTGCATCAAGGCTGTGTGGAGATTGCAATTCACAAACATCGGCTTTGTATAATTTCATATCGTTCGTTAGTGCATCTATCGCCAAGCCCAAAGTTTGTTTTGCAAAGCCCGCATAAGTTCGAGTACGAAGTTTTGGAAGTTCTAGTGTTTGCTGTTTATGGAAAAAATTATCGTTTAAGGTTTAGTCAAATTTGTGATTTATTAGTCTTTATGTGAACTATATTTATCCGTCTGCTCGTAATATTACCCTGCTTCGTAACATGTTTGTATTTAGAACATAAAATTGGAATTTTCGACTGCTTTACTTTGAAAACTATGGCCCAGTTTTGATTTTATTACACGTTTCTACTTAATTCTTCACTATTTTCGATTGTATTCAAATAAAATTTTTGATTTTATTCAACATTTCAATAACTTTTTAATGTGAGTTTAGGCACAGCTAAAGCCGAAGGGTTTCTGGGCATTGACACTCTAGACAAGGACGTTTATTTGAATCCAGACATAGTAAAGAAAACCCACGAAGCTGGTTTGATATTTGCTTGTTACGGCGATGATGTTGGTGATAACTTGGACAAGTTGAAGCAAGCCCAAGTTGATATCGCAATTTATGACAGGTGAGCTAATTTTTAAGAAAATGAAAAATACTTATCGAATGTTTTCTCTCCTAGATTACTGTGTAAGTCAAAAGTGCACCAATTTTAGACGCTACTTTTTACAGACTTCTGAAGCTACTTTTTGAAGAAGACTGTGCACTTTTCGTGATACGTTATCTTGAAATCTTTCATATTCAGATAGGCCCTTTTTAAAGCCTCAAAAAACTGTTTCGTCGGTAACAAGTCCAGACATCCAAGTGCTGTATGTCAAATTCCAGGTGTTTTGATTATGTGGCCAAAAACATGTCGAAGTTTATTTATTGACTTGTCACAACAACAAAAACAAGCACAGATGAAACGAAAAAAAAGTCTCTCATGTAGCGTCATAGTGGCTGTGAAGAGCCCGCGTGGTCATCTAGTCCAGTGGTTCTCCAACTTTTTTGGGTTGCGGCAAGCACACTTAGAAGTGTTTGATTGTACTGCGCCCTACCTAAAACTGCTGCATCAAACCTGTAGTTCTGCGTTTACCTTGCTTGTTAAAAATTTTGTTCAAAACATTGCTACATTGAACGAACTATGCAAAACAGAAAAATTCAGAAGTCATTTTAATGTCAATGCTGATCAATGTAAAGTAAGTTGTCATTGTTAAGAAGTCATTGCCAAGTAAAATGCCAATTGTTTTTTCAAAACCGCCAAGTAAAATGAATAGACGTTACATATAAGTATACATATTAAAACCTCGCTGCACACAGTTTGGGAAACCCTGATCTAGTCAACAGCCAATCAGAGAAGCCATAATTGAAATGTGGCGGGCTTATTTCATCAAATTTCAAGATTGCTAGTGATTGTACCCTAGTAATTGTGATATTAACAAAAAAAAAAATCATGTCTCAAGGGTGGTATTGTTGATGTGTTTTTGAAGATTGGAGATAAGTTACCTGTACGGTATTACGTGCCATGAATCGAACGGCTTACCAATTTCAGTGATTTAGGCTATTACATCAAGATTCTTAAAACAGTTATCCACGGACGCAATATGAAGGGATTGTTACTAAAATGTCAAGGGAAGCGTTATGGCTCGTAAAATAATTCACTTCACAACCTTATGTTTTGAAAAAGCTTGATGTTGAAATAAGTTCACATGCTGTTATCAACCTAAGTTACGGTGTCACAGTGGTCAAACGCCTGTGGGTTAAAAGACTACCTAGACTTTGAAACGGTATTAGCATCATCAGAATTGTTCAATGATTTAAATAAACCAATAAAGATAATGACTTAAATTAACGTTAAATTTTAATGTTAAAATAGTAAAATTTCAATAGTTTTTGGTAACAAAACAACTTTTTCTATCTCTAAAAGTTGGTATTTTTCAAAATTAACGTATATAATAAGTCTAAATTTTTGAGAAAGGCTAAGACAAGGGTCATAGTCAAGAGATTTCTAAACCGAGCGTGCTCAAACCATAGACTTGGTGAGCGTAAATCAAATTCAGTTAGTGGGGTTCAGAACAAGAGCACTTGGGACATTGTCTCACAAAAGGAATAATGATTTAATGACAAAATATCCATTTATTGTCATTAAATCATTATTTATTTTGTGAAACAATGTCCCAAGTGCTCTTGTCCTGAACCCCCTTAACTGAAATTAAGTCTTAAAACAGATTTAAATAGCCAAACCGTTTTACCCTACTGCTGCTGTGACGTATTTAGTATAAACTATTATTTACGTACATTTCATTTAACCGATGTTTAGAGTTAAAACATCACTCAGTAAGCAAAATATTGTCTGTAGTGCATTCCCTTCCCAAATAACGTTGAAAAATCGAAACATCTGACTTAAATTTTTTTTTTTTCTATAATTTTTATCAACCCGTATCAGCTGTGTTTCTGTTTTTTCGGACATCTCAAATCCTGAACGTATTTTTACGAAGTTACCTTGTAGTTACTATTTAACACTTTTGTTGCAGAATTCATGAAAATAGGCAACTGCGACAAGATGGTTCATAAGAGGAGTTGATTTCCGTCGAGCAAATACTGCAACTTAACTACTCAGTTCTTTTTATTTAAATTCAAAACTGCTTCTTGAGCTGATTTTATTTAGTTTTATGCGATCTACTTTTGGTCCGCGACATTTAAGTCAGGTCGACAGTTTTGCTGCGTATTATCTCTTACTCAATTTATTGCAAGTAATCTTAATTGATCTTTTGATCGTGTATTGCAATTGCGAAGTTACCTCATTGAAAGCAAAATTCCCAAAATCACGCTATTGCGATCTGTAAAGCGTAAACGTGTGGAAGTTCAGCGCTATTACATGAAACTTTTTTTGTGTTTTGATGCTACCCGATCTTTCGTGATTTGGTGTACGGTATTCTGTAATCTGATTATTCAGTTTATTTTGTGATAAATAGGCAATATTTTAATAAATTTGTATTAGAGTCAACGAAGTAATGTTGGAGTTTTTTTTTGACAAATCAAGTGCGATTGAATCGAATCAATGCCGATGTTCGCTTGTTTTACACATTCTGAATGAATTCTGTCCCTTTGTGATATCGGTATTTTATCATTGAATTTTCGGCGAGTCACCAGCTAGTCTGCAACGGAATTTTGTTCCAGAGTTTAGCCAAATTCAACTTCTTTCTTTGAAATTGCAAGATTTGATGCTAAATGTTTGCTTACCCTGGTTAACTTAGTCTTGACATAGCGAAATGACTTTAATCCTCGAATTAGGCTGTCATCTTTCCACTTGTCTACCACACGCGGTACAAGTTCCCACTGTTCCTTCATATCGCAGATCAAAATCGTGAATACTATTCTCGATGGTCTTTGATTTGATCAGACCGGGTATTGAACCAAAGTTTGACGTTTAAGCTTCACACTCGGTTCAGTTCACTCAGTGAAAAAGTCAAAGAATCTCAAATCATATACTCCCGTATTACGCCGAAGTGTGTTACGAGTTTGCGGAGCCATCTCCGCATCAATTCGCTCGGACAACACAGTTCCTTTTGAAGAAATGTCGCAGCAGTGGCTAGCCGCTGGCAACACTGCATCTGATTTGAACCTCAGACCTCCCGTTACAGAGACGAACACGTTATCGCTAGACCAACTGAAATTATTAGGTCCAGATAGAAAACTCCCTATCCCTGCATCAAACCCAGCGAAGTAAAATCTTTTACCTCTGAACAAGTCTAATTTTCAACTACATGAGATTCTTCAAAATTTGGTGCATTATGCTGAAAGCGATGGGGCAATCACTTTCATCCTGCTCAATTTACTACCTGGGCCAGGTAGAGTACTTTTGTAGTGTTATTCTCAATAAAGACAAAACGACGGTAAATGTCTACTGATATAATATGTACAACAAGAATATTGCAGTAACAAAATCAGAAAACAGCGGTAAAAATCCGTAGCAAAACAGTAAATTCCAATGACATTTCTAGAGAAATCATTTCCACAATATTGTCATTGCGTTACAGTATAATTCCCAAATAAGTAAGCAATGATAGACAACTTCAAAAAATGAATACGAAAATGTTTCTAGCACTGCTAACTCTTTCAAACAGCGCAAACTAATTGAAACCGATTTGTCAAAGAAAGTTGATACTAATGGCAAAAGAGCGAAAAACATTAAAATAGTGAACATTCAAACAGAATTTTGTTTGAATAAGACTGCAATCGTTTAGGAACAAATCCAAACGTTTACTAATTCCATTAGTTTCACTAAATTGGGGAATGAATAACGTTTTTTTTTTTCAAACCCTGGAGGAAATAAAACCAGACTGCACTAGTAGTAAATAAACATAACGCAACCTGTCCGAAGACCGTAACTAGATATTTAACTCTAAAATGACAACAGAACTTAAAAAATAATACTGAGTAAAAATTTTCCTAGAAGGGGCTCGAACATTGCGGCCCCAGCCTAAAAATACGACATCAAAATGAAACTAATATCCACGTTACTTCGCATTACGCCACTCGAGATAGGAAGTAGTGTTGATGATTGGCAACTTAGCAAGTGTCAAATATCAGATAATTTCTTCAACACGAAAATTACCCTTTCCTTCGCAACACTCAAGCCACAAACATTTGACAAATAACGTAACGCAACGTGTCCACTGTCCAGCAGGCACGGGGGGAGGGCATTACAGGGCCGTGCCTCCCCAAACAAAAATTGTGCCCCCCCATGCGAGAATTGTACCCGAAGAAATTAACAGGCTCGGTGCTACTGAAGTGCAATTCGAAGCCTGAGACCCAAAATACTGGATGTCACCAGAGAATTCGTGAGCAAGAACGGTTTTTTCGTAGATTTCGCATGAAACACGGTTTGTTTCGGTGGCTTCACCCCAAAATTCATGAAAAGTCACGTATGTTTGGGAACGAGAACTTTTTTTTTTTTTTTGGTCTTCATCTCAGAATTCGTGAAAATTCGCACGGCTTTTGAGATGAAAAGTAGAATTTGTGGAAATTCGCGCAGTTTTTGACATGAAGACCTTTTCTTGTTTGGTCTTCATCTTAGAATTCGTGGAAATTTGCGTGAAACACATTCTTCCTGTTGTTCACAATTGCAAATTCCAATAAAAAAACTTTTCGTGCCCCCCCCCCAGTCACGCAATCCTGGCGCCGGGTCTGCTGTCCAGCTGTTCACGTACCTACTGTCACTGTGCGATATCATGCATGTGACCGCAAACCTACTCAACTTGATGTTGCAATTTTTATACGGATTAGAGAAAAATATTGTACGATAGAATACAGTGGTGAAACCAATTTGAATTTTCGTCGGTTGTTTGAACAGGATCTGGTAGCTCCCATTTTATCTCGCAGTTGACAACACTATTTGCTATCATGATATTGACAGTTTCGGTCGACATTTCGTTTCCAAATCGAAACTTCAAACGCTGTTTTTGAAAATAACCCGCAACCAAAGTACGAAATGCTTAGTGTATTACGTAACAATAGGCGATGGAATGGATCGCCAGTGTACATGGCCCAAGTCGTTTTGCTAAATAAGTCAATTTCAATGTATAAAAAAATCTCTCAAAAAAAAAAAGATTTGAATCTTCTAATACGTAGTCTTTTTTTAAATAACATTGTCGGGTAGAATCTCATAAATTCAGAACACACTAAATGACAGAAGAGAGGTTTCATCGTTTCAGTTAAACAGTAATAAGTTCCAACCGGGTCGTAATATTCATGATCAATTGCTGTGTCATGAGCGTAACTAGTTGGGGTCGAGCAAAATCCAAATAAAATGACTTGCCTTGCGTTATCAAATACTGACTCGCATAATGTAAGGAAGTGACTATTTCACCTATAATTTTTACGTTTAAGAGAATAAAACAAAAATAAGGAAGGTTTACTAGCGCAATTTTCATTTCTTTTTTAAGGGTCAAGATTAGGGTTTGGGATTACTTTCGGAGTAAGGATTTGAGTAATTAATAAAAAGTATTTAGAAATTTTTTGTGAAATAAAGCCTTCCTAATGTAATTCCATGCCTGATTACGACACTCCCTGCAACAAACTGAAGAAATAAGAGTCATCA
Source organism: Trididemnum nubilum (assembly GCA_963965965.1). Classification (NCBI taxonomy): domain Eukaryota; kingdom Metazoa; phylum Chordata; class Ascidiacea; order Aplousobranchia; family Didemnidae; genus Trididemnum; species Trididemnum nubilum. The sequence continues at coordinate 36,334,923 of OZ014474.1, forward strand.
AAACAATAAGTCGTCGTCGTCACCAGCAGTTGCTAAGTTTATAGGATCTTTTAAAAGCTCGATGGAGCCTCCACCTTGCTTTAATAAAGCCTCTTGTTTATCAAGCCATTTTTGTCTTTCTGCAGCGGCCTTGTTTCGAGTAATTTCTTTGTTCTTTTGAATTTTCTTGAGCCGGAAAAATTCTTCTCTTTCGCCTTCATCCAGCTCAGTAATGATGTACGTAATTGTTCTTTCTATTCTTGGAATAATAACTGAAACATAAAACAATCTAACATTTCCACACAAATTTAAAAAGTATTGGAGTAGGTAGATCATAGAGGTAAATTTCGGCTATTGAACTCAAGACCTCCCTTACTGCTCTGAACAATGTTTCCAATTCACTTTTTTCCTCAGGTTTTCTTCTCGATTATAGCTGACTCCAAAGCGAATATGTCCAAACGATAGAGCCACTATCGCTTTCTCGTGACGAAGACACAACAAATCAAACAACGTCACGTGAGAAATTAAAAAAAAAATTAATGGATTTCAAATTAGCCTTTGAAATTAGAGTACATCGCCGTTACAAATTTTATGCCACGCGTCGACACCCTAAAGGCCTAATGTGCAATAAGTCTTAGGTCTAGTCTATACTGTGACAAAAATTGTGCGCGTACGAGTGTATTCATAAATCATTTAAACAGAAATTCGATAGTCGTACGCTTACAATTTTACGCACAATGTAGACCGGGTCTCATTTTTTAGGAAATAAAAATATCGACTCTTTTAGATACCTGCACATAGGTGACTGGGTGTATCCTTGGATTATTTCTACAAATTTTACGCTAAGTAAGACGGCACTACGTGAGCACCAAACACCGTTGGTTTTTAAATAAACCAAGGATAAGTTTACGATAGCTGCTAATTTTTTCAAAATTTGCAAGCAAATTTTGAAAAAATTAGCAGCTATCGTAAACTTATCCTCGGTTTATTTAAAAACCAACGGTGTTTGGTGCTCACGTAGTGCCGTCTTACTTAGCGTAAAATTTTATAAATAGTAGAAATCATCCAAGGATGCTTGCAAATTTCTATTTGAGAACCACCTTTCCAAACCCCACCTACAATCCTGATTCAGCACATACTAAAAATTTTTTCAGCAAAAAAAAAAAAATTATGAAGAGAACAACATTTTTACCATGTTCAATGGCATTCACTCTTCTGTTAGTTATCTTGATCGCTTCATCAAGGGTTACAAATGCCGTCTGCAAAAAAACGTAAAACCGATCGCAAAATTGATTTACTGTCCTTCAACTACAAAGTAAATTAATTTTAGAGAGACTTTAAAGCATTTTCTGATCTTGCGCAGTATAATTTCAGTATTTGATAATTTCAAAGTTATTATTTCACAAAAAGCGTAGTGCAATAAACGCATATTGGATACTTTCACCTCTTTCAAACCTCCAAAACACTACTTTTCTTGAAATTTGAAAAAATTCCCACCAAACTTTTGAAGCTAATGCAAAATATCATGGTAACACACTTGCAGCATCAAATACTCGGTACCAGAAAAAAAAACAAAAAAACGTATGAAACATACAGAAAATTTTAAACTGATGCAAACTGCTGAGTACCAACTTGGATTAATGAACTTTGAAAACAGTTCAAAACTCAACAAGTCTAAAAACAGGCTTAATCATCAAAACTAGAGAACTTAATCGATAGGTTACTTACTTGTAACGACGCCAATTCGACTAAAAGTTTCACTGCTCTTGAATAATTTTTCTTTAACCTTCCAAGCTGCTCACCACCGCGCGACAAACCAGTTAATTCATAGCTATCGGTTCCATCCTTCAAAATAATGCAAAAAACGTTGTAAACAGAAACGAAGAATATTCTAACGAGAAATGTAGTACACCGTAACATATACTATAGCAATAAATGCTTTATCGTTTTTTTGTTTTTTTTTTTACTTTTTTGGCTGCTTTATTTAGCTTTTATCTACCAAAACGCAAACCCTTATACTTTTCCACCTTTTAGCTACTGAAAACCTTAACAGACTTATTTGATAGCTAAGGAGCTTTTACAAGTAATCTTTCTGTATCATTTAAATACAATGTGGTCATTGTTTAGAACCACAATTCTATTTTCGTAGTGTTCCCAAGAAGAAATTACGTAATGAAAATGCTCCAATTAAACAAGACCAATGTTGCTGGGATGTAGCGGGTTGAAAACTCGATTTTCACAAAATTTGAGCAACTTCTCAGTAGAGTAATTGCTTTACGTTGAGTGATGCTCACAACTTATGTCCTAAAGTTTGACTGGAACAGTGTTCTGGACGACAATGAAATGCCTTCTGCTGATTTTGCTTCAAAATTGGGGCAACACTGCTAGCAACAAAACTTAATAAGACCGAAAATACACTTTGATATAATTTGATTTGACAAAAACCTTGATAACGTTCATGAGCGTACTGCCGTACCTATAACCAAAAATCAAGGCAATAAACATGACAAGCTTAAACAAACAAAACCAGTACCACGTTACTGAAGAAATACAACACTAGCAAGAATTAACATCACCATACCTCATAATGCTCAAAAGCAGGTAATTTCACTCCAGCAACATTTTCTTTTCGACTTCGAACTTTCATCTGTGCTTTACTGACATTCTGAAGCACAACTGGTCCAAAATCACCACCTGAAAACTTTGTTTCGGCCAAAGAGAAAGCAGCCTCTTTCATTACTACACCCATCTCTTGCTTTGCCTAAACATTAAACAACCATTGCAACATGAAGTTTTGATGCTAGCAATAATGTTTACCCAGTTGTGCTACGACTAGTCATTTTAGAGGTGATATAATCTCATTAGTTCTAGATAAGTTTCCAAAAATTAAAATATGACTTTCAGCAATTTAAATATGACATTAAATTTTGCACCACCTAAAATTGCTCAAATATTTTAAAAGTATGTTGCCACTTAAACCTACTTCAAAGCTTTTTAACTCATACTATTCATTAATCCTATGATACCAACATCTCAAAATTTTCTAACGTTAAGCTTAATTGTGACGTTAAGCAAGCTGTCAGACATGAGTATTGCTTTAATAAATATTCGATAGTCTCTAAGACAATCTTTTGAAAGCTCTGAGACTTTTATCAGCCAACAATGGCTTGAAAACTAATTTGGATATTGACATGAAAATATTTACAAAGTAGAAGATCATGTAAATCCCAACTTGGTAAAGATGTGGCTTCAGATGATTTTCGGACCCTTTAACCATTGATTTAATCCTGAACACTTTTTTAAGGGGGTGTTAAAAGATAACGCACCCATGCTGGGTTGGAAGAATCCTGAATTAGGATTCAATCCACAACCTTGAAAATATTGCTTTGAAACATATTATGTCGACAACTCAATCAGAGAATTTTCAAATTTTTCTTGCATAATTAGTTTAAGGTGTTGTGATCAAATTATTAGACTTGATGCGTAGAAGTGGTAGAATTCAGCCGGTTGCTAATGTGGAGAACCAGTTGTTAAAAATTGTTTCGTATATCGTGCACTCTTTGCTCAAACAAACTGGTTTTTAAGTTTAGAGAACCAGTTACAGATGCAAATCATTTAAAATTTCACCACTGCATGTAAAGTATATAATTATGGTATTCCTTGCACAGAAATGCAATTCGCCTACTTACTTCAATAATTTTCTTTAAAATTACATGAAAGCGAATCTTCAGAGCATCTGCCTTCTTCTTTAGTAAACTGTGACCTTTGTTTGCTCCTTTGAGTCGTTGCTTCATTATGGTAAGGTTCCTGCAACAAAAATTACTCAATTATCAAATTTAAAAAAAAAGATTTGAAACTTTTATAACTTTGGTAGATAATGTTACAGAAAAGTAGTTTTATTTTGATAGATATTAAATTTATATAACATAGAATTTAACTAAAATTTACAACTCAGAGAATACTAAATTGACTAACAACTTTCAAATTTGAATTTAAGTTCAGATGTGTAATAAAGTTTATAATTTAGGTGAAGTTCAAAACCTTGCAGCTAACACAATTTAACCTGCAGGTGGTACACTAAACAGTAAATCATGGCAGTGTGAGTTAATGCAAGCCGCTTAAAAAAAACACACACACACAATTATGATATGGTAAAGTAAGCAAAAAACATTGGCATTTTCATTATATAGTAAGTGCAATGCACAATCCAGTCTGAAAGTCAAGCAGTGGTTCAATTTTGCTAATGCAGTTAATGAGTTAAAGGTGCGAGCCAGGCTGAAAGTTCAAATACACTGCACCAAATTTCTGTGCGAACAAAGCACTCCTTTACTTTTTGTGCCATATTGATTAAAGTTGAGGGAACATTTTAATTAAAACAGTTAAAATTTGCTGTCAATAGTCTCGCTGCAACTTGACAACTTAAATAAAAGGTCAGAAGTCCTTGGGAAGATTCCTAATTTATACCATCTACACCACACACTACATTATACATATAAATTATGAAAAGCAAAGGCTTTTTGTAAAGTGCCAGAGTTACATTCTTGTTTTCAGCACTAATACGCTGCAAGATTTTGTGGTATTGAGCAATAGGTTTATGTAGTGCGACATGTAAACTTCAATGGCAGAATGGTGGATGCAAATAATGGTACAAATTTTAAAATTACACATCCTGCAACTACGCTACAAGGTCTAAAATTTGTTTGCTGAGGAGTAGAAGTACAGATACCAGTATATACTCAGACAGCAAAATATATCTGATATAGAACACTTAAAAAACTAAACAGCAAAAAAAATGTGGATATGTCATTAAGGCATATTAATACAAAAGTTATAGACATACTGTATATACTCAGAACTGGGTAAGTCAGCGGTTAATTAACAGAGCGACACACTGGTAAGACACATAACGACTTCACTTTTACAGAGCTAATGATTAGCATAATCACTGTGCTACTGCTATGCCAGTTCCCAATATCAGGTACGGTATACCAGCATCTATTAATGCCAGATGCACTTCAAAAAAAGAGAAAAAAATTGTTACCGACCATATACCAGTAGTAGGCTACTAGCAGTCATACACCCAGCTCCATGTATCTGAGGCCAGACAATTACCCGTATTATACTTTAAATTTGTTGGCTAGACAGTTATGAGTCTGCCAGTTCCGAAATACAGCAATTCTTCTGTTCCTGATTCACGCTAGGGTTTAGTACGGTAATTCGGGACATGGGGTAAACCGGGACACCCTGGGGTAATTCGGGACAGGAGTAATAAAGACATCTCTTTACATTCGCCTTTTAATTCAAGTCTTGAAGGATCCAATGTGTTAAACTTTTTCAAAAATTAGCGGAGTAGCATTGTTAAATCCATTCCAAAAATTATCCTTGTAAGTCCATCTTGCCACAATCCAAGCTTAATGCTTTAAACCACACTCCAAAATTTTGACATCAAAAAACAACTAATAAAAACCTCATTTAACCTAAATCATTTTCTTAAGGAACATTCTCAAACGTTATTCAGATCTTTTTAAACATATTTTCAACTTTTTTTATGTAGTTTTACAATGCTTTTATCAATGTCCCAAATTACCCCGCGGGTGGGGAAAATTGGGACAGCGGAGTGGCTTATTTTAAAAATCCATTATTCTATACTCCGCTAAGCGTTGAAAACCAAAATGTTGCCAAATATAAGTCGGATATCCAAATGTATAAAAGAAGTTGATAAACCAGGTTTAGAAGTGCTAGGTCGGTAAATAGAGATAGAAAACTGAAATTTTGTCCCGAATTAGCCCACCAAACCCTACATACGCGTAATTCAAAATTCACTTACATTCGAGAAGGAAAAATGTCGATTTTATCTTTCGTAGACATGATGGCCTAATTTAATTGATTTGTATTGCACCGTACCAATATATCCCCAATTTATTCAGTGTTTCACTATTTGTTCAGTCTTGAAGTAGGCCTACTGTACAAATCACAAGAGATTCAGCATTTGTTTGGGAAATCTGAAATGCAGTTGTACTGGTTAGAGGCAAGCCATACTCTACTGTATGGTAAGTTTTGGGAGCAAGCCAGGTAAGCCAATTTGCCAAAGCGTTTGTGTTACTGTTAGGCAACTCTATTACACTTTACAATATCCATCTAATTCTACCGATCACTGGTTGAGTGGATAGAACGTCTGCTACTGAAATGGTACACTTAGGTTTAATTCCCAGTCGGGTCAAACGAAAGACTATAAAAACTGAAATTCACAGCTTCCCTGCTTGACGTTCAACATTTAAAGGGAGTACTGTGAAGCCTCCACTGTGTGTGGTAGACAGGTGGCGGTTTGAATCGAAGACCGAAAGGTCCCTTCGCTGTCTCCAGGTCAAAAAAACTTGGTGAATAAAATGTAATTACAATTACAATCCTAGGCTACCTTTAACTTGTTAGCCATGACCAGTGATGGAGTTCTCGAGTACAGTACTCGTACTCGAGTACCATTTTTTGAGTACTCGTACTCGGAACCCCAGGTACTCGGTTGGTACTCGTACTCGAAGGTCAATGTACTCGGTCAAAAAAAGTGCCGAGTACACGAGTACATTTGGCATTTGCTAGAAGCAATGAACAAAATGAACTTTTGATAGCAAATTGCAGCTGAGCCAATAAAACCCGCTAATTTATTGAGTTGCTTTTGCTTAAATCCGTGCAGACCGCAGCTTTTTAATGGTGAGAACGAGCGAAATCAAGCGTTGGAATGTGGTACAGTGATTGGGTCGACATCGCATAGTATTGCATGACACCAAACGCCTTTCTGCTGTAGAAAACGTGTGAAAATTGTAGCAACTTTTAATTTATTTTGCAATTAAAGCTACATACCACAAAAATCGAGTCACGCGTGTTACAAAGTCTTCATCAGTTGGGTTAGCTTTTTACGGTTTAAGATCAAATGTTGAGAGAATATTTTCTACAGTAGATGTACCGGTAATACTGCAATCTCCCAATTCCAAATAATAGTTTTACAGTGGTATTGGTAGGGGTATCCGCAAAAGGTATTGGTAGGGGTATCCGAGTTAGATTTGAAGGCAATATTTTCAGTGTTAAATTTAGGTCAGATAGAGATAGCTTAGTTGCATAGTTATTCTGTAGCTGAGTTGCAGCTGTAGGCAAAATTTTACTTTTTTTTGCAAGAAATTGATAAAATAATAAGTCAAGTCTTTTGATAACGCATGTAAAATGCGTTTGAAATATTAATGTGATTAAGCACTAAGTAGGATTATTACCGGTATATAAAAATAAATCTTAGATCTGAAATTAAATAATAGAACAGTAAACAGGTATTTTTTTTAGGCGATCTCCTAAAAAAGTTTTCCAATAAATTTTTCAGGCGCTCCACAAAATTTTAACAATTCTAAACATAGTGCTGTCCTCGAGCCGAGGACAGGCCAATTTTCGAGGACTTGAGGCCAAGGCCAAGGACTTGAGCTTCGAGGCCAACGCTAAGGTCTTCAAAATGTGTCCTTGAGGACTCCACCTCTGCTAATTTATTTAAAATATAATAGTAATTTTGTGAGTAACTTGTCAGAAAATTGTCGCTTGCAGTTATGCCCCTTCCTAACATCCCACACATCGAAAAAAATGTATTTGTATATGTTTTTGCGACAAATTTTGAGCGGCTACAACTTAAAAACTTCGTCTGCTAAACTTGTAAAAGTACTCACACTCAAACATTTTTACGGTACTTGTACTCGAGTACATTTTTCAATATCAGTACTTGTACACGAAGTTTTTTGCGGTACTCGTACTCGGAAGTTGAGTACTCAACTCCATCACTGCAAGTGACTGCTAATTTGTTAATGTTACTGTTAACATTTCAAGTCCAATCGTCTAGGCCTATTCAACAGCAAACAGCTAAGCTAGCTTACTTTCTAGTCTTGCAAGTTTAATCAGAAAGGACGCATCTCTCGCCTAATCCTCTAAACCATAACCTACACTGTACAGTATTTCCTTGCAAAATTAAATCATGTGACAGATCCAGGCAGCTGCTGCTTAGCATCGTAATCGAAGGAGTCGTCAAAGGCCGAGTAATAAAAAAAGACTCCGTTTGCCAATTTGGATCCTCTACTCTCGAGGAAGCGCGGTAGAGCTTTTACTTTGGATAAATCGTCCCTTACCAGCTTTGAAGTTGACCGTTTTCCAGACTTTCAAATTGACGTTCTATTTCTTCCTGTGAAAACTTGCTGCTTGTTCGAAGCCGTCAAGCAGAGATAATTACCGTAAAACATCTTATCCAAGGACAAAACAACGTGATCAGTCAGTAGTCAGTAGTTTATTCTTTCAGCATGCACAAAAAGAGGCACACAATGACATCTGTAAAAGCTGAACAATGCGAAACCACAGTCTATGCATACTGTGGATGAAGCGCAAGAGCAGTGCTCATCATGATCAAGGTCCGGCTTGAACCCAAATCATACCATCAGGGTCGTCTGAAAAACAACTCCTTTACCCTCTCGACAACGCAGCCGACTACGCTAAAACTTGACTTACGACAATGTTGAGTAGTACAGAAAATAACAGAAATTGATTTTTTTGTTGCTCAAAAAACAAGCTTGACATCAAATAACAAAAAAAAAAAAAAAAAATGCACAATGGCAATGTAACAGCAAATACTAATTTAGCAACGGGCAACTGCGAAGGAACCGTAGTATAAACAAGGTATAATGCACAGAAATAATAGTTGAGGGAGACTGAATTTAGTATTTTCAATACTTGTAAACATACTGTATAACAACAAACAATTAAAACAATAATAAGCAGGCGAGTAGCCAAAAATCTGCAATAGGAAAGGCGGCTGTTCGGAGAAAAGCCCCCAGCCGCCGGAGATACCGAGGTCTGGAGATAGGAGTCCCCAGCGCTCGAAAATTTTTTATTTTTCTGGCAAAATAACTTAATTCTAAGCCTATTTATTAAAAATTAATGCTATTAAGACGTGCAATGGAAATTAGTAGTGCAAAAACACGATTACACAAGTTGCATAAATGGGCTATGTGGAAGATAGCTAGTGCTAGAATTTGAGTTCTCTTATTTGCAAGCTGGTAAATCATAAAATCTTATTTTCTGGAGTAATCTATTTTGGCTATGTTTTACAGAGAAAAATATTATTAGGGGACTAATGGAAGGAAGTTTGAGAAAATTGATTGTTATTTAACTATTGCTAAATACCCACCTCCCCCCCTATTCCTAAGCTTATCTATTTTTTTGATAAAACCTAAGCTACGTTAAGCAATTTTCAATGAGCGATCAAATTTGACTACCAATTTTTGGCCATTTTTGAAGTTTTTTTTGTGATTTATAAGTTTTACCTTCGGCAAAGCAGCTCCCCCCTCGCAAAAGAAACGTTTCAAAATATGCGTCAAATTATTTTTTTGAGTCTCTTCCAGTGCAAAAGACAGTCTCAGAAGGGCTAAAAACGTCGTATTTTTCTTATTCTGCATTTTGGTTGGCAGGCCAAAGGGGGGGAGGCCAATCGGGGCTATTGTTGCAGAACGGTAGCCTATGGACCATTGTTGGAAAAATCACTTGTTTTTGCTTTAATTACAATTACAACCTAAAATTTTCAATTACAATTACAATTATTCAAGTTCAAGTAATTGTAATTCAATTACAATAAAAAATTTTTTTAAACATTTTGACCAGTTCACTTACTTACGAAGCCTCGAGTTTTGCTGATGTCAAAACTGTGAATTTGTTGTGTATTTCTATACCACACCTATTAAAGCCCCGTTTCTTTCTATTCTTGATCTTCCACCATTCTTTGTTTAACTTTAAGTTTTGCGATACATAATTTCGTTTGTACTGTAAACATGATGTCAAGTATGCTATTGAATTCATATCGCTTTGAGCAACATTACGATTTTAGCTAAACCATACGTATCATACTGCAAATATTTGTTCAAAAGAAAATAAGTTTTAACATAATTAAAATTTATAAAAAAGATTTGTACGTTACAATGGTGTACGTTACAACTGTGCAAAAGAAAATAAAAGTTGTGTACGTTACAATTTTCAAGTTACAACAACACAATTTTAACTTTTACCAATAATATTACATATTTAGCATAATTATACAAAATAGAACCATTAGTGTCGCTTTGACATACATACTCACTCGTAGAAGGGCAAACAAGCAAAAAAGCACACAAAATCTTAATATCACAAATAGCATTGAAGTTACAATCATAAGTGTAGCCAGTACGGGGGTCGCCCCCCAATCAAAATGCCACCAAAGATAAAAATGTTGCAAAAAGTTTCTTTATTTGCAGTTTCTTTTAACATCTTCGCGTACAACAGTAAAGTAATTAAGAATAATATCGAGAACCAGGAGGCCCAGGCCCCCTCAATTCGATATTGCCAACCAATTAAAATGTATAACCCGAGTGAAATTAATTAAGGGGTTTTGTCTCGAAAGTTGCTCCTTGGGGCCTTATTTCCTTTTTATGAACGCAATGCAATAACTAGGGCCGGGTTTACTATATGGCACAGTGCCAGGGCCCCGCACTCAGATGGTAAGACTTCTTTTGGTCTTCACCTATATTTGGCAGGAATATGTTGCAAAAATCTCTGATGTACCAGAAGCCCTGTGCAATGTAAATCCGACATAACATGGTTAGCAAGCGTAACCATCTAATGTACCATGTTCAAAAACAATTCATCTTCATTTCGCCAGTTTTTACGCACACAATACTTTAAAAAACGAGCTAAAAGAAATGCTCATTAAACAAATGTTGAATTTGATTTGAGGGTCCTGGGTCTCCTGGCCGCACATGTACTCCTATAATTGGTTAATTTCATGACAAAAATCTCGAAGGAAAATCTTTAAGTGGATTATGATTTACTCTAAAATATTGCAGGAAGCAAATGTGCCTTTTTCCTCCGATCTGGGCCAAATAAATCACTTCGAATAAAATTCAACAATAAATTGCAAGATTTTTAACGTGTTTTGGACATTCCAAGTAAAAGGAAGATTGAGCAATTTACTTTTTTCAATTGGCTTTCAAATGTCAAAAACCTAGTTTTTTCAAATGGCTCTGAACAAGTGCGAAATGTGATTCAATGGCATTAAAATAGCGTTTTTATCTAAAAAATTACAAAAAATCGCCCAGCGGCTTGGGCCTCCGTCCCCGAACCCCCAAAGCCTCCGGCGGCTGGGGGTTCCGTCCCAAGGCCCATGTCTGTGATACATTTGAGTTACACAAGCTTACTCAACACGTCTCCAAGTAAGACAATTGCACCTTTTAACTATTAGGTTACCTCTACCTTTAGCAAAATCTTGATTAATTGTCAACAACAGGCAAGGATTTGGATCTTCCATTCTACGATATCTTTGCCCAAAAAAAAGTTCCTCTTTTGAAAATTTGTGATGACGTCATTGCATGTAATTTGTGGTTTTGGCCACCCCCAAACAAAAATCCTGGCTACACCTATAGTTACCATCATAGGTGGGCACAAGTCCGTTAATCCGTTAATAACGAAGCTAACTTTTTCATTAACTCGTTAATCCGTTAAAAAGTTTTTTCATGTTAACGGACTAAATTAACTTCCGTTAAGTTCTGTTAAGTTCCGATAAGGTTTTTATCGTTAATATCTTGCACCATTTATTTATCGTACCGGTACAAACCAGTTTGCACTGGTAACATTGTTGCTTATTAGCACGAGATTTATACAAGAGAGTGAAGAAAGGAGCTCTTTTTGTGGCAAATAATAACCTGCAGCCTCATTAGTCTAATTATCGCTGTTCACAATTTCCAAAGATTTTCCGATCGCAGCTTCGTTAGTGCATTTGAACTTATTTTTATCTTAAGATTAGATTAGACTGCAAAATGTAACTTCCAAAACACAAAAAAGACCACCACAGCAATAAATATTTCCTTACAATCAGCTCAACAGCGTCAATACGTGTTCTAGAAGCAAGTGAATAAAAAGACATGTAAATTACTCTCAAAATGTTAACGAATTAACGGACTTTATTTACTTCCGTTAATTAAAGCTGAAAATAAAGGATTAACGTTAACGGAGGTGTGAAGTTTGCAGTGATGGAGTCGAGTACTCAACTTCCGAGTACGAGTACCGCAAAAAACTTCGAGTACGAGTACGAGTACTGATATTAAAAAATGTACTCGAGTACGAGTACCGTAAAAAAGTTCGAGTACAAGTACAAGTACTTTTACAAGTTTAGAAAAAGAAATTTTTAAGTTGTAACAGCTCAAAATTTGTCGCAAAAACGTAAACGAATACGTTTTTTTTCTGAGTGGCATGTTAAGAAGGCGCACAACTGCAGGCGACAATTTTCTGCTAAGTTACACGCACAATTACTGTTATATTTTGAACAAATTAGGTACCTTGACGTTGAAAGCAAGTGCACGTTTTTTTGCTCGTCGGAAAAAACCTCGGCTTGCAGAAGCAGCAAATTGCTCATTGTTGCAAGAAGTTCTGTTGCAGCCGCAGAAAAATGTTTAACTCAAAAACTGAGCAAACAATTAACTTGAAATTTTTGGTAAAATTCAAGCTTTGATGGAAGTTTACGGCAAAGAATGCGTGTCAAGAACCCGCGTTTTTGAATGGCACAAAAGATTTCATGAAGGCCGGAATGATGTTGGAAATGATGAACGTTCACGACGCCCAACCATATCAAAAACCACTAACAATAACCGAGAAAGTGAAAAAATTGTCCGAGAAGATCGTCAGCTTAGTATTCGACTGATAGCAGAGAGGATGTCGATTGACAAAGAAACAGTGTGGCAAGTACTGCATGAAAATCTGCATATAACAAAGGTCTGTGCACAAGTTGTTTCAAAGCTTTTAACCAACGATCAAAAAGAAAAACGTCAAGAGATTTGCGCTGACATTTCAAAACAAATTGAAGAAAACCCTAAATTTTTAGACAGTGTGATTACTGTACATGCGATGAGAGATGAATTTTCCAGTACGACCCAGAGACAAAGAGGCAGTCCATGCATTGGAAAACTGCAAACTCACCTCGAATTAAAGAAGCAAAATAGAGCAAAATCAAAATTCAAGGCAATGTCAATTGTCTTTTTTTATGTTAAGGGTGCTGTCGTGTTCTTTTTTTTTTATGAAAAACCGAATGAAACGCTGTGTTGATGATAAGGGAGAATACATCAAAGGGGAAACAAAATAAAACGACCTTGTTTTCTTCAATAAAATTGTTTTATGTCACCAGTCTAGTTATTTAATAGCGACACCTCGTATACCGTATGCTTCTTTCAATCACAATTAAGCTTTCAAAGTCCTCTACTCCAAACATGATTACCCACAACAATTTTTTGAGAGCTTTTGCGATTTAATGTTATATTCAATTAACATTTAATCATAGGTGGGCAAGTTAATGCAAAACGTTAGCTTCGTTAACCACTAGTCCGTTAACAAACTTCACACCTCCGTTAACGTTAATCCGTTATTTTCAGCTTTAATTAACGGAAGTCAATAAAGTCCGTTAATTCGTTAATATTTTGCATATAATATACATCATTTTATGTTAACTCGCTTTTAGAGCACGTATTGACGCTGTTGAGGTGATTGTAAGGAAAAAAATTTGCTATGGTGGTCTTTTTGTGTTTTGGAAGTTACATTTTACAGACTAATCTAATTTCAAGACAAAAGTAAGTTCAAATGCACTAATGAAGCTGCAATTGCAAATTCTTTGGAAATTGCGGACAGCAATAATTGATAGACCTATGAGGCTGCAGCTTATTATTTGTCACAAAAAAGAGCTCCTTTCTTCGCTTTCTTTTATAAAGCTCGTGCTAATACGCAAGAAGTGTTACCAGTGTTAACTGGTTTGTACCATTATGATAAATGAATGGTGCAAGATATTAACGATAAAAACTTTAACGGAAGTTAACAGAACTTAACGGAAGTGAATTTACAGAGGTGGAGTCCTCGAGGACACATTTTGAAGTCCTTGTCAAAGGTCAAGTCTGACCTCAAGGCCTCAAGTCCTCGAAAATTGGCCTGTCCTCGGCTTGAGGACAGCACTATTTTTTGAATTGTTAAAATTTTGTGGAACCCTTGAAAAATCTTTTGGAAAACGTTTTTTTGTGGAGATCGCTGGAAAAATTTTTGTGAAGACCTTTTTTTTTTGGAGAGCACTTGCGCTTGTGTCCTTGGTCCTTGGCCTCGAGCATTCCTGTCCTTGGCCTTGAGAGTGTCTGTCCTCGGAAAGGCTGTCCTTGGCCTTGGCCTCGGATTTTTTTTGTGTCCTTGGCCTCGAGCCTTGTGTCCTCGACTCCACCTCTGTTAATTTAATCCTTTAACATGAAAAAACTTTTAACGGATTAACGATTTAATGAAAAAGTTAGCTTCGTAATTAACGGATTAACAATTAACGAACTAGTGCTCTTCTATGCATTTAATCAAAGACTATCTAAAACTTGTAAAACTAAACTGCAAATGACGTAGTAGTAAATGTTCTCGAAGTAATGCTGCATTTCAAAGGAGGTGACTAAGTAATGTGAGCATAAAATAATGCTGCCATTTAATATCAGCTACTAGCTACAGCTGTAATTTAGAGCGGTATTTTTTTCTGTATACTTACCTGTTTACTGTTCTATTATTTAATTTCAGATCTAACATCCATTTTTATAAAATAATCCTAATTAGTATTTAGTCATATTAATATTTCAAACGCATTTTACATGCGTTATCAAAAGACTTGACTTATTATTTTATCAATTTCTTGCAAAAAAAAGTAAAATTTTGCCTACAGCTGCAACTCAGCTACAGAATAACTATGCAACTAAGCTATCTCTATCTGACCTAAATTTAACACTGAAAATATTGCCTCCAAATCTAACTCTTTGCTTTTTCGGATACCCCTTCCGATACCACAGTAAAACTATTATTTGGGATTGGGAGATTACAGTACTACATCTACTGTAGAAAATATTCTCTCAACATTTGAGCTGAAACCGTAAAATGCTAACCCAACTGATGCCGTCTTTGTACAACACGCGTGGCTCGATTTCTGTAGTATGTGACTTCAATTGCAAAATAAATCAAAATTTGCGGCAACTTTCACACGTTTTCTGCAGCAGAAAGGCGTTTGTTGTCAAACAATACTATGCGATGTCGACCCAATCACTTTACCACATTCCAAAGCTTGATTTCGCTCGTTCTCACCATTAAAAAGCTGTTTGTTCAGCTGCGGTCTGCACGAATTCTAGCAAAAGCAACTCAATAAATTAGCGGGTTTTATTGGCTGCAGTTTACTATCAAAAATTCATTTTGTTTATCACTTTTAGCGAAGGCCAAATGTACTCGTGTACTCGGCTCTTTTTTTGACCGAGTACCGAGTACATTGACCTTCGAGTACGAGTACCAGCCAAGTTTGTGGGGTTCCGAGTACGAGTACTCAAAAAATGGTACTCGAGTTGTACTCGAGTACTGTACTCGAGTACTCCATCACTGGAAGTTTGTTAACGGACTAGTGGTTAACAAAGCTAACATTTTGCATTAACTTGCCCACCTATGGTTACCATGGTTAATTACCATCAGTTACAGTCGCATCTGACACCACAAGCCAATTCTGTGTAACGCTATTTTTTGGCTTAGAGCTAATGCTAGTTATGATTAGAGTTGGTGCTAAGTTTAGGTTATAAATATGATTAACTCTATTTTTAAAATTAACTCTAATTATCCCTAACCTACTTTGATGTTCGGTTTTTGACGTCAGATGTGATTGTAACCGCTAGAAAATATCAACACCCGAGGAAAATTGATTTTATTCAAACACGCTCGTATCTTAGTGAATAATAGAGTAATTGTAATTGAAAATAGGCTGAAAATTTTGCAATTACTATTACAATTATCGACTTTTGAAAATCTTCAATTAACAATTACAATTACAGCAAAATCGTGTAATTAATTACAATTTTGTCAATTACATTTATAATTTTTCCAAGCCTGGAATTGACTAATCTTCCTAACTTTTGGCCCAAAGGAACTTAAGGGCCTTTGCCGGCTGGTTTCCTAAAGCTGTCAAACAAAAACCAGATAGAGAAAAAAATAACTTTAAAATTAAAATGAATTAAAATCAGGCGGCAAAATTTAAAGGCGGTGAATCATCCAGCCAATTCCGGTGGTTTACAATAGCTAAAATTGAACTATAATTTTTGATATTTTTTGTTTTGATATTGGGGCTGCATTTGCAAAGATATTCAACGAATACAAAAAGATGTCCCCCCGAAAAAAGTTTTTGGAAACTCTGAGTTTTGATCTTCCCGCCAAAACCACAGTTCTCTAAACTATTAGGCCTACTGTAATCTTATTATACTATTAGGCCTAACTATCTCTACACTATTAGGCCTAATAGTTAAGAGATAGTTAGGCCTAATTAGGCCTAAGCTATTTAGAAATAAACTATCTCTAAACTATTATAGGCCTACCACAGTTCTCTAAACCATTAGGCCTACTGTGGTTTTGGCGGGAAGAACAAAACTCAGAGTTTCCAAAAACTTTTTTCGGGGGACATCTTTTTGTATTCGTTGAATATCTTTGCAACCGCAGTCCCAAAATTAAAACAAAAAATATCAAAAATCATAGTTCAATTTTAGCTATTGTAAACCACTGGAATTGGCTGGATATTTCACCGCCTTTAACTGAAAATTAGTCTCTTTAAAAAAATAATAACAAAATCTTTTACCTCCGACTTGCGTGAATGTAAACAGAAAACTTATTATTATTATTATTGTGAATAGTGTGGTGCTTTATAACAGCGGTGGTTTATCAACACCATAACAAAATTGACTTAAAAACACAAATAGATATATGAAATGCTGTGGATTTTAAAATTTTGGTTGAAATTAAAAAAAGAGCCAGTACTTCTGAAGCGACAGCAGGCACCTGGTATCATTGTAGAAGCGCTCAAAAAATAACCTTACAAAAACACAAGTAAAATTATTAGCATTTCATACAACAGCACAGATCTACCAGAGTAATTTACAATAAAATACAAAACACTTCTACTATAAGTAAATAAAGAAAATGAGTTTTTAGGCACACATCCTTAGAGAAAAGGTGCTTTTAAAATGTTTTTAGGATCAACTATAACTTTACATGTATTACTATAAACAGACAAATTACAACATATAGAACAAAGTATATTGAACAAAGAAGAAACACAATCAGAGATCGGTTGCGGTGGAGAAAAATCAAGCCTATAAAGTGAATAAATGACTACGTTTTTTAATAAAGTGCCATAAATCCTGCTTGGCCTTGCCCCATCCTAGCCAACTCATACTGAGCAAAAATGAATAAGCTCTTCGAGTATTTTAAGTGATTACATAATTATACACATTACATTGTTATACACAAAATGGTAGTGAGTATAACATTAAACGATAGCCATTACTATTTTAAATGAACCAATTGGAGGAGCAAATATATTGAATAAGATGAAGATACACCACCTTGTTTGATGTATTTGAAATCAAAGTTAAGGCCTAATTTTTTCACAGCACTTTTCAGAATATTACGACCAGTTGAATAATTTGGGCAACCAAAAAGAAAATGTGGGACAGTTTCCGGAACTTAGCATAGGTGGGCAAGTTAATGTAAAACGTTAGCTTCGTTAACCACTAGTCCGTTAACAAACTTCACACCTCCGTTAACGTTAATCCGTTGTTTTCAGCTTTAATTAACGGAAGTTAATAAAGTCTGTTAATCCGTTAACATTTTGCTTGTAATTTACATTTCATTTTATTCACTCGCTTCTAGAACACGTATTGACGCTGTTGAGGTGATTGTAAGGAAATATTTATTGCTATGGTGGTCTTTTTTGTGTTTTGGAAGTTATATTTTACAGTCTAATCTGATTTCAAGATAAAAACTAGTTCAAATGCACAACGAAGCTGCGATCAGAAAATCTTTGGAAATTGTGAACAGCGATAATTAATAGACCTATGAAGATGCAGGTTATTATTTGCCACAAAAAAGAGCTTCTTTCTTCGCTTTCTGCTATAAAACTCGTGCTTATATGCAACAAGCGTTACCAGTGCAAATTGGTTTGTACCGGTACGATGAATGAATGAAATGAATGGTGCAAGATATTAACGATAAAAACCTTATCGGAACTTAATAGAACTTAACGGAAGTTAATTTAGTCCGTTAACATGAAAAAACTTTTTAACGGATTAACGAGTTAATGAAAAAGTTAGCTTCGTTATTAACGGATTAACGATTAACGGACTTGGGCCCACCTATGGAACTTAGTATTTGGAACACAAACCAGTGTCATGGCAACTTATTCTAAACAGATGCTGATTTAAACAACAATGAACAGTTTGAAGTTTGATTGAATTTTTGAAATTTGATTGAAGATTGAATTTTCCTTTCAATCAAAAGAGTTTCTTTAGATTGAAAGGAAGATACATTTTGGAGATTTGGGAATAAAAATATGTATTGGCCACCGGCGGGATAAGCGATGTAATGACGATTCCACTTCTCGTAGATAAGATCCCGAATGAATGATTTGACTTCTGAATAAGATAATTTTACTTTCGGCTCGCTTAATTTGAACATCATTTGATGAGCATTGTACGACAGATCTGAAAGCATGTTTGGTTAAGTTATCAGCAATTTCGTTTCCAGAAATCCTGGAAAGACTAGGAACCCAGAGAAATACAACTTTCAAAGTAGAATTAGTTAGATATTGGTTCAATAAAAAAATTTTATTTGAAATATGATGCTTACCCCACTTCTTTGAATTTAGAGCCTGTAAAACAGAATAACAATCGGTTACGATGAGGCTTTTCCAGGGTCTATTTATGGCTATGCAATGTAAAGCCGATAGAATAGCATAAACCTCGGCAGAGAAAGCAGATCCAAGCAGGCGCGTAGCCAGAAATTAGCAATGGGCGGGCTGTTTGGGGGGTCTGGGGGCGGAGCCCCCCGCGCTCGAAAATTTTGCATTTTTTTGCAAAAATAACTTCATTTTAGGGCTGTTTTGATTAAAAAATAATGATTTTAAAACGTGGCTTAGAAATTGGCAGTGCAAACAAGATTAAACTGGAAGCATAAATGGGCTATTTGGGTGGTGGCTAATGGTAAAATGTTTGGATGTTTTCTTGTTTAGATGCTGGTAAATGATAGAATCGAATACTTCAATAAAACTCATACGGAGTAATCTACTTCGTAAACAGTTTATAGAGAAAAATAATTGGGGGGGGGGGGGCTAATGAAAAGAGATTTGAGAGAAATGATTGGCAATTAACAAATACTGAATAGCCCCCCCCTATTCCTTAGTTTATGGTATATTTGTTGATGACACCTATGCTTAGCATTTTTACTCTTGCGATCAAATTTGATTGCTTATTTCTTCCATTTATCAAAGGTTTCATTTATTTGTTGGTTTTATTTTTGACAAATTAGTCCCCCCTCCTGGACATATGTTTCAAAAGATGTTTTAAATCACTATCTAGTCCACTCCAGTGCATAAAACAGTCTCAAAGTGCTAAAAATGTAGTGTTTTCCCCATTCTGCATTTTGGTCGACATGTCAATGGGGGGGGGGGGGGGGGGGCTAAAGCTCCCCCACTCCCCCCCTGGCTACGCTATACTGGCTAAAAACGTGGTATTTTCCTAATTCTACATTTTGGTCGGCAGTCTATTAGCCCCCCCCCTAAATAAACCTTTTAAACTATGCTTTAAAGCATTTTCAGTCTAATCCAGTGCAAAAGAGAGTTTTAGAAATGCTAAAAACATGATAATTTTCTTATTCTGCATTTTGGTCGGCAGTTCATTAGCCCCCCCTCCCTTAAATAAACGTTTCAAAATAGTCTAATCCAGTGCAAAAGACATTCTTAGAAATGCTAAAAACGTGGTATTTTCCTTATTCTGCAATTTGGTCGGCAGTCCATTAGACCCCCCCCAAAATAAACGTTTCAAACTATGCTTTAAAGCATTTTTTAGTCTAATCCAGTGCAAAAGAGAGTCTTAGAAGTGCTAAAAACGTGGTATTTTCCTTATTCTGCATTTTGGTCGGCAGGCCAATAGGGGGGGGGGGCTATAGCCCCCCTCGCCCCCCCCCCCCTAGCTACGCTACTGGATCCAAGGATATTAATCGCTATTGATTTTTTTGTATTTGTTTGCGGTGCAAAGAAAATAGAACTAGTGCCATGCTGATTTTGGACCGTCAGTAAATAAAAGAGTGAAATCCACATAATCAGTATTAATTACATATGAAAAACAAGACCTAATTAAATTAGTATTATCATTTTTCCTGCAAAGAAAAAACATGTTTAGATCAATAACCGGTTGGTCAATCAGCCAAAATAGGAATGTTGGGCCAGACGATAGTATTTAAATTCATATTAGGTTTATCAAAGAAACCTTTTGTTCTCATATTAAAAGAACAGAAACCAGGATTGTCTGGAAACCTCTCCTACCAACTGTCCTGAACGACAGATAAGCTAGGGTGATTGGTAAATGTTCCCAGGTAACCTCTAAAATTCAAACATAGTAGTTCAAATTATAGTTTTAACGGCATCTCGTTGCAGTGAACTTGCAAACAATTTATAGGGGTGCTGCGCATTGCTCCAGGTCATATCCTCAAGCTCTCAGTTTGAATTGTCTCAATTTGTTTCAAAGTTGAATCGGAAGAGTTGAAGTTGATCTCCATTCCGTATTCAATTATTGGACGGATTAATGTCCTGTAAATGCATAAAAAAGGGTCTTTTGACACTCCCCAATTTGATCCTTTTAACATCCGAAGCAAATTAATCCGTTTGAGACATTTGTCATGCACGTAACTAACATGTGCAATGTGCATTGTTCAAACCATTTTTCTGAAAAATAATGCCCAAGTACTTAAATTGATGTTTAACTTCAATTGTTTGATAGTTTAGATTCAAAGAAACTTGTTTGTTCTTGCGCTTCTTTGTAAATAAAAGCGCTGCAGATTTGTTAATTGAAATCTTAAAACCATTGATAATGCACCATGCATTAATTTTGTTGAGTGAGGATTGAGCTAGTTTGTTCAAAACTTTAATATCAGTACCAGTTTCCCAAAAACACACATCATCTTCAAAAAGTGCAACTTCGGAATTTAAGCAGGTCGGTAAGTCGTTAATCATGACAGCAAACAACAAGGGTTTAGCTAACTAAAAAGTTTCAAATAAAGTCGAAAGGCCTCCAACGTTAAAACAAAAAACTAATAATGTGTTGCCAACTTGCTAAAAGGAAGTAAAGATTTTGAAAATAAATCGCCAATAGCCATATATGTAAATTTAGTAAAAGAAGTGCAACATAAAGGTCAACTAAAGTTGGCAACAACACAAGTTGATCAAGTTGTAAAATAAGAAAATAATAAGTTCGATTCCAGGGCCCACCAACTAATGAAAAAATGAAAAAAAAAAAAAAAAAACAGCGGGCGTAACACAGCTACAGCCCCCTACCCTCTGGCTACGCTTCTGATAATACGCTTTAACAACATAAGAAAATCTCTTAGAACTAATATTAGTTAGAATAGATGAAATAAACGGTAAATGAAAGTTGAAATGTGACTCCCTACTCCAAAATTAGTTCCAGTCAGTAGCGTAGCTGGGGGGGGGGGGGGGATGGGAACGTTGACCTGTGGACCAAAATGGCTCTCGATCAAACGCAGAATAAGGAAAACACCATATTTTTAGCTCTTTTTTTGCACTGGAGTAGACTAAACGTAATTTAAAGCATCTTTTGAAACATATGTTCAGAAAGGGGGGGCTAGTTTGTCAAAAATAAAGCTCACAAATCCAAAAACAAACTTTGAAAAATGGCCAAAAATAAGCAATCAATTTTGATAGCAAGTGTAAAAATGCTGAACATAAGTTTTATCTACAAATGTATTATAAACTCAGAAATGGGGTAGGGCTACTCCGTATTGGTTAATTAATAATCACTTCTCCTAACTATCTTTCCACTTGCCCCCCCACCCCCAAACATTTTTCTCTATGAAATATTGACGAAATCGATTTCTTCCTGTAAGGTTTCTTGAACTAGGGCTTTACGATTTACCAGCATGCAAACATAACAACTAATTTTTAACCATTATAGCTACCTCCCCGATAGCCCATTTATGCTACCAATTTAATCATGTTTTCACTGAGAACTTCTATGCCACGATTTAAAAGCCTTATTTTCTTTGAAAATAGCCCTATAATTAAGTTATTTTTGCAAAAAAATGCAAAATTTTCTAGCACTGGCTACAGGCCAGACCCCCAAACCAGCCCCCTCCCAGTGGCGTCGCTCGGGGGTGGCGGCGGGGGGCAGCCCGCCCCGGGTGACACCATTTTGGGGTGACATCATTTGGGTGGAAACCATATTATGATGTAAAACCATAACTCCACTAATTTGTGGAGAAGACCTTGCTTTTTCATTTTGTTTGGTCTCCAACATCATTTGGACCAAAAACCCACTAGTTTTACGGCTAAGACCTTTTTTTTTGGTCTTCACCTATTTTTGGACTGAAAAAGGGTGACACTACGTAATATTGCCCCGGGTGCCACCATCCCTAGCAACGCCTCTGCCCCCCCGTAGCAAATTTTGGGCCGCGGTGGTGATATCAAACCGGCCGTTTTCAAAATCATGCTCTATTTTTACCGCTGTCATTTTCAGAAGGCTACCTCGGACTGGCTGCTTATATTATTTTTTGAGAGATAAAATTCACAGTTCTTATTTGTGCTGAAACAAAAACACTCGTCAGTGTTTACTGTTTGTAATACTTAGGCTACATGTTTGACCAAAAATATACAGCAGTAATATCATTTAATCGCTGCTAATGTTCAACTTTGTCCGAAGCGACACGTTCGTCAATATTCATATATCGTAAGCAGAGGTGCACCGGCCAATTGGTCGAGCGTTTACGCGTTCGTCACTGGAGCGGGAGGCCTGAAGTTCAAATAACGTGCCAGTCAAATTGAACACAGAGTTGCTAACGGCTTGCCACGGCTGTAACATTTCTTCAGAGGGAGTTGTGATGTTCGGTCGCAATGAGGCTTAAATAGGCTCCTCAAAATTGTCACCACGCTTCGGCGTAATGCAACGAGTATATCAAAAGATTTGATTTGAAGTCAGGTTGCACTTTGAATTGGTACGAAAATCTCGTTCCTCAATTGCGGAGTTGCGTTGCGCTTCAACTAAATCAAAAAGTTGGTTGCGGAAGATGCGCTGAATTTTAGGAAATAAAAAAAATTAGACTTGCGTAACTTGCGCTGAGCTTTTAGGGGCTAAAAAAGTCTTTGGGCTTTGTTGCGCTGCGCTTTCGGTAAAATCTTATTCGTGCCCACCTCTGCATATAAGTGCTGACATAAAAAATACGGTAACTTATGTGTTGTAATTAAGTAATAATTATAGGCGACCTCTGACCTTCCGTATTTCTTCAATCGTTATTTGTACTAAAGGTGTCCATAACTGCATAATGTGCATTGAGTCAGTTCTCATTCGGCAACGATAGTATTCTGCAGTATTTCCCTAATAATGCTACCAATATGCACTACGCAGTACGCGTATCGCAATTTTTGATCACAAAATGCCTTTTTTGTCTGTTGCTTTTCTAACATGCAAAAATGCCTTTCTAAAAGCTGTATGCAGGCTAAGCACAGTTGCTGGACATTTTTTTGTAATTTTTCGTAAAAAAATAGCTATTTCAATGCCATTTGAATCACATTTTGCGTGTTTTTAGAGCCATTTGAAAGAACTAATTTTTTAAGAGTTGAAAACCAATTGAAAATATTAAATTGTTCAGTCCTCCCTTTACTTACAAGTCAATTCCAAAACACGTTTAAAACCTTGCATTTTTAGGTTAAACTTTGCAAGTGACTTGGCCTAGGTGGTGGGAAGCAAGATACATTGCCTCCTGCAGTAATTTTAGCAGTAAACAATAATTCACTCAAAGATTTGCCTAGAAGGTTTTTGTTTGGTTATAAAAATAACCCGTTTTAGGAGTACATGTACGACCAGGGGGTCCGGGTTTCCTTCATTCAAATTTAGCAATTTGTTCAATAAGCACTTCCCTTATAGTTAATATTTTTTCAAAAGTATTTTGTTGCGTAAAAACTGGTGAGATGGGTGTGGATTGTTAATTGAAGTTACTACAATAAATTAGAGTAATCGATAGTGAAGTTTGTGCCATTATTAATCATGTTATTGCATTAAACTCAAAAAACGGTTAGATGAGGGCCTGATGTAGCAGCTTTGAGAACAAAAACCCTGATTTTTTTCAAGTTTTACATTTAAATTGGTTGGCAAAAATTTGAACTGACGGGCCCAAGCCCCTGGTCGACAATATTAAGATAATAAAATCATTGTTAATCACTGTTGTACGCGAAAATGCTAAAAGAAACTGAAACTGAAAAAACAACAGGCTTTTGTAATCATTTCTATCATTGATGGCATTTCAATTGGTGGGGGGTGGTGGCGGGCTTGGCTACGCCTATAGCCCGGAAGTCAAGCGTATTGGCTTTCATCAGACGCATGCATTATACCAAAAATAACTAAATTTAAAGTGAATATCATGACTCACAAACTACACCAAAACAAATAGCAACGAAACAGAATGAAAACATAATTCAAATAAACAGGGTAATTATTTTTCAATAACACTATTGCTTTCCAAAAATTTCTGAATTTCTAAACGTAAGACTATTGAATGAAAGCCAATGAAACGATTGATTGGTTGGAAAGTCCCCATAAAGCTAAACGTGGGGAAATTTGAACGCATTTTTCATGTTTAGCTACAAAGAAAATTTTGCTAGTAAGAATGCTGTTGAAATGCATGTTAGCTATTTTTTATTCGTTGCATTGACATTAGGCATCTTCAACAAAATTGGCTATTTTTGAATCGTTGTTGTTCTACCATGTCACGATGCGCAGTATTAAAAGTCACGAAAAAGCGACTTTCAATCTGGTTTCATCAATCAGAAAAAAAAAAGTCAATCAAGCATGGATACAATTTCCTTATCAAACTATATCGTCGAATACTGTGAAAAACAGAGACATGTAAATATGTATTTGCCAGTTAGAATTAGCGTAAAATAAATTTTTTAGCGTAAGATAAAAAAAAAATGTGACCTGTTATTTTAACTGCAGTCGTATTTGTACTTTATGTAGGCAGTGAGCGTGTTTAAAGTGTATTTGTTTCGTTATGGCGCAGCAAAACGTTCTATAGTAATAAAAAATACGAATATAAATAAATTGGCAGTTTAGCAGACCATAAATAGCTACAGCAGGTATGTCACGATTTGAGAGTGGACCCAAAATTAGTAATGCTGATACCAGCGCTGTTCACTTTCAAGAAACTCAACTTATAAATGAACATGTTCTTCCGGACGTAAATAATTTTAACGAGTAAGTGCTTTCGCTAAAGTTAAGCTGTAATATTTCAACAAGAAAAGTTTCTGTGTTATATTCTTGTTTACAACTGCTGAAGCTCGGTTGAAATGATTAAAAAAAAAACCTCCGAAATAATTCGTCTCAAATTTCAAAAGGGAATTCAGGTCAAGTTTTTCACTGTTGACCAAAAAGTTGGGAAAAGCCTAAAATGCATTCTCACCAAATTTGAACTTTCTACGTCTTACCGTTTTCAAGATGTTGCAGTTCAAAGTTAACCATTTTGCGCTATTTCAGTCTTGCCGTTTGGCCAATATTATGACAGAAAGTTAACTTTTGGAAAGTTGGTATGAATTTACTTGAAAAGCAGATAATTTGAAATTCCGACCCTTTAGTTTGTTTCGACTACAAAACTGCTGAAAATTCTTATTGAATGTAACAAACATGCTGCAAGTTTTTGAAATTTTGTTTGTTGTTGGCAACCCTGGCAAAATTTCGAAGGGGAAAAAGCCTTTTTCAGGGGAAATCTATACTGTCATATTTCGATAACGGATGGTCGTAGAAAGCCTAAATTTGGTGATGTTAATCTTTAGATTTTTCAAAATTTTTTCCTAGAAAACCTTGCAAAAAACTTTTTGACCTGAATGCCGTTTTAAAGAGTGAGAAGTACCTGAGACAATAAAAAGTATATAGACAACCCTTTTTTTATGATAAGGTTGTGCATACACTTAGCTTTGTATTAAAATTTAAATCGCTCCTCTTTAAGAAAAATGGAAACCGTTGCTGATAACTTTCACAAAAGCTTCAATCAGTCAAGCTTTTAGGTGAAAAAGCCAAATGATATCATTGCAATAGTTTATATTGCAGCTACGTTTGCTCTTTTCCAAACTCAGCTACATTATGCTTAATCAGTAATCAAAATTCTAAAACACCGGAGCATGTTTTTCAGACTACTGCATTTATCGATCTCATCAAGGGAGTGCAATATTTTTTTGTAAAGAGAGTCAATTCTATTCTCTCTTACTCAAACGGGCGGGTAACCAATAAACGGTTTGGCAACATTTGTACTTTTTTAAGTACTTCTAATTAAAAAAAAAAACGAAAATAATTTAAAGCAGTATCTCTTTAATTTCTCTTAATTCGATAACATTATTATAAGTACAAAAACTGAAATTGACTCTGTGATGTATCGAAATTGCAACCAATATTAGCCTATATTTTTTTCAATGCGATCGAAACAATTTACTAAATTGAGACCTATTAGGAAAAGGTTAATACCATTTTTGTAATATTCTTCTCTTGTACTTTTGTTACCATCCTGCTCTAATTCGGAAATTATTATGCCCTATAAGCGTAGCAAATTTGCCAATGTTGCAGACTTGCAGCATAATGTTTTGCACGGGCTATTTGACCAACTCATTTTAGACGGAGAAGTGAAAAATGTTCCCCTTATCTTACTCCTAAACCAGCTACAGTCATTGGAACACCAACTTTGGCAAGCGAGTTGGTGTTCACCAAAAATTTTCAGAACAAATGGTTTGATCAATGACGTCATCATTGTGACATTACCGCCATACTCTCGAAAAATGACCTCATTTTTTCGATTACGTTACGAGAGGTTCAAGTTTTGTACATAGGTTTTTTTAAATACTGAATCATAAAATGATTAAGTCAAGTTAGTAACGTCACAATTAATCAAGTTTTGGCTAAAAAATGCTCAGAATTTGAAAGTGACTTCGGAAAGCCTCATAATTGGAAAACTTCCCTTTACCTTGGCAACTTCAGATTTCAAAAGTTATTTGTAATAAAATTTGACTTAAAGTCAGGCTAATTTAAAATATAAACCTTTTTTCTGAAGGGATTTATCACAAAAAAACGTGAGGGGTAAAAAATGCCTTCTCTACTTGAAGCACGTTTTGGCAAAAGTTGATAAGTCGCATTTTGCCGTTTCGAGAAAGTCGCGTTTAAAGTTTTAAACTTTCATTTGGCTCTGTTTTCAAGTGCAACATAATAAGCCATTTATTACTGAAAAATAAGTGAAAATACACATCTCAGGTAAAACATTTTATTCAAACAACTTGAAAAATACCAAAAACTCATTTTTTGAAAAAAGCAGCTAATCAACTTTTGCCAAAACATGCTTCACTTGTAACATAGAGTTAACTGATTCTGGATTCGAATTACTGTATTATCTGAACTCTGAGTAAAATAAATTTGGGCGTAATATCAATTCTAAAAATTGTTTATGTATTGTTTTATGCAGATCGACAAATTGCGGAACTCGAAAAAAACAAAAGCACAAAAAGAAGTCGAATAAGTGTGGTTCGGATAAAAATGAATTCAGGAAGCAAACAAGCTATTTTGAATTGGTATAACTAATTTACAAGTCATGCCCTAGGCCATATTTTTTTAAATTTAAAACTCAGATTTTTAGATTATAGTATTTGTGACATTGTAATTACGTTTTATGCTTCAAGTTGTTTTAGCCAGCTGGTACCTTTTGTTAGGAGGCAACAAAGGGATCTTTCGGTCTTCGAATCAAGCTGTCATTTTCCACCTGTTTTCTAACAGATCAGTAATAATCAAGTGGACAAAACGTCTGCTATTGAAACGCTAGGCTGGGGTTCGATTCCCGATCGGATTAAACCAAAAACTATAAAAATTGATATTTATAGCAGCTTTCCTACTTGACGTTCAGCAATTAAAGGGACAGTGTGAAGCCTCCGTCGTGAGTGGTAGACAGGTAGACAGGTGGCTGCTTGACTCGAAGACCGAAAGGTCCATTTGCTGTCTCCTGGCCTAGGTAAATTGGTAAATAAAATGTAATTACAATAATTACTACACACGGTTGAGACTTCACAGTGTTCCTTTTCATTGCTGAACGTCAAGCACGGAAGCTGTGAATACCTACTTTTATAGAGTTTGGTTTGACCCGACCCGGAATCGAAACTGTGTCTACCGTTCTAATCGACCACTGATCGGTAACTGTACCGTACTGTAAATTATACTGTGATTGCTGAAAAGTTTTGAGGTTTTGATTAGAAAAAATCTCTATGAATATGTAATGTAGTCAAGGGCGTCGACAGAAAAATTTTCAGGGGAGCCGAGTAAGAATAGAGCTAGTACTAACTACTAAAAATGGAAGAATTTTTGTAGTTTAGTAGGTTTAAGAGAGATTGTGTGAAAATTTAGGGGCGGCATGGCCCCTTCTGCCCCCCCTTGCCGACGCCCATGACTTTAGTCTCTTAAAAGTTTTGTGATTTTACCTAGAAAAAATCTGTCTGAATATAAGTTACTGTTTTCACACAATTTGGAAATCCAAAACTTACAAAAATAGATAAATCGTCATTTTGAATTGATTGATTGATTAATTGATGCATCTTGATGCTCTTGCCTCCAAACAGCAATGGCAATGCTATCCTTAAATCGGACAAATCCGCATCGCTTATACAGTAGGCCAGGTGTACACTGCGCGTAAAATTGAGAGGGTACCAGCGTATCCTTGATTTGCGTTGACCAACTGGCAGTATGATACACTGGAGAAAAGGTACGCTGGCCATAACGATTTCTTCTATAAAACAAACTAGGTGACGCTCGTCCGCACACTATTTTACGCATTATTTAGACAAAGCCTTTAAAGTTAACTATTCGCCAAGTTTTCGGTAGACGTTTCATTTATTTCCTTGAAAATTTGCGGCAAGTACGAAGCCACCTAGCAAAGATAAATCATCGTAAAGTTCCTTATTCATTTTGAAGAGCGCGACACTGTGGTTAGGGTGTGGGTTACAGTTACACCCAGATCCTACGATCAAAGTTGTCGTAAAAACCACAGCTTTGCTCATTTGTGAACGTTGCCAAGAAGCCGCCAACGAAAAAAAGTATCTTATAAGAAGTCTGTTACCGATCAGTGGTCAAGTAGATAGAACGTCTGCTACTGAAGCGGTAGATTCGAATTCCATTTCCGGTCGGGTCCAACCAAAGGCTATAAAAATTGGTATTCACAACTTCCCTGCTTGACATTAAGCTATGAAAGGGACAGTGTGAACCCCCGCCGTTTGTGGTAGACAGGTGGGTAGGTGGCAGCTTGACTCAAAGACCAAGAGGTCTCTTCGCTGCCTCCTGGCCAAGGCATGTTGGTAAATGATATATAATTAGAATTACAATTAACTAGTAAAATCTAAACACAGCTACAGTATTTAGCTAAGTTTTATAAAAACTTGCAAGAAAATTTAAAGATTAGGTTAGGAGACTGGAGCTAAGATAACTCACTGAGAATGGGTTAAAATGTTAATTATTTTTTCAGTTCCGTTATGCAAAGGGATTTGATTACTTGCTGCTAGCAGTAGGATCTGTATCAGCGGTTCTCCAAGGAGCTGCTTTGCCAGCTACGTTGTTATTTTTTGGAGATTTGTTCTCGTCACTTGTTGGATTTGGTCGATTCGCGGTTTGCAATTTTAATCTCACCCAATGCAACGCGTTTTACGATGGAGCATTTGATGGTCTCACAACGGAGTAAGTACGAGAGGCCAAGCTTTAACGTTAATTTCTTTAAAAAACACTTGTGGGAAAATCGTATTACTGTACAATATCTTATTTAAGACTTAAGTCTATTAATTTTGATCTTTCACCGTTTTCCCACAGATTATTCAGTTATAGATTGATTAATTTTGAACATTAATTTACAATAATTTCATGCATCCTATTTTTTAACTTCTAAAAGGTTCAATTTTTATTTCTAAATTTTTTTTTTCAATTTTTGCTCTAGGAAAATAGCTAATCGAATTACATGTTGAAATTCCATGTTTCTTTAATCATCGTTTAATGATACCAATTTTGACGTGATGTAGACCAGTTATCTTCATAGCAGTATTATTTGAGATCATGCATAATGAAATGGTATTCCTAAAAAATCCATAAATGTTTCGTCATAGGTTTTGTTGCTACACCAAAATTTTCTCTTCCAAAAATCATTACCTTGTGCAAAAAGGTTTTCCAAAACAACCGCGATTTTGTATTAAAAAATAATCTTGAATTTTTTCATGAGCATCTTTACTAAGGCTTTACGTGACACAATTTAGTGTCAAGTATACCCATATCTTATTTTATTTCAGAGAATTTCGAAAATTAGTGAGTGAAGATCTTGGCGGAAACAATCTAAATCAGTCGCTTTCAGATTTTGCAAAACATTTAGCTGTGATCGCAATTGGCGTACTTATTTCGGGAAAATTACAAGTATGATAAGTAACAACTGCATATTTTGATACGTTGTAAATATAACAAGTTCTTTCCTGTTATTTATCGTGAGCAAAAGTGCCGTATGCATCATAGCAACCTTTGTCGATTTCAGTAGCGCAGCCAGGGGGGGCGGGGGCTATAGCCATATCTTCTGGTTATCGCTATAACCAGGATCTTCTGAGACTGTTTTTTGCGCTGGAATGGACTAAAAAGTGATTTAAAGTATCTTTTTAAACATATATTGAGGGGGGAGCTTCTTTGTCAAAAATTAAAGTCACAATAAATGAAACCTTTGAAAAATGCCCAAAAATAAACAATTAAATTTTATTGCTAGAGTAAAAACGTCAAACATAAACTTTATCAACAAATATTTTATAAACTCAGGAATAAGTAGGAGGGGAGGGGCTATTCAGTGTTAGTTAATTACCAATCACTTCTCTCAAATATCTTTCCATTACCCCCCCAATTATTTTTCTTTATAAAATATACAGGAAATAGATTACTCTATGTGAGTTTTATTGAATAGTAAAATTTTATCATTTACCAGAATGTAAACAAGAGAACTACAATGTTATCATTAACCACCTCCTACATAGTCCATTAATGCAACCAGTTGAAAGATGTTGTGCTGCCAATTTCTATGCCACTTTTTAAAAGCTATATTTTTTATTACAATAGCCCTTAAATTAAGTTATTTTAAAAAAAAATGCAAAATTTTCGAGCGCTGGGGACTCCGTCCCCATACCCCGTGCCTCCAGCGGCTGGGGGCTTTGCCCCCAGACCCCCAAAATAGCCCTCCCCCATTGCGAATTTCTGGCTACGGGCCAGGGCCATTTTGTTGAAAACGTTTTCCTCAATACCTTTAAACGGCAAAATTC
Source organism: Trididemnum nubilum (assembly GCA_963965965.1). NCBI lineage: Eukaryota > Metazoa > Chordata > Ascidiacea > Aplousobranchia > Didemnidae > Trididemnum > Trididemnum nubilum. The sequence continues at coordinate 36,366,370 of OZ014474.1, forward strand.
CAATATTTTAGTAAAAAACGCAAAACAGCCTTAAAGCTAATTTTGATTAAAAACACTTCGAACTATAACTTAACCAGTCATCAGTAAAACCAATTTTATTCAAATAACTTAGAATTGCTTTTACAGATAATTAATTAAGTTACAGTAATTCTAATCTAAACGTTTAAAATAACAATTAATCTTAAGGTTGCCTTGTTTTCAATTAAAATTTTTCTCAGCATTTTGGACGTAAATATCAATCCTTTTTGTTTCTAATGCATAAATATATTTGATTTCCAGGTTACGTGTTGGCTTCATCAGGCTTTACGGCAAACTAAGAAAATCCGTCTCCATTTCTTTCAAAGTACTCTACGTCAGGATGCCAGATTCTTTGACATGAATTCTGCTGGAGAATTAAACGCAAGAATGGCAAAGTACTGTATTAACTACATCAATTGTTGAAATTTGTTTAGAAGTTACTTTTTGTAACAGCATTATGTGAACACAATCTGATTTAGTTTTTTTTAATTTATTGCTCCAGAACTATTTGCGTAAGCAAAGTCTTAATTTATTTTCCCATATTAGATAATTTGTTCTTAGTTACTTTTTTTCTGCTGGGTAAACTTAAATTGTTTTATCAACTCTTGTCCGCTGGGTTTAATTTTGTTTTATAAAGAAGCTTAATCCTATTTCAGTTGTGCTGGGCTTAATCCTGTCTGCTGAAGTGGACTCAAACCTGTCTCTTCAAGTTGGCTTAAACTTGTATTTCAGGTGGGCTGATACCTGTTTCTTCAGGTGAACTTGAACCTCTTTCTTTAGGCAGGCTCAAATCTGTCTAGTCTCTTCAGATAGAATCAACCCTTTCTTTTGAGTTGCGCTTAAACTTGTTCCTTAAGGTCGGATTAAACCAATTTCTTTAGGTGGGATCAAACTTGTCGCTTCAGTTAGGCTTAATATTGCCTCATCAGAATATCCCAAAGAATTCGAGGACTCAACCTGAGTTTACCAATAAGTACTGCAGCATATCAATGATGTGCAGTTTAATCGGAACACCTTCACTTACTAGAGCAGCTTAATAGGCCATCCTGGTAGCATTACCAATCAATTACGTAGAATATCATCAGATGGCGTGTGCAGTATAATTTTGATCAACGATCATATCATTTCTGAAAAACGGGCTGCAATCAAAATAGCCACAGTGTGTTTCCAAAAATAAAATACTCTTAAAATGTAAACAAGAATTTACGAAATTATCTTGTGGAATTTACAAATTGCCTTTACCTACTCGGCCTCGCAGAAATGCAATAAAAAAGCCTTTTCAGCGACTGGTTTTGCTCGTTCAATTACACAAAAGAGTATATTTCTCGCAATGATAATTTGGATCAAATTCTTATTTTTAGCGACATCTTCCACGTACAAAATGGAATTGGCGACAAAGCTTACTTGTTTATAATGAATATTTCAAGAGCAATTGTTGGATTGATAGTTGCGTTTTTGTTTTCATGGCAAGTCGCGCTAATTGTTTTAGCCTGTTTTCCTCTTCTTATTCTTTCAGCTGCTTCATTTTTCAAGGTTTGTATGTAGTTCTGCAATATCGTGCTGAATAAATTACAAAATTTACACCAGCTTATGGACAATTCAAAATATCCTGTGCAGTATAATTTAATGGATATTGTGCAATGCACCTTTTCTTCAGCACTTATTAGTAGTGTCGACGGCTTGTGATTAATGCTGTTGTTATTGCTGTATTGCAGTTTTGGGCATTAACTCGTTAATACAAAAGTTAAGTTTTTCATTAACGGGTTAAAAAGTTAAAAAGCTTTTGTGAGTTTACTTATTAACTATAACTTTCATCAAACTACTTTAATGTTTACGTTAATCCGTTAAATTTCTTGGCCGCACCATGCGTCCTAATGCCATAATAATAATAATTGTTTGCAATCGAGTATAGTTCCATAATAATTTTACTCTGCAAAGTGATTACCATTACGCATAAAGTTCACCAGAAATCGGAATGAGTAATTTTTATTTCGTATGGAAATTGAATCATTTAATTGTGCATCAACTGCAGGTTAATATTGATTTTTTTAAAATTAACGAATTAACTTTTAACTTTAACTTGCGTTACTTTTGTTTTTCAGTTAACTACTTTAATTGAGTTACTTCAACTTAGTTAAAAAATTGTTTGAAAATCCTGAACGAATTAACTCTTAACGAAGTTAACGTTTCTCATTAACTTGCCCAACACTGCTGTTTTGCGTATTGATCTTCCTGCCACCGAACAGCTTCAGATCCTAACCACCGGTATTCGTTAATGTGTACATTTTTTATTGCGATATCTACTTTGTGTTGGAGAAATCCGTACCTGCTTAGGAGTCTCCAATAATCCAATGTCCGTGTGGATTTCTTCGAATTCTTGTCCTATTGTTTGTTCGAAGTCACCAAGCAGAAATAATTATTGTAAAGACAATGTTTTGTACAAAAACGCAGCAACATGAGCAGGGTGCGGGTTGATCCCAGATCATGCGATCAGGGTCGTCGTAAAACGTCGCCTATATCCACTCGGCCACGCTAAAATGCAATAAAGAAGCCTTTTCAGCGACTGGTTTTGCTCGATTGGAGCTTGTGAGGTTGGACCAGGATTGCTACGCTAATTTCACAAATTCAATTTGCTTTAAGTTTACTGCTTCATTCACAAAGAAGGAGCTGGACGCTTATGCCAAAGCAAGAGCGATTGCAGAAGAAGTTAATTCCTCAACTCAAACTGTTGCTACGTTTGATGGAGAAAAAATTAAACGGTAAAATTGAAGTTGCTTTAACCAGAATGCAACAATGCGAAGGGAATTTTTTATCTTTAAGTAAACCTATCTACTTTCTCATCCGTCTAACGCACTCAGTAGGAGCTTTACATTGCTGCAGTTGATGCTGAACGCCACCCTGGAAAGAAATCCAGAGGGGTGAATAGTCAGCAACAGTTTAAAGTCTAAGGTTTGACCTATCTTCAAATCAAACCCAAGCCGATTCATTATAGTGGCAAAGGCTCCCTTCAACAAACCGCAGCTTGTTACAAGCGAAAGATTCCCAATCGCTGCTAAAATGTTCTGTAAATACTGTAATGCAACTGTTAAATTTTTTTCATAAATACCATAGTTAAATCGTCTGGAATTTGAGAAAAGGATTTCAACTTTTTAAACTTTTTTTACTAGCATTTTAACTTTTTCAACAAAAAGATTTGCGTAGATACGAATATGAAGACGCTGAAGATGTTTTTCAAAGCAACCATATTTCTGTCTTCAAATTCTTATTGATTAGGGTGTCCCTTATTTTGACATTGCAAAAGTTTCACTTCTGGACCTTTCAAATGGTTCCATTTCATAAAAAAATGATATGTGTGAAGTTTTAAAATGAAGTTTAGAGGTGGTGCAAAGCTGGTACAAGTTTGAATGGGTATTTTTAATTCCTGTGCAGGAATACCACCATTACGAACAGCAGCGTTTTATTATTTCATTGTGACTTTAACACGCGTAACAATAGCGCTTATTAAAATCTTCTGCGAGTTAACTTAGGAACTGCAGTGACGTATCAGTTATGACATACGGTAATTATGTGCAGTTTTCAGTGCTTGTATCATCAACCAGTTTTTCAAAAAAAAGCAACTTTTATACCTAAGATGGCTGTTGGCTAGTCTTCTGCGGCATCTTACAGGAGATTTAATTTTGCTCGGCCTGTTTGATCGTAACGTACAGTAGGTTTGATTACAAAATGTGACATGGTGAAAGTTTCAGAGAATGTCGTAGAAGATGAACTACTGTCACAAACTCGCGTGGATATGACCAACACAAAAAACAAAACACTTGTTGAGTGTGTCAACAAAACAGTAGAAGGTTGATATGTCTGACCAACCGATTAGAAATTCTCCACACAGCTGCAAGCAAGGTCTTTAGTTGATGCCTATCTTCCACCCCTATCCCATTGCTTCTCATTGAGACCTAACTTCTCCTGTTAAAAATTGCTTTAAATTTTTTTTGAATACCAATTTTTTGAACTTTGAATACCAAGCACTTTCATGCTTCGGACGTGCTCTGCGCCTCCTCCAAAAATCATTTAAACTCCGTGCCATTTGGCTCAAAATCAGTGATCAGTCGGTTGAAGAAGAAACCTTCCTGGTGATTATATTGCTTATACACAAAAGAAACCTTTCTATCCTTGCAAGAACCATTAATTATATGTCTCCAAAGTCGATCTGGACTCAAATCAAGTTTACAGTATCATCTTTCATACCTAAATGCAGTTGCCCTAGCTGCCCTTAACACCTTGAATACGCCAAGAATTGATTACTCTCCCTCCTTCAAACGCGTATTAATGGGCTGGTAGATCTATTTCTTCCCTCATTAGACGGGTCACACTGGAGTGTATGCCATATAATCCAAGTACAATACCTTTGACTCTTTTTCTCTGCTGGACCAATTTCCTCCAGTTTCGCAGTTGAAACCCATCCACTGGAGCCTGTAGCGTACGCAGGATTTAAAAAAAGGGGTCCAGGCACTTCAAAAAATAAATTAGGTGAAGACCAAAAAAAGGTCTTTATTCAAATTTAGTCCGATTTTTAGCCCAAAATTAGGTAAAGACCAAAAAAAAGGTCTTCACTCAAATTTAGTCCGATTTTTAGCCCAAAATTAGGTAAAGACGGCCCAAAATGGCCCAATGGCCCTCTCCTAAATACGCCCCTGACTGGAGCACGGGATTGTTTTGTGTAACAACCACAAGATGACTTGCCACTTTCAATAAGTCCTTTTACGAACTCTCAATTGGCTTTTTCCCTATTTTCAAAGGCCCGCATATATCTCTGGCCAAAACCCCTCTAAAATGTTTGGCTTCATGTTTCCTCACTTTCCAACAGTGCCGTTTTAAACTTTAAATGGGTCCCCGTTCATGCTGGTAATTCTGGAAATAAACATTCTGATTCTCTTCCCAAAGTTGGAACTTCCCTGCCTACTGCAATGGTCTCTTGTTCCTCTCCACAGCTATTGCCAAAACTCGTTACATCCAGTGTCACAAATGGAAACGTCCCCATTTCCACTTTCTCCTCCCATCTCAACTGTCACATTTCTACAATTTCTCCGTTGGAATTGTTCCTCTCACGCCTGGAAAGTCAGTCGCCAGGAAACTCTTCCTGCAGCACCTGTGGACACCTTCTGCAGGACCTTAATCATCATTTTCTTGACTGTTTTGCCTCTGAGTCTCAATGCAAATCTATCTTTGGCTTTGCAGTCTGCACCCTGGTGTGTGACACAACTGTTGGGTCTCTGCAAAGTTTCGTTGCTTCCTCATCTCTAGAAAGGAGTTGAGTGGCACCACCATTCAATCAAGCGGCTTCAATAATAAAAACAATGCAGTATGCTTTACAGATTGTTGAATATAACCAGGCCGTTGTTCCGAATATGAAGAAATCTGCTCTTACGCAGCAATAACTTTCTATAAGCATGAATATTGTACTAATTAGAAAAGTTCCAATTGTACTGATTAGAAAACCTAAATACATAAATTGGTGTTTGTTAAGCCAACTTTGACATCGCTGCGCCATCACTGAACATCAAAATTTTGCAACAAAAGTTTATATGAGGCAGTTTTTGGTGCAGTGGAAACTTTTGAGAGGGTCAGATTCACAAAAATGTATATTTTAAAATTTGACCCCAAATAAGGTACACCCTAGTATTGATTTTTGTCTCTTTTTAAGTTTTCAGGACTACCACGAGTCAGATGTAAAGCAACAATCCAAGAATCCACTTAGACCTTTAGATACAACGACATAAAAATAGTACAATTACTATTAAGCATTTTAAAATATTGATTGTTTTAAGATATACTACAAAACTGCACGAGGCTCGGAAAATCGGTATTCGAAAAGGATTAGTGACTGGACTGTCTACGGGAATTTTTATTATGGTTTTGTTCTGTTTTTATGGACTTGCTTTTTGGTACAGCGTGACCTTATTGTTCAGTGGGTCTCTCCCTGAAGCTAGCAATATTCTAATATCTTTTCATGCTCTTCTAATGGGGGCTTTCGCTTTGGATCAAGTAAGTTATTGTAAGATTGGGGGGGATGCAGTCAAGTTATGGGATATATATCCCCATAATTTGACAGCATCCACCCCAAATATTTGACTCTGGTCTGCATCTGCATCCCCCCCCCCCCCCCCCCCCCCGATAATTTGACTATGGTCTGCATCTGAGCGCTGAATGGTCTTTGGACTTTTTTTTGGTCTTGACTTGATTTTGGAGAAAAAAACTCTTAAATTTTTGGTGAAGACCATTTGTTTTTGGTCTTTACTTGATTTGCTTACGTGAAAAAATAGTGGTCGCTTCATCCCCCCAATGTTTAAAATAAGGCAAAATTGGGGTAAAATTGCAAATTGTCCCCCCAATGCTCAACATAAATCGGAACCACTGCTTTCAAAGTGGTATTGCCTAACGCTGCTGCAGCTGTTGAAGTCTAAAAATACTGTATTTTGTGATGTACATTCTTTTGTATTATGGCTGATTGTAACCAAGTGGGTAACCTTTTCGCTTGATTTTGAATACTGGTTTTTATTCAAGTCTTCTCTTTTTTAACGCATTTTACACAATATGAGCAAATTTTTGCCCCCTACTTACAGTAGCTTCTAAACCAGATTGCATAGAAGCATCAAACTTAGCGTGTGGATTGTGTACTGGTGTTCACCATTGTTTTTTTTTTTTAAATTGGTTTTGAGTTGATGACAGTTTCGCTGTGACTTCTTATCCGTATTCTTCAATAAAGTTAAAGACAGTTGCAATTTTCCACAAAGTTTTTTTTTTTGATGATGCATATTAAAGTGCCTTAGTTAAAATGATTACGGCACAAAAACTCCTTAGGCGGCATTTAAGTTATATGTGTGACAAAAATTGCGCAAATTGTGGTTAGATTGTTTCGACCACCGACAAATATCAATATTGGATAACTTCCTCTTACCCATATCGACTTCAAATTTCAAGAAATAATTGCAAGTAAGTTTGACTCAAAGTCATTTCAGTTAATTTGAAATTGAAAACATTTTTCTGAAAAATGTAGCAATAGCGATAAAAATTACTGGTTTGAAAATGAAAAAAAATGGAAAGGAGACTGTCGCGATCGTTGATACTTGGCTAGAGTACAACCATTAATCTCTAGAATTGCCCACGTCGGCTGAAACTAGAGAACGACTGAGATGTTAATTGACGAATTGAAAATGGCAGTTGATAGTTCCTCTAGCTTCTTGAATGTCAGAAAGCAACACGCCAATCTTAAATTAAAACTTCTATTTAAGATTGAAACACAAACCAACTCACTGAGCAAAATCGCTCCAACCACACCTCTTACTAAATAGCTATATGAGCCAACCCCAGATACACAAACGCGGCTTAACTGCCTACGAAACTAATACCTAAAATCACCCACTCTTAGAATATTAGAATGAAAAACGACCCGCCTATTTATACTACAACAAAAGCTATCGAATATCCCAGAAAAATCCTTGACACGTCACAATAAAAAAAAATACACATGCTGACGACAACAGATTTCGACCAAATTATGACGTCACAACTTCAAGTCTAAATATAGCAATTTAAAGTCCAAAACAACCCAAACATCGATAACTGCAGAAAATAGTAGAATGTACTAGAAAGGAATTATCATGAATATCTCGAATATTCTAAATAAAAAAAAACGGCAAAAGTAGTAAACCAGTCATGTACACGTTAAAATACAACAAATAATCATACCTCAGGCATTCAAAATTATTATTCGTGACTGAGACATTTTGTCATTCTTTCCCCATGTATAATGTGGAATTAAAGCATAGCAAATGATTTGGTGTATTTCTGTTACTTTTTTCTTTAGCACTATTCATGGCTTTGGTTTAGAAGATGGGAGGTTGAATTCATAATTACCTAGGTTTTCATTAATTGTTTGGTGTACTAATTTATGAACTTTATGAAGTTAGAATTTGTAAAAATTTCTTTGAAATCAAATAAATTCTGCATTATTGCACAACACTATCGATTTTTATCTGTTATGATTGAGTTTAATACTTGCACCATACTAATCAGGAAAAAAATATTAATGAAAAATCTTTTAAACAGGGTATCAGAAAAGTTGAAGACTTCGCTATAGCGAAAGCAGCGGGTTGCAAACTGTTCGAAATCATAGATCAAGTTCCTTCAATCGATAGCTCGTCTGATGCTGGACATAAACCAGAACGAATGAACGGAGAAGTTGAGTTTAAGAACGTTAATTTTTCTTACCCTTCTACAATTGATGAACAGGTTGTTAGAATGCTAGCATAAAACTTATAGTACTGAACCACCAAAAGCAATGAAGTTTACTACCGTAAGAATGTTTATTTTTTTACGACAGCTGACTATCAACTACTCAACATCAAAATATTTCGGTATGTCAACCTTATTATTTTGACGGCATCTTATTTTGACAAAGATTTACCCCGATTTTATTTTACGAGTCTACAAAAATTTAAGTTGTTTCGTAATAATCAGTAAAAAAACTTTCTATTTCGAATAAACCTGTCCAAGTCAAATAGTTACTCGCAAAGTAACCTCCCAAAATATAAAAATCCTTTGGTATCATTTAACTAGAAGCAGCATAATTTTTTCAATTTGATAGCAATACATCTAGTACACTAAAATCCTTGCTATAAATCTTTTTTAGGTTTTACATAATATCAGTTTTAAAGCAGAAAATGGCAAAATTACGGCGCTATGTGGACAAAACTGTAATGAAAGAAGTGCATGTTTGGAGCTCATTCAAAGGTTCTATGATCCACAGGTAAAACTTGATAATCTACTCTATAAAGTAAAACCGTATGTGAGAGGACACTGAACTAATCTTGCTTGCTATAAGTTGAAATTAATTATCAAACATGATCTAAGGAAGAATGTTAAAGACAAAAATCGAATAAGATTTCTTGACAGTCTGTTTTATCTATCGAAATCTTTCTCAAAGTAGCCTTCTTCAAAATGTAATGTTTTGACTGGGAAACTTTTTGAGATCTTAAGGATTCAGTTTGGGTGAAGCAAGCAGTCGTTTATCATATTTCTGCTCTACTGCAATTTAAAGCAAAATTTTATGTAGCAATTTTCTCTGAAGTTCTTGCTTAGTTCGTAAGCCTATTCTTCTTTTTTTCTAAAGTAAAATATTTTGATATTGCATTAAAATGACATCGTTCCTGTATTATTGTTCTCTACCCTAATTTCACTGCGTCAATTTTGTCGCTTTTGCATTGTAAACACCACCTTTCCAGTTGTTAAGACCTTGTGGTTTTTCCAGAGCGGTTTAATTTTAATTGATGGCCAAGACATTCGAACATTGAACGTTCGTTGGCTTCGTGAGCACATTGGGGTTGTTTCACAAGAACCGATCTTGTTTCAAACAACCATCGCTGAAAATATCAGATATGGAAAGGCAAATGTTACTGACGAAGAAATCGAAGAAGCTACCAAGAAATCTGATGCATATGATTTCATCAACATGCTACCAAAAGTAGCTAAATTATGAATTTTGAAAAGATATCAGGTTCTCGTTGTGACTCTTTGATCTTAGGTATCGCATCATATAGGTTATAAGCAGGGCCTCAGAGAGAAATTTTTCCAGGGGGTACGAAGGTCTACACCGGGCCACCAAATGTCTTTGGGCACCAAACTTGCGCAAAATTTTTGAGCACAAAAACAAAAAAAAGGTCTTTACAGAAATATAATCTGATTTTTTGCCCAAAATTTAGGTGAAAAGCAAGAAAAAAAAAGGTCTCCATAAAAAAAAAAATACCAAAACTTAACGCGGCGACCTAAACTCTTCCGGGCGCCCCTAGGCCCGGGTACGATGTAACCCCTGAACCCCACTTTCGCAGGCCCTGGTTATAAGTGACACAAAGACATCCCTCGACTTTAATGAAAATAAACTTTTGACTTATCATTGCTCATACTGTAATTTTAATTACCTCAAACTAAACAAATTTTAAGTATTTATTGATTACGTAATCTTTGTTTTGCATCATTTTGTCGCGTATGGCTGCAGTAAAGTTCTCTGTAAATGTACGTCACACAATAAAGTATGAGCAGTTGAGCACTACTAAGAAAAATCAAAAACATCATTATTACTGTAAATCAAGGATTACAAGAACTTTCGATGGTAAGCTATAGATCACTTGACTATTCCCTTACGCATGAGCACTAACGAGCATATCAAGAATTTTCGGAACTTTTAATTTTAATAAAGAAGAAACTAAGAGAAAGACTAATCTTTAAAGAGATACTGCTCGAAATTATTTTTATTGAAGAAATAAGAACTAAGTTAGTTGAGGTAATAAAGAGATGCTCAAAATATTTCTTCTCAATTCCGCTTTTTCGCGAAAATACCATTTACTCCGTTTGACTCCGTATACCAATTTATAACATCACACCAGGCACGAGTTTGCAAAATTTTTTCACTGACTGAGGAATGCGATTTTCGATGAGCAAGATAAAAAGATTCTGCTTTGAACAGCGATTCTAATTCAAACTAAATTCATCGATGGCATTATACGAGTGATAAATCTGTTGTATCAAAAGTTAAACCAGCTTTGTTGATGTTTTTAGCCTACGAATGATATAAAATTTAAAGACAAAAACGATTATACTATAGATCAGCACTGGTAGCCTAGGTTTGATGAAAGTCCAAATTAAATAGGCCTGCTGTAGGCTATTGTCTACTATAACAGTCCTAAAACAACACCAACCTGGTCTACCAGTCCTATTCTTGCCAACTCTTTTTCTTAGGAATTTCAAAAAGTTGCTGCATGTTTCTGATTCTCAATGAAGGTTTTTTGGGAGAGTTATAGTAAAACAAAGTAAAAGTTTAGAACTGCAAAATTTGCTGCTTTTCAATTAATGTAAGCCAGCTTTTCAATAGTTAATCTTCTGTTACAATACCGAAAACAGGCAACACTGAAGTAAGAGGAAAATCGTTAATTTGGAACTGCAATATCCTGAAAGCAGGTAGGCGTAAAAGCTTCAAATTTGGTGAGAATGCATTTGGCGTGTTTGGGTGCGTGTTGCGTCATTTCGTTCTGATAGCTAATAACACACAACAGTAAATTTTAAAGATTATGTCTTATTCAAATAGAAAATGGAAATTAATCAGTTAAATCATGCAAAAATCCAAATTACAATACACTTTAACCTAGCAAATAATTTTTAATAATAAGTTTTATCGTCAAATGCACAAGCTTTACTCTACCCTGCCTTTTCTCAGTAGCACATTCTCATCTAAATGACCAAAATTCGTTGCTGAGAGAATTTTAAATTTACGAAAGTTATGAAATAAAACTGTGTCAAATTGATGTGAAAACGGATGTAAAAGTTTTGCCATTTTAAGTTAGCGTTGTGAGAATATAAAATTTATAAAATATATTATCGAACTACGACACATTTGAGGCTTATCCCAACATTTTGGTCAACAGTAAAATTTTAACTTGGATGCCCTTTTAAATTGTGAGCATGCGAGCGTATCTTTCGTTTATTTTAAACAACTAGAATTTGTACGCCGGTTAGTCTGCAAGCCTCTATAATGAATTTTTTTGTTGAGCTAAACTACAGAAACGTTCATACGTTTACGATTTTACGACAAATGTAGACCAGGCCTTCAAATAAAGTTTAAGATATTTTTAGAAATTTGAGTCCATCGTCGGAGAGGAAGGGTTTAAATTGAGTGTGGGACAAAAGCAAAGAATCGCTTTCGCTCGTGCTATTGTTCGAAATCCAAAGATTTTGTTGCTTTATGATGCGACATTTACATTGGATCCTGAAAGCGAAGAAATAAGACAAGCTGCTTTTGAAAGTTTTACTCAAAGTTGGTTTTGAAATAATTGTTCTTGATAAAACACAATTATGATTAATATCTATTTTATTTACCAAGCGTGCATTTCTGCCTGTGAAATGATTTCGTTAGGTTTTTTAATGTATTGTCGTAAAAGGAAATACAAAAATATGACAAAATTCTCGTAATCACCTAGGCCTATCAAATAATGAAACATGTAAATACACGTTTTTGAAAAAATCCATCAAACAACTTCCTGTAAACTCCATACTTTAGTCATTCGTCATTGTAAAAGTTTATCAAGGCTTTTGGTTAATTTTCAATAAAAGTTTCAAATGTTTCAAGTCTTTTGAGGTTAAAAAAAATGCTTTTCAACTTTAGATCGAACCATCATCGTAATATCGAACAGACCATCGACAATCAAACATTCGAACAAGATATTTGGATTTAATGATGGACGGTTGGTGGAGCAAGGAAGCCATGATGACTTGTTGAACGTCGAAGATGGAGTTTATAAAAATCTTGTACAAATGCAAAGTCATTGCCTAAAGGAAGGTACAGAGAAATTTCCTATTATTTTGCTTATACCTAGTTTTTAGAACAAACCTGATCGCAAGGTCTAGGTTCAAACCGCACCCTGATCAATGTGGTCATGTTGTTGCGTCGTTGGATAAGATGCTTTACAATGATTATCTCTGCTTGGTTGGTGGCCTCAAGCAAGCAGCAAATTTTAACCTTAAAGCGTGGAATACAGTTAAGACCTAAGTGGGTGAGGACGATTCGTCCAGAACAAAGGCGCCACCGTCGCTTCCTCGTGAGTGGAGAACAAATATAAATCAATTAATACACTGTAATTGCAGTCAGTAAAACTGATAGGTTGCCGACATTGTTTTTTTGCTAGTTGATTCTACAGCTCAATGCTAACGGATTTTTGTCAAATTTACAGGATATTAGAGCTAATCTTTTTGTTCAATTACAATTTTGTCGAAAAATATTTATTCGAAAAGTTCTAAGCATATTTTATTATTGCAATCAAGGATAGCAATACGGTACAGTAAGTTCAGAATTTGCGTACAACGTATCTCGAACCTTTAACCGTACCGTACCAGCGCACCGTACTTCAGTTCAATTTTCGAAGCGTACCTTACCTTGGTACGGTATGTTTTTTTTTTTTTAAGTGTCGTACCGTCAATCAATCTGCTAAAACAACGATCCATTACATATGTGACAACCTATGTTGACTTGTTTTTTATTTAGACCTGATTCGTATTGTACCGAAAGATAAGCTTAAGGCAGCGTTTCTTAAAACGGTGAACGGTCTAACCCAGGTGAATTAAATTTTTTTGAGGGTGAACCTGTATAAAGGGATGAACAAAAAAAAAAGAAACTAGTAAGTTAATGTGAGTAACAGTGTTAACATGCTTTTTGTTGAAAAATAATTTCTCAAAGCAGCAATTTGTACAAAAATAATCTAAAAATTGAGGTATTTTTTATTGGAAATTCATTCAAAATCTAAGAGCCTTAATAGCTCACCCTCATACTCCGAGCTATTTGAAATTATTTGGAATAATATTTAAACGTTTTTTCATCAGCGGAGAATGAATTGAGGAACTCTCAAATAAGGGTGAACGGAACAGAAGAAGTGAATAAGCATTGGCCTAAGGGGTACTAAAAATTAATAACATGTTGAACTTAAAAACTGCTGTGCTTTATATGCCGATATTCATAGTTGGGCACAAGTCCGTTAATCCGTTAATAACGAAGCTAACTTTTTCATTAACTCGTTAATCCGTTAAAAAGTTTTTTAATGTTAACGGACTAAATTAACTTCCGTTCAGTTCTGTTAACTTCCGTTAAGGTTTTTATCGTTAATATCTTGCACCATTTATTTATTGTACCAGTTTTATAGAAGAAAGCGAAGAAAAGAGCTCTTTTTTGTGGAAATAATAATCTGCAGCCTCATAAGTCTAATTATCGCTGTTCACAATTTCCAAAAGTTTTCCGATCGCAGGTTCGTTAGAGCATTTGAACTTATTTTTATCTTGAAATTAGATTAGACTGTAAAATGTAACTTCCAAAACACAAAAGACCACCACAGCAATAAATATTTCCTTACAATCAGCTCAACAGCGTCAATACGTGTTCTAGAAGCAAGTGAATAAAAAGAAATGTAAATTACGCGCAAAATATTAACGAATTAACGGACTTTATTAACTTCCGTTAATTCGAGCTGAAAATAACGGATTAACGTTAACGGAGGTGTGAAGTTTGTTAACGGACTAGTGGTTAACGAAGCTAACTTTTTGTATTAACTTGCCCACCTATGCCGATATTCTTTATGCTTCAGAAATAGTTTAATAATAAAAAAAAAACAATTTGCTTGCAAAAAATAAGTTTTATTAAAAACAAAGACATCGAATAGGCTACTACCACAATGATATTTGTATTTTCTTGTATTATTGTACAGCAAAGATATCTGCATTTGTTTAGTAGGTCAAATTGAGTTTAATGCATTGGAAACCTGTTTGCATGTCGCCATTCACTACGCGTTATTGCAATGCAATTTATTAGTACTTTATTTCTTCTCAAAATTGTTCGATAGGCGATAGAAAGGGATGAATTATAACAGTGCTGCGACTTGACACTGTCAAGTTGCCAGTTTTCAGAAAAGGGTTTACTGCACAACTAACAATACCGCAAAACAAATAAATCATCAGAAAAATTGTGTATTTTATGTCACGATACCGAATAATTTTTTTCAAGATCACGAAAAAATCATAAATGAGGATGCAATTATAAATATGAGCATATTTTTAAGCAATTGTAAACATTTGCAATTGTAAATATGTGCCTATTTTTGGTGCTACGTCGTGTATTTTTAATTGTATGTGCACGGTTGCACGAATCTTCATTGACAGCCGCAGGTTCCACATAAAACCTACCGTACCAATACGTACTGTACGTTTGGTCGTTTAGTATACGACTATACGTTAATTCAAACAGCGTACTAACGTTCCGTATCCGTACCATTGCAAACAACGCGTACCGTACAAACGTACCGTAGACTACTTCCTAGCAAAAAGTGAAGCGTACCGTACTTACGTACCGTACTACCATTCTTGATTACAATACCACATCACAAAAAAATATGTCGACCATCGAATTCAATCCATTGGCTAAGCCAGATCGTATATGTACTGTGTACCATATGCCAAAATAAGCTACAGTGCATCGGATTATATAAACGAGCAACACCTCAATCAATTCGCAATATACTATGCTATTATGAACTTAAACCACATTCGGTTAGATAATGCAATTTGCGATTCACATTTAAATTATCAAAATAATTTGCACTGACCACATTAACTTTTAACATATTTTCTTTCAAGTACTTCAGATAAATGGGCTTTCCCTGTCTGCCTGTCA
This sequence comes from Trididemnum nubilum, assembly GCA_963965965.1. Classification (NCBI taxonomy): domain Eukaryota; kingdom Metazoa; phylum Chordata; class Ascidiacea; order Aplousobranchia; family Didemnidae; genus Trididemnum; species Trididemnum nubilum. Next base: position 36,381,644 of record OZ014474.1, read on the forward strand.
AATTCGGAGAATAGGAATTGGATGCTGAGTAAAACAACATAAGGATATTGGAGAATTTAATTAACTGAACGGTAAAAACAAAACACGGCACTTTAAACTTTTGCTGTAGTCTTTGTTTGTCAATTCCTTCTGTTAAAAGTAGAATAAAACGGACGTCCAAGCATTTAGCGGCTATGAATTGATTATAAATTTGACGTGTGAACAAATTACCTTTACAAAAAAACTATACGCTTCAGGCCTATCATAAAGCACAAAAATGGACCAGCGTACTAGGCTTCGATGCTACACTTAATCAATCACATTACAGTTGGCTAGACTGTTAGAGTAAACTTAAATAATCACTTTACATTCTAAAATTTTCGCAGAAATATCGCCACCGGCTACAAATATACTCCTGAGCAGAGGCGTTGCTAAGAATGGTGGCACCCGGGGCGGGATTTCGTGGTAGCACCCTTTTTCGTACCAAAAATAGGTGAAGACCAAAAAAAAAAAAAGGTCTCCGCTGCAAAATAAGCTAGTGGGTTTTTAGTCTAAAAGTATGTGAAAACAAACAAAAAAGGTCTTCGTCTAAAAATCAGTGGGTTATTTAGTCCAAATGAGGATGGGGACTACCAAACAAAATGAAAAAAGTAAGGTAATCACCACAAATCGGTGGAGTTTTGGTTTCAAATCATAATATGGTGTCACCCCAAAATGATGACACCCGGGGCGGGCCGCCCCCCATTAGCAACGCCACTGCTCCTCAGTCCCGCTCTAAGCACATTAACACAACAAATTACTGTAGGGTAACTAGTCCAGATACTAGAGACCACGCTAAAGTCAAAAAACTTCGTACATACCAATATTTCTGCGGTTGCTTTAAGACTTTAAGTAATCCTTTTTGAAGACATTATTAAGTAGCTCCAAATTACTTTATCACATACTTTACAGCTGAATCAAATATAAAGGAGTTACATACTTTCCAGAATAACAATATGGCGGTTGTTTTAAGCAGTCGCAAACGTATATCTGCCGCTTGAACAAGGTAATAGGCAAAAAGAACTATTTACAAAGTATGACGTAACAAGTTACCGTTAACGTGAAATAAAGAAAAAGAGGTGTTGAAAATATACATTAGAAACCTGCGCTGCAGTCGAGATTGACTCGTTTGAGACCAAGACCGAGACCGTGACCACAAACTTTTTCCAAGACCAAGACCGAGGCCAGAAAAACGACGTCTACATTGTTTTTTTAGATTGTTTTGAAAAAAATTTGAGGGCTCAAATTTGCTCATAAGTTGTTTTATGGTTATAGTTATTTAAATTGAGCCAGATGACAAATTGCTTCACTCGAAGTGATTACGTCATCAAAACATCTCGATGACGTCATTTTATGTAGATTTTCACTGAAATTATTTTTGGAGTTTGCAATTTCAAACGTTTTGTCCAGCAGAGACAATTTCGTTAAAAAAGCAATTAGGATGAAAATTTTTTTGTTTACTTACTTTCTCTTAAAAACTTTTAACCGATCTGAAGACTAACTTCACCAAATTTGAGCTTTGTACGACTTTTCGTTCGCAATATGTGAGAGATTTTAGATTTCCCCGTAGAAAGGCTTTTCCCCTTAAAAATTTTGCCAGGATTGCCACCTAGAAACAAAAATTCCAAGAACTTACTGGATGTTTCTAATTCTCAATAAGTGTTTTGTAGCATAGCCGTTGTTAAAACGGAAGCAAAAAGTCGGAATTGTAAATTTGCTGCTTTTCAGTAGGCCAACTTTCGAAAAGTTAGTCTTTTGTCACAGCACTGACAAAATGGCAACATTTAGTAACAGGAAAATTATTTAATATCTTGAAAATGGGAAGACATCGAAAGTTTAAAATTGATTCGAATGTATTTTAGGCTTTTCCCATCATTTTGGTCAACAGTAAAATACTTGACTGCCCCTTTATTTAAACAATGCAATTCAATTGTATATCCTGCAACTTAATGATTTTCAAAAAACGATTACAAAATTAACAGATTGTTTGAAAACTAAACTGAAGCAATTTGAAAAACCAGATATTCAGAAAACACTTAGCCTTTGCTCAAAATCAGTTTGATTATGACTTACAAAAAATTACCAGGTCTCGAGACCAATTTTAAGCAACGAGACCAACTCCACACTGGTTCGAGAAAAGTCGATCTCCAGACCTACAGCCCGGTTAGAAACAACAAAATTTGTTACAGCACACATCTCTGTCATGTTTTAAGATACTTACACTCCAATGAACTCTCAGCAACTTTGCAGCGAAAGAAGTGATAAATCAAATGGTGAAGAGTTTGAAACAAATAAGATTCCATCGAAAAATTCTTTTTTTCAACTTGCCAAACCTGAAGCTGGATACATAATTCGTAAGTTTTCATCTTTTTAAAAGTTTTACAGACATATTTGCTGGTGGAGTTGTTGTTCTGATCATCTCAGATGTTCCCGTAATCTCCAAACAATCAATTAAGTGATGGTATTTTTATCCAGTAATACCAGACCATCTGCAATGGGTTGGATGTGAACAGAGAAATGTTAAACTTTGGTAAACCTGGAGTCTGGTAAGAATTCTGTAGCATTCTTAAGAACTATGGTATTTTAAACTTTGTGTTTGTGTTCGGTTCTTGTTTGCATTCCGCATCTTTTTTGTGCTTTTTATTTTTAAAATCAAAACACCAACATAGAGGAGAAGTACTACTCGTATATTCGTGTTTCAGGTTCAAAAGTAAAATAAGTAAAACATTTTTCTCAAAAATGCTCAAAACTCCAAAGTTCTGTGTTTTGGATTACAGTTAATTTAATTTTTTGTTCCGTTTTTTCCCTATTCTTCCTTTTGTTTTTCGTTTTTTTCCTTTTTCTCGTTTTTATTGTCTTTTCTTTTTATTTGAGGAAGGATTTTCTAAATATCAACTTTTCCTTGCTTTTAAGCATGATGTGATGTTAATGTTTTATTGATTTTTTTGGTAATACTATACATAAAATAAACAAAATCATAAAATATTGTAGACCTACAGTACAATCAGGAATTTTGCATTGATATAAATTTATTTCACTTCAGTTGGTTGTTATGAGGCTGCAGTGAATGGTGCAATTCAGCCTATTTTTGCCATCTTACTTTTGGATATTATCGTTGGTTTGGTTGATCCATTCCAAGCAGAACAAACGAGAGACGAAAGCCTGTTGTATTCCCTTGTTTTTGTTGTAGTTGGTGTCATTGTTTTGATTGGCAGTATTATTCAAGTAAGTGCAAGAGAAGAACAAAGCCTATAGAATTGAATAATATTCTTGAATATATGTATTTTGATTGAGTTCCAAACGTTGAACATAACTAAAACTAATTTCTAAATTTAAATCTGCTATATTGCATCACTTTAACGTGCTTTTAGAGTGGTTTATGTAATTTTTTGAAGTACACGACCCGCAGCATAGTATTTATTCTAACAAGCTATGCAAAAGTTGTTTTGTACAACGGAAAGAAGAAGAGTCTTAGCATATCAACTTTTTTATACGATATTAAGTAAAACGCATTGCACTCGAATGCTTGTAAGAGAAGCAATCATTTTTTCTGATTTTTATTTTGAAGCACCAGCCACACCGGTACTGTAACTTACTTGAAAAAAATTCACAAATAGCAAATTCATGTTTCTTTATTTTTCTCGTAGCAAAGCATTTTACATTGCAATTATTCTATTAAGCGATGCACACAAAATTTATTGTTTTTTTTTTTATATTTAGAAAAGCAACCTTTCTATTTTACCGGAAAATTAGATCTAGTTTATGTTAATTTTAATCCAACTCTAACACAAACACGCATCCTCAGCCTGTAATAAATAACCCTATTATCTACCCCTTGCCTAAAACTTAATTTAAATCTAAATCTAAACTCTAGCTCATATGCGCTCGGATAAATGTTTCTCATTTTCTTTTTACTCTGTTTCAAACTTAAATTTTTCCAAATGGTCACTCGTCGTTTAGAAAAAGCAGAAATTTGACAATATATCGCAGAATTTCTCTTAAGTCGCCGGAAGAAAATGATTACGCTATAGCAAAAGGATGTGCAGTAATTTTGATATGGTTTCGAATCTCGCAACTGCTATTTTATAAAGTACCACAGTACCAACGCTTAGTCTAATGAAATGGCGAAGTATAAAATGCCCAACAATATACATTACACAGAGCTGGACAGCCCTGTTTCGAGCTTTTAGCTCTCATCGGCAGCCCTCAGCTATCTTTTCAAAGGGTATTCCCAGCTTTAATTTTTTATTACATAATGACGACAAACAAACACAACATGTCACAATTGTTTTCAAATTGTTCTCAATGTTAATCAATTTTAATCTTTTTATTCTTTTGTTGAAGGTATTCCCCAGTTGGACAAGACTCTTGGCCGAACTGGACAAACATCTTGGCCTAGCTGGCAAACCCTACTGGCTTGCAGAGAGGCAGATGCTTAGTAGGGAATAAACAATTTTTCACTTGTGGTACTTTAGAAACAAGTGAAAAATCGCTGGATCCTTGTAGTAAGGATGATAAAGACGTCAAGATGTTGTAGTAATATACATAACAATAATAATTAACAAAATGAGAGTCACTTTCTTTAAGCAACAACTTACAGTATCTTTACGTAATTCATAGAATTAAAAATGGATCTCTTTAGTCGACAAGATTTTCTGAATCTGGAAAGAAGCTGACATCGCGATTACGATTATTCGGCTTTCGCTCTATTATGCGTCATGTTATCAACAATCAAGACGATCATTTAAAGAGCGTTGTTTTTCTCATGACGCGTTTAGACGCCGATGCATCTAAAGTCCAAAATGCCACTGGAGTTCATTTAGGAACAGTGATTCAAAATGTAGCTACTCTGGGTAAGTGCTAACGTAATTAGTGGATTTCTCTTTATTAAGTGACTGACTAAGAATGAACGATTTTGTTCTTTTTAAACAGCAATTGGTGATAGAAGCCGATCATCAAAGAAACACAAAGATTGTTTTGTTTAAACTCTTCTGTTCACCGCTAAAGGGTAAAGGAAAAAATTAGTATTGTGTTGATCTGCGTAGAAATGGAAGCTGATTTTTTGTGAGAGTGAATGCGGCAGGAAGCACGAAGAAATATATTGTACTTAATCTTTTTTATCCCTCCAAGTGTTATAAATTTATGGTGCTGTTAAGTTTTTTTCTGACAAAGTAAAGGGTGTTTCATAATTCTCTCAGGTTAAAAAAAAATTATTAAACAAAAAGTAAACCAGATAAAATCAAAATTTTAAAGGGGCTAAGTCAAAAACATCAAATAGTGATTTTGGCACATGCTTCAACATGCCAACAACCTATCCAATTTTTTTGTAGTTTATGTTTTTTGAATGGACCCCTATTTGGTTTACACCGGCATTAATGCGAACAGAAAAATTCTCAAATTATATGACTAGTGTCAGTTGTAAATTGTAATATTTTGGATGAATCCTTCAACAGCTTGTTTCAGCTGCTTAAGATAGTGAGGCTTTTCTTTGAACACATCTGCTTGAGCAGCAACTCCAAAAAAAAGTCAAAAAGCGCAACACCAGCATTACGCGTAGAGCTTTCGATCACTGCCTTTAAGCACCAACTTCTATTTCCAAACCATGAGCACAAATGGGCCATAGTTGCGTGTGCTGTATGCGGAGTTACGCAATTCTGTTGAGACTACTACCAACTCTTTGGATTTGGTGCGTACAGTAAGTTGAGGCCCTCACTAATTTAATTGAATGCTTTTCTGCAATAGCATTCTCCATTTACTGTGAGAGATCTTTCTCTGCAGTCGTCAAACCAGTGTGGCCCTAGCATCACTTTTTTGCGTTCAATGCAAGCAATTTTGCTGTGCTTGACGCACCAGCTTACACCTTTCTGCAGTCAAAGACTGTCTTTTTAGATATTAACCTTTAGACGGTGTATAAAATAATTTTTGCTCGGGAGCTTCATAACAACGCATATTAAATTCTCGAGCACAAAGACAGCGAACTGTTGTATGGCGTTGTGACTCAAACAACCATTCAGAGATCTTGATTTTTTTGTCTTTGTCTACGTTGTCCTTGTCCAGAATTGCAGTTTCTTTAATTTAGGATTTACGTGTACAAAAGTAAATAATAATAACGATGACTCGTGTCCACGTCATAATGATGTCATGCAATTCTTGTACGTTTCAAAAAACTGTCACGTGACTTGACTCGAGTCCTCCACATTTTGAATAAAAACGTTTTAATTTTGCTTTAAATGTTTTTTTTTTATGAAAGAACTTAAGAGCGCAATCTTTTCTCAAAATCATAGGCGAAGCCAGGTGGGTGGCCCAGGGGGCCCGGTCCCCCTCAATCAAAATGCCACCAATGACACAAATTTGACAAAAAAAGTCTTGTTTTTTCGTTTGCAGTTTCTTTTAGCATCTTTGCGTACAACAGTACACGCGCACAACAGTAATTAACAATAAATAATATTGACGACTAGAGGGCCCGGCGCACCTCCTTATTTCAATTTTTTCCAACCAATTTAAACGTATAACCAGGGTGAAGTCAAATTTTTTGTCCTAATAGTTGCTACCTCAGGCCCTCTTCAAAACTTTTTATGGACGTAATGAAATAACCAGGGCCGAATTTGCCTTATGGCACAGTGCCAGGGGCCCGCCCTCAGATAATAGGACTTTTTTGGTCTTCACTTATATTTGGCAGGAAGATGTTGCAAAAACCCCTAAGTGCCAGAGACACCGCGCAATGTAAATCCGGCCCGGGAATAACATGTTTAGTAAGCGCAACCATCTATTGTACCATTTTTCAATAACGATTCACCACCACCTCGCCAGTTTTTACGCACAAAATACTTTTAAAAAAATAGCTAGGAAAATGCTCATTGAACAAATTATTGAATTTGAATTGGTGGGTCCTAGGTCCCCTGGTCGTACATGTACTCCTAAAACTGGATAACTTCGTGAAAGGAAATTCTTTGAGTGGATTATTATTTACTGCTAAAATATTGCAGAAGGCAATGTGCCTTACTTCCCCCTATATGGACCAAATCACTTACAATTAAAATTTTACACCATAATACAAGATTTTAAACGTGTTTTGAAATTTAATTGCAAGTAAAAGGAGGATTGAACAATCAAAATTTTTTGATTGGCTTTCAATGTTAAAAATTGAGTTCTTTCAAATGGCTGTGAATATGTGTGAACTGTGATTCAATGGGATTAAAATAGCTTTTTTTTCCAAAAACTTACAAAAATCGCCCAGCGGCTGGGGGCTTTGCCTCCAGACTCCCATAGCCACCGGCGGCTGGGGGCTCCGCCCCCAGACCCCGGTCTGTAAAACGTTTTAGTACACTAGCTTTCTCAACACGTCTCCTAAGTTAGACATTTTCGCTTTTTAATTGTTAGTTTTTGCCCTCTCCCTTTACCACAATCCCAGTTAAGTGACAACAGACCATGACTTCAGATCTTTCATCCTACGATATCTTTGCCCTACAAAAAGTTCCTTTTTTGAAAATTTCTGATGACTAATTGAATGTGATTTGTGGTTTGCCCCCCCCTCCAATCAAAAATCCTGGCTACGCCTATGGAATAGGCTATGGGTAATTTAAAATAATGTGATTGTCATAATCCAATCGTCGTTATGCGATTTTCATAATATCAATTGACAAAGTATTTATTCCAAAATCTGAAACAAGTAAGAAGAAAAAAGTAAAACAAAAAAATTGGTGTCTTTTTAAAATCTGAAAAAATTGTGAAGCACCCTGTACCAAGTTTAATAAACCTTCTTTTACAAAAAAATTTTTTTTTCGAGTTTGAGGGCCATTTTCTAGATTTTTAAGGTTTACTAAATTAAGCAATTTGGTCGATTATGATGATGCTGATGATGAGTAGCGGTGGTTTTTAATTGATTACGATTCAATATTAATTTTACGACAGAAAAAACCCATCAGCCAAAACAAAGAAAATTTTGATTGCGAAACGTCCTTAAGCGGTTGACGTAATTGCTAAAGCGATGGTTAAAAATTTTACCTTACGTAAAGGATATGCAATGATTCTGTTTTTGATTAAATCTGGCTAAAAGGAGTTCCGAAACTGGCTAAACTCTCTTCTTACGTGATAAGCAAATAAACTTCTTTATGCACAACAAAGACAGAAATACAATTGCCTGCAGCATTATGGAGCGATTTTAAAGGCACGAGAACATTTAACAAAAAATATCTTTTAGTCTAAGAAATCTATGATAAATAAGCCTTTTTCTATTGCAGTCGCTTCAATTGCAATTGCTTTTGGAATCGCATGGGAATTGGCATTACTACCATTAGCTTTTGTTCCTTTTGTTGCATTAGCTTGCACTCTTCAACTTTACTACTTAACTGGACTTGTAAGTTGTTTTATGAGCTGTTTTATGCATAAATCATGTAGAACTGTATATAACTTTTCTAGCCTTATTGATAGGATTTCGATATCATTTTATTATTTGCAGTGACAAACTGTAGTTCTGCTCTTGTTTAGGCGTAAAGTTCTTAACGCCAACTCTATTTCTTAATGCCAATTCTTATTGTAAAGCCAAGCTCAAAAACTTGTGACGTCATCACCTATGCGGTTTCTACGGTCAAAATATCGGAAACTAATATTGCTGCTACGGTTTAGGTTCTGTGGTTTCTTCATAAATATAAAGCCTTGAAAGTTTCTTCATATAAAGCCTTCTTGATAGAACATAACTTGCCCTTAATTTGCAGCACTTTAAGATGTTTGCCGTCATCGGGTTCTTGATAATTTATCAAAAAATTCTTAATAGACATCAAACTTGTCGACAACACTATTTTCTCATAATAAAAGCTTGATGACGAAACTTTTTTCGAACAGACAACCCAAGAAAGAATGGTGTATGAAAAAGCGGGAAAAATAACTGCTGAAGCGACTCTGAATATTCGCGCAGTTGCTTCACTTACAAAAGAAAATTATTTTTATAGCAAATTCGTAAAAACCAACGAATACCTCTCCGTGTAAGTTTTCTTGAATTTTGTGTTTGTAGTCACGTATATATTGATGAACATGCCAACAATTTACAAGTTTCCATGATTTTTGAGTTTATTTGCTTTTTTATCGGCAAAGAGCAAAGGAACAACTCCAAAATTTCTCTGGAGATGTTTTGATTATGCTGAAGCAAATTTTACCGGCCAGTTGGTCAAACGGTAACTCGTTCGTAACTAGAGGTGGAGGTCCAAGGTTCAAATCTTGACCCGGTCAAATCAGACGTAGTGTTGCAAGTGGCTCGCCACCGCTGCGACATTTTTTCGAAAAGAGCTATGTTGCCCAAGCACAATGACGCGGATTGTGCCCCGCAAATTCGTTACACGATTTGGTGTAATACAGCGAGTATAATAAAAGATTTGATTATCATACGAAAATTTTGTTTGGTCAACCGTTTTTTCAGGTCATTTTTTGAGAATAAGTTTGAATCCCCGTTGTAATAAATCAAAACAACTTTTTAACTATGGCTAGTATAATTATGCAACGTTTAGTATAACGACCTCAAGAGTTTTTTTTTGAAGAGATTAAGATATAACGTAATCCATGTATACCATAGTATGATCACCATATCTTTGAAGTTCTTAAGGTCCTATACACCAACGTGGATTATCTGTGATCTAAAGATTAGCAAAACTTTAGGGAAAAGATTTGAACAAATGGCCAAGCAAATTACTATAGTTATAAACCATTTACCTTCTGAAACTGCAGTTCGTGCAAGTATTGCTCACTTAGGGCCCCAAAAAAAGGGAAATATTCGAGAACTACTTCGGGACGAAAAATTGCTTTTGATTGTGGATGAAGCTGAAGTGGAAAAGCAAAAATACATCGATGTACTAATGGGCAGCTTGGATACCTGAAATGAAGCATTTCTTATTGAGTGCCTTCTACTTGAAAGCAGTAGCAATGTTAACAGCAGAATTATTCAACGCACTGTGGGTGACGTATTGCGACAACTTGGGACCAAACGTGAAAAATTTGCCTTGTTCTTAACAGATGCTGCTCGGTACGTGTCTTTGGCTGGCAAAAACATTAAAGGAATTACAGTATACCTTACTCTGATGCACGTCACTTGCATTGGTTACTCACTACATAACTGCGCTATGCGAGTTAGCGCTTTCTTTAAAAATATTGGTAACGTAGTGGTTACAATAAAGGCAGCAACAATCAAAAACAAAGATCGCAAAAATGATTTTTGTGAAGCTGGTTTGCCCTTACCTCCGGTTCCTGTGATTACACGATGGGCAACTTGGCTTAGAGCTGCAGTATACTACAGCATAAACCTTCCTACTGTTTGTACCATTGTCAACAATTGGACTGGTGAAGGTCTCTTAGTCAGCCAAGCAAAAGAAGCTATCAATGTGGATGGTTTGATGCCAGACTTGGATCGTATTAATCAAAACCGGACTCTTGCAACTATCGTCGAGCTATTAGAAGCAAGTGACTGCACAATGACAAAATCATACGAACTGCTAAAAAATATGCATTTTCTGGATGACCCCTGCTCAATTCAAGCTTACATCAAAAACGACCATCCAACTCTGATTTAGAAGCAATAATAAACTGTACCAACTTGGCTATTGCTCCAATCATCTATTCATTGTTGGAAAAAGCTCAACCAACCTCCGCTGCTGTTGAGCGATCATTCTCTATGCTGAGCAAACTATTGAGAAAAGACAGAAATTTTGATATCAAAAATCTCAAAAAATACATCAAATCAAATCTTTCATTGTACTTACTGTATTACGCCGAAGCGTGTACCGAGTTTGCGGGACCACCTCCGGGTCATTGCGCCTAGGCAACACAGCTTCTTTCGAAAAAATGTTGCAACTGTGGCGAGCCGTTGGCAACACTGTGTTCAATTTAACCGGCCCGAGATTTAAACCTCAAACCTCCCGCTCCAAAGACGAACGCTTTACCGCTCGACCAACTTTTCAAGAAATAATTATCGCAATTGTATTGTATTATGTTTATTAAAAAATTGTTGAGTCAGTAACATGTATAAGCTATATTCTGCAGCTTTTTCACGCGCAACCGGTAGGCAGGATGGCTCTTTTTTCTACGTTATGTTGTCTTGTACCGCTTGGTTGAATATTTTATAAAATCCGTACATCAAAACGTCATATTAAGCCAAAATACGTGAAATAAAAGAAAGACAAAATTTAGCAATAATAAAGTCAAAAGTTATTTTTTGTGGGCCAAAATAAAAATGCCCCTAGTTATAACGTAATTCAAGAATAGCGTCTCTGAACTTGAAAGTTCTGTTTATTTTAATTTAATAAGTTCATCGGTTCAAAAGATGAAAAATTTTCTTTGCGAATCAAAGTTAATTTACGTTGGTGTACGCGACCCATCCTTTTCCTAAAGTTTTTCTGCAGCAATATTCTTCTCACGTTATCTTTTGGATTTGTTCATACAGCTTTGCAGCATAAAAAAATAAACTAAAATAAACTATAAGCTACTACTACTACTAGCATTTTGGTTTGTTTTGATATGTTTATTTTCTATTGCTTAGTGGTTTTCGGCTTTAACCAAAAACAATTTGGTCTTTTTGAAAACAAATTCAACATATTTAATTATTCTTGAAGTGAAATAGGCAGAACTAATTTAATAGTTCACAGAGACATCACGTCTTACAATCCTACTTCACAGAGACATCACGTCGTACAGTTCTACGTCTTACAATCACCGAGACATCACTAAAATTCAACATACTTTTTAAGGTTATACTTACGTTATTTACCATCACCAGCCCAACTCAATTTCTTTAAAACGTAAAACTTGTCAAAAAAGGAAAATTAATGTTGATGAAGAAAATGAAAAAACTGCAATGCTCTTAATGCAATGTTAAGCAAACGAAGAGGGGAAGGAGAATAAAAATAAGTCTAATTCTACTGCAGAGCCAGTAGACTATAGGTTTTTTTTTTTAGAATTTCATTGAAAAAGGTATACCTTTATGGAATAACGTTTGGTTTCTTGCAAATGCTTTCCTTCTTTGCTTATGCTGCCACTACCGGTTTTGGCTTCTGGTTGGTGTTTGAAGAAAGACTGGAATTTTCTAACTTTTTAAGGTAAAATTGTCTTTTTTATTAAGTTAGTGTTCGTATAGAGTTCTGGCATATCCAAAGTTTCGGAAGTCTTTAATTTCATAAAAATAATCACAGAATTTATCGAGTAATTTCAATTTATTAGTGTTAAAATTGTTTTCCTTATCAGCTGTTCAAATATTGGCCGATTGATTAATTATCTGTTTGAATTTGCACTTAAAACAAAAATTAATGCAAATGCTGATCATCAATTTAATAAATTTTCCGTCATAATCCACTAAAAATCATACTTTTATTTTAAATTCTAAAGCAAACTAAACAAACTCTACAATATGCAAATCAATAAGTTAGTCGTAGAAACAAGCCTAAAGGCAGAGATAGTGCGCTTTTGCTTAAGTTGATCATATACGTAGCAATGATAGTTAGCATAGCTGAACTACAGCAAAACTACAACAGGTTTCCAGTTTGGGTCCGGGCATAAGGTTAACAAAATTTCCGGCTTAATTCGGACCTGATAAGAACCTTTTGTTTTAAGTAGCTGTAAAAACATATTCAAAATAATTAAATAAAGTGGGCAAGGGGACCAAATGGATAAGGGGGTCGGTGAGTTAAAGGACAGAGATAAGCAATTCATCCAGTGCGAATGCAATATTTACTGTATAGAGACAGAACTAATTCAATAGTTCACAAGACATCGCGTCACATATCCTAAGTGATATTGCACCCGTGCTGTTTATGCAGTGGACAATCTCTGATTATAATATTCAAAATATATTTGAATTATAATATTCAAAATAACTTCGCAAAACTCAATGAAGACTTCATTTCAGCGTCAATACAATTATTAGTGCACAATTATTATTATTGCACCACAGTTCGTCCATAAGAATATAGTTTTATTTTATTGCAAATAACTCAAGTTTTTCAAAAAAAAAATTAACCATTAATGTTATAAGAACATAATAAAAATAAGCTATAGACAGTATTCAGAGTTTTATAGGCACAATCAAACCTTGGATTAAAAGCCTAAGACATTACTATTTTGCTATTGGAAATTACTTTAAATTTAACTATTATAATTATCTCTTGTAATATTGTGATAACTTAATATTTTTGAAACAAAAAGATTGTGCTGTGACCTGGTTAGTTTGCGATACCTTACCTCTCTAAGTCTTGTTCATACCTGTAGTCCTAGCTATACTGACGAGGAATAAATGGCGATTGTCGATTCCGAAACAGTATGTTTTAGACTGTTAATCAAAAGTTTGATTGACCCCATAAGACTCTGGATAGCTGTGTATAGCTTACTATTAATTTTTTTAGAACATTGTTTTTTATAATGAAAATAACTTTGCAAAACTCAGTGAAAACTTCATTTTAGCATCAATATGACTACTGATGCATAATGATTATTACTGCAGCACAACGTATTAATAAATAGTTTTATTTAGTAACAGCTGACTAAAGAGATTATTTAAAGGAAAGGAGCAATAATCCGTATAAGCTTTTAAAACTTAAACTTAATTTTCTGATTTGGTTTGGAGTTCAAATCATTTTTCGTGTTCGGGTCTGAACTAGTCGACCAGCTTACAACTCTGGACTGTAACGTTACACTGCTACTCTACGCTCAACTCCAATCAAAGACATAAGCCATGACTTAACAAGTTGAGTGGACCTATGTTTACGACTTTTGCATTTCATGGCCCATTGCAGCTTATTCTTATAAAGAAACAAAGCGATGAGTGGTTGGCTGAAAGAACTCGGTTTGATCTGCCCAGGATTGATCTTTATCAGACTTTTTGTTCCAGAGAACACTGAACAGGCCACATTATAGCTTTTAATTTTAGCAAAAAATTTACAATGAATCCAAAAATTAACCTTGAATAGACGTTGTTAGAAAACGTTTGAAAGTAGAAAAGCTTAAATATTGCAAAACTTTCAGAATTATTATTGCTGTCATTTACGGATCATGCGCAGTCAGTCAAATAAGTTCATTTGCTATTGATTATGTTGAAGCCAAACTTGCTGCTTCCTGGATTTTGAGATTAATTGATCGAAACTCAGTTCGAGTGGTTCAGTGAAAAATTACAAAACTTGATTAAAGTAAGTTTTTCATTTTGATGATGATGATTGTCATGCAAAGTACTGTAATTCTATTATTATTCATCAAGTCACCTGGGCCAAAAGACAGAGAAAAGATGATGCTTTATCTCGCTGAAACGTTGACAATAGTTTATACATAACTTATTTTTATACTAACAAAACAGTCTCAGTAAAAATGTTTATCACGTATACACTTATAGTTGAGCAAGCATTTTCAAAGTACTGCCGAACTAAAGTGATCGTTGAGAAATGATGATTCATCATTTTTGCAACTATTTTTGTATAAAAATCTTGATCGTTAGGGCTGAGGATTCATTTTTAGGCTATCAAAAACTTCAAAAGATTGTGGTGTGTTATTAAGCAAGATTTGCCTTGCGTATTTACCTTTTTCTGTGTAAATCGAACTTCAACTGTCACATAAAAATTAATAATTTCTGGCAATATTTATTTTTTGCAATTCAGAAACAAAATACGGGAGAGTACAAGTCAAGAAACAGAGTAACTATTGAAATGATAAAAGTGTCGATATTTGGTCCTTCTCAGCGAAAGCGTGGCAGAATCATGTATTAATAATTCATTTTGGATTTGTACAAACTGGGAATTATTTAGCTGGCGATCTTATCCTGTAAAGATTATACTGCACATAATTACGAGTGCACTTTTTTTTTATCATTGTAATTCATTTCTAAAAACGTCATTTACTCTAATATTGATATGTTTCTCGGCGTCGAGTCAACGCAGTTTGAAAAAATAGATTTTGATAAATAAAAACTAAAATTGAAAAATTACATTACATAACGAAAAAGCTAAATGCGAATAAAAGTCTCAGTTATTTTTAAAAATTGATATTTCTAGAGCAGAAATTAGTTGGGAATTTACGAGTATAGTTTATAATCATAAGTAGAAATCGATCTGAAATCTGGTTAAAAATCTTGAACACCGAGAAGAAGGTTTTTTATTGTTTAGATCATCTAAATTAATCATTATTTTGACGATTTGTCTCAAACTGAGCTAAATCGATTATTCGTTTACACTTTTAAATAAAAAAATTCTGCAAATTTCAGTTTGTTTACAAGTTTTCGTAAGTATCTTCTTGAAGTCCTCCATTTGTTGCGTTGTTCTGCAATAAAAATTTAGTATTGAGATAACAAAATCAATCGAATCAAATCTTTCATTATATTCGCTGTACTGCGCCGAAGCGTGTAACGAGTTTGCGAGGCCCATCTCCGCGTCATTGCACCCAGGCAAAACAGCTTCTTTCGAAGAAACGTTGCAGCGGTGGCGAGTCGTTGGCAACATTGTGTCCGATTTGACTTGCTCGATATTTGAACTTCAGACCTATCACTCCAAAGACAAACGCGTTAATGCTCGACCAACTGGCAATCACAGACCATAATGATTTAAAAGCTAAAATTAGAAAGTGTTTCATCTTTCGACTCGCCAGGAGTGTAATCTTATTCAAATAGAATCCTTTCGGACAAGTTGAAAGACGAAGCAGACTCTGGTGGGTTCTAGTTTTTAGATTTAAATTTTTTTGTTTTGTGATTGATTTTGGTAATACAGCAATGAGAAACCATTGAGGACTTCCTAAAAGCACTGACCTACCCAACGCTGTATAGAGGCCAAATTGTTATATACAGTCGCATCATCTCCACAAAAAATTAAATGACAAAAAATTAAATGTGCTATACGTCTGGGGAATTGTTGGTAATTTGCTTTGTTTTGCAACAGTAAATTTGAACACAGCTGTTTTGCGCAATTGATGATTGACTGGAAACGTTATCTCAAGTGACATTTTGAAAGTTAAATAATTATAACGTTTAAAAATTATCAGTGGACCTTAAAAACCTTGAGTGGTAAAATCAACGTTTTCCTGTGTTTGTTGGGAAGTCGCAACTAACTGTCTCGGTGCAGCTAGAAGGCCAATCTACCTCCAATTCTGCAGCTGCAGAATAAGCTTAACAAGTCAAGTTTACAGAGTTGAACAGCATTCTTTCGGACTGTTAGTTCTCATCAGCAGCTGTCAGAACTTCTAGTTGCTGATGAGAACAAGCAATCCAAAACAGCGGTGGAAGTAAAATTTGGAATAAGGCACATGCTGCTTATGTATTGCGATAAAACAAATTTGTAAAATTTTAGTCATCAGCAAATTTACAAAACATTACCGGTACTTAGTGTTCTAATAGTCAGTCGGTGGGATATTTCAAGAATAATGATCCTAATTAAAATAAAGTGCTATGTGCTATCCCTAATCGTGCATTAGTCTATTAAGAAAATTAAAGCCATAAAATATAAACATTTAAAATAATTTGGAGTACTTACTGCACTTAGTGCCTTTGTTTTCCTTTGCTTCGTGTTAAAATTTTCATAAGCATTTCCTGAAATAAATCGAAACAAATATTTTTCAAATAATTTTTTATTAAATTTTGCCAGAGGACAAAGCAAAATGTTATGCACAAATTGCAAATAGTAAAGGGGGGGAGGGGGATTGAAGACCAAAATTATCTAGAAAAACTCCCAATTAAAAAGTTTTAAAATGCAATTGTCAAATGCATGCTGTAACCGAGTCCTCATCATTAGGATTCCATGAACTCTTTCTTCATTGTTTCATAGTTTAAAATAATGCAAACCTTATTATGCACAATGGTGTTCATTCGTGACGGAGTAATCACGTAATCGAGTTTATCAATAAAATTTGTATAGGAAGCCTTGATTCACAGCTATGACGGTTTTGTGCAGTAGCGAGAGTAGAAGTTTACTAATTTTTTATGGAGATCTCTGTTTTAATTCTCTACTGTATGATAATTGGAAGAAATTTGGTCTCAACGAAACCAAAAAGAGTGCTCGGTAACAATGAAAGAATCAAAGAAGATTAAAGGTCGTGTTGTTTCGTATTTCTATAATTTCTTGCCAAAGCACGTGTACCGGTAATATGTATGCTTTTGTCCAATTATAGTGTTCTTTAAGTTCGGATACTATGTACAATCATTGGTGAACATCGTTAAGGTATAACTTTTGCTCTAATGCTGTAAATATACACGTCCAAAAACTTTTTCTGTGATCAACAATCGACTTAAAAACTTACCAGAGCTCCCTTGAAAGTTGCTTGTTGCAAGTTGATTTTTAGTGTTCTGAAAACATTAATTTTCTGAGCAAATAATTTGTTTACGTCATCAGAGTTTTAATCAAGACTTTTGAATGCTTTGAGAATAAATCTATCAGTGAAAACCCCAACATGATGTTTTATAATAATGGGAAGAGGATGAGGAGGGACAAAAGGGTGTGTTTTTGATGAATCTAGCAATCAACAACAAAGCGGCTATAAGAGTTTTGTGATTTCTTTATCGTCTAGAGAGAGGAATAAAACTATTTGGGTACAGCACACTAAGCACAGGTAGGCGGGGTTTGTCGAAAAAGTCCAGCCGCAGGACGATTTTTGGGATTTACGCAAAAGTACACGCTTTTTCAGACCTGCGAACAAAATCTGTTGTATAAAATTTAATTGTTTTTACACGAGGAATGCTTTCGTTTGCTGTAAAGCCGAAGTTTATAGAGCTACTGTAAATTGTTGATTACTCCCGACTTTACCACTGGAACCCTGCCCGACGTTATGATATTAATTAGTCATTTTGTTTGGCTTGTGACGCTGTGACTCTGTGAGATCAAAAAGTCTTGTTTGCTTGTTACTGGTGCATAAATATGCTGACACTGACTGACAGACTGACTGGTATCCTTTAAATAATAATTATAGTTTTAAAGAGTAGATAAAGGTACACAATTTTAGGTTACAGCAGTAACTTGAATATGTTCTACGGCTTTGTTCTTTAAACCAAATAAGCAAAAAGTTTGATTTGACTACGCCATGGTATGCTTTTGTGTGTTCAAATAGTGTCCATAATTTACCTCTTTGCTCTCTGCATTCCCATCAACACAAGCTTCATTGTTGGAGGCATAGATACCTGAAAAATCCGTTAGCATTAGTAAGTATTTGAATCAACATGAAAAACAAAACCACGTTCATTACTTTGAGAAAACAAGGTCCGCAGATTGGTTGGTTTTATTATAATTGCAAAAAAGTTATCAAGCAAACGAACTAAAATATTGTTCCAACTTATATTGCTTGTTTATCATTTGGTTGTTTTCTGAATTTTAGATTGCCAGGGCTGAAGCACACAAAGGATTGCTATAAAAACTCTAGCACGCAAGCGTCAAAAACATTGAAAATGAATTGCTTCTTGCTTGTTGCTGGCCACTGCAGCTTTTTGTTTCAGTGAAGATAGCGAAAGTAGCTTTTTTGTGTTTTTCTCGTCAGAAATGTTATACTGCTGTAACAAAGCAGCTAAACAACCTAAAACGTTTCGTGGAATAAACACTGAACATTATTAGTTAGTTATAAACAAAAGCACTCTCAATTTACGCTTACAAATTGATTTCACATTTTTGGTTTGAAACACTAAAAAAGTTAAGAAATTGAGAAGAGGAAGTGCTAATATGCTCCAAGCTGGTTGCGCAAAAAACAAATTTCTATTACAGTTTTAAGTTTTTTTCCGAGGGGATGAAAGAAAAAGTGACTGAAAACTTACTAGTGTAATCATGCAAACTTAGCTCGTTGCTCGCAAGTTAATCACTGCCCTTTTTTGTTGTTGTTCTCGGGCTTAATTTTTTTTAGTCGCTT
The DNA here is from genome assembly GCA_963965965.1 of Trididemnum nubilum. Classification (NCBI taxonomy): domain Eukaryota; kingdom Metazoa; phylum Chordata; class Ascidiacea; order Aplousobranchia; family Didemnidae; genus Trididemnum; species Trididemnum nubilum. The sequence continues at coordinate 36,400,493 of OZ014474.1, forward strand.
GTTTTTTATTTGCGTTTTTTTTTAGTTTCTCATGACATTGCGCTCTATTATTTAGACATTGTAGTGTGACCAACAAGGTGGATGCTCAACCAGATGACTTCTCAGTCGTTTCGCATCCACCTTGTAGCTACCCTCAAATGTGTTATTTATTTATTTTTAGTCGTAAAATTATTTGTTCTAAATTGAGCAGCGCAATAAATTATGTTATGTTAATTAAACATCTATTCTTGAAATTGCATTTTTTTTCGAATCAATCGTTATTGGTTTACCATACTTTTGATTTATATTTTTGATTTGTCTTCTCTTGAAAGCATAATTGATATTAATGGTATACGTCGAACTTTTGATGTTAGCATACCCCCCCTTCCCCATAGTTGGATTAAAAAAAAACTATTAAGAAATTGAGAATTGAAAGTGCTGGTGCGCTATCAGTTAAACAAACTCAATTTCCAGTACAGTTTTACGTTTTGCCAAAAAAGCTAAAAACAAGCGACTAAAATTAATTTACGAAGTAATATTTATTCTTGAAAATCTAAATTTTTTCGATCTATTGTCATTAGATTACCATACCTTTTACCGCTCTCTTTGATTTGTTCTCTTTAGAAATTTTTTTGGAATTTCTGAAAAATAGTACAAGTCAATTAAGCAAACAAGAAATACAGTAAAATATTTTCGAGCAAGATTTCAATACAGGCTGGTACTTTTTTAGTTAGAACGAATTTCAAAGCAGACCAAGAGGCAATCGTCCAAGGCATTAGAATGCTTTGAATTACTGAAAAATTAATCGTTGTTTGGCACTGCTTAGAAATTGTTTACATTTGAGTTTTTATCGTAAAGTACCGCATACGCACTTGCTTCAATCAAAAACAAAATTTAATAAAATGGTGCTCAACTTAGCATTTACTTACCTAAGAAGCTTTCCAACAATTGCAATCAAAATGACGATGATGGTGCAAAGAGTTGCTATCACAATTATGACGGGCGTAGAAAAAAAAATATCCGACACCGCCGCAACCGAAGTTTGTCTTGCAGGAACAAAGCACGCTCCGCTTATCAATGTAAAGTTGCTAGCACCTAGGCAAGAAGTTACTGAGATCTGCAAATAAAACGATTATTTTTGTTTTATATTTTATGCTACTTAAATAAGCTTGTTTGTTGAAACAAATAATAATAACTACTTCTCACAATCAGCATTTACTGTCATTAAAAGCGAAAAAATTTGCTTAATATTAACATAAGCCTAACTTGAAAATTGAGATGCGTTTACACAGGACGCGAAGCGAAGTAAAGCAAAAAATGTGACGTCATCGACAACTTGACAAAGGTTGCAACCGGTTGCACGCTACGTAGCAGTTGCTCAACTTTACTTAGATAAAGTTGTAGATGAATTGTAAATAGGCTTATTTTGAACAAGTGACGAAAGCGACCACCGCAAAACTTGCCAATCTTCGCATCGTGTCCTGTGTAAACGCTCCTTATTGGTTCCAAACACGTATTTCTTTCAAATGGCTCTAGAAACGCGCATTTGTGGAATAGTTCATCCAATTGGGGTTAAAATGTCATTTTTCCCACTCCCCGCCAAAAAAAAGAAATCATCTATCGAAATCCTATATGCTCTTTAGAGTTAGGGAGCTCTGCTTTTAGCTCTGCCCAGACACCCCCGTCCGTGATGCACTTAAGATGCATCAGTTTTTCAACATGTCACCGGCTAAATACATTTTTTGACATAAGATATTTAGTTTTTGGTTCAAGACTCTCCTTTTTCCTTTTAATTAAATCTTAGTTGCACGCCTCAACGAATCAATATTCAAGCGCAGAACAAGCACGAAATAAACGCTGGATGGGCTTTAACAATCTGATTGAGATTTTCAATATCAAGAATGTGTATTCAAGTAAAAAAGCAAGCCCCTGAAAATCCCGTTAAGGGTAAAACAGAGTGCAGGGTTTTAAATATTTTTTATCTGTGGTCTGCTAAATATTTGAATGTGCATTACTACCAAGAATAAATGTTGATCGCATCAATTACGTGTTCGAAGATGACAGAAAACAACTATAATAGCACTTAAGGCTTATAAAGCATAGTCAACCTGAAAGTGCAAATTTGATGTTTCAGGATAACGCTTCACGTCAACTAAGTAGGAGAAACGATCTGTTGAAATGTTTGGAGTGATGATGAAGGTATCCAAAAGAGAACAGCGATTAAAAACTTGAATCTATGCAAAACAATATTAAATTCTTTGTTTTGTATAGTCTAAACTACTGTATGAGTTTATATCGTGCAAACTATATTACAACATGTGGATATTTTATTTGTGTCAATGTCGGTTTTAAAAAATGAATCATGCATATAAAAAGTATAAAATTTATCATCTAGAGTCATGAATTCTGATTAATGACCGAAAGAGCTCTATTAGTTTCTATGAAGATTCGAACGAGTTGCAATGTTTGACAAAGCGGTAATTCCAAGATTCAAAAATCTGTAATCATTGAGACGCTACTTCTCGGAATTAAAAGACTGCATAGGATTTAGCCATATGTTAGCTGCTGCCAAAGAAAAGCTTTCCAAACAAGCTGCATTGTAAAAGAAAAAAATATATGTTGCTGGATGATTTTGAATACGATAGTTCAGTTCTAGTATTGGCCTAATGCAATAATTCAGAGGTGGGCACAAATAACATTATATTAAAAGCGCATCACAACAAACAGCAACGATCTTTTCAACATGTAAATGCTCAGCGCAAAATGCGCAAATTAATTTTTTTTTTAATTTCTGAAGCGCAGCGCAACTTCTGCAATGAATTTTTTGATTTAGTTGAAGCGCAACGCAATTCCGCAATTGCGGAACGGCTTTTTCGTGCCAAGTTAAAGCGCAACCTAACTTCCGCAATTGAAATTTCACAGCACGAGGCAAATATCGCATTTTTTGCCATTTTAGATTGAAAAAGAGTAAATAATTCGCTAAAGAAAGCCGACATTTATCAATATTACGAAGGAACTGGAACAAAATGAAGTTCAAGGTATAGAATTGCGCTAATAATCGAAAAAAAAATTTGAAAGCGCAGCGTAATTAAATCGCAACAAATTTTAAAGACTTCAATCTGCAACGCAGCTTCCACAATGTTTCAAAGTAAAAAAATAAAGCGCAACGCAAATTCCGCAATTGCAGAAGTTGCGCTTTCGGCTTCTAATTGCGCTTTGCCCACCTATGAGCAATATGGAATAGCTTATAATAAGACTTCACTCAAATAAAGGTAAGAGATGATGGAAAACCCTACAATAAATCAATTTTAAGTTACTTTCCCCGCAGAGCTATCGTTGCGGGGGGCACGAGAGGTCATACCACAAATGCTGGTTACTTATAAGTTACATCACGTAAATATCTTGATAGTGCAAAAATTGCTCACAAACAAACATTGTGCTTTTTTGTGTGTTCTTTAGATACAATCACAAAAATATAATACTCTAAGCAAAATGCGAAAAAACATTATACGAGGATTTACTAACTTGAAACAACACAAAGATATGCAATATGCACTTACCTGAAAAGCAAATTGTGACTGTTTGTATGAGTCATAATCACTGTATTCCCATTCAATAACGCAATGCCCATTGGATGAAGGTTTTGAGCACCGAACTCTGGCTCCTTTTACAGGCGGAGTAGGGGTTTCACTTGCTGTTCTGGCTCGGAGAGTTTTTACGTATTGTATTCTTTGCAAGATGTCGCAACTTTTTCTCTTTAAGTTGACCTAATCAATCAGTAAAGTCTTTTTATGCTTTGACAAATAGTTTTAACAACGAGACATTCATTTATAGAAATCTAGCTAGCTTCAGTTGGTAAATTAATTCAAAAGACTCTCCTAGCATTATTCACTCACTGCTTGAACGATAGCCAATTTGACGGCAAATCAGTCGATTTCTGCAGTCTCGGCACTAGATAAATATTTTCATTTTAAACGCTGCTTTTTCATTTGCTCTTTTTATTAACAAATCAATTATTCTTTAAAATCATGAAAAAATAATGTTTCACAAAAGCATTCATGCTGTTTCATATTTTAAAATACCGACGTTATACTTTTTTATGCAGCTGTTTGACAAATGAATGTCATATAGCTTTTGCTTATTATTTTGCACTTACTTTTACGACATATTCAGTATCTTTTTGCAAACCTCCAAGCAACAGCGTGTTATTGACGTCATCAATTGCTGCTGTAAAACTTTTGTTTTCCCATTCTATCTAAAGTTTTGAATAATTTTTTAGAAGTAATTGATTACAGTACTTAAAAATAAAAGTTTTATCTGCTTACAGAAAAACATACATGCATGTTTTTTCAATACAAATTCTAATACTCTGCTATTAATAGAACTTGACATGATCATGATTTTAATAAACGAAAAAGTGCAATATGCTAATTTATGGCGTAGGCAGTATACTTGATTTTTGACAATAAACTTTAACCTGCGCACATAAAATGATCAAACGATCAAAAAATTCAGACAAAACTGGATTATTGCAATGATTGACATTGCACCGGTAAATCCCAGTCATTTGCAAGCCTAAAATGAACTCGTGAACTTGACTTGCTCGTGCATTTTTTACTTGCCAATGCAAAATTTAATTTTGAGTACGCAGGCGATCACACTTGGAAAGATTGTTCTCGCGGCAAATCTGCGCGCACAAATTGCTAGTGAGTCCGGGCTTCCATTGCTAAAGCGCGTGTTCGTACTAGATTCGCGTTAAGCTAGCCTACTATTATTCTTCTGTTTTTTGCTAAACTTGATTTGAGTTAGCGTTGGAGCAGCACTGCATTTTCCAGTCTAGCAAAAAGCAAAGAGATTTCTGCTATGGTCGTTTAAAAAACATTAACCGGAAGTGCCTCACACTCAGCCCTGATTATACAATAATACGTACTGTATAAAATTGCGACTAATTTGTAATTGATGAACAACAAACAATACCTGAATCATCCAATCGTTTTTGTTTTGCAAAATGTTTTCGTTGAAAACCAACGAACTATTGAGCAATTTTCCGTTGCATTCCATTGCTGCCACACTTGCTTCGAAAGCGGACTCTAACAAAATGAAACTATTGACCCTATTTTACATGGGGGGCATTTTTGACCTCTCGGTTTTTTGTGATAAATCTATTCAAAATAAGATTTTTATTTGGAATCACCTTGACTTTGAGTCAAATTTCATCACTAACTACTCCTAAAAATTTGAAGTAGCTAACGTAACGGAAGTTTTCCAATTTTTGAACTTTACTGAAGTCACTTTCTGAAATTTGATCATTTTTTGGCCTAAATGAAGTCATAAGCCGTTTTTGTGACGTAACAACCTTGGCTTAGGCATTTTATGATTCAGAGCCCAAAACATATGTACAAAGTTTGAACTGTCTGTGACGTCATGGAAAAAAATTGTCATTTTTTGAAAGAATGGCTGTGACGTCACAATGATTACGTTGTCACCTCAAATCCAATTGTTCTGAAAATTTTGTTGAACACCAATCTGTATGCCGAATTTGATTTTTCCATGACTTGTTGTTTAGAGAGTTAAAAAGGGGGCTTTTTGCCTCCCGTATAAAATGCATTGGTCAAATAGCCCGAGTAAAATAGGGTTAATTACAAAACCAAAGCGACATAATTTTCATGTATTCAAACATATTTGGATTTACGCCCAGTCAACATTGGAAGTAAAATCGTGAACTGACAAGCTCGCTTTAAGTTCAGTTTAAGTTTATTTTGAACAGAAATTCAAAAGAACCGAAGCAATGTTCCACCAGGACACAAGTTGCCAATCGGTTAAAATGATTTAAGAGAACGCTTCTTATAATTAATTGTTTGCGTGCTATCTGGCCCAAAGGCTACCAGCGCGGAAGCCCAAGGAAGAGTCACCAGAACGGCGACTACTTAAAAGCAAGCAATGCGAAAAATTGTCTTCCCAAAGGAATCGAATCTGCAGCCTTAGGATTACCGGTCCACTGCTCTACCACTTGAGCTAGAGAAGACGTCTCCTCGCATGCTTAATTTTGCCTATTTAAACCCAGCAATTTAATGCTTGATCTATGATGTTAATAATAATTTAGTTGTGATGTTTTGAGCAAGCTTGCTTGCTTTTAAGTAGTCGCCGTTCTGGTGACTCTTCCTTGGGCTTCCGCGCTGGTAGCGTTTAGGCCAGATAGCACGCAAACGATTAATTATAAAAGCTCTGGCCAGCAAACGTCAAAACATCACAACTAAATTATTATTAGAACGCTTCTTGTTACGCTCTCAAGTTGTGATTTTGCGACCAGTGTAAACCGGGCTGTATAAGTAACAACTGAGATGAATTTTTTTGCTCAAATTGAAATTTGCAACAAATATTAGTTTTTAAAATTTGCGCTACTAAGTATTATTGCTAAGAATCATTGCAGAACAAAAGTCAGTTGATAGTTCATAAGTTTCTTTCATTTTATTTATCTTTGACATACCAGATAAACACAATCTGATCGTTATTTAAGCATTAAATTTCTGAACCCCAACCAAAAAAACAAAAAAACCTGTAAAACGGATTAGTAATTTTTAATTCAAAGATTACAATTTGCTTTATAACAATCTATTTTAGTGGTAAGAAGGCTAATCTGGGCATTTGATTTCAAAATTTGTGGTAGTCATTTACACAGTTATGAATACACCGGACGATAACAAACAAGTTTGAAATATATTGTGGTAAATTGCTAATGTGATGTCATTTATGATGTCCATGTTTAATCATGGTAGCGCAATGCAGTTGAACTAAGTGCAGTGCCTGTATAATACTGGTCGAGAATTCTCTTTCTGGTGACCTCGTTTTCAGACTTTGATAAAGATAATCTTAGAAGAAATTGCGAAGGCAAGTGCAGAAACTGCCCTTGTGTGTGGGGTAAAGGTTCGGGTGGGCTGCTGGGATATGCTATGTGTGAATTCAGAAGCTGATAAAACAGTAGCTTAATGGGAAAGCAGATTATGAAAATGAAGTGTTATCTCACAGTTGTGAAGCATTTCTAAATGAAATGGAGATCATTGCGGTGGAATTTTTTCTATAAACTATTTTTTGGAATAAATCACTCTAATTCTCACCAAACCTATTTCAGAGTTATTAAATAACATGGGCCAATATTACAGTATTTTGACCGAAAAAAATTTAATTTTGACTTTATTTTAGCTAAATTTTGACTTTATTTTGACCTAAAACCGTTTTGGCTTTATTGAGTTACAAATTTTGTTTAAAAAAATAGTTTTGTCATTCGCAATTCACCTAAGTTTGAGCAGATAACCTTCTTCACTTTTCATTAACAACATTTAGAAAGAACTATCAACCAATCAGTCATGTGATTAAAAAGTAACTAATTGCTGAAGGACAAAAACTTAAAAACTACACAGATTTCTATGTCAATTACACTTTTTTATGAACCAGTAAATTTTGGATTAAATTAGCTGTTTTTAAATTTTCACAAATTTCTGCCTAATTTGTTCTTAAATTTTTGTTGGATAATACATTGACACAATTTTAATCTTGCGTGGTAAAAAGTTGCGTTGTGTAAAAGTTTTGTGGCAAAAATCTGGTTAATTCGTTGTGATATACGGTACTGTACAATAAAAATTGACTTTTTGATTTAAATTGAATTTGGACCTATAGTGTTCTTAGTTATTTTATTCACACCGAGGCTGGCATTCTTAATTTGTTTGAAATTTCAAAAGGTGAGTTTCGCATTATTACAAAATTATTTTTATGAAGAAGTTAACCCAAGCAATTGTATTGCAGCATATTACAAATATTAGCAGAAGTTTGAGTAGCAAATACCTCATTTAAACTTGTATAAAATTGCTCATTACCACTACTTAAACTGTAAAATTTTGCATGGGGGGAAGCTTTTACAGTCTTGATCAAACGCATTCGAAATGAGAATGAAATTTAGTGGAAATTTTAATTCAAGTTGTACTTCTTTCCCCTAAACCGAGTGAAGACCAAAAAAAAAAGGTCTTCACTCAAAAATTGAAGGATATTTTTCCCTTGAATCGGGTGAAGACCAAAAAAAAGATCTTTACCGCAATTTGGCACTATATTCGGCCGGAACTGGTGGAATTTATTAGCGGCAACAGACACTTTTTCGTCTGATCATCCAGCGCTGAATTCTCGATGGTGGGACGCTAAATCTCGATGGGAGGACGCGTCCCCCCGCTTTCCCTACATTTTAAGTACTGCTAATAACGAAAAATGAAGAAAAAACATTTTGCTTGCTTTTGGAGCATAATTTTTGATCACAAACAATTTTAACAAAATTTGACTTAGCCCAAACTTTTGACTTCATTTTGACCTATAAAAAAAAATCTAGACTGGCTGCAAAGCACCCGAAGCCAATCTTGGTATAAGTTTGATGATATAATAAAGCCCTGAGAAAACTTCGACTTTATAGACTTTTGCGGGCGCTATAAATAACCAATTAATAATTTGAAAAAAGTTGACCCACCTTAAATATTTTGCGTATCATACATTCCTGTTCTGGTTCCTTTTTTTTATCTCAATGCCTTAAAAAAGGTTTTTAAATACTGCTCAAAAATGTATGAGTATTTTCAAAACTTAGTTTGCACTTTGCAACTAACCTTTTATCTCACAGACATAATATTCTTGCAATCCAGTGCAGTTTTGAGATGTGAACACCCAAGGACGAGAAAGATTTTCATCAATGTAATTATATTTGATGGCAGCTTGTTCACATCTGCCTGAAGAAGGCGGAGGAAGTCTTGGGTCTGTTGCAATGGTTTGGTTGCTCCAATACCATTGAGTTTGACTGACATCAGAACGAGCTCCAATAAACACGTAAATATCTGAGAATGAAACATTGGAAACAGTAAAATATCTGACGACATTATTTCTTCAAAAGAAGCTGTGTTGCACGCAAGTCTATCAGTGACATTTATCAATTCAATAATACCTTTTATAGTTTTCAATATTGCACTTTCTAAAATTTCTTCAAAAATTTTTTAAAGGCTGGACACTGAAGGTTTGCACATTCACCTGATAATATATCGCCAATCTTACGCAGCAATTAATAAAAATCAAGTTAAATAACTCTCCTTAGCCTAAATATTCCTCGACGAGTCTGTTCTTGGTCTTAGATTCTTTATATCTGTGGCCTAAGCTCCAACCGCTGAGCCTAGACTCAATTGTCGTTTTAATGTAGGACGCGAAGCACAAGATAAGGTGCTTGGCTTGTGTAAAGGATATTAGTTAAGACATTGTTATAGTTGTGTATGTATAGTCCTTCAATCTTATCTTGCTTTTTTGGAAAATTAATGTTTTGGGAAAGTGAAAAATTTTATATGCTTACTTTCAGGATATATCGTTTCAATAATTCAAAAGACCAATAAAACTTATGGAATAATCTTCATTGCCATATTAATCTTTGGTAAAAAAATGAGATAGCACGTAGATTGTTAAGAAGTATTCTGCAATGGCTATCCTCAAGTTCTGCTTAATTATAAAGTTACATGTATCATCAAAATTCAGCTCACCAGGTGCGTACACAGGAGAAAGACGACTGTTGTAATTATGAATCGAATTTCCTGTTTGAACAAACGGTTCGTCCGTTAGAGATAATCGACTTGCAAGAAAGCCATTGTGGTAATTATACAGCGGAATGGTTCTTGGTGTTCGTGCGGTTCCACCGTAAATCGTGAAGTCGAGATTGAAATCAGCCCTACTGCATTCATCTGCTCTGACTTCCGTTCCTCCTGTTAATCGCGAAGAGTTTTAAGAAGCGTCTGTGTTTGAGCAAAATGTGTATATTTGATTGTAAACTCCAGTTGGTCTGAAAAATAAAAGCCCAGTTGGTCTGAAAAATAAAAGCTCAGAAAAAAGTAAAAGATCTGAAAAACAAAATGCGTTTGATCTGCAGTGTAAGATGTGCAATTGTGCATGCATATTATACTTTAAACTTATACAGTAGATATAGCACGTTACTGTACTGTACATTGTCATTAAATCATTATTCATTTTGCGACGCAATATCTTAAATATCTGTTTTTCGTGCAGTCATATAGAAAATGCTATAAAGATTAGTCGATTCACATTTATCCACTGTTAATGAAAAGCGAAAGGGGCACTTTTAGTGGATTGTTGCAACAAATTTAAAAGTTTGGTTAGTAAGCCAGTGGTATTTAATGCTTTTGCTTGTTTTTTTGGCGGTAGTTAAACATTGTTAAAGTCAGCAGACTTGCAATCATTTTCCAAACGTTTTGATGTTTATAAATACCATTTTCAATGGACCATAATGCACCTGTATAAATCACTCTAGCCTAAAATTTTACCTACTAATTTGTAGGCTATCGTGGATCACTAAAGATGGTGCAAAAAAATACCGAAGCATTAAAAATACGATTGACAGTGGGCTGCCGTTAATATTTTACAGAAAATCTTAATTCGTTATTGTACAGAACTTAACAGAGCACCAGAAGATCAGAATAACAAAAGAATAATGATAATGTATGGGGCAGGTCACATTACGAAATAAAGCACTAAGCTGACAATTTTGTTTTAGTGGAACCTCACTTTTTTGAATTTTTTGACAACTCATCTTTTCCGATACTTTTGAAACTCAATAGAGGTTACGTGCTACACCTACTGTGTATTGTGGTTAAGGTGGCCTAGCAGCTGCTTCTAATCATAAAGTAGGCCTACTTTTTAGGGTATGTTATACGATTGCTATGGTATTACTATACAAACATAAGTAGATCAAAATTGGCACATAATTTAAATAAAGTGTATTTGATGACATCATCAACATCCTAATACCTTTTAATGCAATTTTACTGTACTTTTTGCGAAGACAATTATACTCATCTAGCTATGGGCAAAAATTGGCATTGAATTAGAGTAAATTCGATCAGTGCATTGCAAAATGCAATTTAATCCTTAAGATGTTTTTATACTGCTGCACCAATATACTGCATTTGCAGAAGTTTGTTGTTCACGTAACGTAACTGGCAAAAACTAAGTTATCTATGTGCTGTATATAGTATAGACACATATAAACATGTATTGATTTCAGAAAGTACGCAGTTTGTTGCATTTTCCATCTAATCAACATCTGATTAGATGGAAAATTATATTTTCCATCTAATCAACATTTTCCATCTAATCAATCAACATCTAATCAACAACGATCTATCATTCCGAAAACATTACATTTTGATCAAGCTTCTGCCAAAGCCTAAAATTGCACAAAAATTTAAATAAATGTTTTGGCACACACATGATAACTCTCATAGCCATTATAGACTGTCGGATCTTTTTAAATCATTTGTAGTTAAAATTTCATTTTAAATGGATTACAAGTAGCAACTATCTCAAAAATATTACAACATAAAAATTGTTTAATTTTCAGCTGGAAAACTAAATGAGAAATTGTCGTTTTCCAGCTATATTCTCCCTATACTATTCAGTAATCAGCATATATACGGTCAGGACAAAATAGTTCAGTTGTGATTTCGCGCAAACCTTACGCTCTTCAAATGTTATTAGGAGTCGGTTCCTCCATTATTGGCTAATGAGAAAATTCCTTTTCGATAGCGTACGTAATGATTACTCAGTTTATTTACACACATAGGGGGTTAATTATAGGAAATTCAAAGCCGATGAATTAACAATTTTATATTGGACAATAATTTTTAGTTTTAACCCCATGGCAGCGGTTTCGCTTAACATCTAAAATCGTCAGCTAGGATATAGCTACAGCAAAACAATATCTTTGCCAAATATTTATGTCTTTTCCCAAACGTTATAATAATCACCTATTTAAATATTACCACCAATAAAGAATTTTGTTACCAATGGCGAAAACTTTACCAGTCGAAATCACTACCAATAATAATGCTACGCCAGAACTTCAACGCAAAAAAACAGCATTACATTTTTTTTCAGATTTGTTGACCTAGTTCGTGGTTTTAGTTTTGGATTAATAGCACTAGTTTGAAAATAATACGATGAAAAATCTTGTTCGTGATTTTACAAGTTTATATTTTTGGTGAACTTACTGTAACATTTTTATATTTGATGATGGCATAGTTTTTTTTGTACACGTTAAGCTTTTGCTTATGGTTATTATGATTGGTAACGAACTGTTAACAATTTAGATATTGGTACGGTTATTGGTAGTGGTACTTAACCCTATATCTAGAGGGCTATTTTTACACCCTATTAGTGCAGGGGGCAAATTTTCCCCTTATCTAAAAACTGTTTGATAAGTGATAGAAGTAAGACTTTTTGCTTGTTGAAGCTATTTTTTGCTTAATTGTTGAAAATAAATATTTTGAAGTTGAGACGTCACAAAAACGACGATGACGTTATCAAAACCAGTAAATCCTAATTACAACATGCAAATTTGTCTAAATTTTGCTAAATATTATTTACAGTTTGGACTTTTGTTATTTCAAAGACATCTCTGATAAAGTCACCGCAGATGATGACGTCACATGCATGATGACGTCACATGCGTGATGACATCATCTTTAATATATGGTGTAGATTATTATTTGTAATTTTTTGTAACCAAGATATAGTATAATTCACAAAATTTTAAAATACTGCAGTATTATTTTCATTATATCATTCAGCAGTGGTTGAAAATGAATATTTTTTTATGGAAACGCAATTTGTTTGGAGAAACAGCAGAAGGAACAATAGCTTTGAATCATGACGTCATCAATGACGTAATAATGATGCAATGCATTTATCAGTAAATAAAATATTTTATTCCAGCTAAAGATTAGCATCGATAACACAGCTCAACAAAAAATTTTTTTTTTCTTTTTGCGTTAGATCTTTCAACGATTTTATAGTATATCAAGTGCGCTGATTCCAAAAATGACTTTACTTTTGCTGAATTGGCTCTAGTTTTTGAGATAATGCAGACACAATAACTGGCTATAAAAGCTCAGATAACGGCCATATAAACTACACGTAAGAGGCAATTGTGCTGACAAGGAGATTTTGTTTTGCAATAAAGGACCAGTTGTCTCATTTTTAGAAAGGTTAATCACGCAGAAAAGTCAATAACTGACCTTTAGCAATCTTGCAGTCTAAAAAAATTCTAATGAAAAATTGAAATGCAGTAACTTTTACTATATTTAGGTTTTCATGTTTTCAGTTTTAGTTGCTTTATGTTGCCTGCTATGAGTTGTTCAAGAAGAAGTTGTTGTAATGAGCCTGATAGTTTCTGTTACATATGTGGAGAATACATTCTTAAAGAGCATAAAAGGTCTATTACAGATTTTGTTCGCAAAGTATACCGTGCATACTTTGGAGTTAAACTTGGTGACCAAGACAAGCGTTGGGCTCCACATGTTGTCTGCAAATCATGTGTTGAGCACTTACGAATGTGGACAAAAGGAAAAACTAAAAGCTTTAGATTTGGTGTGCCAATGGTGTGGCGAGAACAGAAAAACCACTTTGATGATTGTTATTTTTGTATGGTAGATTTGAAGGGTTTTAATCGTCACAAGAAAAAATCATGGATTTACCCGGACTTAGAATCTGCTAGGCGTCCTGTACCACATTGTGAAGATAATACCCGTGCCACAATTTTGTCATCTTCCAGAAAAACCATCAGAATGGGACTTTGTTCACCAAGCTTCAGAAAGCTCTAGTGAAAGTGATGTTTCAAGCATTTTTGAAGAAAGCTCGACCTCTCCGAAGCAGTTTAATCAGGAGGAACTGAGCGATCTCCAAAGAGATCTTAATCTATCTAAAGAAGCTTCTGAAGTATTGGCATCCAGGCTTAAAGACAAGAAATGCCTTAGTGTTGGAACGAAAGTAACCTTTTACCGCACAAGGGAGAGCGACTTACTTCCGTACTATTGTTCAGAAGAAGGGCTTGTTTTCTGCTCAGATGTTGAAGGACTTCTTTTAAAAATGGGAATACCTGAATATAAACCTCAAGATTGGCGTTTATTTATAGACAATTCAAAAAGAAGTTTGAAGTGTGTATTGCTGCACAATGGAAACAAGTATGCCTCGATTTCCATTGGCCACTCTACATTGCTCAAAGAAGAATACAACAATATTAAACGAGTGCTAGAAAAATTGAACTACTGTGACCACCAATGGTTAATATGTGTTGATTTAAAAATGGTCAACTTTTTGCTTGGTCAGCAGAGTGGTTATACTAAATATCCGTGCTTTATTTGTTTGTGGGACAGCCGTGCTCGCAGTGACCACTGGGTGAAGAAGGAATGGCCTGAAAGAATTACTCTAACCGTTAATGAATGGAATGTCATCAATGAGCCCCTTGTCCCAAGAGAAAAAATCATTTTGCCACCTCTACACATCAAATTGGGTATAATGAAGCAGTTTGTGAAAGCTTTGCCAGTAGACGGAAATTGTTTTAATTACATTTGCAGAGTATTTCTAGGGATGAGCAATGAAAAACTAAAAGCAGGAATATTTGATGGTCCTCAAATTCGAAAGCTGATGAACGATCCAAACTTCACTACATCTATGACTGAGAAGGAATTTGCTGCTTGGATTTCTTTTACTGTGGTTGTAAAAAACTTTTTGGGAAACAATAAAGCAAACAATTACATTCAGATAGTTGAAGATATGCTTTCAAAATTTCAAAGTTTGGGAGCAAAGATGAGCATCAAGATTCATTACCTCTTTAGTCATTTAGATAGATTTCCAGAAAGTCTTCGGGAATTAAGTGAAGAGCTAGGAGAAAGATTCCATCAAGACATTAAAGTAATGGAAGAAAGGTATCAAGGACGATGGGATACCCACATGATGGCGGACCATTGTTGGAATCTTTGACGACATAAGCCATTTGCTCCTCACGCTAGAAAGTCCTACAAGAGGCGATTTGCTTCGTTGATTTGACAGAATGGTAGTTGTCAGTGCTGGGCACCGCAAGTTTTTTTTTCAGTCCGCAGTCCGCAAATCCGCAACCGATTTTCAATTTTCTTAATCCGCAACCGCAAGTCCGCAATTGGACGTTTAAAAGCTTAGTCCGCAACCGCAAGTCCGCAACGACTTTTCGAGATTCTTGAATCCGCAACCGCAAGTCCGCAACTTCGTAATTCTTGAAGTCCGCAACCGCAAGTCCGCAACTTCGTAATTCTTGAAGTCCGCAACCGCAAGTCCGCAACTTCGTAATTCTTGAAGTCCGCAACTGCAAGTCCGCAACTTTTTATGAACCGAGTGAAAAAGTTTTGCAATCAATCACGTCCCAAAGTGAACTGCTCAGAGTTGATTGGCAAAAATAAGTCAAAAGTTGTGACTTGTGGGAAGTATAGCAAACGTACATTCCACGCAATAAAAGAAATTACTCACAATCGTTGATTGTAGTAAATGTATCACAGCATGACTTGTTATTGAGCTGGTTTTTCGTATGGTAAACTTAAGAATTGAATAGCCCAGCTCCTCTTACTTTTAGGTCCAACTCAAAACAGATTTTAACGCTTGTAATTTTGGTTAAAGTTTTTAAGTGACTGGACTAAGGGTTTTTAGTCCCCAGCCCTCCTGGTAGCGCTACTGCTTATACAGTAGGTTATTAAACTCCGTGGAAGCATAATGCACAACCAGTGGCGGATTTAGGGGGGGGGATGGGGGGGATGCATCCCCCCCACCACCACCAGCCTAAAAGTAACGATTTCGGCCGAAAAATCAGCCTCTATTTCGAATAATTCGGCTCCAGTTAGGGATGCATCCCCCCCACCAACCTAAACCTAACGAACCCGGCCGAAAAATCACTCTCAATTTTGGTGAAGACCTTTTTTTTTTTTTTTTTTTGGAGACCACCTAATTTTAGGCGAAAAAAACGCTTGAATTTCCGATTTCGGCCGAAAAATCACTCTCAATTTCGGTGAAGACATCCGAATTTTTGAGGTTTTGTGCTTAAAATCCCCCCCACCAAAATTTTCTAGATCCGCCACTGTGCACAACCCTCCGGCGAACCCTCAAAAATGCTACAATGAAGCTAGGTATTCGGAGATTAAAAGCCATTGGATTACAGTGAGAAGCTATCAAATAGCAAAGCACATTCTGCATTTCCGCTTGCAACAATATATCCTAAGAAAACAATTTTTTTCAAAGCAGGAAAAGGCAAAGGCAGTAGAAGGCAAAAAAACATTATTATCACTAATCGTATTATTAAATTTTTAGTCCTTAGTTTCAATAAATACTCTAGGAATGAGATAAGCACACGCTACCAGCAGTGCCGTCGCCAGACCAAACGAAGTGAGAGGGCCCTAGCCGAAATTGGACTGAACTTTTGCACATAAAAACTGATATTTTAAAGGTACGATTTTGTATTCGTCTTTGGAAAAAGATACATAAAAGCCCGGCAGCGTTTATTAGCTCGTTTCGCATGCTGCCGGTGTAATCGCTTGAAAAATATGTCTACAAGAGTGAATGCGACCTGAAGCGCAACCAGGGTTTTGTTAAGTAAGAGAGGGGGGGCTTGAACCAAAAGTAAATGTTTTTTGAACAAAAATTGTCTAATTTAGGTCCCGTGCTGAACAAACCGTTGCTACTCAAGCGTGTTACAGAGGGCGCTCAGCTGCTGGGTGATTTTTGCAATTTTGCGGCAAAAATAGCAGTTTTAACACCATTTGAATCACATTTCGCACGTTTTAAAACCATATCGATAATAATTACAGTAAATTGCTAAAATTCAGAAGTCATTGAACGATTTAAATTGTCTAGCCTCTTCAGCCCCCATATACATTAGGTCAAGACCAAAACACGTTTAAACGCTTATTCTTTTTTTGGTTATATTATCTAAATGACTTGGTTAAAGGGGACTGATGACCCCATAGCCTCTGACTGCGAACTAAAATAAATCTTGAGTGTGCTCAAAAAACAAAACAGCTGGTCTTTTAAAAAAATGTTTTCACGTATTGTTTCATGTCATAATCTCTAACGAAATACCGGTAACGCTTCTGTAAGCATACATCCCTATTCCGCGACACGTCCGTAAAGGTGTGTTAATAAGACCGATTATTGGGTCACATTTATGTAAAGCAGTTGGTGGCCAGCAATTTTGCAAACAATCGAGAAAACTTCAAACAAGAATCATGTTCGAAAATTATTATTCCTTTTTCCATTATTGCCTGCAGTCTTGTCGTTACGCGATGCTCCAAAAAAGAACCAACTGAATGAACCAAAATGGGGGGCACAAGCAGTCGTTAGGGGGGGACGGCGCCCCTGGCCCCACCGTAGCGACGGCACTGGCTACCAGTACAAAAAATGATACCTCAGTGGCAAATTTTGTAAACTCACGGTAAAAAACAACAAAGCCATACTTTGAACCAGGGCTGCAAATTCGAACTTAAACCCAAAAAAAGTCGGTTGTTTTGCCGAACTCGAGAAAACAGTGTTGACTACAATTTGAATCAGGTTAGACCCGCTTGTAATAGCCTGTCTCGCCGCGCGCCGTATCCTTCATATTTCTGCAGTCATACCACACTTTGGATATAAATATAACAATGTTATTTCTCACAGAACACCAAAAATTTGATTCATCCAAAGGAGCACGGCAAAACAAGAAGTCAATTATCAGCTAGCCAAATCAATATCGATTAACTAAAATTTACTAGACCAAAATTTACGCTATTGATTATACTAACTCTATGCTAGACTTTACTAGACTATACTATTAAAAAACTGCTTCGAGGTCTCACTATAGAAATAGAAAAATCAGCAACCAACTTACCACACATCTAACTTGATACACTAAACTACGAAAATTTGAGACACCACATCACTCGTACTGTCGAAGACTACCTAATTTGAGCACTAGTTGCAGACTTAAAGATTATGAGATTAAAGGTCTAAAGACAATATAGTTAAAATTACCACAATCACAGTTCTAGAAGATTCTTAAAACAAGCACAAAAGAGGATTCTAAAATGTTCTAAAAAATCAACCAACTATTTGCATAAAAGATGAAAACGCGGCATGTATTCGTTTCTCACGTAACCAAACAGCATGTCAACAAAAAGAAAGCGAAGTCGAAAAGCAGACCTAGTATTTATGTCAGCCTGAACTCGAAAAACTTGATATTTTTGCCGAACTTGAACTCGTAAAAATGAAATTGATTTCTCATGTTTGACTGGAAAAAACATGAATATTTTACGAAAATAGTAAGAAATTTCAGTATTTGTATAAAATTTTCGGAATTGCGGACTAAAATTAAAAATAGTCCGCAACCGCAAGTCCGCAATTTAAACTGCCAAAGTCCGCAAGTCCGCATGTCCGCAACTTTTTTCGTTAGTCCGCAATTGCGGATTTGCGGACTTGCGGACTAACTTGCGGACTTGCCCAGCTCTGGTAGTTGTTAAAGCTCAGTATTTTCAAGCTTTGTTTGTTTAAATGAATAATGGCAACATACATTTATACGCTGTAATACTGGGTTTTAGTTCCAGGACGTTTCTTGCAAACTAACTGTAAATATTGCTGTTGCATCCTTTTTTAGCATTGTAGTTTCCATGGATGCTTTGCATTTTTGTTTTACTGTACAGTCAAACCTCGGTTTAACGGACAAATGCGGACCAACGACAGTCCGTTGTTGGAAAAAGTCCGTTAAACGAAAACGCAGTGTTCCTCACTCTGTTACAATTGTGTGCACCTCAACTGCTAACATAGCTTATCTGTAACAGCAAATCTTAGCTTTTACTTGGAAAACACAATAATGACGCTAAACATCTTTGATGGCGAGATGTATTTACTGTAAAGTAAGACTCAGAAATATTTTCTTGCTTTGATACTACCGTACGATTTTTAGGACTTCCATGAAACATTTATCATGCATACACAATTAAGCACGGTGGATAGCTTAATCTGAGACCGAGATGATCATCAGTTCAGCACGATTAGCATCTTGAACATCATCTTCAGGGGTGATGGGACTATGACTGCAACATGGGTCACTTACGGAACTTACGGAGTCTATGCTTACGGAACGGTAAAATCCGAAGTCCGTTAAATCCGAAGTCCGTTAAATCGAGGTCCGTTAAATCGAGGGTTGACTGTATTTACAAAAGATTATCAAAGCGTACAGTATTGATTAAACAGCATTAAATGAACAACAATGCCATATAACACAGTCTAAGTAATATTTTTACAAAAAAATGTAATTATCTCAAAAACTAGAGCCAACTAGCAAAAATGAATGTCATTTTCGAAATCTACGCACCTGATATACCCTAAAATCTATATACTATCTGTGGCAAAAATTTGTGTGTTGACCAGTGTAATGAATACGCAGTACAATGAATAGAATAAGCGCACTGATAAGCACGCATTGTGCTCAAAACTGTATGAAACTTCTTAGGTGCCTCTGACAAAGGCAAAATGACGTCACTTCCGGTTGTCCCGCTGATCTCAAACTTTCGGAAAATGTGTGTTATTAAAATTGTTTCAAAGTTAGTGTGCATCAAAGCAAAACCTTTTTTAGTTTAGGAGCTACATTAAAATAACTAAGATTAAAATAACTAATAACTAAGATGGGCAAACTTGCCCCCCCCTCGATAAAATAGGGTTAAATAACTAAACTACTGGAAAAAATAACTTTTGAGAAAAGATATCAGTATTTTGGTAATGATATCATTTTGCCTACCTAGCGTAACTAAAGAGCCTCGATATTAGGCAAAACTGCTCTTGGGTATGGTACAGAATTTTTTCCAATTTAATATTCTAAATTAATCAACCTTAATTCTAGTAAGTAATTGTCTTTCATGCTTGTAAATAAATTATGTTATAGGAATTATTATGCTGCTTTAAAAAATTCAACAAAAAACAAGTTAATGCGAAACTATTTGAAGAGAATTTGAGTTTTGAGTAATTAAAACTTGAAGATATTTTATCCTTACTTTGTGTAAAACTTAAACCACCATTCTTGGTAATCAAAGGGATTCCAATCAGGAAGGGAGCTTGTGTATGCATAGCGAGTGTTGCGGAAAACTTCGCTGACGAACATAAAAACGTCTTGCAAGCCTGAAAGTCAAAAGCAAACAATAAAAATAGTAAAAGTAAAACGCTTTACGAAAAATGCTTTTTTCACAAACTTAATGTCGACAATGAAAAATTAAAACAACCAAAATGAAAAAATGTTTTAATCTTCTAGACAAAATTTACGAGAATTTACAAATTTTCTGTACAAAATAAATTAATTACCTGAAAGAAGATGGAAATGATCGTCAAAAAATTTCAAAGTAAATAAGTCAAAAATGAAAAACATTTAGCATTAAATGTGTATCTTAAATTGGCTACCTTATCAACCTTGAAGAAGAGGAGAACGATTTAATTAAAAAGTTTAAGATTAATTAATGAGCATAACTTTCATTTACTTGCTTTCTTAAACCAAAGCATACACTGAGTTTGCCGGAATTATATACGAGACATAGAGCAAGGACTCGCAATTCCTTTCAAAATATCGAAGAGAAAATGAGCTGTTGCTAACACGAGATCGAATTTGAGCGGACAGAAATTGAACCCCAGCCCTTCCATTTTAGAATAGGGTTTACGCGGTCAAGTAATTGAAAGCAAGATATTTAATTGTTTAGTTTGAAAAAAAATATTTCTGCAGTGTATTGTATACCTTCAATATACTTTTGATATATCAACTCCAAGGCCTCCCTCTCCTCGATAGAATCAGCAAACGAAACTAGTTTTCCATTCAGCGCTGAGCAATATCTTTCAGAAGTTTCTGCGTCAACTTGCTCATTTGATAAAAAGTATCGTCGTTCGGCTGCGATCCTAATTTCTCCAGAAGGACAAGCTAAAAAAGGTTACTAAGAAGCAAAAAAAAAAAACATAAAAAAGCAGAGGAATTTCTTTTGCAAATTCAATGATAATTTGATTTGAAATATGGTTTATACCAAATTGAATTTTTGTCATTTATTTTTTGAAATCTTTTTTTTAACAACTAACATTTTTTTAATGCTATTCAAATAAAATTTGTTTTTGATTATTCTATTTTACTGCTGTTCTAATATTACTTATAATCACTTTAGCATCTTACTGCAAACGCTTCAAAGAATATATACGGCATCTTAGATCCATATTTGCTTATCAAATTTTTGGCTTCTTAGCTTTTAATTTCATTTTCCTCGTCGCAAATACTGTACTGCAGCTTAAACATGCCATTTTAAAACAATGGCACGCATCCCGCTCAGCCTACTTTACACAAGGATAAAATAAAAAAACGATGAGGTTTGTATATTACACAAGTTTTGATTTCAATATTTATGGAATAGAACATTTGTTCACTTCCACCCTCCCTACATTAGACTCCATCAATTGCATAATTCTCTTAACCTCGTTTTTTTGTAGTTTAAATTAACCAAATAATAATGATAATAAGTTTTGTACACTTAAAGCTACTTACTTTGACATAATATTGCTTTCCAAAACTCTATGCTGAAAACTAGAACAGTTAAAGCACGCATCATTTTTGATCATATATTTTCAATTAAATTCATTGCAATATTGATTTAATATTCCGTATATGGTACAAATGAGAGCTGCCAACTTTTGCACCAATAACTTTTATTGGCCTTATTTTTGCATAACAAGAAAGATTGAGATCAGGTATAAGTGGATTGCTTCCTGTTTTTATGACGCGTTAATGTGGGGTTAGGCTAATAATACAGTAATTGCTTTGGCCTTACGTACGCGTGCTACATGGAAAAGCAAGCCTTCGCCCACTGAAACACGTGTTTACTGGAATTAAAGGAAGTATAATAGCCTTTTTTTGGCGCTGGCTTTACTAATCACGTAAATGGTGGAATGGTGGTGCCACGCAAGTTTTATTTCTGAAGTAAATATCACTCGCTTTTGTTTCTCTTTAAGTCCAAGGTTTAATTGTTGTTTCATGCAACACCGCTACTTTCTGAGGTAAATTTGTA
Source organism: Trididemnum nubilum (assembly GCA_963965965.1). Classification (NCBI taxonomy): domain Eukaryota; kingdom Metazoa; phylum Chordata; class Ascidiacea; order Aplousobranchia; family Didemnidae; genus Trididemnum; species Trididemnum nubilum. Next base: position 36,422,410 of record OZ014474.1, read on the forward strand.
AATATCACAGGTTTTTTTTCTGTGTGTTTTTTTTCAAGGTTTTTTATTTACTTTTTTTCGGGTTTTTGTTTGTTTTAAAGACGTAACTTATGTTTTTTAGCCAAGATTTCCTAAATTTAACCTAATTTTGTATTATTTTATACATGAGGGTAGAAGCACAGACTCTCTATTAGTAGACCGGAAACTGACAGTTTTGTCTTTTTTTTTCTTCACGGTTAATTTGTTCTAGAATATGCCGATTTGTCCAATCAGCGCGACTATTTTCTTCACGGTTCACTCGTCTACGAATATGTCCCATCAAATACACATGATCGCAAAAACCTTTCCAACAAGAGCAATCATTTTTTCTTAAATGCTTTTCTCTTTTTCTATACGCGTCTGTTTCTATAGTCTACAACCGCAAATAAAGAGCCTATCTACTGTGTGCATGGTAGAAGTACTCTAGAAGATTTTTTTGGTCCCTTTGCTCTTTCCCTACTGCCAGTACTGTATATTATACCTACATACTCTGATTGTTCATTAATAACGTGAATTTAAACTGCTCTGGCTCTGAAATAAGCGCTACTATACTAATCATGCCCAAAAAAATGGTTAATTACCAACGTAAAAGAGTACTTTTTTATTTATTTTTATCAAGTTTATTAAATTTTGGTTCATTTAATAGGCTTTTACCGGTAATTGTGACACAAAATGCACTGAAATTAGGACGATGACATTTTTTGTTTGGTCTTCGTCCTTTTACCTGACTCATCGTTGGCCCTAGGGCAACTTCGCAAAGTCTCATTTGGCGCTCCTTCAAAAAATTTTGGACAACCTTGGCTCAGACAGATTAGGCTTTGTCTTTTTTATAAGTTTACTCCAACCAATGTTTTTATCCGCTGTATTCTAGTGTTCACAAAAATTTATAAACTTGTTTTAATCTTGGAACACGAGATTCATCAAAGTGGTTTGTGGTTGATGATACATATACAGCTGAAACATCAAACTTGAGTTTGATTCTCAATTGTGTAATTCAAAGACCTTAAGCTGGTATTCAGTTTTTCCCTGCATAATTTTCAGCACTAAAAGAAAAGCGAGAAACCTCCAACGTGTGTCACAAACAAGTGACTTTTCCTTTCTTTTGGGCAGTACAAGTTAGCAATTAAAATTAAATCTTAATCACACAATACATTTAAAGGAAACTATACCCTAAATTATTTAAACTGCTTGTATAAGCTCTGGATGAAAATCGCAAGGTAATTATGTCATCATTGCTGGCGGAAATTTGGGCAGTTTTGTCCTAAAAAGGGGTAACGACCAAAAAAACGTCCACTAACATTTAAATTACTTTTCGGCATGAAATTAGGTGAAGATCAAAAAAATTGTACTTGACCAAAAGTTGGTGCAATTTTCAGAAAAATTTCGGGCAGGAGTTATTGCAAATCAATGACATACGAGCCAACGGAAATCGCATGGTTAAAAATGTGGAGCCTATACTCGTGCCCACCCTGCCAAAATAACTAGGTAGGCCGAGCCTACTTAGTCTACCCTAGACGGCAGCGCTGACTGCAGCAAACTTAATGGACAAGAATTCGAAAAAAACTACACGATCGCTGATTGGATCACGGAAACTTCAAAGCTGTTGTTGAATCCTACACACACAAAGTACTTGTTACCATCAAAAAATTTGAGGTTCAACTAGTATTAGCCGTGTCTTACTGTCTCTACTGTCAGGAAGCAAATAATCATGCAAACAGAACAATTACAACAATCTCAGATAAGTTTTGTCTTACACGAGAATGTTTTGGATTTAATTGATAAATTGAAAAGATACTGCAGTTACCAGAAATGGGCACAAATAACGTTATATCAAAAGCGCATCGCATTAAAGCGCAACGATCTTTTCAATCAGTAAAAGCGCAGCGCAATTTAATAGTTTACTTTCTGAAGGCAGCGCAACTTCCGCAATGAACTTATTGATTCAGCTGAAACGCAACGCAATTCCGCAATTGCGGAACGGCATTTAAGTACTAAATTAAAGCGCAACCTAACTTTTACAATTTAATTTTGACCACACAATGCAATTACAGCTTTTTTTCGATTTTAGCCGGAAAAAGATTAAATAATTTGCTAAAGAAGGCTGACATTTATCAATATCACGATCGAAATCCGCAATTGCGGAAGTTGCGCTTTGCGCTTCCGATTGCGCTTGCCCACCTCTGACAGTTACCGGACAAGCGATTTCCTCGATTCGGGAATTTTTTGAGAGAACTTTTTTCTGAAATCTGGAACTGAATGACACATAATTTTTCCGACAATTGTTCATTTTTTTAATTTTTCAGTAAATCCAACAATGCAGTATATATAATATATATGTATATATATATTTTTTTGATCCTATGAAAGGATAACTTTTTCGCATTGCTTGTTTTAATAGTCGCCGTTCTGGTGACTCTTCCCTAGGCTTCCGCGCAGGTAGCTTATAGGTCAGTTAGCACGCAAACAATTAAATATTAAAAGCTCTGGCCAGCAAACGTCAAAAACATCACAAACATATATTATTATAGAACAATCATTAAGTTGCTGGGTTTAAATAGCCAAAATTAATTATGCAAGGAGACATCCTCTCCAGCTCAAATGGTAAAACAGTGGACCGGTAATCCAAAAGCTGCAAGTTCGAATCCTATTGGGAGAATAACTTTTTTGCATTGCTTGTTTTAAGTAGTCGCCGTTCTGGGGGCTCTTTCCTAGGCTTCCGCGCTGGTAACCTTTAGGCCAGATAGCAAGCAATCAATCAAATAATAAAAGCTCCGGCCAGCAAACGTCAAAAACATCACAACTAAATTATTATTAACAGTATAGTTTGCAGAAAATTTCCTTTTTTTTGCGATTTTCACAATTTATTTTTTAAACTAAATGTTTTATACAAGAACAAATAGACTTGCTCTAGATCGATTGATAATTTAAATGTAATTTGATCAAATAAATAATAAGATTTAACCAAATTTGTAGTCTATAGTTTTAGAAGCGTAACCTGACCAAAGTACAAGTTAAGTGTAAACCAATCGGGGCCCCGTGACAGAAACTTCCTCGTTCACATTAATAACGAGAATTTTATAATTGGCGCTACCAAACAAAATACTCGTTAAAAGCAAGAGGTTATTTTTACACGTGCATCTGAAGCTCTGAGAGCTGGGTAACGTCATTTTCACTCGCTCAGTTGATTGGATCGATTTCCAGATATAACTCGAGTAAAAAAACGTCACATTTTTCTCGCCAACTTAACGAAGATTTTGAAGCACTCTTTAAGCGTGCAAAAAACTGTTTTTGGTCCAGAAATTTAATGGCAAATGTTGAAAATTCCAACTAAAGCGAATTTTTGTTGAAAATTAATTAAAATCGCCTCCATGTTTGCTATTAGACTGCTAAGAAGAAAGCAAATTACATTGAGAACCGTTTGGTTTCGACTGATAAAGAAATATTGAGTAGCGCCAGTTGACAAAAATAGCAATACAGTAGAACGCTGATTATCCGAACGCCTATTACCGAAACACCTGTTATCCGAACACGACTTCAACCAAAGTCATTAGATCAATTACTATACTTATGACTTTAGTAAATTTAAAACAAACAAAATGAGTGATTACTATAGTGCCAGCACTAATAATATACAATAAATCACAATCTCTCTGTAATGTAAAAAATGATGTATTTTCGTAATTCGTAATGCAATATTGCATGTTGCTGTAGCCTAAATGATGAATTTTACTAATATTGCATGTTGTACTTTGATTATCCGAACAAATCACATATCCGAACCACCCCTGGCTTTAATTTGTTCGGATAATTGGCGTTCTACTGTACAATGTTTTTATAAGAGCAATTTTCTTAGAACACGAAGCTCAAAAAATTTAAAAACAAATTAAAAACAATGCCAGCCTCGGCAGTAAAATAAACCAAAAACAAACGAAGAATAAATTCAAATCAATAAAAGAAACTAAAATTTGTGCTGATTTAAACCGATAAAATTTTAGTGATTTTGTGTTTGCAAGCAAAATTGCTACTAATTCAAGATTATAATAGAACGCTGTTACTCTGCGCAAGCTATTGAGAAACTTTTGGCAGTTGTTCAACTTGAAGAAAGCTTGCTTTTTCTCTTTTGCAATTTTACGATGTAGAAAATCAGGAAAATAGCGCTTACTCAAGCAGACAGAGTAAGTTATTAGAAATTAAACAGTGTTACAAAATGTCCGCTAAAATTGACATCGACGTTCTAAAAGCTTTTTAAAAATCAAGAACAATGACGCTGAAAATCGGCAAAAAATTAAAAACAGCCTGTCTCAACTCAAGATTTGCCAGTTCTAAAAAAGAAGTTTGTACTTCGACTTGTTCTCTTTTAAAAATTTTTGAAACCAAAAGTAACTGTTAGTTACATATTAGTTTTGCCCACCAACAACCTGAAGGACGCTTTACGTCATTTAAAAAATTATAGGATGGAAAAAATTGTTCTTTTTTAACATTGTTCCAAAAACATAATTAAATTCTGTCGTTCATTAACTAATTACTCTCAGTCGAGGAATTCGCAAGCGAAGAATAATAAGGCCTAGCCCGTAGTATCTTTTTCAATTACAATTGCAGTACATTCAGTACGCTTGAACACATTATTTTGAAGTAGAAATGCATCAGACTCATAATGAGATATTCATTTCGTACTACTGCAGATTACGAACATCTAGCAAAGAAATTCGAGCAAGCAGTTTCAACGCATGTTGAGCGAGAGAGTTCGAAAATGCCAGTTTGTGTGCGATTTTTTTTGTTCATTAGCGCCTTTTAACAAGCGAGAATGGCCTTTACGAGCTCGCTAACATGTTCTGTCATGCGTGCTCACGTCGAGTGGATAGAGCATCTGCTGCTGAACCACCAGGTTTAAGTTCGATTCCCAGTCGGGAAAACTAAAGACTATAAAACTGATATTGACATCATTTCTGCTTGACTTCAGTATCATAAGGAGCAGTGTGAAGGTTCCGATCCACAGAGTCTGGTAGACAGAAGGGCAGGTAGCAGCTTGACTGAAGATCGAAAAGTCTCTTCGTTGTCTTCTGGCCAAACCAACTTGTTAATTAAAATATAATTGCAATTACAACCAAATCCAGTTTGATTTAATTCCACAATAAATCAACTCAAACAAATTTGATTTGAGCATTTTTTTCTATTTTACTATAGCATACATTTTTTTTTGCTCAGTTCAATTTTACTTTTTGACAAAAAATTATAAGCATTTTAACAGAATATTTTTAATTGATGATCTTTTTTAAGTACGAAGTTACGTACGAAGTTAAGCCTAACGTACGAAGTTAAGCCTAACGAAAGTCTTGCAAACAGAACCTTAAAAAATTCTCTACGTTGGACCAAGTGTGGTTAGACAGGCGCAGCGTGCCTGGTTCGTACAAACGAACCTTCAAGAATAGAAGTTCGGAGCATAATGTTCGGAACATCGAAATATCTTTAATACAAAACACAAAGCCAAAATAACTGGAAACATATCTTGACGTTTCGTGAAACTACTTCTCACATTGTCAAAAGTAATGAATGGCGAAAAACACAAAGCACAAGCATAAAGCATCAAAAAGAAGTAGCAGCAGGGAAGAGAATTATTCATATTACTCATGTGTTAAACAAATACAGCGGTATAGAGATCCTGTCAACATTTAAGTTGGGATTGTGTTAATTCTCTCCCCTGCTGCTACTTCGTTTTGATGCTTTATATGCTTGTGCTTTGTGTTTTTCGCCATTCATTACTTTTGACAATGTGAGAAGTAGTTTCACGAAACGTCAAGATATGTTTCCAGTTATTTTGGCTTTGTGCTTTGTATTAAAGAATAGAAGTGATTCGTGAAACTTGCAGGTACAAACACAAAAAAATGAAAAAAAACACTTACAAAAAATGTTACAAAACAAAATCAGTAATGAAAAGTTCAAAAAAGCAGTTTTAGTTTGAAATAGTGGCTTGCAGAATATTGCATGCACAATTTGCACATTATGTGAAATATTTTTCTCCGTGATCGAGATTAAAATTGCTTTAAAATTAAATCAATTTGCCGCAAATCAAATTCAATCTACAAGAATCCAATTCAATATACTGTACTACATATAATCAATTCGTTTCACATAAGTACAATTCTACTGTATTTGCACAAGCCATCTTATTCGGGTAAATCAATACTGTGTTTCCAGTGAAGTACTTCAAAACTTGAATAATCAGAAGCAAAACTTTAAAAGCTATACAAATTCACTCTCAGTCAGTGCAGCCGATTTATGTTGAGCATTGAGGGGGATAATTTACAATTTTACCCCAATTTTGCCCTATTTACAACATTGGGGGATGAAGCTTGACCTCTATTTTTTTGACGAGAGCAAATCAAGTGAAGACCAAAAAAAGGTCTTCACCGAAACTTTGAACAAACTTGAATAGTTTTTGTCCCCGAAATCAAGTGAAGACCAAAAGAAAAAAAAGTCTTCATCGAGGCTTGAAGAGTTTTTGTCCCCGAAATCATGTGAAGACCAAAAAAAAAAAAAAGGAAAACCATAGTAAAAGTATTGGGGGGAAGCAGTCAAATTATTGGGGGGATATATCCCCCCATTCCCCCGGGTTTCGGCACCCTTGCTCTAAGTAATAGCGATTTAAAGCATTTTTCACACATGGCGCTCCATCTTTATCAACAAAATTTCTCAGAAAAGAAACTAAAACCCTTAATGTGTAGTGGGATGACATAGATTACTATTATATGTTAATATTGTCACTGGTTTTTTGACTCATATTTTCACCTTGAATTTGATTTTGCTTTGGATTTTGAGTACTGAGTATCCTGTTATTCTCGTGATAGCTCGTCAATGGCTTATTTATTTATTTTATTTGAGATGCTCATAAGCAGTACGTGAAAAAAAGAAGTAAACCGTAAATGATAGAACAAATAGGAAAAACAGCTAAAATGCTTAAATCAAGCGGAAAAGTTAAAGATAATATTGTGCAATGTGGGAGTTTCGGGTTGTATTTGCAGTTTATTATTAGATGTTAAAGTTGGCATACTTTAGCTTGATTTTTTAATGAGTTCCCAATTCTACTCCTTTTTATACAAATAAAAGTGGAGAGTTTCCTAATTCAAGTCTTTTGGTAGTTTGTAGCATAGATATTGCATAATACTGTAGGCCAACGTTGTAATAATTCTTTTTGTTTCTAGGCTCTTCCCGAGGCTTCCGCGCTGGTAGCCTTTAGGCCAAAAGCACCAAAAACGATTGAAAATTAAAACTCTTGACTGCAAAAGTCAAAACAGCACAATTAAATTATTATAACTCTTTTTGTTAGGGGACAATTTTGTGACATTTTACTACATTTGTTCGTACATAGCTTGGTGCTAACAATACCCATACCCTGATGAAACCCGACTGGAAAGACGTTGACAATAGGACAAAATCTGCGCCATTTGCAATACCGTTCGAAATTGAAAAACATCTTGGGTATATCTTTAACACACTTGGCTGAAATTGTATTACGATTTCAAGTTGTTTACAAGTTACTTCATCTGTGAACTGTTGTCTATTAAATGCACACATGATAAAAAGTCTTGTAAGAATGGTTCCAAGTTACAAAGTGGATTCTTCACAAGTCATGTTTATTCACTTTTTAAAATGTTATTGCAGTCAAATATAATTAGACGTCGGCTAGTAAGCGTGGTGTGATTAAGTAAAAGTCAGCAATGCAAAAATAGTCAATAAAGAAATTTCGTCTCTAGTTTAAATTATCAACACGTCAAGTAACTATCAGTAATCTATCAAATTTCATTTATTATTTAAAAATGTTCGTAGTCATCGTTTGTTACTCTTCCCTTCGTTGCATTGTTCTGCGTAAAAAGCATAGTGTTGAGACAAAAATTTCTAGCAAGTTTCATAACCACCACAAGATATTTGTAGTTAATGTGCTACATCGTAAAAATCGGTTCTCGGAGTTATTTTAAACCGTTTCTATTGGCAGTTACTTAGCAATAAAATTAAAATATTATTGTAACTGGCATTTTGAGAGCCGAATATTACTGAATAAAAATAACCAGAGTAACCTAACAGCCCTGATTTGTAAATTTCAGTTACAAAACATAACTGGATTTATCTAATCGTGATTCCGTGGGACATCGCAAGAATGATGGCCCTAATTGAAATAAAATGCTAAATTGACTGATTCAAGTTGTATTTACTGTTAGTTGCAATTATTGCAAAGATCAAGGTAGAAGGAAAAAAAATTAAAGGGATAAACTAAACATAATTATTAAATTTACTCACAACATTTAGTGACTTGCTTTTCTCTTGGTTCGTGTTGATATATTCATAAGCGTGATCTGAAATAAATTAAAAAGACATTTTTTGTTTTGAAGAAAAATTTCATCAATCACTAAATGTTTGGATTTCGTCAGTGCTGGTATATAAAGCGTTATGCGCAAATTGCAAATAAATGGTCAAAACCAAAAATTATGCAAGCAAAAATTTCTACAAGGTAATGCTTTCAAAATACTGAAATCTATGAATAACTCTTTAACTAGAAGCGATTTGCTCTTAACCTCAACGAAACCGAACAGAATTCGTAATAACAAAAGTCAATAAAAATGATTTTATTACATAACTTTATGATTTCTGGCTAAAACATTTACTTTAGCTGTAGCGCATTAGCTGTTGTGGTGTGATTGTGCTTTAAAATTTTGGATGCTGTGTAGCTGCAAAATCATTGCAAAGTATCATTTTTTAAGTTAACTGTTTCAGTGTTTTTTCTACGATCAGCAATCGACTCACAAACTCACTAGAGTTTCCTTGAAAGTTACTTGCTGCCGGTTGGTTTTTAGTTGTCTGAAAAACATCATTGTTATTTGACTTTTGCGTACCGCGTATAATTTGTTTTTCGCAGCATGCAAATAGAGCTTCGCATTTCACACAAAATCTTGAACAACTTTTTATGACTTGAAACTCCGACTAATGTTTTCTTGAACTATACATATGACGGAACGAAACAATTTTCTATGCATACGTTCGATTTTCTGCACTCGTGCTTGACTTGAAGATCAATAAGCTGATTCGTAGCCCCCCTCAAATCAAATCAAATTTTTCATTATACTCGCTGTATTACGCCGAAGCATGTAACGACTTGATGGGGCCCATCTCCGCGTCATTGCGCCTGGGGGCAACACAGCTTCTTTCGAAGACATGTCGCAGCAGTGGCGAGCCGTTGACAACACTGTGTTCAATTTATCAGCCCGAGATTTGAACATCGGACCTCCCGCTCCAGAGGCGAAGATGTTACCGCTTGACCAACTGGCCGGTTGTAGACACCCTATTCCATAAAATCAATTAATCATTTGATTTTTACAGTCTGTTTCTTTAGATTGAATCAATCATCAACGTGTCAAACTGTGCTTAGTAATAGGCAGTAGTTTTGTATATTAAAAAATAAAATATATATATATATATATATATATATATTGTACAATGATTCCGTACTTTACCAAAAATACCGTCCTAAAAGTACTAAAAATACAATATGGAATTTTTCTGTATGTGATGTTGTACCTTTCCACATTAATTATTTAAGTCATCAATGAGGAGTCGGAGGGTATTGAATAGAATTCTATTTAGTAGTTATGTATATGGCGTGTTCGGTGCACAGAGGTCACGTGACTGCACTGTAATCGTCCTTGTGTCTCAAATTAAGAGAAGTCACGTGACTGCACTGTCTCAATAAAAATCATTCAGTGCAAAGCAGGTCACCTGACTCTCAAAAATGCACTAGAAACAAAAATGACTTAAAAGGCACTGAAACCGTCCTTGTGTTTCAAATTTTTTTTTTTTAAATCGTGGTTCTCAGTCCCCCCTCCCGATGTTAGTAGGAGGTATTAAATTCGCAATGGAGCGCTTGTCACATGTAACCAACATGTGCTCATAATTGCGCTTCAGTCGCGTTTAATTCTTTTCAATAATTAGTTTGATTTTGTCATTTTCTATAGGTTTCAATTTAATTGTAAAGCAATTGTTATTAAATATTTTCACTTTGGGTTTACCGTACGCCTTTTGTATTCTTTCAATGTCTTCTTTTGATAGAACATCACTTGATACTTTTGACCACTCGTGTTTATAAGTAGGATACATGATAGAATCTGTACTTTGTGAATGGGTTAAACCTAAACAATGACCTATTTCATGAACAGCTACTACAAATAAGTTGTGTTTGGGAGGTGTTTCTTGGTCTGTCCAATCTTCATCAGCATCAAAATGTAAATCACCCCCAATTCCTGAACCTGGATAAAATCCATGAGCTAAATCACCGCCTTTACCTTTAAAAGGGAATCCATCGCCATGTTCCTTGGCACAAAAACTAATTTTTATGTCACAGGGCTCATTTGGCTGTACTTTCTTAAATTTAAGTGCTGTAGGTTTATCCCAAACTTTAAAAGCAGAATCAATTTGTTTGTGTATCGATTCTTCTGTAAGTTTTGGTGTTAAGTTCGTGATACAGTAAGTTAAAACACGTTTATTCCACTTTTGTTTTATATCTTCTATATTTTCTGGAACTGATAAATTTGAAGGTTGAAATCCACAAAACATCTTTTATTTGTATGTAGATTTAAGTTGCTCTAATTCTTCAATCGGAATCCAGCTATTAAAATCATTGCTGTATCCAGACCACTTAACTAATGCTGATTTCTTTTTATTATCTTTGCGAACAACTTTTTCTATTCTGAATTTAGTTTGATTCGTTTTCAAAAGTTCTTGTTCATAGAAAGTTCCAGAAATTAAATCACCACGAAGATCAGTGATTTCGTAAGTGTGTGGATTGGTATTTAAAACTTTAGAAATTAAAAACAGTTCCTCTGTCCAATTTGGAGTAAAACCCTTGTCAAAAAGTTTTCGCTTGTATTTTGAAAGTCTAACTGCGTCACCAACTTTAAATTTTGCTTTTGTTTTTATTGGTTTAATTTTAGCGTACAAATTATAGTAAACAATTCCTTGATTTTCTTTTTTGCTTGCTTGAACAGGCGTCATTTTCACGGATGAATGATAGCTGTTATTGTACTCATCAACTATCTCAGGTAGCATGTCTAAGTACTGAGTTGAACTTTGTTTTGTAAATTGCTTCCACATTTTATTTTTGATAGTGCGATTCCAGCGTTCAACAACAGAACTTTTTTCTTCATTTTCAGTTGAATATAATTTAATGTTGTGTTGGTCCAACAGGCTTTTTGTATTTTTGTTGTAAAATTCTTTTCCCTTATCAGTCCATAAGAATTCTGGGATTCTTTTTTCTTTGAAGATTTTCTTGAGAGCATTAGCAACAGTTTTACCCGTTTTGTCTTTCAAAGGGACTATCCATCCGAATTTGGAAAATACGTCAATTACCATAAGTAAATATCGGTAACCTTTATTCCATTTGCTAAACTTTTGCATTTCTACTAAATCAGCCGCCCATATTTCATCAATTGATTTGCTTATACCTCGGCGTCGCAGAAACTTTTTCTTTACTGGTTTGTGTAGTTCATCAGCTAGTTCTGTTTGCCACGACGCCTTTTCCCGTTTTTTGCACCTAACCCCAACTTATATTTAGTTCCAATTGCTGCTTGTACTAACTTTTTATCAAACGATTCCCGGATACCTTTCGTTTTTGTTTGCGATGAACTGTCTAACATATCTTTATCACATTTTAGTTTACCTTTTTTATTGTCATTATTACGGTGACAAATATCATGTTTCATTGCAATAGCATCTATTTGATTGTAAGGTTCTTGCCCTGGTAAAGGTTGGTCGTTCGAATCAAGTTGTTTATCCAAAGGATTATATGGCTTAGTGTACTTGTGACTTGGAAGAGTGAACCCACCTTTTGGTTTTGGTAATTTTCCTATCGCAGCATGGTCTAACAAGCCTCCTTTTTTGTTGGTTTTAATGAAACTATGCTTTGTAATACCACAACTAGCACAAATGCAACGTAACATCAGGCGACCATTCCCTTTTGCTTTTATAAGTTCATCAGAACCTGGAACACACTTAGTTTTTTTCTTTTCTCTAACACAATAAGTTTCCATCTTTAATATATGATACATAAAACTTCATAAACATTTCATTAAAAGGTGTAGGTTTTTCATGAAAATCTAACAATAGTTCGTTTGCTGTTCTCCCCTTACTTCGCTCTGTTATATAATACACACAGTAGTAACCACAAAGAATTGAGTTAATATTTTGAATTTGTGCATCATTGTAAATAATGTTTTTGTTTGTAGTCTTCATATATTTAACAACTTCATTTGGGGACAAGTCCAAAGCTGTCAAAGTATTCTACTTTATCTGATTTTTCTTCGTTGTAAACACAAACCCAATGAGTTCCACTACCCGCAAAATAATCTTGTAAGTTTACGACAGCTGACTCATTTTTATTCATTGCTTTTGGTAACATATCTTTGCTAAATGTTCCTCGATAATTGTCACACTTAATCATGATTTTATCAATGTCTAAGTTTGTTAATGGTTTCATTTATTTACTGCTTTATTAGTTGCTCCTTGGATGGCCCCGGAAGCAGCTGCTAATCCCAAAGTTGGCAAAACCTTTTTAGCTAAAAACGGTAACACTAGTTTTCCTAAATTAAGTAAGCTACTTAAGAAACCACCTTGTTTTTGCAATTGCGTTTTACTAAAGTTTATTTGAATACCGTGTCCAGACGCTTTTGATTTGTTAATTCTATTTATCTGTCGACTCGTCAGTTGCAAACTAACGTTGCCTTTAGTCTGTAAACTTGCATTTGTTAGTCTAACACTTACACTAGTTTTGCTTTTATATGCATTTGCAATTTTTTTCTTTTGATTTTGTGTCAAGTTCAGTGAGTAATCGTGGTACATTTTATATTAGACTTTATAAAATCAAACCCAAGATCGGAACATTTTTGAAAGGAGAATTTTTTCCTAGTATTAAACCTTTTCCGAGAATCTGAGGTTCGTCGAAGCGATAAGACCTACCTTGTCTTTTTGTTCCAGGCAACATAAGCCCTTTACCCTTTGATCCAGGTAACACAAGTCCTTTTCCTCCTAACAAACTGGGTAGCAAGCTACCTGCTAAACCTGCTAAAAGAGTTCCAATAAAACCACCCTGTTTTGAAATTTGTAGTTTTGATAGCTTCAAAGTAACACCTGAACCTTTTGCTTTAGCATCATTTATTTTGTTAACTTGCGTCTTTGTTAAACCAAGAAAGTCTGATCCTTGTAACTGGTGGTTATTAAATGTGAGTGTAAGCCCAGTTTTGTTTTGAAAAGCTTGTTTTATTTTTTCTTTTTGAAATTGTGATAAATTTAATCCGATTTTAACATACATTTTTATTTATACTCAGATAATTATATTCATTCGACCTGAAAGTCCTTTTAACTGAAGGTATCTATCAGAAAGTACGACTGCATAAACATAGAAAGCTTGGTCAGCGTTATTTGCAATATTTCTAAAGTTACCACCAAGACTAAACCTTATTTCAATATCTGCCGAGCTGTTTTTAAGTCGTTCATTGTGTTTTTAAGTCGTCCAATTCAAAATGATGAATTGGATACAAACTAGCCCAGTCTTCAGCTGATAATTGACAGCTCGTGTCGGCGTCTCGGTATTTATTTACAGCCTCTAGAAAACTCATGTATAAGCGCGAATAATTTCTATTTTGTGGAGTAAAATTACATTCAAATTCTCGTTCAGGATATTGAATGCTGTTTATTCTGCAACTAATACGTCTTAAGTTTGCATTGTCAAAAATCATGTTATTTAGCTGCTGGTTGTTATCTCGTTCACTCGATTGAAACGCAACAAAGACATGTCTAGGAAGCTCTGTTCCCGGCTGGGTTGTTATTCTCCAAGTCATGCTTGTTTCTGTTGACTGAAACATTGTTCGATACACTCTCATTTGTTCAAAGTATAGCTGTTTTATATGTCCTTTTACTAACATAGCATCTATTTCCGATTCAACTCTTAAACTTGGTTTCACTTTAGGCATCCACAAAGAGATATGACTTATGTTAAACTTACCAGCAGCAACACCATTTGCACGTAAAATATAGTTATTAGATGTTTCTCTATCCACGACTATACTGTGTTTAACACCCCTAAAAACCTTATCGATATCACGACAAAATCCAAATATTTGGGAAAGAGGAAGCATTAAAGTAATTTGCTTATTTCCCGTAGTAATGTTCTGTCTTGCGGTGAAACCAATATTTGCTTGTAGATTGTTGTTGTATATTTCAACAATTGCTCTAAGACCATCACGTACAGCATTTGCATTCGCATCATCAGCTACACCACCAAAATTTTGTTTAAGAGATGGGAACCAGTTCCAGTGTCTTTAAACCACAGCATGTTAGAGGCGGTTGATCTTGAATAATCATCACTAAAGCTAACTAAATTGAGTATTGTTGATGCTTGAGGTAGATAAAGGTTTATGTTTTCTATAGTTTGGTTATTTAATTGATATTGCGCAGTTTGAAATAAAGACCAACCGTTATTTACCAATGAAATTACGTCATTGTTATTGTAATTAGCATTCGCATTAGTTTGAAGTTTTCCTCTGATTTCTAGGTATGCTTTATGCAGTAGAAGAAAAACATCTTCATCTTTTGTTTCAATAATGTGCTGACCATCTTTGTTCATATTATTTGAGTCTCTCAGAAGGTATTCGACATATTCAAACTCAGTAATTGAATTGTCCACTAAGTTTGTTTCTTTAATTTGCAAATACGGATTCGTTAGTTCTGTCATTTTATAATTAAGACATATAATTTTTAAATCCTGATCCAGCAATTAAATTACTTAGGATAGCTCTCGATCTGTCGTTGAGATTTTCTAATTCTCTGTCATTGATAATACGCTTGTTTATTGGTATATTTTCTAAGACTGGTTCTAATGTTTTTTTTTGTGGGTTCTAAGGCTTTCTTCAGTAAAGGTGCAGCTAGTTTTTTAATCTCAGTCTTCACTCCAGTAGGAATTCTGTTAAGAATCTTAGAACCAGTGCTGATTACGTTCCTTACTTTGTCGTAAACATTTTTAAGCAAACTTCCACCTATGATTTTCTTTTTATAAAATCTAGTTTCTCTTTGTGATAACATTTATAGTTAAACTACATAATCTCTCTGAGGTGAACGTAGTAAGTCACTCGTTTATTATTCATATTTACAAAATTGTTATCTTGATCGTTTATAGAGAATCGGATACTATCAATTTGACTTAAATTTTTGATTGGAACGTAAATGTTTTGCTTAGGTTCAACTTGAATCAAATATCCCGGTGGTACGTTTGGACTAAGAGTATAAAGTAAGTCACTAGACGCTCCGTTTATGTAACTTCCATCAATTAAGCTGCAATGAATCTGAAGGCTGTTGACATTTGTAATATTTACAGAATTTTGACTATTATGAATTCCATTTACATCCAAAAATGCCGAACCAAATCCTAAAACGTCACCTATTGAATTTGGAATTCGAAAATCAACTATGTAATCATTTTTAAGTTCAATTCTTGATTTTAATGTATTAAAATTCGGTGTTATAGTTATATTATTTTTGTCATCACGTCTCTGTTCCATCAAGTACTTGATTTCATTATTGAGATCTTCAATATTATAGCTACCTGGAGGAATTGATAATAATCGTGCAGCTACTCCATCTGGTGAATAAAAAAATTTATTATTGCTGCTCGTTATGTTATGCCAAGAGTACCATATTTGAGCATTGATTAAGGACATCTCGTAACTTTTTTTAATGTCTAGTTGCAACGGTGGATTAAAGCTAGTTATAAAATCTTCTGATTTTCCTTGTCCTTTCCTAGAGTCAAAGAAAAGTGGTATTGATGTCATTTTAATATATTGTCAAATAATTTTTGGTGGTCGCAGTGTGAAATGCATTTGTTCAATTTTAGTTTTTTCAAAATGTTTGCAATTTCTTGATCCAAACGTTTGTTATTATTGCCGGCTTGTTTGGCTGCTACTAGTAAATTAAGTCTTTTACAAAGTTTGTTGGGATCTTTAAGCCCTTTTCCAAAGGTAAGTTCCATTCCTCCTAATAATTTATTTAATTTTTCTCTGTACTTTTTAAAAGTTTTTATTTGCTCATCAATCACTTCTGTATCAGCATCACGTCTTCTTCGTAAACCACCTAATCTTTGATTGATTAATCTAGCTCTGTCTTTCAATGCGTTTATGTAATCTGGCCCGCGTTTTACAAGCTCAACAATATCAGTCTCAAAATTGTTTTGTCTAAGCAATTCTTTTTCTTCGTTATCGAAAGCACTCTCAAAGTGCACAGTATAAATTGATCGAGGTTTATCTTCAATGGCAAGCTGTTGCTGTATGTGTTGAATTAGTTGGTCTTGCCTTTTATCAGTTTTTTTCTGAGTTTCTTCAAACGTTTTAGTAATGGGACGAAATATTTCAGAGGCAGACTTTTGCAGTTGTTGTTTGGCTACAATTTCTTTTTGCAGCTTTTGTTTCAAATGCTTTCGGTTGTTAATATAATCCTTTACGAGTTTATTTTTGTTTTTCAACTCTTCTTCATTTACAAATGGCATGTTTACTAAATAGCATATAAAGCTTAAGCCCAAAAATGGTCATAGCATTTTCTATAACGAAGTGTTTGGCTGTTTTGTCCAGCACCATAAAATTGTAAGGATCTTTGGTTGCTTCAAGGTAAATCGACTCCATTTCTTCTTTTGTTATACCTTTAGCATGATCATCAGTAATGTGTCTGATATCTTTGTTGTCTAAGTTCCCGAAAAAAACAAAACAGTTAGTGTTTCTTCTTATGTACTTCGGAGTGTTGAAGTATGACTGGGTGAGGTAAATACAGTTGCAATTTCTGTTTCTAGATAAAGAAAAGTATTCCATCAGCTTTTTCATGTTGTCTAGCTTAATGTCGTCAAAAACTATTACTTTCTGTTGAGGGTCAAGCTCTTCTACTGGAGGCAAGTCTTCAGGGCTTAGCACTTCAATACCTTGCTCTTTTAAAAATCGATACTTATCTTGCTCAGGATTAACAGTATAAACACAACAAAGGTCGTAATTCATCCACTTGAGAACCATGTTTAAAAGCAAATTTGTTTTTCCTGACCCTGTCGATCCTACTATCATGTAATGACAATCTGGTAGAAGATAATGATGTTTGATTTGCTTGTTGTCCCCACTTAAATATTTATCAAAGTTTATTATGTTCATTTATAATAAAGAAGGACAAAATGAATATTTCAAAATTTGGAACAAGTGGAAGTCAATCTTCAAGTACTGTTAAGGTTGTAGGTATTGAACACAAAGTTTCCAAGTCAGGAGATATAATGTATGGTGATTTAAACTTAAACAACCACAAAATTACAAACTTAGCCAATCCTGTAACAGAATCAGATAGTGTAAATAAAGGATTCTTGGATAATGCAATTAGCAACATTGTCCACTTTGCCGAAAGCTCTGAGTTTGGTTCAAGGTTGGCTACTTTAGGTATAAACAACGATGATCAATATGTTGTATCGCCCTCTCAAATTCAAATTCAGAGGTCTCAAATATATGGTGTGGAAGTACTTGGTCGTTTACCAAACAGGGTCTTTCAAATAGAAAATATTCCACCTAACAACGCATCAATTGAATTAGGTGAATCATTGATTCTAAAAGGACTTGTTGATCCCAGTCTACCTTCTGATGCGGCAACTAAACAATTTGTTGAAAATTTAGTTACAAATGTGAGAGATAATATTAACTTACAAGGATTACACACTATCATAAATTTACGAGATCCCACAGCACCGGGTGAAGCAGCAAACAAAAATTATGTTGACCAAATAACGCAACACATTCAAACCGAAGACGATAATGTAACCATTTCACGAAACTTAGATATGAAAAACCATACCATTTTCAACGTAGGTAGACCTTCCGAACCTACCAGTGCAATAAATAAACGTTATTTTAAACGAAATATATATCGTCCAAAATTTCAAATATTTTTGGGTGCTAGTATTACTCCTTCTTCGACACCTGGTTCGAGGCCAATTCCATCAAGTGCTATTCATTCAGTTCGTACTAATACAGATCACAATTTGCATTTCGTGAGTGCACCTCTTGTCGCTGGGAACGATTTTCTGTCTTTGCAATCCGATAGTATTCATTTGAGAGATGAGGTAACCAGCAGTTACATTGAAATAAGCGTAAGCGGACTTGTGAAAGTTACCAGTTATGACGATGAAGACAAATTACATATTGATATAATCCGTGTTAGTGAAGAAGAAACAGATAAAATATGTAAAACAACAGTAACACCCCCATTTGATTGCTTTAATTTAAACTGCATTGTTTTTCCTAATCCTTCTCGAGATGAGTTTCGCATACAATACAACTATGTTTCTTCAAATTCTTCGGTATCAATGAATATGAGCAGCGTCGTAATTAAAGTTAAACAGCTTGAAGTGGGTGATCAACCAGAAGCGTAATTGTATATCGTAAAATAAACAATGGACTTTAACCACATTAGTAGAAAATTGACTCAAGAACAAGTGAATGAATTGACAAAACTGTATCACACTTATCACAAACAGTATTGGTGTTATAAGAAAATGTTTAAAAAATTTAAAAGAATGGACTTAGCTCTAAAGCTGTCATCTGTTGTTTTTACTACAACTGGGGCCGTGGTTGGTTCTGTTACATTAAATCCGATTTTCTTGGCGTCTGTTAGTGGTACAGGCGTTCTTTTACAGACAATAACGACGCAGAAAAATTTTTCCAAAAAAACTGAGTCTTGTAGATATGCTTATCAATCGTATCAGAAATTACTCAACAAGTTAAAATTGTTTTTAAGATCTGGTGATATTGACGAGTTTTTCGAAAAAGAACTTGCTATGGTTGATGACCAAGTTGCTGATATATGTCCACCAATTTCTGAAAGCTATGAAAAATTACATGCTAAACGATTTCCTTCCACATAATCTCATATTTCTTCCGCAATGCATCACTAATTTTGTATGAAGGTTGTTTGGGAATGTCTAAATATTCTAAGATTTTATTTATAAAAAAATCTATCTTAGGAAACCTTTTACCAGTGAAGCTTTGTAGTTGGTTTTCCACGGTTGTCCAAATGTTCATAAATGCTTGTATTTCATCAGCAGACAATTCAAGGCGTTGTAATTTATTTTTAACATAGGCAGTTCTGCAGTAAACTGATTTACGTAAAACAACATTACGTGGGTTATAATCAATCCAGTCGTTTACAAAATATGGGTGATGAACTACACCACAGTTAATACAAGTTCTATTTCCATTTATAATTTTTATGTCAGGATTTTCACAACAATTTTCATCCATCTTTTTTTTATGATAGTATATATTTTTTTTAATTAATAATGACCATAAGCAAAACTATCAATTCCATTAGAAAGAATATATCGTTTATCATCAAAACATGAAAGAGACTTCTTGTTGATTTCAACGGAATAAATTTTGTGGTTTTCACTTCTAATTGATTTCATTTTATGAAACATTTGACAATTATTGAAGAGCGTGTTTTTGTAATCTTCGTGCTTTAACAGATTCCTCACAACATTTTTTTTAATTCCTTTTGCAGTTTTGCAACCTTTTTCATCGTTTGTGACGTAGCTGTACATTTTAGATCTAAGTCCAACAAATTCTACTATTGGCACACCTGCGGTTTCATCTTTCATCTTTCCAATTACTTTCTTGTTTTTTAGGTCATAAAAGTCTGAGGTTTCTTTGTAACCACTGAAGTCGAATTTGTCTTTGTCAGCCCAAAAATCTTTGTATACGTCTTCTGTTTTTATATCATATGTTACTGAATCTGTATCTGTAAATAATAGTTTTGCATTCTTGCCATATTTCTTTTTAATGTAGTTGTAATGAAAATCATACATCAACGTTTTTGAAATATCGAGAATACACATTCCTACATACGCGGGCGGTTTAGGGTTAAAGATTCTTTAATTTTATGAACTGCAACAAGATTTTTATTAAATATTTTGCTGCCAACATAGGTTGGTTTTGCACAATGCTTTAATAGTTTTTCTGGTTCGTTGATTAGAGTAACATTGACACGTTTACGAAGATTTTCAATTGTTTTTCCAAACACTGAGTTGTTCATAAGTTTAAAAAAATCTTTCTCAAAGTCAGACTTGGCGGTTTTTCGCTTTTCTGTATTGAAATCAATATACTTTTTTAACCAAGGTGATTCGTTAAATTCTAATACCCGATGTACTTTTGTAACTTTTAAGCCTAATTCAATATACTGCTTTAAGTTTTTGTAATAAAGAACATAACTCTTTTTTGGCTTTAAATAGGTATTAATTTTTCAACTCCTTCAACTTTTATATTAAACTGAGTTTGTAATTGTTTACAGTAGTCTGAAAGGAGGTGATGTTTAATTTCCATTTTTTCTGGAGCTAATGGATAGTCATTATGACTATCATGAAGGTGTTCAGGATAGTCCAGGTCAACTTCTAGTATTAGTCCTTTTCCTTTAGGTAAATTTGCTAAATCAATTTCTTTTTCTGATAGCCATTTAAAACCACCCGTTGGTAAATTTTGGCTCATTGCCCATCCATATAAATTGTTTGCATCAAGATATGTAATATAATTTGATGGCTGCTTTGAATCGTAATTATTCATGTATTTGTTGTTAGCTTTAGCATATCTTTTAGAAATGTATGAAACTCCCCCTCTCACACCTTTTTCAATGAAAAGAAATTTGTCAATATCTGTCATTAATTCCAGTTTTATTTCAGTCATTTTAAGCATTGCATCCCATGATAAACCGGGAGAAGTAAAATAATGGCAAGGGTCTAATTCGTAATATTGAAGACAAGTCATTCGAAATTTCTCAAATACATCTGCTAACAGCAAAACATCTGACTTAAGGTACAAGTCGTGGTATTGTCCCATGGATTTCAACTTGAAAGTAGTCCACACATTCTGCACATGCTTGTAATCCTCATCGTTTATATCTTCATTGGTTAAAAGACTATAGAATTCCTTTTTTGGTGGGAGGTTTCTGTCGTCAAACTTATCAAAGCTGTTCATATAATCGTAGGGATAAACTCCTTTTCTTTTCATTAGTTCTAGTTTTTCATCCTGAAATTCTTGTGATGTGTATTTTAGGTCAGAAAGTGGAACGTTCTTAACCAGAGTTTCTAATGAGCTACTCATGAATTGGAAGCTATCGATAAATTTTAAATGTTTGCCTAAGAAAAAAGCCATGTATTTTTCTAGATTGTTTGGAATTACTTTGATATCCTTCTCAAACTTTCCTATTTCTTGCATAATAAAATGTGAATCATAACCCCTTAAATTATGAAAGATTACTGATATCTTATGAGTAAGTCTGAAGTTTCTATTACATTCATTATGTGCCGCCCCTCTGTATTTTCCTGTAACGTGACAATGATCTCTAACCCTTTTGTCTTCTTCAGAAAAGTCTTTTTTACAAATGTGACAGTTTGTAGCTGCTTGAAAGTTTTCTTCATCTTTGTTCATTAAATCCATAGGTTGATTGAAATGTTCATTTTTCGTTTTTTCACAATAGTCAACTTCTTCCAACATAGCTTCCAAAAATTTACAAACAGCGTTTTTACCTCTATACAGTTGAATTGGTCTACTGAATTTATCGTCATAGCAACAAACTACCTTGAAGGAATAGCCGCAATCAATATGTTTTTGGTATCTTTCTGTATAGGACTTTTCATCATTTGGCTGACAGCTGTCAATCTTTTGAGTTATTGCTTCAAAATCAGCATATATAACGAAGGGAACTGGTAGCTGTTTATGAAAGTTATTAAACTTCACCGAGCTACCTTTTCTGGGCATTTGTATTGCTTGCTTTCCATTTATAATTACGCAGTTTGGTGTGTGTTTGTGTAGAATTTCCTCGCTGCTAAAACATTAAAGACATTATCTGCAGAAATGTTTTCTGTGTTGGTGCTTGCTTTGATTATACATAAATCTATTAAAGTCTTTTATCCAAACATAATGTTGCTTTTCGTCTTCCATTATCAATAACAAATCGAGAGTTGTTTCACACACCTTTTTAGACACTAATAAAGGAAAGCGTTGCTTGTTTTCATAACCAATAACGTTAATGCTGATGTTATTTTGTTCTTCAATTTTTGGTATTTGCTTGATAGAAACTGGAAACTTAATACCGTCATAATTTAGTGTGTCTACATATTTTTTGTAATGACTTATTCTTTCACGATTGCTTTTTACTTTCTCACTGTATACTTAAGCTAAATGACACCACGTAAAGCACTCGTTGTCTTTGTTTTTGATGTTAATTAGTCCTTTCTTAGCGTTTCTAAGTTCTTCCGGTAATGCGAAATAAGTTGATCCATGAAGAGGGGTATATTGAACTAAGTTAACGAAGTGCCCATCAACGGAAAATATAGACCATCCAGAACCTTCACTAAGCCAATTTCCAATTTTATTTATTATTTGATTAGATGCATTTTGTTGCATTTCACTCACATCATCTTTATTTAAGATGACATTTGTTTTGCTGTTAAAAAATGCTGTCTTGGTTATCACTTCACCTTCTTTTTGTTTTTCAAATGTAATTTTAAGAGTGATTGTTACTTTTAATCCTTTCATTTTAACCAGGTCTAAACGTAATTTATCTTGCACTACTTTCTCTGTTTCATTCAATTGTTTCAATGGGCTAAAATCAACAATATCAACATCATAAGATTTAGCATAGTTTTTCAGAGCAGTTTTGAGTAACTGCACTTTAATTACCCGTTTAGGAAAAAGATTTAAAACTTTTTGAAAAGCTGCAGAAGCGGTTGTTTTAACAGTTGGTGGTATGTAAGCCATCAGCCAATCGGCAAAATCATTTATACGCTTTTGAACTTTACCAGCTGTATTAAGAGCTATTTTCTTTAAGGTTGGGGGAAAATTTCTAAAGGGTGACGGTTTTAAAGTAGAAACTCCAATATCTGGAACTGCCTGATCTAAAATATTTGATTGGTTCATTTTATTATATAAGAGAAATTATTTTTAAATACTTTTTATACTTAAGAAAATTTTGTCTGTGGTTAAATAAAAATGAGTTCTAAATTAGTGATTGAAAATCGTGAGTTTTATTTTCATCCAACACATCAAGCATATGCTGGGAGCATTAATGGATGCGTTGTTCATGTTGTTACTAGAGAACCAACATTTGGTAGAATAACTGAGAAAGGATATTTTGAAATGACTGTCCAAGATTACTGGGGTCGTATCTATGTTCATAATTTTATATGGAAGTGTTTTCATGGACTACTTAAAGATGGACAAAAGATTAAACATATTAATAAAAAATGTGAAGACAACAGATTAATGAATTTAACACTTCGAAGTTCAAATGTAAAAACTAGCTATGTTTAATTAGAATGGGGAAGAAGTGAAGCTGATAACAGATTAGATAATTTGAAACTACACAGTTCAAGCAAGCGGCCCGCTCCGACCGCGAAGTGAAATTCTAAGCTAGAAGCAAGCGGCCCGCTCCGACCGCGAAGAGAAATTCTAAGCTCAAAGCAAGCGGCCCGCTCCGACCGCGAAGAGAAATTCTAAGCTCGAAGCAGGCGGCCCGCTCCGACCGCGAGTTTGACTTCATTGGGATTCGAACCTGTTTGTTACCGTAAAAATAGAGCGACGCCTTTACCTACTTGGCCATTGCACCTCGCTTGTCCACATGGAAAAAACGCGTATTTTAACTAAATACGTGATTACCAAAGAAACTGTTTGTTTTACAAAATCGTTTTTCAATTAAGCGTGCGACAGTTTTGAGTTCATGACCTTCGAGAAAACCGATTGCCCTACGTCACAATATGTCACGTCTTATATAAACAATCGCAAATCTGTAGGATATCAAACAATGTGTGATAAAAATTAAAGTACGCTGCTTCAACAAAAGATTGAAGCTGGTTCTCATAACAACAACAAAAAAATCGACAATGAGCACAAATTGGTTACATGTAACAAGCGCTC
Source organism: Trididemnum nubilum (assembly GCA_963965965.1). NCBI lineage: Eukaryota > Metazoa > Chordata > Ascidiacea > Aplousobranchia > Didemnidae > Trididemnum > Trididemnum nubilum. The sequence goes on from OZ014474.1 coordinate 36,446,439, forward strand.
AATTGCGAATTTAATACCTCCTACTAACATCGGGAGGGGGGACTGAGAACCACGATTTAAAAAAAAAAATTTGAAACACAAGGACGGTTTCAGTGCATTTTAAGTCATTTTGTTTCCAGTGCATTTTTTAAGAGTCAGGTGACCTGCTTTGCACTGAATGATTTTTATTGAGACAGTGCAGTCACGTGACTTCTCTTAATTTGAGACACAAGGACGGTTACAGTGCAGTCACGTGACCTCTGTGCACCGAACACGCCATATACATAACTACTTGTAGAATAAAAACAAATCAATTTTTATGTAGATTTCACCTATTTCTTGCCAAAGAGCTAACAATTTTACGGAGGTTGGTGGAGAATGCTTTGTTTCTACAAGACAAACATCTGCAGCGACGGTGACGGATGTTTTTTCTTCTCCACCCGTCGTCACCGTAATAGTAGTTCTTTGCTTTCTCATTGTCGTTTTGATTGCAGCTCTTGGAATGTTTCTAAGGTTAGTAGAGTTCTAACCATTTCATTTCATTTTATCACAGCAAAAAAATCTCGGATGCAAAAAATTTTTGAGCCGGAGAGAAACATGCCCAAAAAAAAGCTCTACTACCCTTAACTTTCAAGAAGTTCAAACATTCTAATGTCTTTATTTTTGTTGATCCTTTGGTGTGCTTTCAAGTTTAAATTACGGTACCCAAAAAATGTCAACCTACTTAAATCTTGCCCGAAGATATTTTACTTTTTGAATGCAAAATTGACTCGTACTACTTTTTTAGACATTTCAACAAGCTTTTGGAAGAAATCAAATCAAAAGCATCAATAAAAGGTGTGGTGACTCAGTAAAGACTAATTCGAAAAAATTGCTGCATTTCCAAGAATAGATCATTTTTTCTTTATAAAGTAACAGCTTACTCTATGCTTTTAGCACTTTGACAAAACCTAAAAATGTACTGGCAATGAATTGAGTTTATCTGACACCCAACTGGGAGCACCAAAACTTCCTTTATTACATGGATTCTCTAATTTAAAAAATTTTTTAACTCTATGTTTCTTAACCCTTTTCAGGGCAATTACTCCTCAGAGGCACAGTTTTCGAAGCCCACTGTGGTTTTTTGGTAGTAACTTAAAAACTACAAAACCAAGAAATTTCAAAATTTTGCTGCATGGTAAAGCAATGAGCATTTATTCATCTTTCAATACAACAAAACCAACGCTGAAATTTATTTTATAAATTTAATGGAAAATATATTTTAATTCATCAAAATTACAAATTCGTAAAATCTACTTATTGTTGTAGTAGCAAATTTGGTTCTTTATTTGATAATTTTTTAGGTTGTTTAGCTGCACAGATTGTTTAATATTTCTCTAAAATTATTTTTATTGCCTAGTTTTAGGTTTTTATTCAAATTTTTTTTTGTGTGATGATTTTGTTAACAACCAAGAAAAATACTCAAAAATTGATTTAAATTTAAATCATGTTAATTTTGATGTTTGCGGACCAGAGAGTTTTTAATGTTTATTTGTTTGCGTATTTTCGCGCTAAAATAAGCCAGAAAACACACAAACGATCAAAAACTAATTCTTTAGAACAATATTTTAGTTTGGCAGTTAATTACTAATTTTTTTCGAAATAGATTTGAACCAAATTTCTCCGGTATTATGTTTTCCCAAATTGAAAATATGATTTTTGTTTTTTCTATGCTAATGCAAATGATTTTTCAGGTAGCAGCATCTCTATTAATGAAGCTTTTGTTGGTGGAACTTTTGCAAATAAACTGGTAAATTATGGACAAAATTTGAACAAACAAAAGTATAAAAATTTGCAATCTCACAGCATCACGAGCTGAGATGGCTTAATTGACAATGTAATCATTACAGCATTTGATAGGATTCATGTCGTGCTGGAGTTAGGAGTAATTAGTGAATTAACATCGTAAAATTAAGCTACTTTCTAAACCCAGTTAAAACTTTTTATAACTTATTTCTTGCAAACACGTACGAAAGGCCTAAATTTTTGTACAAATTACCCAAAATCTTGCAGCGGTGGGGCTTTTTTTCATATTTCCATCCAGTGTTTAATGTAACCAAATTGCTATGGCACAAAAAAATTCAAGACTCTTAGAAGTGCTTTGCTGCATGTTGGATTTACCAAAAACACGACTTTTTTCCCCGGCCTCTCCAGATAAGAACCCATATAATTGTCTGCTAATAGCAACGTCATATTAAGAGCCAGACAAATAGAGTAGTTATGTAAATGGCGTGTTCGGTGCACAGAGGTCACGTGACTGCACTGTAATCGTCCTTGTGTCTCAAATTAAGAGAAGTCACGTGACTGCACTGTCTCAATAAAAATCATTCAGTGCAAAGCAGGTCACCTGACTCTTAAAAAATGCACTGGAAACAAAATGACTTAAAATGCACTGAAACCGTCCTTGTGTTTCAAATTTTTTTTTAAATCGTGGTTCTCAGTCCCCCCTCCTGATGTTAGTAGGAGGAATTAAACTCGCAATGGAGCGCTTGTCACATGTAACCAACTTGTGCTCATTGTCGATTTTTTTTTGTTGTTATGAGAACCAGCTTCAATCTTTTGCTGAAGCTGCCTGCTTTTACTTTTTATCACATATTGTTTGATATCCTACAGATTTGCGATTGTTTATACAAGGAGTGACAACGGTTTTCTCGAAGGTCATGAACTCAAAACTGTGACGTAAGGCAATCGGTTTTCTCGAAGGTCATGAACTCAAAACTGTCGCACGCTTAATTGAAAAACGATTTTGTAAAACAAACAGTTTTCTTGCGAAGCTGTCAACAAACACGACGTAATCACGTATTTAGTTAAAATACGCGTTTTTTCCATGTAGACATACAAGGTGCGATGGCCGAGTGGGTAAAGGCGTCGCTCTATTTTTACAGTAACAAACAGGTTCGAATCCCAGTGAAGTCAAATTCACGGTCGGAGCAGGCCGCTTGCCTTGAGCTTAGAATTTCTCTTCGCGGTCGGAGCGGGCCGCGCTTGCTTCTATCTAAGAAGTTCACTTTGCGGTCGGAGCGGGCCGCTTGCTTCTAACTTAAAATTTTTCTTCGCGGTCGGAGCGGGTCGCTTGCTTCGAGCTTAGAAATTCTTTTCGTGGTCGGAGCGGGCCGCTTGCTTCGAGCTTAGAACTTCTTTTCGTGGTCGGAGTGGGCCGCTTGCTTCTAAAACTTTTGTTATTATAAAAGTAAAGCATCGCCTTTAGCCACAACGAATATATTGAAAGCAAAGACAAAAATCATGGTTCTCGTTATTATAAAAGTAAAGCATCGCCTTTAGCCACAACGAATATATTGAAAGCAAAGACAAAAATCATGGTTCTCGTTATTATAAAAGTAAAGCATCGCCTTTAACCACAACAAATATATTGAAAGCAAAGACAAAAATCATTTAAACTCAATATAATGAGTGGGTTTCACAAATTCATTGTAGCCGAGTTTGATTACTTCCAATAATTGCGTATTTCAGGATGTGCTCGTAACATGGTCTTTATATCATTTTTCCGATTATATATTTCATTAAAAGAAAGAGTAAGAGATTGAAGCTTTGGATAATCAATAAGAATTTTAGCAACTTCTCTCTTTTTACGGGTATTTCGTTCTTTCAAACGAAAATTTTCCTCCAGATACTCTTTCCAACTTATTGTATGTTGATTCTTTATCCTTTCTTCTTTCCACATCGCGAAAAATGATTCCAAAGCATCCCCAAATCGCACATGAAATCCAAGACTATGATTGTTAAGTTGTTCTTCATATGAAGCACATTGTTTGATATATTCCCTTATTCTTTCAAAAGTGATTTCATTGAATGGTATATTAGGATTCGGTTCCTGGTAGTCGACATTTGAAGTACTAGTAATATATTTTTTCAAATATTCATGCAGCTTGTATCCAATAAGTCTGTTTGATTTAGATTGATTTAGCGTAGGGATTCTGCTTGTAGGATTTTTTGGTAGAATAACTGAAAGTCCTTTCTTTTCATAATTATCAAGAAATTCCACCATTTCATAATAATAGTATCTATGTTCATCTATTATCTTCAAGCTGCGTTCATCCCAATTATATTCTTGTTCTCCTTTCTTTTTTATATTCTTTTTTTTATTTTCAAGATATCCCAACATTTCATAATGATAGTCGATACGTTTATCTATTATCTTCAAGATGCGTTCATGTTCTGATTCATTACAATCCATATTCTCTTGTTCTAATTCTGAATCGTTGTTTTCTTCATATATTTTCTTTGTCTTTTAAGTGCTTTCGGAAAAGTCTGCCTTTAATAAGCTTGAATGACACACCCACGTAAAATTGAATGACACACCCATATCACCTGATCTTATTTGAACTGCGTAGTTTCAAATTATCTAATCTGTTATCAGAGCGAATTTTGTTGATACGCTCCATTCTAATTAAACATAGCTAGTTTTTACATTTGAACTTCGAAGTGTTAAATTCATTAATCTGTTGTCTTCACATTTTTTATTAATATGTTTAATCTTTTGTCCATCTTTAAGTAGTCCATGAAAACACTCCCATATAAAATTATGAACATAGATACGACCCCAGTAATCTTGGACAGTCATTTCAAAATATCCTTTCTCAGTTATTCTACCAAATGTTGGTTCTCTAGTAACAACATGAACAACGCATCCATCAATGCTCCCAGCATATGCTTGATGTGTTGGATGAAAATAAAACTCACGATTTTCAATCACTAATTTAGTACTCATTTTTATTTAACCACAGACAATATTTTCTTAAGTATAAAAAGTATTTAAAGATAATTTCTCTTATATAATAAAATGAACCAATCAAATATTTTAGATCAGGCAGTTCCAGATATTGGAGTTTCTACTTTAAAACCGTCACCCTTTAGAAATTTTCCCCCAACCTTAAAGAAAATAGCCCTTAATGCAGCTGGTAAAGTTCAAAAGCGTATAAATGATTTTGCCGATTGGCTGATGGCTTACGTACCACCAACTATTAAAGCAAGTGCTCAGCAGCATTTCAAAAAATTTTAAATCTTTTTCCTAAACGGGTAATTAAAGTGCAGTTACTCAAAACTGCTCTGAAAAATTATACTAAATCTTATGATGTAGATATTGTTGATTTTAGCCCATTGAAACAATTGAATGAAACAGAGAAAGTAGTGCAAGATAAATTACGTTTAGACCTGGTTAAAATGAAAGGATTAAAAGTAACAATCACTCTTAAAATTACATTTGAAAAACAAAAAGAAGGTGAAGTGATAACCAAGACAGCATTTTTTAACAGCAAAACAAATGTCATCTTAAATAAAGATGATGTGAGTGAAATGCAACAAAATGCATCTAATCAAATAATAAATAAAATTGGAAATTGGCTTAGTGAAGGTTCTGGATGGAGAATTTTTTCTGTCGATGGGCACTATGTTAACTTAGTTCAATATACCCCTCTTCACAAATCGACATATATTGCATTACCGGAAGAACTTAGAAATGCTAAGAAAGGACTAATTAACATCAAAAACAAAGACAACGAGTGCTTTACGTGGTGTCATTTAGCTTAAGTATACAGTGAGAAAGTAAAAAGCAATCGTGAAAGAATAAGTCATTACAAAAAATATGTAGACACACTAAATTATGATGATATCGAGTTTCCAGTGTCTATTAAGCAAATACCAAAAATTGAAGAACAAAATAACATCAGCATTAATGTGTTTGGTTATGAAAACAAGCAACGCTTTCCCTTTTATGTGTCTCAAAAGGTGTTTGAAACAACTCTCGTTTTATTATTGATAATGGAAGACGAAAAGCAACATTATGTTTGGATAAAAGACTTTAATAGATTTATGTATAATCAAAGCAAGCACCAACACAGAAAACATTTCTGCAGATAATGTCTTTAATGTTTTAGCAGCGAGGAAATTCTACACAAACACACACCAAACTGCATAATAATAAATAGAAAGCAAGCAATACAAATGCCCAGAAAAGGTAGCTCGGTGAAGTTTAATAACTTTCATAAACAGCTACCAGTTCCCTTCGTTATATATGCTGATTTTGAAGCAATAACTCAAAAGATTGACAGCTGTCAGCCAAATGATGAAAAGTCCTATACAGAAAGATACCAAAAACATATTGATTGCGGCTATTCCTTCAAGGTAGTTTGTTGCTATGACGATAAATTCAGTAGACCAATTCAACTGTATAGAGGTAAAAACGCTGTTTGTAAATTTTTGGAAGCTATGTTGGAAGAAGTTGACTATTGTGAAAAAACGAAAAATGAACATTTCACTCAACCTATGGATTCAATGAACAAAGATGAAGAAAACTTTCAAGCAGCTACAAACTGTCACATTTGTAAAAAAGACTTTTCTGAGGAAGACAAAAGGGTTAGAGATCATTGTCATGTTACAGGAAAATACAGAGGGGCGGCACATAATGAATGTAATAGAAACTTCAAACTTACTCATAAGATACCAGTAATCTTTCATAATTTAAGGGGTTATGATTCACATTTTATTATGCAAGAAATAGGAAAGTTTGAGAAGGATATCAAAGTAATTCCAAACAATCTAGAAAAATACATGGCTTTTTTCTTAGGCAAACATTTAAAATTTATCGATAGCTTCCAATTCATGAGTAGCTCATTAGAAACTCTGGTTAAGAACGTTCCACTTTCTGACCTAAAATACACATCACAAGAATTTCAGGATGAAAAACTAGAACTAATGAAAAGAAAAGGAGTTTATCCCTACGATTATATGAACAGCTTTGATAAGTTTGACGACAGAAACCTCCCACCAAAAAAGGAATTCTATAGTCTTTTAACCAATGAAGATATAAACGATGAGGATTACAAGCATGTGCAGAATGTGTGGACTACTTTCAAGTTGAAATCCATGGGACAATACCACGACTTGTACCTTAAGTCAGATGTTTTGCTGTTAGCAGATGTATTTGAGAAATTTCGAATGACTTGTCTTCAATATTACGAATTAGACCCTTGCCATTATTTTACTTCTCCCGGTTTATCATGGGATGCAATGCTTAAAATGACTGAAATAAAACTGGAATTAATGACAGATATTGACAAATTTCTTTTCATTGAAAAAGGTGTGAGAGGGGGAGTTTCATACATTTCTAAAAGATATGCTAAAGCTAACAACAAATACATGAATAATTACAGTGCTGTTCATAATTCAGGAGCCACCCTGCAAAATTGCCCATTTTGTAAGTTCCAAGTCGAATTTATGATATGTGCTTTAATTGTATATGGGCAAGTTATATATTTTTGTAAAAGGTTTGCTACGAGAATTTTACTGAAAAAAAATTTTTTTTTGAAATAATTATTTGGGGCCAAAATGCACCCCTTAAGCATGACGTCACTTTGATGGGCCATTTTTATATTGGTAACATGGTTGCAATGATCGAATTAGCAAAATGAAATCGAAAAATTATGTTTGTAATTATTGTGTATTCTGATGACCTGAGGTCACATCTTGGGTCACATCATGATCACACCACGATTTGCTCCCTATGACGTCATAATGGGAGCAATTTCAGGACTTTCTGGATGTTCAACCTTTTTATTCAGTTTCAGTCATCATGGGCTTCAAACCGATTAGTGCAGAACATAGAGGAGTGATTATTTATCTTTACAATGAAGGAAAATCGCAGAGATTTATTGCAAAAAAGACTGGTACAACTCGTAAAGGAGTGCAAGGAGTGTTAAAGAGGTGGATCGAGACAGGAGATGCGAAATGTCAGCCTCGATCTGGAAGGAAGCGGAAATCAACAAAGAGGTCTGATAGAACTTTGGTCAGGATTTCTTTAGGAAACAGGAGACTGAATTCAAAAGAGTTGGCCAGAGAGTTAAAGGAAAGTAGTGGCGTTGAATTGTCTGCTCCAACAGTGAGGAGAAGGTTGCTGGAGAATGGTCTTCGAGGATGTAAAGCTCGAAAAAAACCACTCTTGACGGAAAAACAAAGAAAACGCCGATTAGATTGGGCACGCTCTCATGTTAAGTGGCCAATAGAGAAGTGGAGGAAAGTTCTTTTCAGTGATGAGTCGACTTTTACTGTAAACAACCATGCTGGAAATAATTTTGTGAGAAGAAAACCAGAGGAAGAGTACGGGCCTTATTGTATTTCACCGACCATCAAGCATCCCCAGTCAATTATGGTATGGGGTTGCATGGCTGCAAATGGTATTGGTAGGCTCAAAGTGGTGTCTGGGATGATGAACGGGACAAAGTATATTGATGTGCTGGAAAATAAAATGTTACCCAGTGCACGTTCTTTGTTTTCCGACGATGATTGGATTTTTCAAGACGATAATGCTCCATGCCACCGTGCTAAAAAAGTCCAACAGTGGTACAGGACCCATAAAATTGAACGAATGGATTGGCCAGCCCAATCTCCTGATTTAAACCCGATTGAAAATTTGTGGTACCGAGTTAGTTGCATAATTGGGAAGAATAAACCAAAGACGAAAAGAGAGCTTATCGAACAGGTCATTGCTGCTTGGTTTCGAGTGATTTCACCCGAAGAACTCAACAAACTTGTTGAATCACTTCCTCGACGATGCAAAATGGTGATCGAAAACCATGGATGGCCAACAAAATACTAAATCAGTCCTTGCCAAATCAAACGGCTCTTTTCAGAGCCACTATTCTGTAAAAAGAGTGTTAATAATTTTGACAATTTTGTAATCTTTCCTAATTTTATTACAGGTACGATATCAACTTGACATTTTAGCAAAAAAATGTCATGCTGCTTTTAGGCTTTAAATAAAACCAAGAAAATATCATAAATTATGACGTCATAATGAGTGACGCGCGATGAAATCATGAAGTAAATATGACATGACCTAAACTTGTTACACTACCCGATAAACTATCCTTATTCCTTTAATTGCTTTTGACACCAATACTGTAATGCATATTTGCTGTTAGTAAGGAAATGAGTTTTTTGGCATGACGTCACGTAATGGGGGGCAGTTTGGCTTTAAAATTATTTTCAAAAAAAAAAAAAAATTATGCCAAAACATTACCAGCAACAAACCCTTCACAAAAATATATAACATGTAGATATATAATTATAGCAAATAGTATAAATTAAACCTGGAACCCAAAAAATGAGTGTTTTTGCAAGGTGGCTCCTGAATTATGAACAGCACTGTACGATTCAAAGCAGCCATCAAATTATATTACATATCTTGATGCAAACAATTTATATGGATGAGCAATGAGCCAAAATTTACCAACGGGTGGTTTTAAATGGCTATCAGAAAAAGAAATTGATTTAGCAAATTTACCTAAAGGAAAAGGACTAATACTAGAAGTTGACCTGGACTATTCTGAACACCTTCATGATAGTCATAATGACTATCCATTAGCTCCAGAAAAAATGGAAATTAAACATCACCTCCTTTCAGACTACTGTAAACAATTACAAACTCAGTTTAATATAAAAGTTGAAGGAGTTGAAAAATTAATACCTATTTAAAGCCAAAAAAGAGTTATGTTCTTTATTACAAAAACTTAAAGCAGTATATTGAATTAGGCTTAAAAGTTACAAAAGTACATCGGGTATTAGAATTTAACGAATCACCTTGGTTAAAAAAGTATATTGATTTCAATACAGAAAAGCGAAAAACCGCCAAGTCTGACTTTGAGAAAGATTTTTTTAAACTTATGAACAACTCAGTGTTTGGAAAAACAATTGAAAATCTTCGTAAACGTGTCAATGTTACTCTGATCAACGAACCAAAAAAACTATTAAAGCATTGTGCAAAACCAACCTACGTTAGCAGCAAAATATTTAATAAAAATCTTGTTGCAGTTCATAAAATTAAAGAATCTTTAACCCTAAACCGCCCCGCGTATGTAGGAATGTGTATTCTCGATATTTCAAAAACGTTGATGTATGATTTTCATTACAACTACATTAAAAAGAAATATGGCAAGAATGCAAAACTATTATTTACAGATACAGATTCAGTAACATATAATATAAAAACAGAAGACGTATACAAAGATTTTTGGGCTGACAAAGACAAATTCGACTTCAGTGGTTACAAAGAAACCTCAGACTTTTATGACCTAAAAAACAAGAAAGTAATTGGAAAGATGAAAGATGAAACCGCAGGTGTGCCAATAGTAGAATTTGTTGGACTTAGATCTAAAATGTACAGCTACGTCACAAACGATGAAAAAGGTTGCAAAACTGCAAAAGGAATTAAAAAAAATGTTGTGAGGAATCTGTTAAAGCACGAAGATTACAAAAACACGCTCTTCAATAATTGTCAAATGTTTCATAAAATGAAATCAATTAGAAGTGAAAACCACAAAATTTATTCCGTTGAAATCAACAAGAAGTCTCTTTCATGTTTTGATGATAAACGATATATTCTTTCTAATGGAATTGATAGTTTTGCTTATGGTCATTATTAATTAAAAAAAATATATACTATCATAAAAAAAAGATGGATGAAAATTGTTGTGAAAATCCTGACATAAAAATTATAAATGGAAATAGAACTTGTATTAACTGTGGTGTAGTTCATCACCCATATTTTGTAAACGACTGGATTGATTATAACCCACGTAATGTTGTTTTACGTAAATCAGTTTACTGCAGAACTGCCTATGTTAAAAATAAATTACAACGCCTTGAATTGTCTGCTGATGAAATACAAGCATTTATGAACATTTGGACAACCGTGGAAAACCAACTACAAAGCTTCACTGGTAAAAGGTTTCCTAAGATAGATTTTTTTATAAATAAAATCTTAGAATATTTAGACATTCCCAAACAACCTTCATACAAAATTAGTGATGCATTGCGGAAGAAATATGAGATTATGTGGAAGGAAATCGTTTAGCATGTAATTTTTCATAGCTTTCAGAAATTGGTGGACATATATCAGCAACTTGGTCATCAACCATAGCAAGTTCTTTTTCGAAAAACTCGTCAATATCACCAGATCTTAAAAACAATTTTAACTTGTTGAGTAATTTCTGATACGATTGATAAGCATATCTACAAGACTCAGTTTTTTTGGAAAAATTTTTCTGCGTCGTTATTGTCTGTAAAAGAACGCCTGTACCACTAACAGACGCCAAGAAAATCGGATTTAATGTAACAGAACCAACCACGGCCCCAGTTGTAGTAAAAACAACAGATGACAGCTTTAGAGCTAAGTCCATTCTTTTAAATTTTTTAAACATTTTCTTATAACACCAATACTGTTTGTGATAAGTGTGATACAGTTTTGTCAATTCATTCACTTGTTCTTGAGTCAATTTTCTACTAATGTGGTTAAAGTCCATTGTTTATTTTACGATATACAATTACGCTTCTGGTTGATCACCCACTTCAAGCTGTTTAACTTTAATTACGACGCTGCTCATATTCATTGATACCGAAGAATTTGAAGAAACATAGTTGTATTGTATGCGAAACTCATCTCGAGAAGGATTAGGAAAAACAATGCAGTTTAAATTAAAGCAATCAAATGGGGGTGTTACTGTTGTTTTACATATTTTATCTGTTTCTTCTTCACTAACACGGATTATATCAATATGTAATTTGTCTTCATCGTCATAACTGGTAACTTTCACAAGTCCGCTTACGCTTATTTCAATGTAACTGCTGGTTACCTCATCTCTCAAATGAATACTATCGGATTGCAAAGACAGAAAATCGTTCCCAGCGACAAGAGGTGCACTCACGAAATGCAAATTGTGATCTGTATTAGTACGAACTGAATGAATAGCACTTGATGGAATTGGCCTCGAACCAGGTGTCGAAGAAGGAGTAATACTAGCACCCAAAAATATTTGAAATTTTGGACGATATATATTTCGTTTAAAATAACGTTTATTTATTGCACTGGTAGGTTCGGAAGGTCTACCTACGTTGAAAATGGTATGGTTTTTCATATCTAAGTTTCGTGAAATGGTTACATTATCGTCTTCGGTTTGAATGTGTTGCGTTATTTGGTCAACATAATTTTTGTTTGCTGCTTCACCCGGTGCTGTGGGATCTCGTAAATTTATGATAGTGTGTAATCCTTGTAAGTTAATATTATCTCTCACATTTGTAACTAAATTTTCAACAAATTGTTTAGTTGCCGCATCAGAAGGTAGACTGGGATCAACAAGTCCTTTTAGAATCAATGATTCACCTAATTCAATTGATGCGTTGTTAGGTGGAATATTTTCTATTTGAAAGACCCTGTTTGGTAAACGACCAAGTACTTCCACACCATATATTTGAGACCTCTGAATTTGAATTTGAGAGGGCGATACAACATATTGATCATCGTTGTTTATACCTAAAGTAGCCAACCTTGAACCAAACTCAGAGCTTTCGGCAAAGTGGACAATGTTGCTAATTGCATTATCCAAGAATCCTTTATTTACACTATCTGATTCTGTTACAGGATTGGCTAAGTTTGTAATTTTGTGGTTGTTTAAGTTTAAATCACCATACATTATATCTCCTGACTTGGAAACTTTGTGTTCAATACCTACAACCTTAACAGTACTTGAAGATTGACTTCCACTTGTTCCAAATTTTGAAATATTCATTTTGTCCTTCTTTATTATAAATGAACATAATAAACTTTGATAAATATTTAAGTGGGGACAACAAGCAAATCAAACATCATTATCTTCTACCAGATTGTCATTACATGATAGTAGGATCGACAGGGTCAGGAAAAACAAATTTGCTTTTAAACATGGTTCTCAAGTGGATGAATTACGACCTTTGTTGTGTTTATACTGTTAATCCTGAGCAAGATAAGTATCGATTTTTAAAAGAGCAAGGTATTGAAGTGCTAAGCCCTGAAGACTTGCCTCCAGTAGAAGAGCTTGACCCTCAACAGAAAGTAATAGTTTTTGACGACATTAAGCTAGACAACATGAAAAAGCTGATGGAATACTTTTCTTTATCTAGAAACAGAAATTGCAACTGTATTTACCTCACCCAGTCATACTTCAACACTCCGAAGTACATAAGAAGAAACACTAACTGTTTTGTTTTTTTCGGGAACTTAGACAACAAAGATATCAGACACATTACTGATGATCATGCTAAAGGTATAACAAAAGAAGAAATGGAGTCGATTTACCTTGAAGCAACCAAAGATCCTTACAATTTTATGGTGCTGGACAAAACAGCCAAACACTTCGTTATAGAAAATGCTATGACCATTTTTGGGCTTAAGCTTTATATGCTATTTAGTAAACATGCCATTTGTAAATGAAGAAGAGTTGAAAAACAAAAATAAACTCGTAAAGGATTATATTAACAACCGAAAGCATTTGAAACAAAAGCTGCAAAAAGAAATTGTAGCCAAACAACAACTGCAAAAGTCTGCCTCTGAAATATTTCGTCCCATTACTAAAACGTTTGAAGAAACTCAGAAAAAAACTGATAAAAGGCAAGACCAACTAATTCAACACATACAGCAACAGCTTGCCATTGAAGATAAACCTCGATCAATTTATACTGTGCACTTTGAGAGTGCTTTCGATAACGAAGAAAAAGAATTGCTTAGACAAAACAATTTTGAGACTGATATTGTTGAGCTTGTAAAACGCGGGCCAGATTACATAAACGCATTGAAAGACAGAGCTAGATTAATCAATCAAAGATTAGGTGGTTTACGAAGAAGACGTGATGCTGATACAGAAGTGATTGATGAGCAAATAAAAACTTTTAAAAAGTACAGAGAAAAATTAAATAAATTATTAGGAGGAATGGAACTTACCTTTGGAAAAGGGCTTAAAGATCCCAACAAACTTTGTAAAAGACTTAATTTACTAGTAGCAGCCAAACAAGCCGGCAATAATAACAAACGTTTGGATCAAGAAATTGCAAACATTTTGAAAAAACTAAAATTGAACAAATGCATTTCACACTGCGACCACCAAAAATTATTTGACAATATATTAAAATGACATCAATACCACTTTTCTTTGACTCTAGGAAAGGACAAGGAAAATCAGAAGATTTTATAACTAGCTTTAATCCACCGTTGCAACTAGACATTAAAAAAAGTTACGAGATGTCCTTAATCAATGCTCAAATATGGTACTCTTGGCATAACATAACGAGCAGCAATAATAAATTTTTTTATTCACCAGATGGAGTAGCTGCACGATTATTATCAATTCCTCCAGGTAGCTATAATATTGAAGATCTCAATAATGAAATCAAGTACTTGATGGAACAGAGACGTGATGACAAAAATAATATAACTATAACACCGAATTTTAATACATTAAAATCAAGAATTGAACTTAAAAATGATTACATAGTTGATTTTCGAATTCCAAATTCAATAGGTGACGTTTTAGGATTTGGTTCGGCATTTTTGGATGTAAATGGAATTCATAATAGTCAAAATTCTGTAAATATTACAAATGTCAACAGCCTTCAGATTCATTGCAGCTTAATTGATGGAAGTTACATAAACGGAGCGTCTAGTGACTTACTTTATACTCTTAGTCCAAACGTACCACCGGGATATTTGATTCAAGTTGAACCTAAGCAAAACATTTACGTTCCAATCAAAAATTTAAGTCAAATTGATAGTATCCGATTCTCTATAAACGATCAAGATAACAATTTTGTAAATATGAATAATAAACGAGTGACTTACTACGTTCACCTCAGAGAGATTATGTAGTTTAACTATAAATGTTATCACAAAGAGAAACTAGATTTTATAAAAAGAAAATCATAGGTGGAAGTTTGCTTAAAAATGTTTACGACAAAGTAAGGAACGTAATCAGCACTGGTTCTAAGATTCTTAACAGAATTCCTACTGGAGTGAAGACTGAGATTAAAAAACTAGCTGCACCTTTACTGAAGAAAGCCTTAGAACCCACAAAAAAAAACATTAGAACCAGTCTTAGAAAATATACCAATAAACAAGCGTATTATCAATGACAGAGAATTAGAAAATCTCAACGACAGATCGAGAGCTATCCTAAGTAATTTAATTGCTGGATCAGGATTTAAAAATTATATGTCTTAATTATAAAATGACAGAACTAACGAATCCGTATTTGCAAATTAAAGAAACAAACTTAGTGGACAATTCAATTACTGAGTTTGAATATGTCGAATACCTTCTGAGAGACTCAAATAATATGAACAAAGATGGTCAGCACATTATTGAAACAAAAGATGAAGATGTTTTTCTTCTACTGCATAAAGCATACCTAGAAATCAGAGGAAAACTTCAAACTAATGCGAATGCTAATTACAATAACAATGACGTAATTTCATTGGTAAATAACGGTTGGTCTTTATTTCAAACTGCGCAATATCAATTAAATAACCAAACTATAGAAAACATAAACCTTTATCTACCTCAAGCATCAACAATACTCAATTTAGTTAGCTTTAGTGATGATTATTCAAGATCAACCGCCTCTAACATGCTGTGGTTTAAAGACACTGGAACTGGTTCCCATCTCTTAAACAAAATTTTGGTGGTGTAGCTGATGATGCGAATGCAAATGCTGTACGTGATGGTCTTAGAGCAATTGTTGAAATATACAACAACAATCTACAAGCAAATATTGGTTTCACCGCAAGACAGAACATTACTACGGGAAATAAGCAAATTACTTTAATGCTTCCTCTTTCCCAAATATTTGGATTTTGTCGTGATATCGATAAGGTTTTTAGGGGTGTTAAACACAGTATAGTCGTGGATAGAGAAACATCTAATAACTATATTTTACGTGCAAATGGTGTTGCTGCTGGTAAGTTTAACATAAGTCATATCTCTTTGTGGATGCCTAAAGTGAAACCAAGTTTAAGAGTTGAATCGGAAATAGATGCTATGTTAGTAAAAGGACATATAAAACAGCTATACTTTGAACAAATGAGAGTGTATCGAACAATGTTTCAGTCAACAGAAACAAGCATGACTTGGAGAATAACAACCCAGCCGGGAACAGAGCTTCCTAGACATGTCTTTGTTGCGTTTCAATCGAGTGAACGAGATAACAACCAGCAGCTAAATAACATGATTTTTGACAATGCAAACTTAAGACGTATTAGTTGCAGAATAAACAGCATTCAATATCCTGAACGAGAATTTGAATGTAATTTTACTCCACAAAATAGAAATTATTCGCGCTTATACATGAGTTTTCTAGAGGCTGTAAATAAATACCGAGACGCCGACACGAGCTGTCAATTATCAGCTGAAGACTGGGCTAGTTTGTATCCAATTCATCATTTTGAATTGGACGACTTAAAAACACAATGAACGACTTAAAAACAGCTCGGCAGATATTGAAATAAGGTTTAGTCTTGGTGGTAACTTTAGAAATATTGCAAATAACGCTGACCAAGCTTTCTATGTTTATGCAGTCGTACTTTCTGATAGATACCTTCAGTTAAAAGGACTTTCAGGTCGAATGAATATAATTATCTGAGTATAAATAAAAATGTATGTTAAAATCGGATTAAATTTATCACAATTTCAAAAAGAAAAAATAAAACAAGCTTTTCAAAACAAAACTGGGCTTACACTCACATTTAATAACCACCAGTTACAAGGATCAGACTTTCTTGGTTTAACAAAGACGCAAGTTAACAAAATAAATGATGCTAAAGCAAAAGGTTCAGGTGTTACTTTGAAGCTATCAAAACTACAAATTTCAAAACAGGGTGGTTTTATTGGAACTCTTTTAGCAGGTTTAGCAGGTAGCTTGCTACCCAGTTTGTTAGGAGGAAAAGGACTTGTGTTACCTGGATCAAAGGGTAAAGGGCTTATGTTGCCTGGAACAAAAAGACAAGGTAGGTCTTATCGCTTCGACGAACCTCAGATTCTCGGAAAAGGTTTAATACTAGGAAAAAATTCTCCTTTCAAAAATGTTCCGATCTTGGGTTTGATTTTATAAAGTCTAATATAAAATGTACCACGATTACTCACTGAACTTGACACAAAATCAAAAGAAAAAAATTGCAAATGCATATAAAAGCAAAACTAGTGTAAGTGTTAGACTAACAAATGCAAGTTTACAGACTAAAGGCAACGTTAGTTTGCAACTGACGAGTCGACAGATAAATAGAATTAACAAATCAAAAGCGTCTGGACACGGTATTCAAATAAACTTTAGTAAAACGCAATTGCAAAAACAAGGTGGTTTCTTAAGTAGCTTACTTAATTTAGGAAAACTAGTGTTACCGTTTTTAGCTAAAAAGGTTTTGCCAACTTTGGGATTAGCAGCTGCTTCCGGGGCCATCCAAGGAGCAACTAATAAAGCAGTAAATAAATGAAACCATTAACAAACTTAGACATTGATAAAATCATGATTAAGTGTGACAATTATCGAGGAACATTTAGCAAAGATATGTTACCAAAAGCAATGAATAAAAATGAGTCAGCTGTCGTAAACTTACAAGATTATTTTGCGGGTAGTGGAACTCATTGGGTTTGTGTTTACAACGAAGAAAAATCAGATAAAGTAGAATACTTTGACAGCTTTGGACTTGTCCCCAAATGAAGTTGTTAAATATATGAAGACTACAAACAAAAACATTATTTACAATGATGCACAAATTCAAAATATTAACTCAATTCTTTGTGGTTACTACTGTGTGTATTATATAACAGAGCGAAGTAAGGGGAGAACAGCAAACGAACTATTGTTAGATTTTCATGAAAAACCTACACCTTTTAATGAAATGTTTATGAAGTTTTATGTATCATATATTAAAGATGGAAACTTATTGTGTTAGAGAAAAGAAAAAAACTAAGTGTGTTCCAGGTTCTGATGAACTTATAAAAGCAAAAGGGAATGGTCGCCTGATGTTACGTTGCATTTGTGCTAGTTGTGGTATTACAAAGCATAGTTTCATTAAAACCAACAAAAAAGGAGGCTTGTTAGACCATGCTGCGATAGGAAAATTACCAAAACCAAAAGGTGGGTTCACTCTTCCAAGTCACAAGTACACTAAGCCATATAATCCTTTGGATAAACAACTTGATTCGAACGACCAACCTTTACCAGGGCAAGAACCTTACAATCAAATAGATGCTATTGCAATGAAACATGATATTTGTCACCGTAATAATGACAATAAAAAAGGTAAACTAAAATGTGATAAAGATATGTTAGACAGTTCATCGCAAACAAAAACGAAAGGTATCCGGGAATCGTTTGATAAAAAGTTAGTACAAGCAGCAATTGGAACTAAATATAAGTTGGGGTTAGGTGCAAAAAACGGGAAAAGGCGTCGTGGCAAACAGAACTA
The DNA here is from genome assembly GCA_963965965.1 of Trididemnum nubilum. Taxonomy (NCBI): domain Eukaryota; kingdom Metazoa; phylum Chordata; class Ascidiacea; order Aplousobranchia; family Didemnidae; genus Trididemnum; species Trididemnum nubilum. The sequence goes on from OZ014474.1 coordinate 36,464,736, forward strand.
GCTGATGAACTACACAAACCAGTAAAGAAAAAGTTTCTGCGACGCCGAGGTATAAGCAAATCAATTGATGAAATATGGGCGGCTGATTTAGTAGAAATGCAAAAGTTTAGCAAATGGAATAAAGGTTACCGATATTTACTTATGGTAATTGACGTATTTTCCAAATTCGGATGGATAGTCCCTTTGAAAGACAAAACGGGTAAAACTGTTGCTAATGCTCTCAAGAAAATCTTCAAAGAAAAAAGAATCCCAGAATTCTTATGGACTGATAAGGGAAAAGAATTTTACAACAAAAATACAAAAAGCCTGTTGGACCAACACAACATTAAATTATATTCAACTGAAAATGAAGAAAAAAGTTCTGTTGTTGAACGCTGGAATCGCACTATCAAAAATAAAATGTGGAAGCAATTTACAAAACAAAGTTCAACTCAGTACTTAGACATGCTACCTGAGATAGTTGATGAGTACAATAACAGCTATCATTCATCCGTGAAAATGACGCCTGTTCAAGCAAGCAAAAAAGAAAATCAAGGAATTGTTTACTATAATTTGTACGCTAAAATTAAACCAATAAAAACAAAAGCAAAATTTAAAGTTGGTGACGCAGTTAGACTTTCAAAATACAAGCGAAAACTTTTTGACAAGGGTTTTACTCCAAATTGGACAGAGGAACTGTTTTTAATTTCTAAAGTTTTAAATACCAATCCACACACTTACGAAATCACTGATCTTCGTGGTGATTTAATTTCTGGAACTTTCTATGAACAAGAACTTTTGAAAACGAATCAAACTAAATTCAGAATAGAAAAAGTTGTTCGCAAAGATAATAAAAAGAAATCAGCATTAGTTAAGTGGTCTGGATACAGCAATGATTTTAATAGCTGGATTCCGATTGAAGAATTAGAGCAACTTAAATCTACATACAAATAAAAGATGTTTTGTGGATTTCAACCTTCAAATTTATCAGTTCCAGAAAATATAGAAGATATAAAACAAAAGTGGAATAAACGTGTTTTAACTTACTGTATCACGAACTTAACACCAAAACTTACAGAAGAATCGATACACAAACAAATTGATTCTGCTTTTAAAGTTTGGGATAAACCTACAGCACTTAAATTTAAGAAAGTACAGCCAAATGAGCCCTGTGACATAAAAATTAGTTTTTGTGCCAAGGAACATGGCGATGGATTCCCTTTTAAAGGTAAAGGCGGTGATTTAGCTCATGGATTTTATCCAGGTTCAGGAATTGGGGGTGATTTACATTTTGATGCTGATGAAGATTGGACAGACCAAGAAACACCTCCCAAACACAACTTATTTGTAGTAGCTGTTCATGAAATAGGTCATTGTTTAGGTTTAACCCATTCACAAAGTACAGATTCTATCATGTATCCTACTTATAAACACGAGTGGTCAAAAGTATCAAGTGATGTTCTATCAAAAGAAGACATTGAAAGAATACAAAAGGCGTACGGTAAACCCAAAGTGAAAATATTTAATAACAATTGCTTTACAATTAAAGTGAAACCTATAGAAAATGACAAAATCAAACTAATTATTGAAAAGAATTAAACGCGACTGAAGCGCAATTATGAGCACAAGTTGGTTACATGTGAAAAGCGCTCCATTGCGAATTTAATACCTCCTACTAACATCGGGAGGGGGGACTGAGAACCACGATTTAAAAAAAAAAATTTGAAACACAAGGACGGTTTCAGTGCCTTTTAAGTCATTTTTGTTTCTAGTGCATTTTTGAGAGTCAGGTGACCTGCTTTGCACTGAATGATTTTTATTGAGACAGTGCAGTCACGTGACTTCTCTTAATTTGAGACACAAGGACGGTTACAGTGCAGTCACGTGACCTCTGTGCACCGAACACGCCATATACATAACTACTTCTACATTTTGAACTAAATAAGCTATAGTTTTGTGGAAAGAAGTAACAACAATACATTATTACTCCAGCAGCAATCAATCAAAAAAAGAAAATTTGGCATGAGAACACTAAAAACAATTTCACCCACCATTAACAGTGTAATCGTAAAAACGACAAACCACTAATTTTCTATAAGGTAATATCAGTGAAAAAATAGGCTTTGTTTATAGTCTAAACATTGCTATTTCTTTCTTTAACATTACTGAAAATATATCAAAAAAGCGATTAAAAATTAACCGAAGTGTTTCATAGCAACGTCCATAAGCACACGCTTTCATTTCATGATCTACAATGACTCTAATTTTACTCGAAACGTCGAACTCAGGTTGACGTTGAAATAGAAGAAAAAAAAAAAAAAATTTTAATTTGCTGCATTGCTGTTTGCTGGGTCTGTTTTTTATCTTCCCAGCTTGCCTTTTTTAAAGTGGAGATAGCGTATAAACAAGTTGTGAATACTGTGCAAACATTACTTTTGAAAGCTATTATTTTACATGTTATTTTTTAAATTGAAACTTTTGAAATATTATTTTTGAAAAAATTGGTGGAATAGAGACCGCATATATTAGTCGCAAAAAGTTCATATCAGTATGCTAACACTGACAAAGGAAGCATGGAATCAACCCCAGATGAATTTGGCAATTAAAGATTTAGCCTCGAATGTCAATATTATACATTATTATAATTTTAATCGATAAAGAGCAACAGTCATAACCAACATAATGTTATAATTGAATGTTTGATAATTGTAAGAGTTATAACACTTTCGAGACAAAAATCATAGCCTACTTGAAACTGTAAAACTGACATCTCCGGATAACGCTCCACATCAATTACGTAAGAGAAGCCATCTGCTGAGATGTTGGGGGTAATGATGAGGGTATCCAAAAGAGAGTATTGATTAAAAACTTGAATCTATTTAAAATACAGTGGTATTAAAATCGTTAAACATTATTTAAACCGTTTGTTTGAATAATGAAAACAACATCACACTTTGTAAATAATTTTGGTGCCTATGTCCGGTCTTGAAAGGTCGATCGTGCATTTAAAGCTGCAAACTTTCTCATAAATGGTTATGGCTCCATTAATCTTTAAAAAAAATGATTAAAAAAGTAAGCAACGATTGCAAATGCAAGCGTCCAAAATGAGGTTTTTGCGAAGGATCGGAAAAGTTACACTAAATTAGCTAGTGCCTACATAGCTATAAGATTCGAAAATCTCTGAAACTCAAGTCGCTATCTTCTTGAAATTGAAAAAGTAATTTCAGCTTAGATGATTTTACTACGTACGTTAACGTCCAGAAAAGCTCTTCAAACAAGTTTACTTTCAGAATTCAAAAAAAAGATGCGTTGCTGGAAAACCCTCAATGCTATAGATCAGTTATATTCAATCTGTACTACAGCCACTCAGAAGCCCGCCTAGTAAAAAGAAGTAGCGATGGAAACGGTAAATTGTGGTGGCTTAATCTCTGTAGATGCTGCATTTATGTGCCAAATTTCCAAAGGACAGTGCCAATCAAAAAGTTTATATGTTAGCATTGCCATTTTGGTGAAATTGAAACTCTTTGATTGGTACATTTTTTCTTTATTTGACATTTTTTTGGCATGGGCTCAGGTTCTGGCTCTAAGAACCGGGCAAAAAAGTGGACCTGTAAAGGCACTAAATTGGAAAATTATGAGAAAGTGTAAAATACATAATCCACTTACTTGAAAAGCGAATTGTAATTGGTTGTAACTGCCACAATCACTGTATTCCCATTTAATGACGCAATCCGCGTCGGATGAAGGTTTTGAGAACCAAACTTTGGCTTCTTCTATAGACGGAAGAGGGCTTTCAATTGCTGTTCTGGCTTGGATAGTTTTGACGTATTGTAACGATTGCAAACTTTTGCAACCTGTTCTCTGCAAAGCGACCTAATTAAAAAAGTTGAGATTTTTTACTCTCTCACAAATGGTTTTAACACAAAACAAACATTATGCAAAATTAGTTGGCTTCAATAGGGAAGTTAATGCTTAAAATTCTTAGCAATATTTGCTTTCCTTAATTAACTCTACTCGATATAATTTTGACTGCAAAACATTTCCTTTTGATCAGTGGGTAACTTAAATCTTGGCACTGCAGTACATAAACTATTCTTGTTTTAAACATTAGTATTTTGCGAAAGCATTCAAAAGTTACTTCGTGTTAAAATTCTTACATACCGTCATTAATTTGTATTTATTGTATAACTGATAAATTATGCAGAGTAAATTTCTCAGGACAAATGATTCGTCCAATAGCCATTAATAAATCTGATGAATGATCTAAAAATTTAAACTGATGATCAGAACAACTGCAGAATCAAAAAAATCAGCATGTATGAATCAGTGTGAAATAACATTTCTGCGCAATTCGAGCTTTTTTCATTAATAAAACAACGTATAAAAATAACAAACAACAGATGAAACAACGTATAAAAATAACAACGTATAAAAACAATACTCGTATAAATGCAAAAAATATTATCTTAGTATCATAAGTTCTTAATAAAATGCATAATAAATCTGCGATTCCATTATCTTGCGCTTACTTCTACTTCATAGTCAGTGTTTTGTTCCAAATCACCGAGCAAGAACATGTCATTGGCTTCATCGATTACTGCTATAAAAATTCTCCTATCTTGTTTTATCTAAAATTTCCAAAATTTATTAGAAATACCAAAAATATTTATAGCAAGACAAATATCTATCTGAAAAGTGTCGCCTGCTTGCAGAAAAAACTGATTACAAAGTTACAGTGCAAATATACCTGTATGCCAGGCATCCAAAAACTAAATCCGAGCTATATTATAACGTACAATAATGGTACTTTTAATGTCTTAGCACTAATATGTCATTTTGACACAACAGCTTATGGGTATTGGGTATGTTGCAGTTTGATTTAATGTTTGGTCCATGTTTCGTCCTCTTCCTATAACATGTTTTTTCGGATACTAACAAGGTTCTATCGATACCTAAATCGATTTCAAAAATTTTTATAAAATTTACGTAATTTTTTTTTTAATAACTTATTGACTGACTTTCTATAAACGCTTGATGAATCGACAGCTTGTACTTCTAAGGAATGTACAGTGTGGGTTTCGTTTTCTGGATGCACCCGTTAACAATCATCCGATTGGTGGAGAACAACCAATACCTGGATCGTCCAATTATTTTTGTTTTGTACAACATAATTGTCGACAAACCATGAAACTTTGAGCAATGTTCCATTGCATGATATTGAGTCCACACTTGCTTCAAAAGTTGGATCTAACCAAATATACAGTAAACTATAAAATATAAGATTATAAAAACTACTATAAAATGACTTAGTTTGTGAACTGTAGAAAATTTTTTTTGTAATAACAGCAATGGAAAGTTTATGCTTAATAATTAAAATTAGCAATCAATATTTTTAAAGTTTTGCACAAACAACACCCAAAATATAATACCGGTAGAAGTGTAATTAGAAAATCACGAAACAGCACAAATGCACAGCGACTACACACTAGCTGCTTCATCAATCCCAAGTTAAATCTATTTTACATGGGATATTTGTCCAACGCATTTTACCTAACTTGGTCACGAGAATGTCATGAGAGCACAAAATTAACTTGGCATTTTATTTATACTTTTGTTGGTGTCTTTGTCTTGCTATTTTTGTTGGGTTCTCTAATTTTTTTTTTAATTTGATTTGACGATCTCATCATAATGACGTTATGGCCGATTGAGCAAAAATGACAATGTAGACGGTTCAATTTTTATTTACAAGTTTGTTTTCTTAAATTTGAATCATAAAATGTTTACGATAAAGTGATTACGTCACACAAACGTCTTATGACGTTTATTTTAGTTAAAAGTCATTTTTGCTGAGCTGCATTATCTATTGATTTATTATGACTCTGTTTCACTTGCGATAATTGCCTGGAACAAATTTCGAAAAGTAACTTACAACATTTTGTTTATTTCATAGGTGCAAATATCAACCAATCTAGGCAATAAAATATCAGTCAAAAATACAGTCAATAAATATCAACCAATCTGGGCAATAAAATCGCAGCTTAGCAAAAACTATCAAAAATTTTCAAAACGAGACAAATAATTGAATATTCACTCAATTTTGAGAACAAACAATATTGAAATCAAGAAGAACCAAAGGAAAATTGTGTAATAATTAGCAGGTTTTGTTTGCACAGATGGCTTTTTTCAAACAGATGCCACAGGTGACTTATCGGTCGTTTGTTCAATTTAAAACTTTTTGATTCTATTGTACTGTATTAATTTGTGGTTTGTGTTTTTAAAATCAGCTTAAACTGCTAAGGAGACTTATAAATTTTTGTTTCAGCTAAAGTTTGATTTCATTATGTTGAAAAATAATAAAGTTTTGCAGCTTTTTGCTAACATTTCCAAAATCAAATCAAATTTTTCACTATACTCAATGTTATTTGCGGGGCCCATCTCCGCGTTATTGCGCCTGCGGGCAACACAACTCCTTTTGATGAAATGTCGCAGAGGTGGCGACTCGTTGGCAATATTGTGTCTGATTTGATCGGCCTGAGATTTCAACTCCAGACCTCCCGCTCCAGAGACGAGCGCGTTACCGTTCTATCAACTGGTCGGTTGGTTAACTTTTCCTAAAACATGTAAAATTTGCAAAAACTACGCTGGTGTTTGACAAGCTACGATTTGTAAATTGCACTTTGTCGCAGCAAATTATTGTTGAATGTAGAGCATTATTAGCTTGTTGTACATATTTTATAGAATTTTATCATATACCCGCTCTTAATGAACTAAAACATAAAAAAGATTAAGGGTGAAGAGAATTTATAAATTTAGGATTTTTGTTTCACATTACTTAACAATGTACCGAAATAACTTGAGGACTGATATTGCATCTTTAGCATAACAAATATTTAAAAAACCTTTAACCCAACACGAATTATTTCACCAACGCATTTGCCCGGGGCGAAGGGCGGCAAAATGGCCCCTACCTCATTCCTAAACCAAAAGTCAGGGAAACACCGAATTTGGCATGCGGTTTGGTGTTTACCAAACTGCCTTTAAGTTGATGACGTTATCATTGTGACGTCAGGGCCATTTTTTGAAAAATGAAGTTATTTTTGCGATGACATCACATGCGGTTGAAATTTTTTATAAATTTGTCTATTAGACTTATTCATAAAATGCCTAAGTCAAATTAGTTACGTCACAAATACGTCTTATTACATCATTTAAGCTAAGTATTGTCCAAAAAATGCTCAGATTTTGAAAAATGACTTCGCAAAATTTCAAAAATTGGGAAACTTTCCGTTACCTTAAAAACTTCAAATTTTCCGAAATGATTTGTAATGAATTTTTAATCAAAGTGAAGTTGATTTGAAAAAAAACTTTTTTTTATAGGAAATTTATTCCCGAGAAAAGTTCTGGCAAAAATGCCCTTCTGCAAAATAGGGTTAAGTATCCCAGACTTTAAGTAGTGCGTTGGTTTATAAGAGTAGTGAATCCCTACATTTTTGAAGAGGGAAGGGCCCGCTCAGGATATAATAGTTTTGCAAACGTTTTTGTACAATTTTCTTTTCAGTTTAATAGCTTTAGGTGTAATCAGCCAGCATGTGTTAATCCGAAATAAAACTTGGTGTACTAGCTGTTACTTTAGCCTGGCTCGTTGCCAGAAGTCTGCAATGAGGGGGGCTGTTTCGGAGGTCTGGGGCAAAACTACCAGTTTCTGGATGCCATCGGGGGTGTAAGGGCGAAGTCCCCAGCCGCCTGAGGTAGGAGGTTTTGGGACAACCAGCGCTAGGAAATTTTCTAATTTTTTGCAAAAATAACTTTAGTTTAGGCTTAGTTTAGTAAAAATTAATGCTTTTAAACCGTGGCATAGAAATTAGCAGTGCATTAACATAATCAAACTGGCTGCATAAATCAGCTACTCTAGGGCGGTGACTAATGGTAACATTTTTATTTCAAGCCGGTAAATCATCAAATAAAAATTCACAAGTTTTAACTTAATTCGTATGCATTTCAAAAAAAGATAATTTGGGAGATTTTCATTTCCCCACCCGGCCCCATATTCTCTGGATCCACCTCTGTATAATTTTGTATCAGTTATTGCATTTATAGTGTGATCTTTCAACATTTTAGTGTGATCTTTTAAAAAAGATTGTCAAAAATCCTGCGGTTGTAAATTACCATACTTGTATAGAAGTATACATCAACCGAAAGTAATCTGATCATCAATTGCGCATGCAAATTTTTGACCAGATAAGATTATATGGTCGAGAAATGAATTATTACCGTATCTAAGTCTGCGTATTAAATAATTGGGGAATACAGAGCTGAAGCCGAGCTTATAAGGCGGTGGAATATTGTTTGTGAATTATTCTACAAAGTTACTCCAATGACAGGCAATCTCATTTTAAAGAAACGAAATGGCAATTGAATAAAATGGGAAAGTTAAACAAATTTAACTTGTACAATGTAAATTACACTTTGTTTTTTATAAAAAGCCTTTTTTTATCTCAATAACTTGCTTAAGACGATATATACCAGAAGGCCATTGGGGCAGAGCATTCTACTTTTTGTAAAGATCCAGCTTTACAAAAGAATTGCAATCAGAACCCAACTATTGCTGCAAAGCAGTTGCATCATATTTTTTGACAGTTACTCATATCGAATAGCGTTTATAGCTTTGGATTGGTTAAATAGGCACAGGATGATCTATTCTTTCCCATCAATAAACGAACCTCAATACCTCAGAAAGATTTTTAATGGCTGTTCAAACGTGTATGCGTTCTTTTGAAACATGAGTTGCATCTTCTAACCTTTTATCTCACAGACATAATATGCTTGCGATCCAGTGCAATTTTCTGCAGTAAATGTCCAAGGACGACTACAATTTGAATCAAGGTACTGATATTTGATGGCGGTTTGTTGGCATCTGCTTGAAGAAGATGAAGAAAGTCTTGTGTCTGTCGCAACGGTATCGTTGTTCCAATACCAATGAGCTTGACCGACGTCAGAACGAGCTCCAATAAACACGTACATGTCTAAGAAGAAAGCAATGGTTACAATACCGCATTTAAGCAACGATTGATTAAATGATTTAGTGTTTGCCTTTGGCACAGAAATTTTGCAATCAAATACCGGGTTGGAAAAATCCGACGCAATGTTACCATCGGCTTGCCAACGCTGCAACATTTCGTCGAGGCAAGCAGTGTTTGCCGCAAGTCTAATGATGCAAAGCTCAATGACATCTAATTTAAGTTTACCCTACACATTATAAAATTTCTTCGAAAGTTTTTCAGAAGCTTAACGCCTAATAAAACACTTTTATTTTTAAAAACAATTAAAACCCCTGGTCATAACTAAAATCAAATTTTACAAATATTGTCTTTGATTCTTTGCTTTGACCATGACTCTTCTTGGCGTGGAAAGCGCATGTCATCGATAAGTCTGCTTTAGGCCTCGAATTTTTTTGTGCTTGTGGTTTTGGCCTCAGGAATTATGTTCTCGACTTGACGTAGGACGCAAAGTTTAAAATAAGATGCTTGACTCGAACAAAAGGTTTCAGTTCAACAATATTGTTGCCCTTTAGCAAGCTTTTAAATAAATTCAAATAAAGATATATTCCAAGTAATAAATTATATTCCTACAATCCTAGTAAATCATAGTGCTACAATAATCTCGGAGATTGATGTTTTGTTTGGGATGAGAGAAACACAAATTATTTACTTTTTCTTATGTCAATTCAAATATCTGTAAAAATAATGTCCTTGGTATCTAATCGTCAATGCACTGTTAATCTTTGGTAAAAAAGCATAGCACCAACGCAACGCTAATGATCAATAATTAAGTAACGCGTATTCTCAAGTTCTGACTTAATTCCAAAGTTACAGAAATCAACAAATTTCAGCTCACCAGGTGCGTACACAGGAGGAAGACGACTGTTGTAATTATGAATCGAATTTCCTGTTTGAACAAACGGTTCGTCCGTTAGAGATAATCGATTTGCAAGAAAGCCGTTATGGTAATTATACAGCGGAATGGTTCTTGGTGTTTGTGCGTTACCTCCGTACATCGTGAAGTCAAGATTGTAGCTAGACCTACATTGATTTGCTGTGACTTCCGTTCCTCCTGTTATTAGTTTGCTATCCTGACCTACATCTCTCCTTGAGCAAAATCTGTAAGCTTGGTTGTAAATTCCAGTTGGTCTGAAAAAAAAATAAATAAATAAATAAAGCAAAATACACCATTAGTACACTATGCATTGCAAAGGATACAAAGCTTACATTAAAAGCTATTTTCTTGAAGCTCAAAAAATTGCCCTTTTGCATTCCTTACTATAAGCATTTTAATGATTGGTTTACTCATAATATCGACTGATTAGGGCAAGCAACGGTAGCTTTTTCCTGTTAGTAAATCGCAACAACGCATTATTACAAATTTAAATAAAAATATATTAACACACAAGTGAGTTTTTTGACTTGACACCGTGAAATGATGATAGGCAGTATTGAAATTGAAATTGTATTGTAACAAAGCAAGAACAGTATATTCAAACTCAGTGTCGCCACGATGGAGGAGACTAACGAACTTTGGAATTCCCTTAGCACAGGCTCGACGCCACATGGGGCATTTCGGGGCCATGCCCCTTCAAATCACTGCTAATGCTCCCCCAAACGAGAAATGTGCTTCCCAAAGCTTGGATGGTTCTCCGAAGAAAGTAACAGGATCGGTGCTACTGGAGTGCAGATCGGGGCTTGAGAACCCCAAAATACTGGTCATCAGCCAAGTATTCGTGGGCAAGAAACGTGTTTTTGCAAATTTTGCGATGAAGACATTTTTTTTGGTTTTCTACCCAGAATTCGTGAAATTTTGCGCATATTTTGTGGTGAAGACCTTTTTTTTATCTATTTATGTTTGGTCTTCATCCCATAATTCGTGGTGCCCCCCCAAAAATTGCTCATCCCTCCTTCCCCCCCCCCCAGTAACGCTACTCTGACGCCGAGCCTGCCTTAGCAAAGTCACTTAAACAATGTACCCGTAAGTACTTGTACAAACCTGTAAACGCGATTTGGACTCCATCTTATAAGTAAGATGGGGATGAAGGGGCGGTGCAAAAACTTCTGATTTTAATAATGTACTTTTTCAAATGTTTCTTAAAACCAGAAAATAGTTATTTTTCTTGAAAAATCACAAAATTTGCCCAGCTCATGGTCTTCGGCAGCTAGGGCGCCTCCAGACCCCGTCTTTGGTCTTTGATATGGTTAGTTGCACCAGTTTTCTCTACACGTCATTTGAAATAAGACATTTTTTGAGCAATTTGAGCAAAAAAAATTGTAAACTTTGGGTTCAAGCTCTCCCCTCCTAGCAAAATCCTAGTTACTTGCCTGTTTAAACTACATAAAAGAAGAAATAATTTGGCCACGAGGGGATAGTTTAAGGGTCTTTGAGCACACTTGCAATTATTTTTGAACCATATACCATCTGCATTTTACCATAATGCTACAAATTACACCAGTCTGAAATTGTAGCTAAAATTTTGCGCATAATACTGTAGTACCTTTGTAAACTACATTAGAGAGTTGTAAAAGGGCCGACAAGAACAGGCCCGAACCCGAAAACATAAGCCCAAACCAGAAAAATGATTTGAAGCCAACAACCAGGCCCATAATATCCCGAAAGTTAAGTTAAGGTGAGTTACAATAAATGCGAAACGACGCGAAGCAACCAAAATTTGACGTCAGCATCGACAACTTGCCAAAGGTTTCAACGGGTCGCAAGCTTCGCGAACGGTTACATAACTTCAATTAGACAAAACTGTTGACGAGTGATTGGCCAATTTTGAGCAGGTGACATTAGTTACTACTCGCAAAAGTAGGCAGCATTTGCTTCGCGTTGCTTCGCTTCCAGCGTAAACGCATCTTTTTAGGTCTTAAAACTGTGTGCAGTTATTGCTCGTAAGTCTTTAAAACAAAACTGCTGATCAATTGTGACGCAATAATTGAGTTGTAATAATGATATATTGACTCTTAAACGAAGTCATCTTGTAGTGATGTAAAATTATTTTACAGTAAATACGCTTTTATCTCACCTAAAAGCTAAGGGCAAGACAAAGGCGGATATTAAGCCCAAATTGAACCCAACATTTTGTCAGTCGCATGCCCGAACCCGGACCGAACCCGAGCCAGACCCGAAAAGCCGATCCGACTTATTACTCTGCTACAGTACAGTAACAACATATTATACTGTAAGTTACTATTGAGTGGCATAAAAATCACCTATGGATTTAAAATAGAATGCCTTTGGAATTCCGTCTAAAGTATTATTTTCTCAAATCAACCACTCGAAAAAATTAAAAATTTTATCAAGCCGCCTTGGTCAAAAACAGCTTACCAATTAAGCTGCAACAACTAAAACAATAATGTTGCATAATATTATTAATTAGGATTAGTCTTGCATACAAATGCAATTTCTTAGTGATTGTTGGCATTCTGTCTTTTTCAAATTCTTCTAAGCAATTAATTGATTAGTAAAAGCTTATTTTAAAAAAGTAAAAGCTTAAGCTTATCAATAAAGTAATTCATATTAGTAAAAACTTAAGCTTATCAATCACAGCAGAGTTGTAAGTCGGGCCGGGCTTTTCGGGTCGGGTTCGGGTTCAGGCCGGGTTCGGGCCTAAAGTTGAAAAAAATTTCGGGCTTAATTCGGGCCTGAGACGTTTTTTGTCTTAGGTGAAAGTCTTAGGCTTCTTCGGGCCGGGTTCGGGCCTAAAGTTGACAAAAATTTTGGCCTTAATTCGGGCCTGTGACATACTTTTTGTCTTAAGTGTACAAAAAAATAATCAAAATAACTTGGCAATATTGCTAAATTTTTAAGACCTAACTCAACTTTCGGGTTTTTCGGGCATGATTTGGGCTTCAAATTAATTTTCGGGTTGGGGCCGGGTTCGGGCCCGAACTTGTCGGCCCGTTTACAACACTGAATCACAGTTTTACAGTTGAGCAGTGCAGACGTGCTTTTTTTTAGCAACAACGCACGTACATTTTATTGTGAACTATAGTTATTTCTGATGAAATGCCAGAAACATCGAACAAAAACAAAGGCAGCAAGGCCAATTCTTCGGAAAAAATTGTACAGTTCTCTCAAAGTCAGCTAGAAAACTTAATCGAAACTATGATTTCAAAAGCAGAGTTGTAAACGGGCCGACAAGTTCAGGCCCGAACCCAGCCCAAACCCGAAACTATAAGCCCGAACCGGAAAATTAATTTGAAGCCCAAATCATGCCCGAAAAAACCCGAAAGTTGAGTTATGTCTAAAAAATTCAGTATTATTACCAAGTTATTTTGATTATTTTTTTGTACACCTAAGACAAAAAGTATGTCTCAGGCCCGAATTAAGCCCGAAATTTTTGCCAACTTTAGGCCCGAACACGGCCCGAACCAGAACCCGACCCGAAAAGCCCGGCCCGATTTACAACTCTGTTCAAAAGCTACCAAACCACTAGAAGAAAGAATTAAGAAACTTGAACTTGAAGCGGTTCAGTTGCTTGAAAGTCAAAATTTTATATCTAAAAAACAAAATGATCTAACTGAAGATTGTGATAGTTTAAAGCGCTCTAATAAGCTGCAAACAAAAGATCTGCGACAATTGACCAAAACAACTGATACGCTACAAAAATCTAAATTTGAAGATCAACTCAGAATCGACGAAATTGAGCAATACAACAGGCGGCAAAATTTTAAATTGCAGGGGGTACCAGTTAGAAAACATGAAGATGTGACACAAATCACACTTGATTTAATAAGCAAATTGGACGTTGATATTACGGAGGAAAACATTTCGATTGCACATCGACTTCCGTCAAACAGAGATATGGTCGAACAAGACTTTAACAAGCCTGTAAACCACCCGACCATCATCGTGCGGTTGATTAGCCGCCAAATGCGAAACAAAATTTATGATAAACGCTTCAACGCCAAAATGATCGAAGACTTCCCAGTCGAGGGGATGGAAAAACTGTTCATAAACGAAAATTTAACTCAAAGACGCAAACACCTATTTTGGCTTAGCAAGCAGAAAGCGAAGGAACTGAATTGCAAATACTTTTGGACTCAAAACGGGCAAATTTTTGTTCGGAAAAATGAAGAGAGTGAAAAGGTTTTAATAAGGTCTGAAAGTGACTTGGATCAATTATAGTAAGTTTGCATGTAGTTTTGCAATTTCTTGTTTAATGCTTCTTAGATAAAATGGATTGCGACATTCAAATTTTTGATAAAGTTATTTGTGAATATAAAACTTGGGCAGAATTAACCACGGCTACGGTTGCAGGTCCAATGAAACACTCTGCTTTAATTGTTCACTTGAATATTGTCAGCCTTGACAAACATTTTAATGATTTGAAGCTTTTCTTAAACCGATTTCCCAAAAAAGTTGAAGTATTATGTATTAGTAAAATCAGATTAACTGACAGTAAAATAAAATTTTGTGAATTGCCTGGATACAACTTATATAATTGCAACTCTAACGCTAGTGCAGATGGATCCGCCATTAACGTGTCTGACAATATTAAATGCCAACCTTTATCCAAGACCAAAATTAAAATAACTGATTGTGAGGATGTCTGGGTTGAATTGGCACTTAAAAATAGTGACACGTTGATAATAGGCTCCGTTTACAGGCACCCCAACAACATTGCTAATGATATAAAAACATTCGAAGATGCTTTCATAAGTATCATTAAATCGTTCAAAACTTACCAAAAGTACCTGGTGATGGGCGATTTCAATATTCACTATGACAAAATTGATACATCGAAGACTATTGAAGATTATGCTAATCACATTAATAGTGTTGGTTGCGTGCAACTTATTAACAAATCGACAAGAATATGTGCAATTAGTAGTTCCACAATTGATCACGCTTATATTAATGGCACATGTGCTAGTAACGTATCCTCTGTAATTCTACAAAAAGATATTTCTGATCATCTTCCGCTCTGCGTAAAATATCGATGTATCCCAACTATTAAACAAGTATTAAAAAACTATTAAAAATATTAAAAAACTATTAAAAAACATCCCAACGACCATATACTCGAAGTATTAAACAAGAAAGCATTGAATCTTTTTTAAGTGATCTAAACGATGTTTTATTTTCACCTGAAATGTTCAATTGCAACAATCTTGAAAAACTCTGTAATTTAATTAGTGATCTCACCAACCAACATTTTCCCGCAAAAAATCCAAAGTCGAAGGCAATATAAAACTGCTAAATGCCCTTGGATCACCCCCGATATCCTTGCACTAATTAAATACAAAAATAAACTCTATGCAAAATATTTAAAAAATAGGGTCTGCAGCATCTTCAATGAATATAAAAAGTATAGAAATAAGCTGACGCACATCAAAAAAAAAGCAAGGAAAAATTATTTAGAAAATTTATTCAGCAATGCTAATAATTTCTCAGACACCTGGAATTACATAAACTTACGACTCAGAAAAACTAAAAGGAAAACTACATTGCCACAAACTATTAAAGTCGACGGCCAAATAATTAGTTCTCCTCAAAAAATCTGCAATCAAATGAATCAACACTTTGCTACAATTGGAGAAAAACTTGCTGCTAAATCTACCAATCCTGCCCAAAATTATAATCACTTTAAATTTTTTGGTAAACGTAATCCATCATCTATAATTGTTTTGCAACCAACAGATGTATATGAGATCGTAGAAATTATCTCCAGCTTAAACGATCACAAATCGCCTGTTTATTTAGACATTCCGATTCGTATAATCAAAGAATCTAAATATCTAATAGCCGGATACCTTGCGGATTCTTTCAATGAATGTATAGAATCAGGAAACTAGCCGGATATTTTGAAAATTGCATAAGTCATTCCCCTTTATAAAGGCGGATCCGTACTTGATTTAAGTAACTATAGGCCTATATCAATTTTGTCCCCAATTAACAAAGTGTTTGAAACTATTCTGCATAAACGTTTTTCCAAATTCTGGGATAAATATAATTTATTTGTTAATTGTTAATTTGGCTTTAGAAAGAAACACTCAACAAATAATGCTATTACATACTTAAATGAATTGATATTAACTGAACTTGACCAAAATAAAACACTTTGTGGAAATTTCTTGGATTTTGCTTAAGCCTTTGACTGCGTAAACCACCAAATATTGCTTGACAAATTAGAATACCAAGACGTTAGAAGAAATGCATACAAACTGCTTAATTCATACTTGTCAAATCGCTCTCAGTATACCGTTAACAAAGAAGAACGGATCTCATCTGGCTTGCAACCTGTCTTGATCGGAGTGCCGTAAGGTAACGTGCTTGGGCCTTTTTCTTTTTCTTGTTTATACAAACGATCTGACTAATTCTTGTGAATCCAAAACGATTTTATATGCTGACGATTCGATATTGCTCTGTAGCGATGTTAGTACTGAAAAACTCAAAAGTAAATGAGAGAAATCATTTCTTCAACTTGAAAACTGGATTAGTTTGAACAGACTTACACTAAACTATTCTAAAACTAACTGTGTGTTGTTTTCTAATTTAAAAAAATTATCTAATTATGATTTTTGCATCAATACCCCAAACGGTCCTTTACCAAATAAGACTGCTGTTAAATACTTGGGTGTTATAATTGATCACATGCTGACCTGGTAGCAGTAGCGTACGCAGGATTTTGAAAAGGGGGGGGGGGGCCAGAAATTTCAGTAAATTTGGGAAAAACAAAGATCTGAATCAGAAATTGTTCCACTGATATTTCGTCCGATTTTCGGCCCAAAATTAGATGAAGAGCAAAATAAAAATAAAAAAAAGGTCTTCACTGAAATTTGGTCCCATTTTTGGCCCAAAATTAGGTGAAGAGCAACAAAAAAAAGGTCTTCACTCAAATGCGGTCCTATTTTTCGCCCAAAGTCAAGATGAAACGCACAACACATGCCCTTTATGTCATCAAACCTCATGCCCAACTTGGAAAGGGGGGGCCCATGCCTCAATTTTTCTTACTTTTCTATGCAATTTTACAATCCTGACGACCCAAAGGGGGGGACCATGGCCCCCCCCTAAATACGCCCCTGCCTGGGAGGAACACGCGCGACATGTTGTACAAAAACTATTTACCGCAAGAGGAATACTTAGTAAATTAAGACACCATGCCCCTCAATCTACACTATTAAACGTTTATCATAGCATTGTATATCCACCTTTATATTATGGTGTCACATCATGGAGCACCGCTGCTGCTAAATGTACTTACCGTATTCAGATTGAACAAAACTACATTGTCAAAGTCATCACTAAATTGCCTTTTGTTAAAACAAAAATTGCTCCATTATATGACCAACTAGATTTGTTACGATTAATTGACATTTACAAATTAGAAGTTTTGAAATTTATGTTTAGTTTAAAAAAAAATTCTTTGAAAATGTTTTAACGATTACTATACTATTCCCTCAGAAATACACGAGTATCCTATCAGGTTTGCTTGTAATGATAACTGAGCAGTAAATTTTCGATGTATTAAATCTACTAAACAAAGGTCAATAAAATTCACTGGTTGTAAACTATGTAATGAATTGCTTTCTGAGATTAAATCTATAAATCAATCTAGTTTAAAATCTTTTTGTAAAAAATCAAAGTTTTACTAAAATAACATCCTCAACTTGCTATTGGTATTCGATGCGAAATCATTTATTGCGCCATGTTCTGTTGCTTATTATAATGATTAATTTTTATCGTGTGGTTGCTTTTGTAATTTACAACGTATATACACTTGGGTAATGACTAAAATTTTTTTTGCGATTTTCAAAATCGCTGCTATGGCATTGAATGAGCTTTTTAATATGTACCTAAGATGTGAAAAAATTTTTGAAAATTTTGAAAAAAGGTCCCGCACCAACGCGATTTTCTGACCCCACTTGCCCCCAATTTCGACTTTTTTTCTTTATGGTGCCATACTCTCACAAACAACTTTCCTTTTAATGCTTTAAAAGGAATGTCCTCGCACTTACACACTTTTTAAAAAAATTGGTTGAATTTGACCTAAGAGGTCAAGATTTATAAGCAATATTGGCCAGGATAAGGGGCAACAAAGCTAAGATGCTCAACTGCTCCATCTAGCGGCTAAAGCGTGAAATTGGATTATTTCATTGATTTTTTGTGCAATTGTGGTGTAGTTTGAGTCAATTTGCTTACTTTGGGAAATAGGATGCCAGGAAGACTAGAGTATGGTGTTAATGTCTTGCGTCTTGCCACCAGGTGGCAGCATTTTTATTCTTTTTGTAGTTTCAAAAAAATTATGATTTATCAGCATTTTCTTAAAAATTTCTAATACACTCTATTGTTAAATTTTCAGAGAGTGATATCCATCTAAGCTAATTTTATTGCTAAAAACAACAACAACAACAACCCAGTGAAAAGTTCTTTTTAATACTTGAAAATTTCAACACAGATGTTTCAAAACTGAATAGGTTATAAATTGTTTCAAGCCACAAACTTCACAGTTAGTTGTTTTTCATTTGTGCATGATTTTTGCAGTTCTTCCATCAATTTGACAGCCTTTCAGCAATCATATTAGATCGTGGTAATGCCAGCACAGATGGCTCTTTATTTCAATGGGTGTTAAAGCACTTCAACGCACTGTTGCACTATAAAGCAAAAATGATTTTAGTTTGCCATCACAACTTCAGTTTATTTTAATACTTACATTAATTTCAGTAATTACTTTCAGAAATCTCCATGTGCAGATTCTGTGTACTTTTGGTCAGAAAACCAGGCTTTTTGCCATCCGTAAGCAACAAATTGAGCAGGTATAGCCAAAGAATCTCTTCAGGTGGGAATCAAAAAGTACGACATCAGCAAGTAAATGGCTCTGGAATTCCAACGAGCATTGTGCAAAGAAGGCAACTTTCTCCATTTGATGATAGGAAAAATGCCATGTTCCTGTAAATAGAAAATCCTTTTGATAACAAAACCTACCAGACGATTTTGCGGTATCAATTTTTCACTTACTTTATGAAATTGGAACGTTTTGCATAATTCATACAAAAATTTGAAATCATCTCTCCAGCCTGGGTTTTGAGTAATTTCTACATTGGAATCACCGTGATACAATTCTTGCAAACTTTCATAGTTTTTAGTAATTTCTTCCACAAATTTGTAACTTAAGTTTGGTTTTCTAGAGTGCTTGCTGATGTAAAAATCTAGAACATGCTTTAAAATTCTATCCAGAATGTGGTGCTGACAGCCTATGTACTGTGGTCGCTCAAAACCCATTTCAGCCATTTTCTTTCGCAGTTTCACCACTACTCCATTTACTCGACCAGTATTAACTGCGGTGGTATCGCAGAGGATCATTTTAATGCAAGACCAAGCTATATACTCATCCAGGATTTGCTCCAGTTGGTTGTAAATATGTTGAGCCGATCCACTGCTACATTTCAGTATTCCCAGCTTTATTTCCCTACTTTGACTCTGCAAGCAAACGACTTGGTATTCGGAATTAGACAACTTTTTTCCATCGAAGTGTAGGCAATAATTTTTTTCTTGCGGCAGAATGACTTTGATTTTCTCTTTCTCTTTTCCCCCTTCCTCAAGACACTACGCCAGACTCCTGACTGAGACGGTGTAGAGAGAGTAACGCCTTCTTCAGCGAGAGTAGAACACACTGCTGCAGCTTTATAAGTAGACGTAGAGTGGCGGATTACCATTTTTGTGGCTCCTGAAGTTGAACTACGTTTGGATGCTGGTTCGGTGTCACTGGTATCTTCTAAAGCAGTGCTCTCACTGATACTGGATGTGCTCTCAGTTTCTGATTCTGAGCTGAAGTTGTTTGCCCCCTGGATGGATGTTGAAGGAAAATCGTTTGGTTTTGGTATCTTTCGTTTCTTCGATGGATGGATTGTTGATGCTGGTGCAAGTTTTTGCGTTGAGTAACCAACTCTTCCGTCAGATTGGATTTGCCTGTAATACAAACCTTTGTCTTCTTGGCAAAGCCATTCTCCACCAGCGTTAGTGATATTAAACACTTTTTGCATATCTTTTTCAAAGGTTTTGCTTGGCTTGCGTTGATATTTTCGATAATATGAAATCAGTTTATCTAGCCGTGCTGTAATTGCTTGTCTACTTAAGGATGGAAAATTAAATTTTTTCCATAACTGAAAAAGTTCATCATATATCAATTGAATCCGAGTTTTTTTCTTTTTAGATTTTTCAAGCAAGACATGATACCTCCCTAAAACTTAACCTTTTAGTGGCAGTCTTATATAGTCATTAAAGCTCTCCACTCTTGAAAGCGCACATCGATTAGTTATGCTTGAAGTAGGAAAATTGGCGGTTCATGCCTTTTTGTTTTTTGTTACAGATGAATCAGCTTTAAAGAAAGACATTGTTTTCTACAACTACGTAATCTCAAACCTACTACAACCACCTAAATAATAAAATCAAGAAATATAAAAAATTGACACAGAAAAATAGACCAAAACTGGTAAATCAAACAAAGTCAATGAAGAGATGATTATCGGTTGAGACATCAGGTGAATTTAAATTGATAAAAAAGCAATGCAAATGAAATAATTGAGGCTGCCACCTGGTGGCAAGACGCAAGACATTAACACCATACTCTAGTCTTCCTGGCATCCTATTTCCTAAAGTAAGCGATTTGACTCAAACTACACCACAATTGCACAAAAAATCAATGAAATAATCCAATTTCACGCTTTAGCCGCTAGATGGAGCAGTTGAGCATCTTAGCTTTGTTGCCCCTTATCCTGGCCAATATTGCTTATAAATCTTGACCTCTTAGGTCAAATTCAACCAATTTTTTTAAAAAGTGTGTAAGTGCGAGGACATTCCTTTTAAAGCATTAAAAGGAAAGTTGTTTGTGAGAGTATGGCACCATAAAGGAAAAAAGTCAAAATTAGGGGCAAGTGGGGTCAGAAAATCGCGTTGGTGCGGGACCTTTTTTCAAAATTTTCAAAATTTTTTTCAAATTTGTTATTCTCATAAAAAAGCTCATTCAATGCCATAGCAGCAAAAAAAATTTTTTTAGTCATTACCCTAATATACACTGTACATATATCGTTACGTCCAATTATATTTTTTTCGCACTATTATTGAATTATTAAATAATGCATCTTAAACTAAGTAAATTACTTAACTATCGCTCACACTTGTATTTATTACGTCGTCCGATTGTGAGAGGCTGCAGACTCGATGACTGCGCCACTTCTTTTCGGAAATGGACATTTGGTCCTTTCGCAGCCTCTCACAGGAAAGATCATAACATTGTGTTTCTTTTGTAAATTTTTTTTCTTTTTTTTCCTTTTTTTTCTTGCTTTAATGTGTTCTGTGTCTTTCCACACAAAAATATACAATGAATGAATGACTGAATTACTTACAGCATTTCAAATCCATTATAAGTTGTAAACATCTAGATTCTAGAAGATATTTCCGACGAATAAACATTTGATTTTCTAGCGGAAAGACTTATACTGTAAATTGAAGCATATTAAAGTAAGCTTATTAACCTTTACGCAAGCTATAGGTGATTGTTTCGTTCCCTACCTAATTATGCCGTTTTGAGAAAATTTAACAAAAATAAACAAATGCGAAGACGTTTTAAAAATCGTATACGTGAGTTCTAAACAAAACTTGATGATTTCTATCCTTACTCTGTATAAAGCTTAAACTGCCATTCTCTGTTGTCAAAAGGAGTCAACCAGAAACAATACGTGTGAATGCATAGCGAGTGTTGCGGAAACCAGAGTTGACGAACATAAAAACGTCTTGCAAACCTGAAAGTTAAAGCAAACAACAAAAATACTTTTTATAGGCAGCAAAATTTTCAGTAAAATTGATTTTGCTGCGCAGATAGAGCATCATCATGCCAAACTAAAAAAACAAAACTGCCTAGACAACGAAAGGGAGTCACACTATCTTTTTACATGAGGTTTTGCAATATGGCGTTGAAAAAAGTTTTCAACACTATTTCGTCATGAATTTTGGTTATTGCATCACGGAAGCTTGTATCATAAACAGTAGAGTGTCAATTATTTTGTGACAAATCTTAAAATACACATATTTGTGAGTCTGACCCTTTCAAAAGTTTCCATAGCACCAAAAACTGCCTCATACTAAATTTTGATGTTTGGGATGGCGCAGTGATCTCAAAGTTGGCTTAACAAACACCAATTTATGCATATAGGAAGTTTTTTAATCAGTATTAAGTGTAATGTTTACAAAAAGTTATTGCTGCAAAAGAGTAAAGATTTCTTCATATTCGGAACAGTGGACTGGTTATTTTCAACAATCTGTAAAGCATACCGCATTGTTTTTATTTTTGAAGCTGTTTCATGGGATGGTGATGCTACCCAACCCCTTACAAGGGATGAAGAGGCAAAGGAACTTCACAGAGACCCAAGATTTGTGCCACACGCCAGAGTGTAGACTGCAGAGCCAAAGATGGGTTTGCGTAGAGGTTCAGAAGCAAGGCAATCAAGAAAAAGTTGATTAAGGTTTTGTAGAAGGTGTCCACAAGCGCTGTAGGAAGAGTTTTTCTTACGACTGACTTACGACAACTGTAAGAAGCTTTGACCTTGGAAGCAACGGCGAAAAGCTCAAAGCATATGGGGCGTGAGAGGAACAATTCCAACGGAGAAACTGTAGGAATGGGACAGTTGAAATAGGAGGGGGAATGTGGAAATGCGACGTCTCTATTTGTGACACTGGGTGTAACGAGTTTTGAAAATAGCTCGGGAGAGGAAACAAGAACCATCGCAGTAGTTAGGGAGATTCCAGCTTTGAGAAGAGAATCAGCATGCTCATTTCCAGGGATACCAGCATGACTGGGGACCTATTGAAAGTTTAAAATCGCGCTGTTGGAAATTGAGGAGCTCTGAAACCAAAGATTTTAAAGGGGTCTTGGCGAGAGATATAAAAGAGCCTTTCAAAGTAGGGAAAGAGCCGATTGGGAGTCCGTAAAAGAACTTACTGAAAGTAGCAAGTTGTCTTGTGGTTGTTACACCAAACAAGCCCGTGCTCCAGGGTATGGACTTCAGCTGTGAAACTGGAAGCAATTGGTTCAGCAAAGAAAAAGAGTCGAAGGTATTGCATTTGGATTATATGGCATACACTCCAGTGCCACCCGTCCAATGAGGAAAGAGACTGATCTATTAGCACAAGAATACGGGTCTAAAGAAGGGAAAGTAATCAATTACTGGCGTATTCATTTTGCTGGAATGAGCTAGGGCAACTGCAGTTAGGCGTGGAAGATGATACTATAAACTTTATTGTAGTCCAAAGAGAATTGGGGGACATATAATTAATGGTTCACGCAAGAACAGAAGGGTTTCTTCAGTGGATAAGCAATACGATCACCAGGAGGGTTTCTTCTTCAACCGGCTGATCACTGATTTTTAATCAGTGGCACTGAGGTTTAGTGATTCGTGGAGTAGGCGCAGAGCACGTACAAAGCATGAAAGTGCTTGGTATTCAAAGTTCAAAAAATTGGTATTCAAAAAAATTCAAAGTAATTTTCAACAGGAGAAGTTGGGTCTTAACCCTTTGTCTACCAAAAAAATTCCAAACAAATTGTACCATTGGGGTCCAATGGACCCCAGATTTCATAAAAGTATCTAGCTATAACGATCTTACACAGATTAACATATTAACATTAAACCATGATACAAACGAACAATTTAAACACAAAAACAAGTAACAACCGCAACAAAAATACAAAAATGCGGTAATTAGGCCTAATTATATACCGTACTGTATTAGTTAGACAGGGACTCCAAAGATTAGATGGAGCACTGCAATTACCTTTAGCCCGCACCGTTTCCTGGCGGTTATGCAATGATGTGCATGTTTATAAACTTTTTTACAGCTTGTTTCTAATCATCATTTTCATAAAAAAAACGCAACAACATAAAAATTCAAACAGCTATAATATCAAAACAAAAAAGAAAGGAAATCATAGCTGATTTAGTCAGCAGAATGCTTGGTTGTACAAAAACCAAAACGCACGGTTTTTCAATACTGTAAACCAATGCTTACAATTTCAAAGCGTTTAGAAAACTGCAAAATAATGCGTTTAGCCCATTAGTTATTGCAATGCATGCAAATAACTTGAGAATGTTCTTATTGCAGGCGCTGCATTTTCGATATGTGCTTCATTTACAAAAATAGCGTCTGGTTTTCTTAGCCTTTGTTGCATGGTTTTCGGTTGCAGTAGTCCTTTTTCTCTGGTTTGAAGCTAAATTGCATGCTCTTTTTGTATTTACATAGCACTTGATATTCCAGGAAGCTCTTTTCCTTAGCGAATCTAAAGCTTACTCCTTCTTTTCTTGCTAAAAATTAAGTTATTTTCACTATGCAATTGCTGTCATACTACGTATATGCATTGATAGTGCTAACATGAAGCATGTTATAAAATCGGGCTACTGGCCATCTTCCAATCATCTTCTTTCAGTTGTAGGTTCGAATCACCCTATCCAAAATGTACTACTACTCAATGTATTCTTCTATGCTCCGTCTTTCCTCATTTCTCTCTCTTCCGGAAAAATAGAATTTCGTCATTTTCAAAGTAGCTGGCTATTCTTCTTCAATGGTTTTTTTCCTAATTTGACTTCCATTTGATATTATAAAATAAAAATTTTCAAACTGATAAATTTGGTATTTGTGGTCTCAAACATCAGATTAGTTGTTTCAAAACAAAATGACTATAATTAAAAAAAAACTCAGCCAGTCTAAACTAAACAATGCCTGTTAGTTATTGGCTTGGGGTCCATTGGACCCTATGGTATACGATGCTGTTTTTATTTTTTAAACCATATCGGTTTATCTGAGATTAGTGATACTCTACATCGTTGAAGATCAACTAAACTTAGAAAAAGTTAGGTAACATGGACGTTGTATTTGCTATCTGTTCTAAGCAGGGTGTCGAACCGTTTCAAATAACGGTTCGGGTTCAGGTTTAGCTCCTGCTCAAAATATTTTAGCGGTTCAGGTTTGGTTCGGGTTCACTTGAGCACCATTTTTGAGGTTCAGGTTTGGTTCAGGTTCACTCAAGTAAAATATTACTGGTTCAGGTTCGGTTCAGGTTCATAGACCTAAATTTAACTGTTGTTACTCGTTACGTCCAGAAAAAAAAAGGAGAAATTGCTGATCCTGTTGATGATCATCACTGCTCTTATTGTGCGTGTACCAGCGCCAGCGGCATCCGGATATGGAAAAATATATTCTTACTTTTGTTAGGGGTTCAGGTTCGGTTTGGGTTCACTGAAGTAAAATTTTGCTGGTTCAGGTTCGGTTCGGGTTCACCAAAATGAAGCGGTTCATTCGGGTTTACGGTTCGGGTTCAGGTTCGGTTCGACACTCTGGTTCTAAGTAATGAAAGATCATATTTCATTTTGGGGTCCATTGGACCCCATGGTAGACAGAGGGTTAATGAGAAGCAACGGGATAGGATTGGAAGAGACGGCATCAACTAAAGGCTTTTGTTTGGATTTCTGTGGAGAATTTCAAATTGGTTGTTCGGACATATCAACCTTCTACTGTTTTTGTGGACACACTCAACAAGTGTTTTCTTTTTTGTGTTGGTTGTATCCACTCGATTTTGTGACAGTGGTTCACCTTCTACGACATTCTCTGAAACTTTCACCATGGCACATTTTGTAGTCAAACCTACGTAACGATCAAATAAGCCAAGCAAATTTGAATCCTCTGTAAGGTACCGCAGAAGACTAGCCAATAGCCATCTTCGGTAAACAAGCTGTTTTTTGCTTTTTTTTGAAAAACTGGTTGATGATACAAGCACTGAAAACTGCATATAATTACTGTACGTCATAGCCGATATGTCGCTGCAGTTCTTAAGTTATCACTCAGAAGATTTTAATAAACGCCATTGCACTGCATGAAAAGGTCACAATGAAATAATAAAACTCTATTGTTCATAATGGTGGTATTACGGCATAGGAATTAAAAAATACCCATCCAAACTTGAAAAACTTTGCGCCACCTCTAAACTTCATTTTAAAAGTTTAAAATTTCATGCATATTTTTTCATGAAACGTAACAATTTGAAAGGGTCAGAGGAGAGACTTTTTGAAAGGTCAAAATAAGGAACACTCTAATGAACAGTATTACCTTTTAAAAGTATTCATAACAACCGTGATATCTTAATGACGAAATGATGTTGATTTTTTTGTGAATATTATTGCAAAGCCTTATGTAAAAAGGTTGACTCCTTTTAACAAAATTTGTAAGAGATTTCACCAATTTATGCAGTACAAATGCACGTATTTTACTTCAGCAATTACCTAGTTAAGTTGGAAAAAGTGAATAAGGCCTTTGTGTTTTGGCCGAAACTTTTGTGTTTCAGCTTTACGGTATCGGTAGGGTAGGCCATGCATACTGCATCGGCGTGATTTTATATTTCTGTTAAAGCTCCTAATGGAACCAATTTTCCCGTCAAAACTTTATCGGATAAGTTATTGAACAGCTGCAAATTCAAATTTGATTTTTCATAAACTGGAAACGAAATGGTTGAACTGTACATTTGGTTAGACTATTAATTATTGGTATAAACACTTATTTTTGTTGACAAGCACTCGGCATTGGCAGTAAAATACCAGTACAAATTATGCCGGTACCGGTTGGCTACTTATGTAGTCAAATTCTGCTAAAAATGTGTTTTTTGTTTCTTGCCCAATTTGTGACGTTGATGATAGTAGCACAAGATCTAGACAATAGATAGAATATAAAAGTTGCAGTGTATGGTTTCACAGCTGCAGATGTGTGAATTTGACTAAAAAGAAAATAGCAGCTATGAACGAGCCTTGGATTGGTCCTTGCTGTTCCACTAGTTCAGCAGCAGCAAACCGGCAAGAGCCATAAGATTTTTTGTTCATTAAGGAAGATGCAATCTTAAAGAGAGAGCCTAAATCATTTAGGGTTCAAGCTGCTAAACTTTTAACAGAGATTCTTCAAAATTAGTGAAGGAAAATAGCTTAGCTGCCTGGCTACAAGTATTTAATTTTGCTAGAAGTTGTTTAATAAAGCCAAAAAGAGCCGGTAAATATTCAAAGTCTCTAGCATTAGCCGTCAACAGGCAGATCATAGATTTTGCGAGAAATGATGTTGTTCCACCTGATAACTCACTGGTGAACACTAAATGCAGACACTCCGGTTCTTCAAAAACCTTTGGTATCAGCAGTTTTGTTTCTTCCAAACTTGCTTTGGTAGATGTAAAGGATGCTTTGAAAATACTATCATCAGATTCCAAAGTTCTTGAATCTTTTGTAGAGTTTATTATGCAGCTAAAACCAAACGTCCTGCCTTACATTCAGACTATGCCTTTCTTCCTGCTCCTTTTGAAGGCAACTGTTCCAACAGTATTACTGTTTCTGTTGATGACATTACCAGAAACCTCAAATCTTTCAAGAATGGTTCAAGCGGTGGTCCAGATGGTTTGACTCCACAACATTTTAAAGATCTTACATCAAAAGCATTGGGTGAGGCATCAAGAAATCTGTTAGAAGCATTAGTGATGTTTGTAGATGGAATAATACTTTGTGGAAATATCCCATCTGCAGTGTGCTCAAGGTTTTTTGATGCAACCTTAATAGCCCTTTCCAAAAATGATGGAGGAGTAAGGCCAATTGCAATTGGAAACACATTGAGGCGTTTATTTGCAAAGGCTTGCGTGCTTAAGATTTCTCAACATCTTTCCAGCAGTTTCCAACCTCATCAAATTAGTGTTGGCACTCCTTCTCGTGCTGAAGTGGTTATTCATGCTTATAGGAATTTTATCAATAAAGCGGATCCTGAAAACATATTGCTGAAGGTTGATTTCAAAAATGCATTTAATTCAGTGAGAAGAGATGTCCTGCTTCACAAAGTTCAAAAGTTGTTCCCTTAGATCCAGCTGTTTGTATACCAGGCACATGCTAGTTCTTCTAACTTGTTTTTTGGCTATGAAACATTGTCTTCGAAAGAAGGAGTCCAACAAGGCGATCCACTAGGGCCGTTCTTGTTCTCACAATAAATTGATGATTTGATTTTAAGCTGCAGAAGTGATCACAACATGTGGTATTTGGACGATGGAGCACTTGGTGGAAAGACAGATGTGGTCTTTTCGGATTTTCAAAAAATTTTGTCTGCAGGGAGCAGTTTGGGTCTGAAGGTTAAATCTGCAAAATGTGATCTTTTCGGATTTTCAAAAAATTTTGTCTGCAGGGAGCAGTTTGGGTCTGAAGGTTAATTCTGCAAAATGTGAGCAAATTAGTTTAAATTCTTTAATTTAAACCTACTCGAGTTACAAATGTATCGCAAACGACTATTGATCATATCGTAACTAATGATTCAACGCATGTAATTTATCATGTTATATTTCTAAGTATTTTAACTGACCATTATCCTATTGCTTGCTGTGTGACCGGAGATCCTAACAGAACTAATTCAAAAATCAAGCAGGATAATCATTACAGCTACATAGATACTAGTCAATTTAATTGCGATTGGTTTAAAATGGACTTGCAAGAGGTGCTTGAAGTATTTTTTAATGCAAATGAACTTACCTCTTCTGACCAAATTGATTTATATTTTGATAATTTTGTATCTACTTTTAGGACTTGTCTCAATAAATATGCTCCACTTAAACGTGCTTCAAGAAAAAAGCGCAAGTTAATGTTTAAACCGTGGATAACTAAAGGAATTTTTGTTTCCATTCGCAAAAAGCAAAAGCTATACGTCACTCATTATCTTAAAGGTAATGAAATTCAAAAGAAATTCTACAAAACTTATTCAAACAAATTGACCAAACTCAAAACCATTTTGAAAAAGTTGTATTTGGAATCAGAAATTTTAAATTCGAGGCAAGATATTCGAAAATTTTGGAGTACCATAAAAACCTTAACACCTGGTAAACCTCAATCAAACTCACCTGACCTTATTGAAAATGAGAATAGAGCAATAGTTATTGAACCAAATGAAAAAGCAGAGAATTTCAAAAAACACTTTTGCAGTATAGGCAAAACATTGGCGGCAAAAAATAATTGTTCTCAATCGAATGATTTCCGTGATTATCTAAAAAATTCAGTGCATTCTTCAATGTATTTGCGTCCGACCTCCCCTTTTGAGATTTTATGCGTCATAAAACAACTTAATTGTAACAAAAGCTGTGGACTCGATGGAATTGATGCTAAATTTGTTCAATTAGCAGCTGAAGTTATCGCTCCTGCACTATGTTTGCTATTTAATGCATGTTTTGAAAATGGATTTTTTCCTACGTGTTTGAAAGAAGCCAAAGTTGTGCCAGTGTTTAAATCTGGTGATAGACGAAAACTAACTAACTATAGACCCATATCGATACTGTCCTGTTTTTCGAAAATTTTGGAAAAAATTGTGTACTCTCGAACGATCGATTTTTTTAATTCCAATTCAGTACTGTGTCCAACTCAATACGGATTTAGACCAAAGCAATCAACTGTTCATGCTATTTTGGATATAGTCTCAACTTGTTTTGATAATGTGGAAAATAAGAAATTTACTGGTCTCCTACTATTGGATTTAACTAAAGCATTTAATACTGTTCAACATAAAATACTTCTCACAAAATTAAACCATTACGGCATTCGAGGTGTTGTCAATAATTTTTTGAATCGTATCTCACAAACAGATCTCAAGCTGTTATAATTCACGATAATCACTCTTCGTAGTCCAATATCGATATAGGGGTTCCTCAAGGCTCATCCCTAGGGCAACTACTAGTTTTACTTTATATAAATGACTTGCCCAACTGTATTAGTAGCACTCCCCGACTTTTTGCTGACGACACCTGCATTTTGGTTAAGGCAAATACTTCAAATGAGTTAAAATACTCTCTAAACTATAAGCTAGAAAAAATCAATGATTGGATTGTTGCCAATAAACTAACATTAAATGCAGCCAAATCTAGTGCAATAACAATAAAACCGAAACTCCATTCTCCACCAGTTGAAATGAACCTTAGCTGTGCCGCAGGATCAATTAAAGTAGTTAGCAGCGCTAAATATCTTAGGGTTTTTATTGACGACAAACTAAATTTTCAAGAATACATTAAACATTTTGAGAAGAAAGTCTCGCGCTCAGTGGGAATTATAAGTAAACTAAAAAATTATGTACCGACGCATGCATTGTTTAAACTGTATTATACTTTAGTGCATTCGCATTTGCTTTATGGACTTATAGTTTGGGGAAACACGTATCCCACCTATCTCTCCAAATTAATTGCACTTCAAAACAAAGCTCTTCGCATTGTTACAAAAAGTGGATGGTATCAAAATATTTTGCCTCTTTATCAAAAGTTTAACTTATTGAATCTACAAAATTTACATAAATTTGAGACTGCCAAATTCATACATAATCAAATCAATCAGCGTCTATCTCCAAATTTTAATAATTATTTCACTTTGGCAAAATTCTCGCACAATCGGCAAACTCGTACTATGGCATCTTTGAATTTAAAAATTCCTCTTTACAAAACCAAAAGAACTCAGCAATCAATTAAATATTCCGGTGCGAAAATTTGGAATTCCATTCCTAATAATACTAAAGACCTCTCATATAGAAAGTTTTTAAAAGAAAGCAAAGAAATTCTTTTGAACTCCTTGTGTTAATTTTCTTGTGTCTATATTTTCAAATTATAAAGTAGTGACTTGAAAAATGCTTGTATATTACTCGTATATAATCTTCCAAAAATTACAAGTTATTATCTAAATTATTTTCTAAAAATACTAAATTTTAGTAACTCTTAGCCAGCACATTACTATTGTAGCTCTAGTTTTGTCTTTTCTTTTGTTTTTTTTTCTGCATTTTCAGTTTTTGCTTCCTTGTGTTTTTTTATGTCAGTTCGTTGTAGCTCGAAAAAAGATGCCATATCTTTTATAATGGCTTTCCGAAGTGGCTGCAGACTCGAAGACCTCGCGGTCCCTTCGCCGTCACTTAGGCGCTGCTTCATTAATAATAACACTATTCGTTCTCTGTTTTATCTGTTTTGTTTTTTTGTTTATTTAGTGGCGTCAATAAACAAACTTGAACTTAATTCCATCACTGATGCAAATGCTTGGAGAATGTTTGAGGAGATTGCTCACGAAATTCAACCTGTTAAACATGAAACATGACCTTTCTTGGCACTCCAGTTTTTCCATCTGCTGCTGATAAGGCATTAAAATCTAAATTAGATTCTTTTTTAAGATTGTTGGAGCAACTAGATCAAGTGGATGCCCATGAAGCTTTGTTTTAGCTTAGAAATTGTTTCGCAATTCCAAAGCTCACTTATATATTAAGGACATCAGCTTGCTTTCAGTCTCCACTTTTGCAAAAATACAATTCTAAAAATCGTTATGCTTTGGAAAAGATGCTAAACATTGACCTGTCTAGACTGTCATGGGAACTTTGGAGGATTGGGTACTCGTTCTGCAGAAGACAGCTCTTCCAGCATTCCTATCGTCAATATACGCGTGTGTTGCAAGCATGCCAGATAGTTTCCATATCACATCATTACGAATTCAGTATTCTTGCTTTTTCTTGGCCTTCTCAATTTTGTCTGAGAAATCTAGCATTGTTTGTTCTCAGCAATATCCACAAAAACAGAAATCTTGGGATATTCCACTCTGCCAACTGAAACTGAATTGTTTGATGGAAGCATCAATTTCCATTCTTGTCAAGTCAAGACCTTTGTCTGTTTCTGCTCCTCACGCTTTACATTGGCTTAATGCAATTCCAATACCTTCACTTGGTTTGAAAATGAACAACAGATCACTGAGGATTGCCTGTGGGCTTAAGCTGGGTTCACTTTTGTGCCAACCTCATGAATGTATTTCCGGCACAAAGGTAGAATCCACTGGAGTTTATGGTTTCAGCTGTAAAAAGGGTACAGGAAGATTTTCCAAATATTTTCGTGTAAACAATTTGATTAAGAATGTATTGGAGTCTGCACATGTTCCTACGATTTTGGAACCGCAAAGTTGAACGCGCAGATGAAAAAAGGCCAGATAGAATGACAATACTGTATTTCTTTGGAGAATGGGAAAGTGCATGGTGTGGGTCATTTACCCCTTTGCGACACCTTTGCCCCACGTCATTGGAAAAGTGGCAGAACGGGCAGAGCAGGCCAAACTGACCAAGTATGCGCAGCTTGAACATGATTTTGAGATTGTGCCTATTTGAGTGGAAACAATGGGCCCATGGGATCCAAATAGTTTAAAATTTATTGGTGAGGTTGGCAGGAGGATTTCAGCGGAATCTATGGAACCCAGGTCTTCTGTTTTCTGGATGCAAGCAATCGGAATGGCAATACAAAGAGGAAATGCTGCTAGTGTTTTGGGAACTGTGTGCAAGGGTCAACATCGGGAAGAGATGTACTATTTGTGATGTTGCAGGCACCTTTTTCGTTTGTTTGCTTTAGTGATGTGTGCTTATTATAGTTGTTTGTTGAAACTTCGGTAATTTGACTCTTGTTTTGGTTAGCACCGGTACACTTGATTAGTATTGAAGTTTGGTAAATTCGTATTAGTTTGTACGACAACTTTTTATCATCATTGTCAAAAGTACGGTTACTGCTTTTTTTTTCTTTGCTTGTATTTTTGCTATAGTAGCTTATGTCAAACTTATGTTCTGTACTGTTATGACAATAAACCAGTGATCTATTATTATTTAATGCTGTTACAGATTACAAGATTAGTTTTTGTTAGGTTTAACAATTTTGTAGTTTTTTGCAGATATCAGCATAAATTTATGTTTGATTTATTTGCATAGACTATTCACTGTGTGTGTATGTGTATTTTAAATGTGATGACATATTTCTACATTAACATGTAAGAACAAATTCTGTGGAATTGTTTTTGAGGTGAAGCTTAGATTTTTGTGTATACACAAAATACTAGTAATGTATTTGTTATGCATTTGATTTTAACGTATTTGTTATTCATTAGATCTTAAATGATTCAACATGGAAGTTGAATATTTTGTGATTTTTGTTTTGATACAAATTACTTTAACAGTGATGTGAATGCTTAGTTATGCTTTGATATGTACAGCATTTCTCATTTGAATTGTTACTAGTATATTATTTTGTCACTAGGTGACGTTTAGAGTTTTATGTAGCTATATTTTAAACTAACAAATATTATTTTATTTTTCATATTCTTGGTACCCAGGGGTGCCGATCTTTGTTGAGGATTGGGGGATAATTTGCAATTTTACCCCAATATTGCCCTATTTTCAACATTGGGGGGAATGAATCTTGATCACGATTTTTTTCCGGTAAGCAAATTAAGTGAAGACCAAAAAAAAGAAAGGTCTTCACCAAAAAAGGAACACTTTTTTTCCCCGAATTCAGATGAAGACCAAAAAAAGGTCTTCACCAAAAAAGCAAAACTTTTTTCCCGAATTCTAGTGAGACCTGCGCTCAGATGCACTAGAGTCAAATTATTGGGGGAAGGATGCAGATGTAGATCATACTCAAATTGTTGGGGGTATACAGTCAAATTATTGGGGGGGGATACATCCACATATCCCCCCCCAGGTTTCGGCATCCTTGTTGGTACCGTAATCTATGTAAAATTTGACACTTAAAAATTTGTCTAGTTTTACTGCATTTTGGATTATTTATAATCTGTATGGATTCTTAATTCTTGTGACATCGGTGATCGTACTGGATGGCTGGCAATCTTTGAATGGAATATATTTGATAAACTTATGGTTTTATTGATGAGCACTTATCTTTTAAATTTTGTTTTTGAAAAAAGTGAATGCAAATTTTGGTCCAATACGCAAAAATTACAAAATTTATTAATCTTTTAAAAATCAACGCCCCAATTTTTTATTTACGCGGTTTATTACGCCAAAGTTTGTACTGTGAGTTTGCGAGATAAATCTTTTCAGTCATTGCAAGGGTTTTTCTTCAAAATGCTTTTTCCAAAACTTTATCGTGATGTCACGTCGTTGGCAACACTCTGTCCGACTTAAGCGGACAAAGAATTAAACCCTTGACTACTCATTCCAGTACATTGTTAATTTATCACAATTTGGCCAGTTAGCAATTTGCTGTAGTTGTTCCTGTATATCCTCTTTCCTCATAACAGCGTCAAACGCTATCTATTGAGCAACCCGCACAGGTTTTATTGCGTTAAGTATTTTAATTGTTGCGTTACGTTGTTGCGTCCTTGGATAAGTCATTTTATATTATCGCTGCGTGGTGGCTTCGAACAAGCAGCAAATGCAGTGGACAAGAATTTGAACAATTCACAGGAACTTTAGATAAAAAAAACTCCTAAACAGGTGCGGACTGCGGATTATTCCAAGCACGAAGTAGTCATTGCAATGAAAAGTGTGCAGACCATAGGGGGCAAGTTAATGCAAAACGTTAGCTTCGTTAACCACTAGTCCGTTAACAAACGTCACACCTCCGTTAACGTTAATCTGTTATTTTTAGCTTTAATTAACGGAAGTTAATAAAGTCCGTTAATTCGTTATCATTTTGCGTGTAATTTGCATTTCTGCTTATTCACTCGCTACTAGAACACGTATTGACGCTGTTGAGCTGATTATAAGGAAATATTTATTGCTAAGATGGTCTTTCTGTGTTTTGAAAGTTACATTTTACAGTCTAATCTGATTTCAAGATAAAAATAAGTTCAAATGCACTAACGAAGCTGCGATCGAAAACCTTTGGAAATTGCGAACAGCAATAATTAATAGACCTATGAGGCTGCAGCTTATTATTTGCCACAAAAAGGAGCTCCTTTCTTTGCTTTTTAATATAAAACTTGTGCTAATACGCAACAACTGTTACCAGTGCAAACAGGTTTGTACGGTACGATGAATGATTGGTGCAAGAAATTAACGATAAAAACCTCAACGGAAGTTAACAGAACTTAACGGAAGTTAATTTAGTCCGTTAACATGAAAAAACTTTTTATCGGATTAACGAGTTAATGAAAAAGTTAGCTTTGTTATTAGCGGATTAACGATTAACGGACTTGTGCCCACCTATGGCGCAGACCGTGCAACAATTAGCGTCTGACACTGTACGGTGACAGGAGGATAAATATGCACTGCAACAACTATAATTAAGTGCTTGAACGAATTTGCATCTGCTTAGGAGTATCTATTCAAGTAATCTAACATTTCCATGAAATTTTCAAACTTTTATCCATTATTTTTCTGCTATTTTGAAGCCACCAGCAAAGATAAGCAAATCATTTTACAGCGTTTTATCTAAGAATTCAACTATCGTGAGTCTAGGGTGCAGGTTAAACTCAAATCATGCAATTAGAGTCGTCGCAAAGCTACGCCTTTTGCTATTAGCTACGCAGCCGAAAACTAAGCGCTACGAATGACATTTACCGCTACACTGTACATATGTATTACCTTTAATGTACGTTTGATTTATCATGTTCAATGCCTCCGTCTCGATATTAGAATCAGCAAACGAAACCAGGTTTCCATTCAGTGCAGAGCAAGTTCTTCCAGCAGTTTCAGCATCAGTTTGATTGTTTGATAAAAAAAATCGACTTTCTGATGCGATCCTAAGTTCTCCGGATGGGCATGCTGAAAAGTAAGATCAAAAGAAAAGCAACGAAAAAGATAGGTTTTTTTTTAAACTCCAATAATGATATAACCTAAAATAAGATTTGTATATAACAGACAGCATGACTGTGTATTATTTATTTTTGATATCTTTTTAAGAAGAATTTTTTAAATCTTATTCGAATAGAGATCGTTTTTTGATTGTTCTATTGAAACTGTTACAAGCTTCTATTGCAATAAGGATAATGAGCCCTTAAACATTATATTTGAAAAACCAAAAGAGTGCATTATAGCAACTCGAAATGCATTTTTAGTGAAAAATTTATACTTTTTAATTTTTAATTTCATCTTTGGTTTTCACAAATGCTGACAGTAGCGTAGCTAATGGGGGGGGGGGGGGGGGGAGGGGCTATAGCCCTCCCATTGGCATGTTGACCAAAATGCAGAATAAGAAAAATACCACGTTTTAGCACTTTTGAGACTGTTTTATGCACTGGAATGGACTAAATAGTGATTTAAAGCCCTTTTTGAAACATAGATTCGGGGAGGCGGAGGCTAATTTGTCAAAAACAAAACTCTCAAATAAATCAAAACATTGAAAAATGGCCAAAAATTAGCAATCAAATTTGATCGCTAATGTAAAAATGCTAAACATAGATGTCATCAACAAATATACAGTAAACTTAGGAATAAAGGGAAGGGGCTATTTAGTATTAGTTAATTACCAATCATTCTTCTCAAATCTCTTTTCTTTAGCCCTCCCCCCTATTATTTTTCTCTATAAACTGTGGACGAAATAGATTACTCCATGTGAGTTTTATAGAACTATACGATTTTATAGTTTACCAGCATCTAAATAAGAGAACTAAATTTTTACCAATAGCCACTTATCAAATAGCTTATTTATGCAACAAGTTTAATCATGTTTGCACTGCCAATTTCAATGCCGTGTTTTAAAAGCATTTTTTTTTATCAAAATAGCCCTAAAATTAAGTTATTTTGCAAAAAAAAGCAAAATTTTCTAGAGGTGGAGGCCCCGCCCCCAGACCCCCGTGTTTCCGGCGGCTGACCCTCAAAACAGCCCCCCCATCATGAATTTCTGGCTACGCGCCTGAATGCTGAGTAGTTTACTCTAATTCATTTAAAATAAGGCTTTATTTTCTGGAGAATTTAGATCAGTAGACCAGACCGTTTAAATAAATCTTTTGATTCACAATAAATATTGAGGTAGTAAATGTCAGTGTTTTCCATATCCTGCTATGACACATTTTTGATCGCATGATTTGCCCTCATTTCTTAATAACTTATATTTACCAAATAACTCGATAATTAAGTTTGTAAGCTTAAAGTTACATACTTTGACAAAATATTGCTTTCCAAAATACAATATTCAGAGACACAACAGCCAAAGCACGCACCATTTTCGATAATACTTTATTTAGTTCAAATTGCAGCAACACTGAATTATTGTGTCTATAACATAGTGCTAATGAAACCTGCCAGCTTTTGCATCAGTGAATCTTGTTGTCGTAATTGTTTCATAATAAGAAAGATAAGATCAGGTATACGTGAATTTGTTTCCTGTTTTTATGAGGTAATAATGCGGGGGTAGGTGCTTTGTACTTCCATGTTTATTACAGTACAAAGTGAGTTTTTACCCTCTGCAAAAAAGTAAGCAGAGCGTCTTTTTACGTTAGTTTTATTACTTTTACCAAAAACAAATGTCAAATAACATTGCATAAGAGTTGCTTTTTTATGAATATACCATATCTATAAACCATATCTTTGAAATACCATATCTATACGCAAACCATCATCAACTGTTGTTCCAAACATAGGATTGGTTCCGATATGCGTCATCAGTTTTAGACGGTAGGCAAGATCAATTGGGTCTCTAAAATTATGGCAATACTATACTGCTTTATATTTGCGTTTACTTCATCATTTTTACAGTTTTTTTTTTTATGTACCGGTACATCGACGACCCAAATAACGTGCAAGTTAGCCAACTCAGTCATTTTTGATGAATACTCGTATTACAAATCGTGAAAATCTTAATTCTACAAACATTGGAAATCAAAATTAATGCGCAGTTACAAAATCTTCATCTTTAGTGTAGTGTAATTTAACTTTCCGTTAACACATTTAAAAGCAATATTATAATCATTTCTTCTAAACAAATCACAGTTGTAGTAACTAGAGTTTCAATTCTCCATCCTAACATACGTGATGAATCGTTGATAAATATACTGTCAGTTGTGCCAAATACACACGCGCTATTATTGACAACGATGTCAATTTTAAGGACGGCATACTGCAAAAAGATTAAAGGAAAGCTTAGCTTGCTCAATTAGAACTTCATCCAAATTGAAACCTATAACAAAAATTTTCTTCAAACGTCA
The DNA here is from genome assembly GCA_963965965.1 of Trididemnum nubilum. Taxonomy (NCBI): domain Eukaryota; kingdom Metazoa; phylum Chordata; class Ascidiacea; order Aplousobranchia; family Didemnidae; genus Trididemnum; species Trididemnum nubilum. The sequence continues at coordinate 36,502,685 of OZ014474.1, forward strand.
TACAACAACTTTTTCAAGCATTGGTGCATATTTTGATATTTTATGACATAATAAAGAAGGGAGCTACTTATGTTTCCTAATGAAAGGATTAAAATCTTTACAAAACTGAATGATTAAAGTGAATATTGCTCAAATTATTAATCACATTTGAAACTTTTGTTACCGTTGCCGAACTACATGGTATGTATAGAAAGTTGAGGGCTTATAAATGAAGCCAGTAGTAGTTCACGACCTTTCTTGAACCGTGGCACTCTCGCAAATACTTCAAGCATTTTTGACCTTCTGCTCAAAAAAATGGTTGTGAAAATTGTAATAATATGAAAAAAAATTTTACTCCGTTTATAAGTCAAATTATGAATTTATTACTTATTTTACGAGGAGTATTTGACCAACGCAATTTACACGAGGAAAGAGACAAAAATGCCCAACTAACTAACTCTTAGACTAAAAGTCATGGGGACACCAAATGTGGCATGTTCAGGTTGATTAAATCTTTTATTATACTCGCTGTATTACGCCAAAGCGTGTAACGAGTTAGCGGGGCCCATCTCCGCGTCATTGCGCCCAGGCAACGCAGCTCCTTTCGAAGAAATATCGCAGCGGTGGCGAGCCGTTGGCAACACTGTGTTCGATTTTACCGGCCCGAGATTTCAACCCCAGACCTTTCGCTCTAGAGACAAACGCATTACCGCTTGACCAACAGGCCGGTATGTTCAGGTTGATGTTCACCAAAATCTTGTGGAAATATTAGTTTTGAGTTGGTGACGTCATCATATTAACATCAGAGCCATGTTTTTGAAAAAAGACATTTTTCAATAACGTAATTGGCGGCTTAAACTTTGTACGCATCGGCTTGTTTTTTTGATATTAAATCATAAAATGCTAAAATCAGAGTGGTAATGTCACAAAAACATCTTATAACGCCATTTAAGTAAAATATGGGCCAAAAGTTGCTCAGATTTTGGAAAATTACTTCAGAAAATCTCAAATGAAGGAAACTTTTTCCAATCTTGGTAACTTCAAAGTTTCAAAACTTATTTGCGAATGAGCTCGACTTAAAGCCAATATAATTTTATATAAAAAGTTTTTTTTCTAAAGATATTTTTCATTCTCTCTTACATAAAATAGGCTGAAGGGTGGTAGAAGTCTTAAATAATCTTTACGTGTTTTGTGAACTAAGTTGTAGACTGATTTAAGGTAAAAATCAAAAAAAAAATAAGCAAAAAAATAAAAGAATTAACAAGCAGATGTAGGGTTCCAGCAAGCAATTTCACGGCTTTGTGTCCTTTTCTCGTGGCCCTTTTGAGATACACAAAAGCCTGTTGGCCCTCTCAAAAAATCCTGAACTAATTAAACTTTACTTTTCTTAATTAGCTTTCTTAAACCAATTTTTTGGGTTTGACAAAAATTCACAAACTTTATCTTTAGAAAACGAGATACGTATATCAAAGTGATCTAATAAATGCAACTTCCGCTGCTGATAAGGCACACTAACGATTTTGATACCTTGTCGGGTTAATTCAAAAAAACTTCAAATTATGATATCGAGATCTTACCTACATGACCTTAAAAGAAAGAGAAGAGTGAAGCTCCAGCATCAGGTGTAATGGAAAGGTGGCAATTTGGAATGAAGATTGCAAGATGTTTTTGCTGTTTCTCGGCCAGCACAAATGAGTGATAAGGATGAAATTATAAGTTAATATAACGCGCCATATTAAGCGATGTAAACGTATCTGCACTGTTTTTCGGGTTAACCTTAATCATTTCGTTGTACATTAAGTATCTTGGCCCGAGTTCTGCACACTGTAAAATGTTCTATAAATATTTACAACACTTGTCAAAAGTTCAAGAGATCTTTATTTTTCATATGAATTTATCTAATTACTAGGGCAAGTTTTTGCAACTTTTGCAACTTTTTTTTACAGCTTCCAAAACACTCAGACTTTAGATAGTACAATGTTAAGCTGTTTCCATAAATTTTATTTTGCAACTTCAAAGCACTTTCCTCAATATGCTCAACTGGCCCTTAGGCCTGTAGGTCTAGCAGTAATGCACGTTTGTCTCAGGAGCGGGAGGTCTGAGGTTCAAATTTTGGGCTGGTCAAATTGGGTACAGTGTTGCAAACGGCTTGCCACCGTTGTAACATTACTTCGAAAGTCGGTTTATTGCTCGAGCGTAATGATGCGGAGATGGGCCGCGCAAATATGCTATACACTTCAGCGTAATAGAGAAAGTATAAAAAAAGATTGGATGAGAGTAAATTCTTTTAGGTAACACTAAAATGACTTACACCAAATTGATTTATTTGTTGCTTGATTTAGTACAAGTTTATTTATAGCCAAAATCAGTAATGGGCACAGCGACCCTGTTCACCAGCGGCGCTACTTTTTCGGTAGCAATAGCGGCAGCGCCAGTGCTTTGTTTTCGCCACCAGCTAGAGATGGCAACAGCGCAGCGTACGCGGCCGCGCGCTGTTGTTGGTGCACCGCGCCGCGCAGCGTGGCAACTAAAATCTGCATTACGTCACAGCGTCAGCGCAGCGCCGCGTACAATAATTTTTTTACATTTTTTTTACAATTATTGCTGGTGATTTTCTCTTTATGAACAACAATGGTTAGTCTGGATGTTACTATTATATGAATTGAAGACAATGCATGCTACAAAAACAGTAAAGGTGCCTTCGGTTCAAATTTATTTTTTCAGAATTCGGAGCATCCTAGAATTGGCTATTTTGGCTACAACAAACTTAGTTTTGATCGGCTGAACGTGTTTTTTGACACCAACAAAAAGATGTTGGTTGTGGTAGGCTAGACTAGGAAAGGTTTAGGACATTTGGTGAGAAGATGAAACAAAGGCAGACAAATCTAGAAGAAACAGGTTTGTGGGAAACAATCACCAGAGTAGAGGCACGAAACAAAGCCTAGTGACACACCCACCCTGTACGCAGTAGGTCTATGGTATTAGTACAAGCCCAAGGCTAGACAACAGTTTCTACTACACATGCGCTTGTAGTTCAGAGTGACAGAGTTAGTTCAGTGTAGCCTATTCGTCGACAGGTCATGGGATGAAGAATTAGGCTTTCGGTAGGTACTATGTCTGTAGCCTATCTCAGATCTGGTAGACCTATGTAGTAGAGTACGAAGACTAGGCTACACAAACTTCCAATGACAGAATAGCCTACGTAGTAGCAAAATTTATTCCACAATCAAACACACATATGCAAACGGCAAAGGTATAATACATAGGGTAGTTTCATACAAGTGTAGTAGCTTGTGACAGCATGCAGAGCACGTTATACCTTATATTTCATTATTTGAGCTACTGGTTCAGATAGTACAATAGTTGCATGGAATCATTAGGTAGACAGGTAGATTGTTTTTGATTGCCAAAACATGGTGCAGAAAAACTGATAGAAAGCACATACAAGGCAAATTAAACCTGAAGGCCAATAATTAAAACGACTGATCTCACGTCGCATTTTTTTTAGTTTTTACTCGGCCATTTTCAAAGTTAAATTTCTGACTTGTACTTATAGCTCGATAATGGTTTGGTCTAGCTACATGAAATTTTGACTGCAGTTTGAGATTCATAAGTTATTTGTGTGTGCCAAATTTCAAGGCAATGAGTCCCGTAACTTCAGGTTTAGGACCCGAAAACTACTTCAAAAGTTTGTTGTAAAAATCGGTCTTATTCAAAATCGGCTTAAGTACGGCAAAAAATATTTCACACGGATATATGTCGTAAGATACTCTTTTATCCCTACCTACACTTTTAGCCGCATTAAGTTTTTTTTTTCTTTTTTCATTTTTTGCCTTCTAAATTTTGTGCACTCTTCTTCTCCTAAACTACACAACATCAATATCTAATTTTTGTGTAAATTTGTTGGGCTGCAAATGCAATTTTGTCTCCTGAAATTTTTTGAGGCTTCTCTCCAGGACCCACCCAAAATGGGGCCCTAAAAAACTAATTTTTTTAATTGTACAAGCTAGAGTGGTAGTTTTTTTGTTTATATTGGTAGATATTTAAGCAACAAATAGTTTGACATAATATGGAGAAACCAATCCCCCCAGGGGTCCCCAAATGGACTCCCCAGAAATTAGTTTTTTGAACGGCTCAAGCTATGGCATTTTTTTATATTGGCTAATGTTTAAAAAACAAATATTTTGACAAGATTTGAGAGAGCGACCCTTTTGAAAACTCTCCAAAATGATACCCCTAAAATCAAATTTTTTATATGTCGTAAGCTAGAGAGCTAATTTAATTTTCTGATGTTAGTGAAAATTTAAAGGATATTTAACTTGCGGTGCGGCGCGGTGCAGCGTGAACTTAGTTGTGATTGTATGCGGTGCAGCATACGGACAAGATTTGCGGATGCAGCGCAGCATGCGGATGCATTTTTTGTTTTCTGCGCCATCTCTACCACCAACGACAAGCGGCAGCGCCGCTGTTTTTTAAGCCGAAAAAGCGGCAGCGCTTCAGCGCTGTTTTTTAAGCAAATGTTCTGCCGCTACTGGTGATAAACTCCTTCCAAGACTTTTTTAATTTACATTTTCACACGATACCGTTTGGAGTCTTTACTCTCCGCTTGTTTTCACTTTGCTCTTGTTACTTCGTTATTTCAGTTTAATAGAACCTACAAGACCTTTGTGACGTTTTAATAGGCGAGTTTTTTTGCACGTGGTTCGATTTTTTCTCAATCTAAGTTGAACAAATAATGTGGTCAGTAGCGGGTCAGTTTGAACTGATAAAACCGATTTCAATAAAGCCGATTTCGAGCAGTATCTCTTTAACGAAAATGCAATAATTAGAGTTTGATAAATTGCTAAAAACTTGCAGATGGCAAAGACGGTCTGGTTTTACGCGATATTTCCTCAAAATGTTTTTAGCAAATTAAAATGATTTTGCAATTTAGCAAATTTTTAGCAATTTAGCAAATTTTTGCAATTCAGCAAATTTTGCTATTCCTCATTTAGCAAAACAAATGAAAATAATTTGTTGGCTATTTGGTCACAGACCACAGTATAGATCGTGCACTGCGAATAGAACAGTATAGTACCTGGCTCGGAGCCAGAGTAGTGTGTTTGGGGGGGGGGCGGGGGGCACAAAAAATTGGGAGGGGATACGCTTACGCAGCCGAGACCAGACTAATTCGGAATGAGGCAGCGATCTGGTGAATATTTTGCTTCAAATCCTATGTTATCCTTCTTTTTGTATGGATTTTGCCCTCAAATTTGGAGATGAAGACCAAAAAAATAAAAAAAGGTCTTCATCGCAAAATCTTAGGCTACTTGATTACGTTCACTTGATCTGTCTTGCTGTTTCATAGAAAAAATCGTTCGCGATAATCTGTTTTTGGGCAAAAGTTTGCTAGTTGTGCTACCACAAAAGTTTACTCTCGCTTGGGTAGCACAAGCATTGATTTGGGGGACACGGCTCGAAATGCCATCCCCCGTGCATAGGCTTAGCCAGGATTTTTGATTGGGGGAGGGGCCCAAACCAAAAATCACATTCAATGACGTCATCAGAATTTTTCAAAAGAGGAACATTTTGTGGGACAAAGATATCGCAGAATGAAAGATCAGAAGCCGTAGTCTGGTTTGGCACTTAACCGAAGGGAGAGGGCTTGAAGCAAAAGTTACAAATGAAAATATCTAAATTGGGAGACTTGTGTAAGTAAACTAGTTTACTCAAACGTATCACAGACGGCAATCTGGGGATGCAGCCCCCAGTCGCTGGGTGATTTTTTTGTATTTTTTTTTGTATTTTGATGCTTTTGGATCACATTTCGCACGTGTTCAGAACCATTTGAAAGAACTAGATTACTAACATTTGAAAGCCAATTGAAAAAATTAAATTGTTTCAATTCTCCTTTCACGGATAATTTGGTCGAAAAAACGTTTGTAATTTTACAGTTTGGGGTTAAATTTTATAAGTATTTTAGTAGTAAATAATAATTCACTCGAAGATTTTCCTTATTTTTGTTTTGACATAAAAATAACCAGTTATAGGAAAACATGTATGGTCAAGAGGCCCCAAGCCCCTCAATTTAAATTCAATAATTCTGTTACGCTCAAATACGGTCTGTTAGATACTGTACATATTTCACCCGTTGGGGTTTCCCCTTCTTTGCTTTACGTTGCTTAGCTCGTTCTGAAATCATTGTTGCGCGACTGTACTGTGCTGTTGAGTCATAGTGGTTGTTTGGCCGCTCTTGCTACATATTGTCGCTCATTCCTTTCGCAGTAGTACAGCGCAGAGTGCAGACACGTGAATTTAGTGTATTGTTTTGCTAGCCTGTTGTTAGTGCATTTTCGGTGAAGTCTTAGTTCTTTTTTTTGGGGGGATTTAGTCTGTTTGTAGCGGGTGTATTTGTTAGGTAGGCTACCGTTTCCTTTGCTGTACCCATTCCTGTGATTCAGTTTTTAGCATGTCTACCCGCCCTTAAGATTTGAGATTGAGTTAGTATTTGAGGACATGCGTTGTAGTTTAATTGTTGGTATTGCACGGTAGTGTGTTTCGCATTGTTGTTGCATGCCTGTTATGGTATAGTTATCTTATTCTATTTGTTTAGGAAACGCTAAGTTACCTATAGCGTATCCATAGTTAGTTGGGCTTATTCTAGGGGTTTAGGTTAAGTTTAAATTACTGTGGTTAACTGACGTGATGCATGTAGAGACAATAGAATTCGTTGCTTGAGCCAAGAATTTTGATACATCTCGCGTCAGGCGTTGATAGGGCAGCTATAACTTGTTCATTTAGAATCGACCGTTCTCCGAACGTACCAAATTCGTTCAATGAGCATTTCTCCTAGATAATTTTTTTTTCAAAAGCATTTTTTAGCGTAAAAACTATAGCGAGGTGGAAGGAGGTGAATTGTTATTGAAAACCGCACGATATATGGTTACGCTTAATTACCATGTTATTGCCCGGGCCAGATTTAATTTGGCACCTGGCACTTTAACGATTTTTGCTACATCTTCGTGCCAAACATAAGTGTAGACCAAGAATTTTTTCGCTAATTATTCTACTGCAGCAATGTGTGGGATTGTTTTACTGTTTTTTGCTATCAGAAGTTGATGACGATTTGCCATCACTACTGATAGCAGTGCTCTGAAGAAGCTAGTCGTTTCTAACTAGCGAAACGTCAGTAATAAAGTTAGTCTTTTGAATAGCACTTGTGTGATTTGTCAAAGCTAGCCTAGAACACCAGAAGAACCTCAGGAAAAACTTTTTATCAAAAATAAAGTGTTACCATCTGAGCGCAGGGCTGCTAGCACTGTGCAAAATGGTAAATCCCGCCCAGTTATTGCATTACGTTTTTAAAAAGGTTAGATGAGAGCCCGAGGTAGCAACTTTTATGATAAAAACCCTTAATTTCATCCGCGTTCTGCATTTTAATTGATTGGCAAAAGTTGAATTTAGAGGGCCCGGGCCCTCTGGTCTTCAATATGATTGTTAATTACTGTTAGACCCAACAAATGCTAAAAGAAACTGAAACTGAGGAAACAATAGTTTTTTTTGTCACATTTTTATCATAGGTAACATTTCAATTGGATGGGGCCCGGGCCCCTGGGTAGTAAGTTACGTCAATGCGTAGTAAAATAAGTTTTGCTATAAAAATAAGAAATAATTGGATAGTTAACAATAAAACTAAGAAATGAATTTACAGTGCGCTGAGAATTGAACTAACAAATAGAACCAGGTAATAAATAAGCTTCAAAGACTACTTAGTTATGGAGTTATACTCGTAGAAACAATACTCAGTGTGACATGAATCGGATTGAGCATCATTTGCTTAACATGTGCGTCCTTACTACGTATCTCCTTCGACTTCGTAAACACCAATATCTTACACGCTATGGATCTACTTTTGTAACAAAGTTGGACGAAATCATTGCAGGGACGTGAATCACCTGCCATTTCTACAAAACTCCAAGAAATGTTTTGGAACTCGGTCGATTGATAAATTTTCCTTTCGGATATCTACGCGAAGAACTATTTTAGTGGTTGAGGGCCGAGAGTGTGATAAACAGATCGACTACTTCAGAGCTATAAGAGCCGGGACAGAATTGTGCAGAAGCTGAATACTGTACGTCATTGTGCTTAAATGGCAAAACCTTAACCTATATGAGTCGATATTTCTTAATGCCTTTTGTTTGTGTAAAAAATGCGATAAGGAATTTAACTTCCTAGTGTAACTTCCTAGGGTAACTTCCTGAGTAATTTCTAAAGCGCTGGTTTAACCAATCAGCATTTTAAAATGCTTGTTTTTTAGAGAGGAGCATGCAACAACTAATTGAATGGTGATTTGTTTACTTGTCTACCATTTTAGCCGGCTAATGCCGATTGTAACCTGAGCCGATATCTTAAAAGCTTGAATAATTAACTTTCGTAAATGAAGTTGAAATTTCACCATTAGATACCGTATTTGAATGCCATTGTTTTTTTACTATTTATTTTTTTAAAGTAGCGGCAGCGGCCGCTGTTTTGCATGCAAGTAGCGGCAGCGGCGTTACTTTTTTATTTGAGTAGCGATAAGCGGCACCGCCGCTGCTTTTTTTGCCAAATAGCTGCTTTTTTTGCCAATTTGCCAAATACTTTTCAAGTAGCGGGTGCCCAGCTCTGGCCAAATTACCACCAAACTTTACAGTTTAAAGTTTTTGTAGCATAATCAATGTTAGTGTTGGCCCTATAACTGGTATGATTTAGCTTGATTTCTTAGCTTGGCTTGCTTTTCTAATTTATTTTTTGCACACAGAAAAGGCCTAACCTAGGCAAAGTTTGCATAATACAGCATAACACAATATCCATAATGTTGTATTACCGCTGATAGTTACAGTACTCAGCAATTTGTGATTATTACTGTCTCTGTAGATATCCTTTATATGGGCTGGATTAGAAAGCATTAACTCCAATTATCCTAAAACCTACACCAGTTGTACAAAACCATTTGAAATCGAAAACAGGCTAAAATTTCCAATTATATAATACTTGCAATTTTGCTCAAATATTTTAAAATTATTTAATAGTCAGTGCATCAGTGATTAACTGTCAATCGCTTAGATGCGAGCAAAAAAAGGTTAATGACATTTCTTAGTAACAAATAGGAGGTTCTTTTAGTAACAAATAGGAGGACATATTTTCTTAGTAACAAATAGGAGGTCATTTCTTAGTAACAAATAGCAACAAATAGGAGGTACGATTAACTGTCAATCGCTTAGATGCGAGCAAAAAAAGGTTAATGACATTTCTAAGTAACAAATAGGTGGTCCTCACAATATGTAATCATTCTTAAATTGTATGACCGTTCAATATTGAACTTTGGTTGTTCAGCGTGTCGTGAACAAAAGTCATCAACTCAAAATTAATAAGAAAATAATTTGTCTGTTTTTGAAATTGTCTTCAAACGTCAAAGTAATCCCAGAAATTTCCTTTTTTGTTCAAAAGTTTTCGTAGGTATCTTCTCTCGCTCCTCCTTTCGTTGCTTTGTTCTGCATAAAAGTTTAGCATTGTGATGAAATTTATCAAAAATTTTTATAACCACTTACCACCAAGATATATGTAGTGATTGTGGTAGATCTTAAAATTCTGCTTTTCGGAGTTTATAGCATTGACTGCAAATTCGTAACTGTTTCTATGAGAGAGAGAGACAATTCATTCAAAACATTATACTGTACAGTAGCTATAGTGACATTTTTAAAGCTGACTAATAATACTGATTTAAATATCTGGACTGTGAAAGCCATAAGAGGTGAAATTCAGAATGAGGCACATGCTGTTAATGTATTGAGACAAAAGAAATTTTGAATTTCTTGTCATGAGTAAATTCGCCGGCCATTATGTCGAGCGATATAACGCGTGATGTGATGTCTGAGGCTTAATTTTTGAACCGGTCAAATCGAAAACAGGGTTGCGAAAGTCTCGCAGCATTTCTTCGAAAGGTACAGTGGAACCCTGGTTGGCGACCACCTCGTTAGTAGGATCACCTTATTGTATTTCCACTACAACAACGAGACCACTCCGCTAACCCAACCGCTTGATTGCGGTCCCGCAAGTGGTCTGGTAATCAAGGTTTCGCTGTTGCTTTAAATAAATTTGCAAAGTTTTAAGCAGTAGAAAGAAATCAAACGCTAAAGCAAAAAGCAATTAAATTTACTTACGTTTAAGGATTTGGTTTTCTCTTGTTTAATTCCGATATATTCATAAGCGCTTTCTAAATTACATTGTTTCAAAACTTTGAGGAAATTATTCATAAATTAATTGAATGGTTAAATTTCTTCAGGTGGCAAGGTATAATGTGTTGTGCGCATATCGGAAATAAAAGGAAAGCGATTTATAACCAAAATTATAAAAAAAATTTTCTTTGAAAAGTTGCTTTGTATTATATCGTGCTGTAATTCTCTATAATTGGAAAAAAACTTGGTCTCAGCGAAAGCCGAATGCTCGATAACAAGAGTCAGAGAAAGTTAAACATCATATTATGGTGTAACTCTATATGATATCTTGCTAGGATGTTTCGGTGTGATTGTGTCGTAAAGCTTTAGTCCAGCATGCAATTGTTATTGAACTTGCAGCAGCAGAGTGGTAAGTCGGGCCGGGCTTTTCGGGTCGGGGTCGGGCTTAAAGTTGACAAAAATTTCGGGCTTAATTTGGGCGTGAAACGTGCTTTTTCGCTTAGGTGCACAAAAATATAATCACAATAACTTGGCAACATTGCTAAATTTTTCAGATCTAACTTAACTTTCGTTTTTTTTCGGGCATGATTTGAGCTTCAAATTAGCTTTGGGTTCGAGCCGGGTCGTACTTATATTTTCGGGTTCGGGCCTAAACTAGTCGGACCGTTTACAACTCTGTGTAGCAGAAACCGCAATTATGCTGTAATAATATTTGTAGAAAGTTTTCTGTGATCAACAATCGACATAAAAATCAACTCACCAGATTTTTCTTGAGATTTGCTTGCTCCAGGCTGATTTTTAGCTCCCTAAAAAATGTAAAGTTATTTGATTTTTGCATAATTCGTTTCCTCTCTGCATGCCAATAATTTTTCGTTTTCTACAGGAAGTCTTGATTAGCGTTCTATGGCTTAAAATCCAAACAAATATTTTCTGAACGTGGGCATTATAGACAAAATACGAAATGATTTTCAGTTCTCTTGCTTCCGATTGATTTTTCCGTACTTGTAATTATACTTGACTTGAAACCCGATAAGCCCATGTGTAGAATTCTTATCTTTACAGTTTAGTTAACTATACTAATGGTATTAACGTTCCATTTTATTGAATAAGGCTTCAGATTGTCGAATTGTGCTAATAAACAAATAATGTATTTTATGTCTATTTCAAAACGTAATTCCGTACCAATAATACGATTTTTAAATTAAAAAAAATACAGTATGAAATTTCTTTGGAGTGTAATATGTTACCTTTGCCCACTAAGTATATTTACATCACTATGACCCTTATTAAGACGGATAATTGCTTCGTGTATACTATAGATTATGGGGTTCCCATAGCTTGACATAATTTTCAATTATTTACCACTTCAGCATTTATGTTTCTGTCTACATCAGCTCCATTGCTAGAAACATCGTCACCTGAAAAATCATTCGCATTAACAAAGATTTGAAAAACAAAGTCAGCAGAGTTATGTTCGGAGTTTATTATAAAGTAACAAGAAAACAAAAACAAAATTTGAATAGTCAAGTAGTCGAAGTAAAAAATTGTTCCAATAATATTTCTTCTTGATCTTATGATAAACTTGAAGTTATAATTATAAGCCGTACACTTTCAATTTTACTTTAAATTGTAATTTCGTTTAATGCCGTTACCGCCTGCCTTAATCGTGATTGTAATTTTGCTGATCTTTTTATTTAAAAACTTCTTGATCATTTGCGTATTTTGGGCCCACTGTAGTAATAAACTACTAGCGCAAAAGCACGTAAACGACTAAAAATCTGGTCAGTTGACTTCAAAAAGACAAAAATCAAATTGATTTTTTTGCACTGGTCATGCATGCTTTTTATACTGCGCCAAAAACTATGATTTTTTTTCCGTGAAGATAACTAAATAATTTCATGGCTTTTGGTTCAACTTTTTTATATTTTTCTTCTTTATTTTCTTCAAAATTATCACCAGCAAATTAGAAGCACCTATAAACTTCATGAAAGCACACTTCTCGGGTAATATCATACTGTGGTTGTGCAGGTAAGGCGACTGAAAGCGTTTCATGCAATAAATAGACAAGCTGTGGAACGCTACAGCACAAAATCATTCTTAGTTTACGCTAATAAACAAATTTTAAAATTATTGTAATCTTAATTTTGAAAAAAAATTTTCAAAAGATGCACTTGAAACTATGCTGGAGCAAGTGTTGGCTGTTAGTGCGCTACCATCTGGGAGCGGGATAAAGCCAACTGCCAGTTCATCTTCAGGTTAGTCAAAAGTGCTGAAAGTAAAAGTCACTAAAAACGTTTTACAGCACAATTTTTCTTGAAAATATGAAAAAGTTTTTCGAATCTATCTTCATTAAATTACTACACCTTTTAGCGATGATTTTGATTTGATTTCTCCTTGAAGCTTTTTTGAATTTCTAAAAATATTTACGAGTCAAACATATAAACAATAAGTAGCATATCTTCGAGAAAGATTTTAGTGCAGGATAGCACTTTTCTAGTCAATTCAAAATGTAGCAGAGTATTAAAAAATCCCCGGCCATAAATGCAATTGACTGTATGAATATCCAAAAAGCGGAGTGAAGTTTTTCTTTGGAATAAATTTTGAATCGCTTGCTTAAAACTAGAAACAAAGTTAATCAAAAAATGAAGAGAAACTGCTGGCAATTGGAAACTCTTAAACAGGTGCGGATTACCCTAGTATATAGGGTTTATTGCAAAAATCAGTGTGCCGAAGTCTCATTTTATCCTATTAGAAATTGGTAACGGAACCAAACCCGCGAATTTATGGTGATCTGCTCGGTTTAGGGTGATCAAGCACAAGGCTACGCCCAAAGGTTACTCAACAAGTAAAAAGGTTGGCAAAAATCTAGCTCCTCAGCAATATGAAATAAAACACAATCAGAAGCTCCTCCTAGCGTACCGATCATGGGACTAGGCTTAATTGAACTAAACAAGCAAACCAAGAGAAAATATTCGAAACCACTACCCTGGACTGGTGTTTCGCTTAATTCCAAACAATTTAGCCGGTCTGGATCTGCTGTTGTATTTTATTGCATGTTGTTGAGGAGCTAGAGTTCTGCCATCATTTTTACTTGTCCAACCAAAACTGACATTATTCGCAAAACACCAGGTCACAAAGGACTTTAATAATAATCATTATGAATTGCCACTCAACTGACCTTAAACACTTTCCAAGAATTGCAATCAAAATGACGATGATGATGCAAAGGATTGTTATCACAGATACGGCGGCGGTAGAAGAAAAGCAATACGATTTCGTGCCAGTCGATGTAAGTCTTGGAGGAACAAAACATGCCCCCCTCACCAGCGTAAAATTGCTCACTTCATGGCAAGAAGTTGCAGAGATCTGCAAATAAGCAATCATTTTTCATTTGCATTTCGAGCTTAAGAAGTGGTACTAGTACCGATGTACTGTAACCAGGCGCGTAGCCAGGATTTGGAAAAGGGGGGGGGGGCTATTTTAAAAGAGTGAAAAAAGTGCAAACGACCTTGACCCGAATTTTCATTGTCCTTGAATCAGTTTCACACGGTTTGTTCGAAAACTGAGGCGAAATTTTTCGGAAAGCTCGAAAATTCAGAGGATTTTTCCGTCCAAAATAAGGTGGTCTCCAAAAAAAAAAAAAAGGTCTTCACCGAAATTGAGAGTGATTTTTCGTCCAATTTTGCAAATTCAAACGTTTGAAGGGGGGCTGTTTTCCAACGTCGTCCAATTTCACAAATTCAATTTTTCGTCCAATTTCACAAATTCAAACGTTTAAAGAAGCCCCCCCCCGCCCCCCCCCCCCCCCCGGCTACGCTACTGACCGTAACAACATTAATTTTCTCTTACATTTAATCAAAACACAGAGAAAATTTAACTTGAAAAAAATGGCGCCAAGGAAGCAATTGCTTCCAATGGCTCTAAAAACGTGAAAAATATCATCAAATAGTTCAAAACTGGTATTTTTTCCTGCACAACGTAAAAGTTATCCATCGGAAATTCATGGCCCCCGGTGACTAAATGCTCTGGTCCAATCAAATTAGAATGTATCAGTTTTCTTGACAAGCCACTCGTTTAATACTTCTTCATCTCAAAGCATTTAGCTTTTTGGTTGAAGACCTCTCCATCTTTCACAAAATCTTGGTTGTGTGTCTGAGCAAATCAATACTCAAAATAATGCAAGCTGTTCAATTCTACGACACTAACCCGACATGAGTCTTAACAATTAATGATCGAGCCTCGAAAATCAAGAATATAATATTGCAATATTGAAAGCAGTAAGTCATACTCATCTTATTAATGGCATGTTTTATGATTATAACTCTATAATAACTAACTACCATTGTACTTTTAACTTAAATCATAATCAACCTGAAAGTACAAAGCGGACATCTCCGGATATCGCTCCACACTAACTACATAATAGAAATGATCTTCTGAGATGTTGGGGGTGACGGTGAGAGTATTCAAAAGAGAACAACGATTTAAAACTTGAATCTATTCAAAATAAAATTAAATGAGGTCATTGCAGTTTTACATGTCCACGGTTTGACCCCGCAGTTTTTAGTTTTCTTGTCTGCATATTGCAGAATTGTGCCAAGAAAGTGCCAAATTGCCAAGGAAACGTTCTTGTCAAAGTGATTATGAATCGTTTGCATGACTTATTTTCGACCCGTTTTCTTAGTTCCAATGTCTGTTTTTGCTGCTTCATGCCAAAAAAATGCCGAATTACAAAAAAAAGCACTCCAATTAAAGTTGATATGTTATCAAAAGAACATCGCTTACATATAAACGTCTTGAGCAGCATTGTTTTTTGGTGATTTGGCGCTTTTATGAAATTACACAGCACTTACCGGAACCAAGAATCAAAACTGAGATGTGCAAACGTAAAAACCTTATGTCACTAAACAAAGAACACTAACGCATGCAGTACATGTAAAATCTTTGGTTTGGTTCAATTTTAATTTGCAACTTGGCACTTCTTTAACATGTTCCAGCAATACTGTAAGTTCGCACTACAACCAAGAACTGGGCGAAAAAGTGTACATGTAAAAACGATAATTGTGGCTCATAAGGAAAAAGTGTACTGTTTTTATTTACTTGAAAAGATTACTTGAAAATCTTATATGACACACTTACTTGAAAAGCAAACTGTGACTGACTATGTTTGTCATAATCACTGTATTCCCATTCAATGACGCAATCCGCATTGGATGAAGGTTTTGAGCAGCAAACTCTGGCTCCTTCTACCGGTGGAGGAGTGGTTTCAGATGCTGTTCTAGCTCGGATAGTTCTTTCGTATTGTAACGTTTGCAAGCTTTTGCAATCTGCAGATCGATTCAAAGTCACCTAATTAATCAAATTGAAATTTCTTTATGCTTTGACAATGGTTTCGTCCACAAAACAGAACATTCAAGAAAAATTACTTGTGATTGGTATCAACCTCAAAATAAATGCAAAAATCTTTAAAGGTAATATTTGCTTAACTGAGGATATTTGGCTGTTTGACGCCAAAACAAGACAATCTCAGCTCTGACACTATATAACCATTTTCATTTCGAACATTACCAACGCTACTTTTTTTGCTTGATATGAAACTATTTTACTAAAGCAAGTTTGTATATTAAATTTTTAGCATACCAACTTTGATTCTTCTTTTTTAAGCATAATGAATTTTTCATTCTCAAATATAAATGAATCAAAAAATGAATGACTCTAGCATGATGTCCTCTAATAAATGCAAGTACTGCATCAATAGAATCAGCAAGAATGAATTAGTACCCAATGAATTTCACAGCACTACATATGAAAGCTAAGTTTCTCTTACCTTTACGGTATAATTAGTATCTTGTTCCAAACCACCAAGAAAGATCGTGCCATTGACTTCATCAATTGCTGCTTTATAATTCCTGGTTTCCAAATCTACCTAAATTTTTGGAAATTCGTAGCAATCAATGGTAATACTGCAGTACCGAAACTTTAGAAAAAAGGCTAATGATAAATGAAACTATATAATTTTTTGTTACTATGCAAATACGAGTATCTAATTAATATTTTGCTGTAAAACCAGACAGACCTTGTACTCAACACTGAATAAAAAAAAGATTGTGTTATTTTATGATTAAGAATCACTTTTTGTATTTTCTAGCTTCTTGGAAGTTAACTTTCATTTTCTACTGTATCTGGAAATACTTTGTATCAGACAAAACAAAGCTGTTAACTACTGTATAAATTGGACCTGGAAGATTTCCGACAAGCATACGCCGTTTTATTCCAAGCTAAACATTTTGAACCTTCATGACTTGTACCATATTAGTGACTACGCTTGTAAATAAACAAGGACCGAAGGCAAAATTAAGGGCAATCTAAAATTATTTCAAACGTTTATGTGTATATCCTTCCTTGATTATTTTCTAATTCTTTTTGTGAAGGTTGGTGAAGTTACAACTTTACAACAAGGTCTTTGGATAAACTATGCACCATATTTCTGCTGTAACATCAATAGATTATAAAAATGTAGGCTTATCATACTGCACAAAGCATTGCCAGATTGAGAGATAGTTAATCAAACTGCTAAAAGAAAAGACGTATACTTTGAAAATATGCGAGTGGAAATGCCTCATCCTCAATGTAACCTTAATTATGACATAAAAATACTCCTTAAAATAATTACAGCTTATTTTTAATTGCTACACTACATAACAACCTGTGGCATTTGAGGTTCCCCACAATTCGACTAATTAAATTGAACAACAGTTAATATTCTTCCCAATTTATTTATTATCATTTGTCATACGACTTTAATTATCAGTAATACACGCATCGGTATGATTAAATTTAGATCAAATTATCTAACTTCTTTTCAGTCCAGAGAAAGAAAAAGAAAAAAAAAAAATTGGAGTCAGAAAACTTGCGAATTCATGCTACCAATAACGTTATACTCTCCAGAGTTGTAAACAGGCCGACTAGTTCAGGCCCGAACCCGGCCCAAACCCGAAAATATAAGCCCGAACCCGGCCAAACCCGAAAACTACTTTGAAGCCCAAATCATGCCCGAAAAAACCCGAAAGTTAAGTTAAGTCTGAAAAATTCAGCAATGTTGCCAAGTCATTTTGAGTATATTTTTGTGCGCCAAAGACAAAAAGCACATCTCAGTCCCGATTTAAGCCCAAAATTTTGTCAACTTTAGACCCGAACTCGGCTCGAACCCGAAAAGCCCAGCCCAACTTACAACTTTGGTACTACCAAAAACGCCACATTGCCTTGCTTCAAGATACGCTAACTAAAGCGAAAGATGAAATTTTGTTGCATCTGACTGGGCAAGGAAAGAAAAAAAAAAAAACTTGTGCGAGAAAACTCCCCAATTTATATTGCGAAAAAAATGTCTTAAAAACATCATTGCCTCGCTCTAAGAGATCATGTGGTCGCAAGCTCAGAGTGAAAAAAGCGGTAAGTTAAGTGCGCACAGAAAAAAAGAGAACAGGAGAGCATAAGGCGCCACAAATCAATACCTGAATCGTCCAATCATCTTTGTTTTGTGAAACGTAATCGTCGACAGTCCACGAAACAGTGAGGATTGTTCCGTTACATTCCATTGGTACCACACTTGCTTCGAAATTGGGATCTAAAAAATGTAAACTAAAAAATAGATCATAAAAACTAGAACAAAATATTTTGCTAAAAGCATAATATTTTACGAGCAACAACTAAAATAAAAAGTTTATGCTTAATTGAAATCAGCCACCAATATTTTCAAAATTTAGCACTGTTGCTACGCTTAATATTATAATAGCAATTATTGCTATATATTGTAGGAAAATGACGAAATTGCGTAGTAACTGGAAGCTATCTAGAGCATCCAATCCCATAACCTAGTCCTATCCATTCTGGCTGTTCTTCACATTTGAAGCGTTAGACGTGTGAATTTGCAGTTTATGAAGTAGGAAGCAAAACATTCAATCGATTTTGTTAATTGCCACAAAGCTTTCATCTTTCTTTTCAATTTTTTATGCTTGCTGCTATTAACTTTAGCGGAACCATTGCAGATGTAGGGTCAATATTGTTGGCTTGGTTTATACGTTTCCTCTAAGCAAAAATTGCAAATCTTTTGGCCAGTTGACATACCAGATGAATGGAATCCGATCATCATTTACGCTTGCAATTTTTGATTTGGAACCAATAAAAAGATTAGGTGAAAAATGAATGTCTACTAAACTCTTAGGAACTTGAGAACAAGTTAATCGCTTAAGCAGAGACTAATGCAATAAATTCACGCTAATGACGGTCTATCCCATTCCAGAAAATAAACGGCATACTATCAAAAGCTGGATCAGCCTCCTGTCGTCAGAACAAATAACTACGCATGGAATTCGAATCTATTCTCGCAACAACCAGGAACATACATCGGTTTCGAAGTGGTGGTCGTCATTCATTGCAGTGCGTTTTGACAACGCGTAATCTCAATTTCAAGTTACAAATTAATCAATGATTAAAATGGGAAAAGTTGGAGCAGCTTAAATTTTATATCACATTTTGTTGTTTGTCAAAAACCTTTTTTTCATCTCAATCCTTTGAAGTAGATTTTTGATTAGCGTTCAAAATGTATGCTTGTTTCTGAAACATGTATCCAACTTCTAACCTTTTATCTCACAGACATAATGAGCTAGCGATTCAGTGCAATTTTGCGACGTGAACACCCAAGGACGAGGAAGATTTGTATCAATGTAGTTATATTTAATGGCTGCTTGTTGACATCTGCCTGAAGAAGGCGAAGGAAGTCTTGTGTCTGTTGCAACATTTTGATTGTTCCAGTACCATTGAGTTTGAGTGACGTTAGAACGAGCTCCAATAAACACGTAAATGTCTAAGAAGAAAACGTGTTTGCAGTGATTGTATTCAAGTTTTTTTTATTTTTTTTCATTCTTTTATCCAAGCGGGAATTGGATTTTATTTACGTTGAGTTGGCCTCGAATGCTATGTCCCAGACTCCACCTCTGTTTCATATATGTGACGCAAACCATAAAAAAGCCGTTTGACTCGTGCGTAGGGCTTCAGTTATGTATATCATTGTTGTCATTTAACAAATTTTAAAGCAAATTCAAACAATGTCAAATTATAAAGCGCTACATGCTACAATTAAAAAATTAAAAGTCCTACAGACTATTATACTTGTAATCGGGATCATCAGAGGTCTCTGGCAAAAACGAAAACAAGATTTTCATTTTAAAACTGAAAACGACAAACTTTGTATTGTTTAAAAATAGTCCTTTGCTCTTTCTTTGCATCTTCCGGCAATTAATGTTTTGGGGAAGTGAAAAAAAATTTTAGTTCATTTTCAAGCATGCCATGTCAATTCAAATAGCTCTAAAAATAATGCAAATTTCAAAATATTGTCAGTTGTATTTAAGTGCCATTTTCAATGAATATTTGCAAAAAATTTGAGCAGCAGATACAGTAGTAGAGTGGCGAAAAGTAAAACTATCCTCAAGTGACTATCCTCAAGTTCTGACTTAATTACAGAGTTGCAAGGATAATCAAAATTCAGCTCACCAGGTGCGTGCACGGGAGGAAGACGACTGTTGTAATTATGAATCGATTTTTCGGTTTGAACAAACGGTTTGTCCGTTAGAGATAATCGACTTGCAAGAAAGCCGTTGTGGTAATTGTACAGCGGAGTGGTTCTTGGTGTTAGTGCGGTTCCACCGTACATCGAGAAGTCAAGATTGTAGCTATACCTACATTGACCTGCTACGACTTGCGTTCCTCCTGTTATTTGCACCAGATGGAAAGCTATAGTTGAGCAAAATCTGTATGTTTGATTGTAAACTCGGGTTGGTCTGGAAAGAAAACAGTAGTGCAGAACTATTCTATGAATATTGTAGTGTTGGATATAATATCGTACATTAAAAACTACTGTTTTGTGCAGTCATCGAAAATACTTCTGCTTTCCTTAGTTATTGATAGCAATTAATTAATTCAATGATTGATTGATATACACTGTACTGTACAACCATATACGTAGCGATGGCAGAACCATATTTAAAGTGGGTGGCGGACAAAAGTAGTGACCAGTTTGTTTGTTTTTGTTTTTCGCCTAAAGCTCATTTTGTGAGGCCATGCGAGCCAGAGTTATAAACGGGCCGACTAGTTCAAACCCGAACCCGGCCCGAACCCGAAAATATAAGCCCGAACCCAAAAACTAATTTGAAGCCCAAATCATGCCCGAAAAAACCCGAAAATTAAGTTACGTTTGAAAAATTCAGCAATATTGCCAAGTTATTTTGAATATATTTTTGTGCACCTAAGACAAGAAGTACGTCTCAGGCCCGAACTAAGCCCGAAGTTTTGGTCAACTTCAGGCCCGCACCAGGCCCGATCCCGAGCCCGACCCGAAAAGCCCGGCACGACTTACAACTCTGATGCGAGCAAACAAAATTTTCGTACAGTTAGGCTTAAATCCGAAGTTAAAATTTATTTGTTCAAGAAAAATCTCAATTTTTGATTTTAAAGAAATTACAGGCGCAACTTAATCATATCACGAACAGGGGTCTGTGGGCTAAGCGCTAGTCTTTCGGAGGTAATGAGGTCTGCCAGCGAGGCCCCCAGCCGCTATAAGCAAATTTTGTAATTTTTTTTTGAAAAAAGCAGTCATTTTAACGCTATTTGAAGCAGGTTTCTCACGTTTTTAAAGCTATTTGAAGCAACTTAATGGCTAAAATTTAAAAGCCTGTCGAAGATTTAAAACCCCTTTAGCCCTTCTCTTTCGTCAAGTCCAAAACATGTTTAAACGTTAAAGGCACATTTACACAGAATCCGTTTTTTTTACGTTTTTGCTTCTCCGTGAAAAAGTATGCGCTTTTTTATTCACATTTTTGTAAGTCCATATTTGCAATACGTAGACTGTTACATATTGATAAAAATTATGTTCAAATATTTTGTGCATGAACGACAAGAGCGATATTTCAAAATAAATCTGTACCCCTTTACAAAAAATTTTTTTCGGAATACTTTTGTCCTGTATGTGACAGTCAGGTTAGTGCGGATATAGACATATAAAATGAGGATTAAAATGGGCATACTTGTTCAAGGAGAAACAAAAACGTAAACAAACGGACGAAAGCGGACGGAAAACGGATACTGTGTAAATCCGCCTTACATTTTTCGTTAAAGTTTGTACGTAACTTGGTTAAGGGACGGGGGGGCTGAAGCCCCTTTACTCTAACCCCTGATTGCGCCACTGCGTTTAACTATAAGCTTTAAGCAATTTTCAATATTTTAGCATCAGTTATTGCGATTTAATAAAGTCTCTCTAGGATACCGAAGCAATGCATTTCGATTTAATACTGCATAGCGCATAGTGCACACGTAAGCATCATTCAAATCGCAATAGGTCTTAATGCGCACCACCCATTTTAGAAGTGTGAGTCTGCGCTTTTTTTTGGTTTTGCCATCTATGGTTTAGGTCCCAAATTCGTTTATTCAAAGGCATTATTCTACAAATATACGCATAAGTTATGGCCCTTTAGGGCCTCTGTTGAAAAAAAAGTGGGGGGGCATGGACCCCCTCCAGTTTCACCACCTATGCATGTGCAGTACACATTTTGATCAGCAATTACCCTTTACCTGCGGAAAAGCGACGTTGACTGCTTGAGCGCATTGCAACAACAAATTTAACAGATTTTAATTAGAGACATTGATAGAGGTACTGTAGTTTTTTTTTTACGTAACTTTTGAAAAAGGGAAAACCAGAAAGCTTGTAATCATTTTTCAAATACTTCGGTATGTACTTATGCCATCTTCAGTGAACCATAATGCCAAAAATTGCTCTAGACTAGAATTCTATTGCTACTGTAGTATTCTACAATGATCTATACATGCGGTGCACTAGTGCTCAGGTGCAAAAATCAAAAATGGATTTTAAATCGAATGCCTTGAAATGTAAGTTGCAGAAAGCCAAACCTATACTCAGGGGCGGCGAGAGCCGAACGTGGGCCCGGGGCCAGTTCAGATTCGAGCGGTTTTTTCGCTCGAAAGTAGGTGATCTCCAAAAAAAAAAGAAAGGTCTTCACCGAAATTCTTACTGTTTTTTCGCTCGAAGATAGGATCTCCAAAAAAAAGGTCTTCACCGAAGTTTTGATGGGCCCCCTCATGGGCCCCCAAACTCCATAGGCCCTGGGATCATTGTACCCCCCTGCCCCCCCCTCTCGGTCACCCTGCCTATACTATTCAAAAAACCATTCATCAGTAATCAAGCATCCATGGCCAAAATATAACTGACTAAACCTTAAATTGCAGCAACTACATAGTGCAATAATAATTGTAACTATTTGGTCGGTCCCTCACACAGATGCTAATTCTCTGTGACATTGGCGTTCTGTCCTTTGTTTTTTCGTAATTAAATTACAAGTTAAAACTTACTTATTTTAAAGGCATTATTAGTTGCAAAGATTGCAAAACTATAACGAAATAAAAGTTTTTTTTAATTTTTAACAAAAAAACTGGAAATTAAGTCAACGTAAACCACTAATTAAGTTCTTTGAACTTGAATTAATTACTAGCCTACGAACCTGAATTAAACTCGTGATTATTTGTTCGCTCCTGAGTTATTATGCTGTTTTTAGAAAATTCGACAAAAAAACCAACGAATTAGAAACCGGTTTAATTGTACGTTAATTTTGAATAAAACTTAAAAATTTTATCCTTACTCTCTATAAAACTTAAACTGCCATTCTTCGTAATCAAAAGGAGTCCAACCAGGAAGAGTACGAGTAAAAGCATAACGAGTGTTTCGGAAACCAGTGTTGATGAACATAAAAACGTCTTGCAAGCCTGAAAGTCAAAAGCAAACATTAAAAACAGCTACGCAGTGAAATGCTTCACAAAAACATTTGTTTCGCAAATAATAATCTCGAATCGAAGAAAAGAAAAAAAACAGTCAACATGACAAACGATTTTAATTTCATCGTCAAAATTGATAGGATTTGCAAAGTTATTGTAAAAATACGTTATTGCAAAGGTAATTGTCTATAACCAGGGCTGCCATTGACATGAACCCAAAAATCAGGACAGGGGTCGGCAACCTTGTCTACCGTCGGCCATGCCAAGCCCACCAAGGTCCAAGCGGGCCACCACCATTACAGCGGACCAAAAACAAAACTCGCCGCCTAAAAATTTGGCATTTTCAACCGATTAAATGGCGACTGAGAATCTTCAACTGAGAATTAAGCATTTTTCGCCGGACATTACTTCATCTGTAAATTCTCGGTATGAGAGCCTCTACTCCTAAGATAATAGAAAATTTAAGGACACAAGTCAAAATAAAGACATTTCTTGATAAACTAAGACCAAAATATTTTTTACGACGCAGACCATCAAAATAAGAACAAATCTGAGAAATAAGAACGTCATGGCAGCTCTGTCTATAAACAATTTTTACTGTTTTGTTGCGAAGAAAGTTGATTCTTAAATTGCTGTTCTACATTTAGCTTAAACTGATAGTCTAAAAACCACACAGCAATCAGTGAGAATAAAATCGGCACATTTATGTTACGCCTATAAAGGATCTTCTGTTTCTAAAACGCTAATAAACTTTCTATAAGTAATAAACTGCATAAATACTAAAAAAAATATTTTCACGCTGTGTAAAAATTGTCAGAAAATCAAACCAAACCTGGAGCAGGATCAAAACAATCTGCTTTGGCTATTTCAAAATTGGAACTGTTTAGTTGCAAAATATACGAAAATCACTAAAAATGTATGAAAATGAGACAAAAATGCTTTACAGTTATAAAACAAAGAATTATACAAAAAAACTATCATCAGCAAACATACTGCAAAACTGTCAAACAAGCGAGCGGAAGAAACTTAAAACAAGTGAGACTTAATACAGGGACAAACGCATCTATAGCCAGTAGTCTAGTCTCCACGAGTAATCACAAGCACGTGAAAGAAGTATTTTTTTGCTTGTATTTTCGGAATCCTGATTAAATGTTCTTTCTGAATCGCTAATGTTTCCACCTAATTTTTGGTGACTTTGGGTGATATCGGGGTTTCTTCGCGAAAGTGACGTTGATTTTTTGCGTTAAAGGTAGGCTTGATTTTGACTTTAAAAAGCGGATTTCTGCATGTAGTAGATAATCGATTTTAAGTTCAAATGACAGACAAAGATGTTAACAAACTTTCATAAAATAAATTTTGGTGTGTTTTGTTATGACGTCACCATTAGGTTGATTGATTACGTATTTTAGCAAAAGTCTTTGACTTGGGGTACATACCGTAAGCTGTAAAGTTGACGGAATATGTTAATGAAAGTTGATACATTGGTAGAACAGTTTCATCTCGACACAATGAAGCCAAATTCATTTATTTATGACGTCATTAGGCAAAACTACGCAATAAACGTAAAACTGTCTGACACGACCGTGGCCACGTGTGGACTCGCTTTTCAAACATTCTAGACATAAAGCGATATTGGATCGCGGCGCTGCGGTTTTCCTAACAAGACATCAAAGAAAATCAGTTAGACATCGAAACCGCACAAAAATGACGTTGGAATTAAAATCGTTTCACAGCTTGAATAAACCAGAATAAACTTTGCTTTAAATTTAGGAACAAATTTAGAACAATTTCATGCTTAACGCAGCAAAATTTTGAGACCTTTACTCGTATTGCTATTTTTGGCAAAAAATAATTTAGCATTGGCGCAAATTTCCTTGTTTATCGTTTTAGAAAGTGGCAAAAAGTTCATTGTTTCAAAAAGTAGAATATATTATTCTGGTATCGTAACTATAAATCAGGCATGTTTCCAACAAAATTTTGTGACAAGCATTTAATCTTTGTCACCACCTCCACGGGAACTTGAAATGTGCTGATCCTGATTGATTTTATATTTTTGAACAGGGACGTGCGGTCAGGGGAGGCCGTGCCTCACCTGTAGAATTGTGCACAGGAAAACGAAAATAAAGTATATAATTAAAATCATAGATGGGCAAGTTAATGCAAAACGTTAGCTTCGTTAACCACTAGTCCGTTAACAAACTTCATACCTCCGTTAACGTTAATCCGTTATTTTCAGCTTTAATTAACGGAAGTTAATAAAGTCCGTTAATTCGTTAACGTTTGGCGTGTAATTTACATTTCTTTTTATTCACTCGCTTCTAGGACACATATTGACGTTGTTGACCTGTTTGCAAGGAAATATTTATTGCTGTGGTGGTCTTTTTGTGTTTTGGAAGTTACATTTTACAGTCTAATCTAATTTCAAGATAAAAATACGTTCAAATGCACTAACGAAGCTGCAATCGGAAAATCTTTGGAAATTGCGAACAGCGATAATTAATAGACCTCTGAGGCTGCAGGTTATTATTTGCCTCAAAAAAGCGCTCTTTTCGCTTTCTTCCAAAAAACTTGTGCTATTACGCAACAAGTGTTACCAGTGCAAACTGGTTTGTACCGGTACGATGAATGATTGGTGCAAGATATTAACCATGAAAACCTCACCGGAAGTTAACAGAACTTAACGGAAGTTAATTTAGTCCGTTAACATGAAAAAACTTTTTAACGGATTAACGAGTTAATGAAAAAGTTAAATGTAAGTAAATAATTTTATTTCACGAGCAACGCAAAAGACATAAAATATATCAAAGTAAACAAACAATAAAATAAGCAGCGCATACTCATCAGGAGGCTACGAGTGACCGAAGTCTTCGAGCGGTAGACCCACTGAGTGATAATGTAGAAAAAAAAAAAAAAGCATAATTTTCATGGTAGTACAAACAAGTACCTCACAAAGTCGGCATTGAACAAATGATCCGCCTTGCCCTCAATTACGCTGTAGTTTAAAGTTACACAAATGAGCAACAAAACAATAATGAACCGTTTCACATAGAACTTAATATTGTTGAATCAAGAAATTTTGAAGTTGTTTTTTTGAGTTGAAAAAAAAGACATATTTTTTAAGTTCAATGGTAAGTTATTCCAAATACTTATCCCCTGGTACTTAAAGGATCGCTGTAATCTTGCAGTTTTAAAGGGAGGATTGTTGTAGTTCTTACGGGTAATACTTCTGGTATTATAAGAATGGGTGTGAGAAGATTGTTGGAACATATGTTTAAAAGGCTTTGGGAGATCATTTTTGGTGTATTGGAACATTAATTTGGCAGTTTCAAATCTGTAGAGGTCATCTAGCTTTAAGATACCGCACTTAAAGTAGTTGGGTGAAATTCTTTGCATTTTTCTGACATTGGCTATGGCTCTAATTGCACTATTTTGAAGTGTTCTCAGTCTATTCTTGTAAGTAGAGCACGTAGAACCCCAAACAGTATAATAGCATAAAGTATATGTGGTTGGATTAGAACATAATAAAGAAGAAGCAACGTATCCGGTGGAAGGAATTTTTTTAGTTTCCATAATACTCCCACTCCACTTGCAATTTTCTTCTCTAAGTTTTTGATATGATTTATAAAATTTAGTTGATTATCTACAGTAATTCCTAAATATTTGTAAGACGTAACCACTTTTAATAATTTTCCATTTATCATTGGGTTAAAAATAATATTACGAGAGTGAGTGTAAGGAGAAATAAGCAAGCAGGCTGTTTTATTAAAATTTAAGATTAATTCATTTGAGTCAAGCCAAACTTTAAGGTCAGAGATGTTTTTACAAACTTTTCCTTCAAGTTCACTTAAACACTGATCGTGAACAATCATACATGTATCGTTCGCATAAAGACTTGCAGTACATTCAAGACAGTTTGGAAGATCATTGACGTAAATAAGATATAACAGCGGTCCTAAAATGGATCCCTGAGGCACCCCGATATTTATCGGTTGTAAAGAAGATCTTACTCCATTTAAATAGACATATTGTTTTCTATTAAAAAGATAGTTTGAAATTAGTTCATTTACAATACCCCGGATACCTATATATACCTATATAATATACCTATATATACATAATAGCTTCGTTATTAACGGATTAACGATTAACGGACTTGTGCCCACCTATGACTAAAATAAAATGGTTTCACACACATCAAAATATTTATTAAAAACTTTATAAATTTGATCATATTTACTTTTTTTGTGTATTCACTGTTTTTATGTTATGTCTTTCGCATTAAAACGCCCAAACTATTCGGTGTAATATTGCTATCCCTACGGCGTGCCATTGAGCATCGCTTCAAATATATGCGAAGTGAGGCATTGTCAATTGTGCCTCACTTCAGCTACGCAAATTTTAATGAAGAAACTAAAAGTATGCCTTTTTTTCTCAAACAAATCGCGGACAACGCATAATGCTTTGAAATCTGATTTTGCAGTGCGCCTCACCTATGACGCCATAGAATGAGAAAATGTTTAAGCTTTTTTTTTGTAGTCTGTCGTTCATTGCGAAATTGAACAATTCATTTTTTTAGCGAAATAAAAGCAATTTAATACGAGAAAATGAACTAAAACGGAAGAAAATTTAGTCGCAAAGCTGAGAGACTTTCTAAACTAAGTTTTTGATCTAAACTTGAAGTTATAGCTAAAAGAAAACCGATTTAAAAGATTTGCTCGAGATATCATTACGAAAAAACTCCTCAATTCAAAAAGAGTAGAACTTCATTTTTGCTTTCATATTTTTAGCAAATAATAATGTTGGGAAACCGAAAAGTTTGACGTCCTTCGTGCTCGACTCCTGGGAAAGCATAACGACTTCCACTGGCAGTTAGGTGGCCAGTTCAACCACCAACCCTGCAGCCGCAAAGCAGCTCGAGTCATAAGATGCACAAAGCTGCAGAGGGTTGCCGATGAGAGCTAAAAGCTCGAAACTGCGCTGTCCAGCTCTGTGCATAATAATGTTGGGACTGAAACCGGGTTTTTGTGACTTAAAGAATTTGGCAAGAAGGCTTAGCAAGCAAGAAAACTTCAATAATGTCCACATTCAAAGCCAAATAATAAGCTAGGCTACCTTTATAGATTTTCAAAACTTCAAGAATTGATTTAGCTTTAAGTGAACGGCAAAAATTAAACGAATAATTAATTATCGAAAAGTTTGGTTTTCGTTTAATGGCTATGAAAACAATTATTTGCTTTCATTTATTGTCTTGAATAATTTTTTTGCAAACATGTGTGTGAAAAAAAACTGTGCCTCACCAACCTAAAGCCTCACCGCACGTCACTGTTTTTGAAGTGTACTCAACTGAACTTTTCTGTTTGTTCGTAATTATGTCTTTCATATTTTTAAAGGATTGTTTCAGAATAAGACACCTCTGATGATCCCAAAAACGGAAGAGAGAGTTTTCACCCTTACTGTAAGACAAGAGCGACCAGGCTATATTGCCCGCGATGAAATTTTTTTTGACCCACGCTTGGCCTTCAAATTTTTTCCGACTGAGTTTACTAAAAAAAGTCCGAAGCCTTTTTATACTTTTTTTCAGCCTTCACCAATATTCTGGCCTTTTTGCACGTCTTTTGGCCAGTGGTTTTGGACTGATATTCTACCACGCGAAGTAGTGCCATCAAGAGCTATTGGACCGAGGGCATCTTTACAAAGTCTCGTTTGGTACTACCTCAAAGTTTGGACATCTTTGCAATTTATTCACGTTTTTTAATACAATGAATAGAATAACAAAGTAGAACTTTCCTAAATTATGATGGTTCACTTTCAAAAAACGGCTCTAGTGCATGCGCTAGCTTTCTGTAACATATCTCATTCACGAAGTGTCCCAGAAAAATCTTTCGAACTTCTGAGATAATCCGTGTTCTATTCCCCCTTCGGCCTCCACACGTACAATTGCGCAATTTTTTTGGCGTTGTTTTTTCGTCCAAGTGTAATAGGAAAGCATTTAGGCCTCTAGTTGTACAATGGTACTGATAACACCACCACGTGACAACAGTTCTGACTCGATGCGTGCAGCGTTAAAACGATAGTCAACTACCGTACAAGATGGCTGCCAACATGCTTGTAACTAGTCATAATTAAGCAAAATAAGTTTGAAAATACATTGAAACCAAATAAATTAATGAACAATTGGGCTTGCATTTTGAATTAGTAATTTTTTGAAATCATGTGGGGAATATTTTTGCTTCGATTTTTGTTATAGCCTAGTCTACAGAATTTTTGATCAAAATCATCTACAATTGTACGTTCCGTGTCTCAATGTAGCTTAAGCAGCAAAACGTAACGTAAATAAAATGGCTTTATTTTTGGTAAAATAACTGCAATTTTCCGCCACTTGCGTTCCAAATCATTACAAAAACATTAAAATGAACAATTTCATAGGCAATGTGAATTTTTTTTGATTTCAAAAGAACTGGCAACCCGTAAACAGTGCTGCTGTGCGATAGAGAAATAAGTGGGTTGGCTTTAGAAGTTTTGTTTCTTTTTTCTGCCAAAACAAAAGGTCTTCGCTAAAATTTTGTTCCATTCTTCTATTTCTTTTAGATTAAAAATAAAAAAATCTTAGCCAAACTTTTTTTCTATTTTTGTGCCAATTTCAAGAAAACCACAAAAGTCTTCGCCAAAATTTCGGAGTGTTTTCCTGTAATTTCAAAGTGGAGGTCGACGAGAATCAGCAAAAATTAGGGGATTCGAGGGCAAAACAGTTGAGAGCCTACCCTGTCAAAGAAACCTGGTAGGACGAGCATACACTCGACGGCATCACTGAATACATATAGTTTGTACGTTTTGGCCAGTTGACTCACAAACAGCACAATTTGTATAACCAAGTCAGTCACAAGCCGTACAATTGTACGTCCCCCTAATTTGCATATCTATGAAAGAAACTTAAAAATCAACTATTTTTTGAGTTTAGTAGCTAATAAGGACCATTAGGACGAAAAATAAAATTTTTGCATAACGAATTATTATATCATGTTCGAAGGGGATACACATAATTCGATTTGAATAAAATTTTCCCCTATTGATCTCATAGACAAGTGAAAGAGGAGTTTGGATGTGATAGGTTTTTATTTTTTGATGTTTTGATACTGCAGTCATAGGTGTAGCCGGAATTTTTGATTGGAGAGGCTTAAGTCGTAAATCACATGGAATGCCGTCTTCAAAAATTTTCAAATAGAGGGACTTTTTCTGGTACTAGGATACCATAGAATGAAAGATCAGAAGCCAGTGCCTGGGTTGGCTCGTAATCTGGATTTTACTATACCGGAAGGCTTGAACCAAAAGTTAAAATGTTTTCACAAAATGTATTGAATTGGGAAGGGTGTTAAGCAAATTAGTGTGACTCAGAGGTATTACAGACGAGGATAAGGGTACAAAAGCCCAGCTGCCGGGCAGTTTTTTGCAACCAATGATTAAATTGATAAAACAAATTTAGCGTAACATATTATTTATTTAGTTTCTTTTAGCATCTTCCTGTACAACAGTGCAAGCGTACAACATGTAATTAACAATAATATTAATATTAATTACTAAGGGGCCCGGGCCCATCTATTCAAATAATGGCTAACCAATTTGAACGTATAACCCGAGGAAAATTCAGACTTTTTGTTCTAAAAGTTGTAACTTCAGGCCTCCAACTAATCTTTCATGAATTACATGATTAGTTATATGATTTCAATTACATGATTAGTAACCATCTGTAGCACCAATTTTGAATAACAATCCACTTCGCCAGATTTTACGCAGCAAAATTTGTTAAAACATTAACTTAGCTTCGGGATAATATTAAACCAATTTTTGAATTTGAATTGAGGAGCCCGGGCCTTCTCGTCGTACGAGGATGTTGGATTATTAAACGTTGCGCTTCCATCCCACATGCATAGTCGTACATGAAATCCTAAAACTGGTTGTTTTTACGACAAAGCAATAATCTCCAAGGCAAATCTTAGAGTGAGTTATTATTTACAGTTAAAAATATTGCAAAAGGCAATATACCTTGCTTTTCCCCACCTGGGCCAAGTCACTTACAAGATTTCGCCCAAAAATGCAAGGTTTCAAACGTGAATTGCAAGTAAATGGAGGAGTGCTGTAAGAACATTGTAAGTAAAGGGAGAACTTAGCGCTCCTACACTCCTCATATGACCAAGAGTCCCGGGCTCCCTCAATTCAATTTCAATAATTTGTTCAATAAGCAATTCCCTAAGCTAATTTTTTTAACGTATGTTGCTGCGTAAAAATTGGCTAAGTAGTTTGTTATAAAACATGGGTACAATAGATGGTTACTAATAATGTTGTTGCGTTATCCACACAAGATTAGTTGGAGGCCTGAGGTTACCAATTTTAAGACAAAAAGTTGGAATTTCTCCATGGTACATTTAAATTGATTGGTAAAAATTGAATGGAGGGGCCGGGCCTCCTAACCATCAATATCAATATTATTTTCAATATAATGATTGAATTGAGATGGGTGTGGTAGCTCTTCCCTGCAGAGATGGAACCGGTCAGGATTTTCTCGACCCGACCCGACCGGTAAATTTCAAAATCATCGCCGGTTGAACGTTTTTTTACAGAAGGTTTTTGTTCGTTGTTCAATGTATCTAATGAAAAATTTTCAAAAGGGGAGGGGCATGGGTGAGGTGTTAAAATCTGTGACTTTGGACGGGGATCTCAGAAAAAAAAAACGCAAAAAACCTTTTGCGTTTTTTGAAAATATAACTCAATTTTAAGACTTTTTTGTTTAAGTTTCGGTCTGAATGCCCTGTTTTGAGCAGCGCAAAACGTGCACAAAATAAGCATAAAACGCACTGGAGGGCACAAGCTAAATCATTAGACGTTCTTTCTAATCATATTTTGCGAAAAGCCAAAAAATAAAGTTACAATTTTTCAGCTATTGGTGACAGATTATTTGCAATTTGCCGAGCAGCAAACACAAAACTTTTTTTCGGCAGTGCTGCCTTTGCAGTTACAAAAAGATAAATGAGAATAAAAATAACAGCAGAAAATAGGTTACAGTAAAAACATACAAACATCTCAATACATGTACTATTGCACCCAAAACCATTAAAATGAAGGAGCAATAACATTATATGATATTGAAAACTATGCCACTAACAGTGTGAAAAAAAAGGAATATTGAAAAATTATGTCACTAACAGCGTGAAAAAAGGAATACTGAAAAATTTTGTCACTAACAGCGTGAAAAAAATTAATAATATTCGTAACAACTAGGCTGCTTCACTAACAGTTTAAGAAAGTATGGAAAGGATCTATTGCAAAACACTATGCACTGGAAAGGTTTTTAGCTCACAGAAATTTATATACGGACGGAACAATTAATATAAATGTCTGTGGAGCTAAAAACCTTTTCCAGTCCATAATGTTTTGCAATAGATCCTTTTCATACTTTCTCAAACTGTTGGTGAAGCAGCCTAGTTGTTACGTATATTATTAATTTTTTTCACGCTGTTACTGACATAATTTTTCAGTATTCCTTTTTTCACGCTGTCAGTGACAAAATTTTTCATTATTCCTTTTTTGTCACGCTGTTAGTGACATAATTTTCGATATCATATAATGTTATTGCTCCATCATTTTAATGGTTTTGGGTATAATAGTACAAGTATTGTAATGTTCGTATGCTTTTACTGTTACCTATTTTCTGCTGTTATTTTTATTCTCATTTATCTTTTTGTAACTGCAAAGACAGCACTGCCGAAAGTTGTTCTGAAGATGCTTCCCGGTTTGGGAAGCAAAATGTCAAACCAATGAATAAACTCATCGGTAGTACGAAGTCGTAATGAATAACTATCCGGATGAACGAAACGCGTCCGTTATTTTCATTGAAAACACTAAACTGTTATGACATTGGCTAGAAAACATTCGAAATATAATGTGCCCCATCAGTTAGTAGAAATGCTGCCACTTCAGAACAAGCCATGGTTAGTTAGATATAAAAAAAATAAAGAGCTATGTCTTTCTTGCCCAGTGCAGAGTGTTGTAAATTTAAGTTGAAACGAGCTTTTTAAAGCGGCAAGATTATAGCATGTAGTAAAAAATCTGAAATCTGCGCCACTTCTACTCTTAAGCTGATTAAAATGAAGCTAAAATGCCAAGTAGCGCAAGCCTCTTCTACATGCATGCTTTATTAGAATCTGATTACGCAATTTTAACGTATATTTTGCATGTTTTTGCTTTGTGCCATGGCCCAAAGTCGGGAAGCATGGCACAATACTCCCACCCTAAAAAGTCCCTGGATGTGCATGCCTTAATGGTCACAGCATATTAGTCGCAGCTTAAAAACCATTCAACAAGTGTTTTCGAAAGGTGTGGTTTGTGAATACAGATTTTTTATAAAAAGTTTTATAATAAAACATATAAGTACATTTCGGTTGGTGCTTAGATGTCTTTTAGTTGCCAGAAAGGAGAATTCGACCGGTTTTTCAATCGGCTTGACCGGCCGGTCGAAGAATCTCGACCCGACCGGCAACCCGACGGGCCGGTCGACCCGACCGGTTTCCGTCTCTGATGCTGCTTCACTAACAGTTTAAGAAAGTGTGAAAAGGATCTATTCCAAAACATTATGGACTGGAAAAGGTTTTTAGCTCCACAGAGATTGATATACGGACGGAACAATTAATATAAATATCTGTGGAGCTAAAAACCTTTTCCAGTCCATAATGTTTTGCAATAGATTCTTTTCATACTTTCTTAAACTGTTAGTGAAGCAGCCTAGTTGTTACGAATATTATTAATTTTTTTCACGCTGTTAGTAACAAAATTTTTCAGTATTCCTTTTTTCACGCTGTTAGTGACGTAATTTTCAGTACCATATAATCTTATTGCTCCATCCTTTCAATGTTTTTGGAAATAATAATACAAGTATTGTGATGTTCGTATGTTTTTACTGTTACCTATTTTCTGCTGTTATTTTTCTTTTCCGTTATCGTTTTGTAACTGCAAAAGCAGCACTGCCGAAAGTTGTTCTGAAGATGCTTCCCGGTTTGGGAAGCGAAATGCCAAACCAATGAATAAACTCATCGGTAGTACGAAGTCGTCATGAATAACTATTCCGATGAACGACACGCGTCCGTTATTTTCATTGAAAACACTAAACTGTTATGACATTGGCTAGAAAACATTCGAAATGTAATGTGCTCCAGCAGTTTGTAGAAAAGCTGCCACTTCAGAACAAGCCATGGTTAGTTAGATATAAAAAAAAATAAAGAGCTATGTCTTTCTTGCCCAGTGTAGAGTGTTGTAAATTTAAGTCGAAACGAGCTTTTTAAAGCGGCAAGATTATAGCATGTAGCTTGACAAGCCGGTCGAAGAATTTCGACCCGATCGGCAACCCGACCAGTGCCGGTTGACCCAACTGGTTTCCATTTCTGCTTCCCTGGGCTTCCGCGCTCGTAGCCTTCTGGCCAGAAGCATGCAAACGATTAAAAATTAATATTGTTGTTAATTACCAGTTTTATGCGTTTGCTGTTATAGATAAAAATGCTAAAACGAACTGAAGAAAAATAGGCTTGATTTGTTGTTATCAATTTTACCACTGGTGGCAAAAAACTGCGCAGCAGCTCAGGGTTCCGTCCCTCATCCCCGTCTTTACTACGTTTAAGTTGCACTAGTTTGCTTAACATCCCTTCCTAATTTAACACATCTGAAAACATTTTAACTTTTGGTTCAAGCTCACCCCTCAAAGCAAAATTCTGATTTCGCGCAAACCCAGGCACCGGCATCTGATTTTCCATTCTATGGTATCCTAGTACCGTAAAAAGTCCCTCTGTTTAAAAATTTTTCATTACGGCATTGCATGTAACTGATTTTCTTTGATGTTTTCATATGAAAGCCGCAGCGCCGCGATCCAAATATTTGCTTCTACGTGCAGAATGTTTGAAAAACTAGTCCAGACAGTTTTACGTTTTACTGTGTAGTTTTGTTTAATGACGTCATAAATATATGAATTTGACATTATTGTGTTGAGATGAAACTGTTCTATCAATGCACCAACTTTCATTTACGTATTTCGTCAACTTTGGCTGTAGCAGCTAACGGTATGCACCCCAAGCCAAAATCTTTTACTAAAATTTGCAATCAACCAACCATATCGTGACGCCATTATAAAACAAACAAAAATTTCAGAAAAATTCTACAAAAGGTTTGTTAACATCTTTGTCTGTCATTTAAACCCAAAATCAATTGTCTATTGCATCTAAAAATACGCTTTTTAAAGTCAAAATCAAGCCTACCTTAGCGCAAAAAATCAAAAGTAACTTTCGCGGAGAATCGCCGATATCACCCAAAATCACTCGATATTGGGTGGAAACATTGGCGATTGAGAAAGTGCGTTTATTCAGATTTCCGAAAATACAAATAAAAAATAAAAAAAACGTCTTTCACGTGCTCTTGAACGCTCGTGGTGACTAGACTACAAGTACGAGTAAATAAAGCAATAACCAAATCTATAGCCAAGTGTTCAAAAAAGATGAAAAGATTTTGTCAAATTTCCAAAAATTACATGATTTGTTGAATTGTCAAAAATCATATTTTCACTGACTCACTGTATCACGACAAAGTGCGTGATTAGTTTGCGAAAGCCATCTTTAAGATATTGTGCCGGGCTACTCACTATCGGTACACAGATCCTTTCGTAATTTGTATACTCTAAAAGTGAGTCCAGCACAACGCCAAGCGCTTGCTGACTCTGTGTCGACTTGAGCGGCCCGAGAGTAAAGTATCATATCTCTCGTTCCAGAAAAAAGTACGAGTCAATACAATGCCTATTGGCCGCTAGTCATCAGCTATAGGTTAGAGTTTCAAAAGATACTTCAGCGGTATTATTCTTCACAACACCGTTATTGTAATCTTGGCCCGAAGACTGCGAAGCGTCTTTTGGTCTTCGAGTCAAGCTGCTACATGTCAAATACACACGGTGGAGGGTTCATATTGTTCCTTATAGAGCAGAACGTCAAGCAGGAAAACTGTAAACACCAATTTTTACAGTTTTTGGTTTGACCCGACCGGATATTGAACATGAGTGTACTGTTTCAGTAGCAGACGCTCTATTCATTCTATCACTGATCGGTTTAAGCTTAAGTCACCATTAATAAACAAAAGATTAAAATTTCAAAATCATACTTTTGTTTAGGTTTGGTTTTGAGTTTTTAACATTGCTTTTTACCTGAGACAAGTACACTATGTCGTGATTTGTGCCGAGGCCACTGCCATCGAGTACATTTTTAAATCGGTTGAATTCAGCTCCACTCATCATACTGCATATCCGATACTTACCTTCTATGTACTTTTGATTTATCAAGTTGAGTGCCTCCATCTCCACAATAGAATCAGCAAACGAAACCAGGTTTCCATTCAATGTAGTGCAGATTTTTGCAGCAGTTTCCGCATCAGTTTGATTGTTTGATAAGAAAAATCGTCGTCCTGATGCTATACTAAGTTCTCCAGATGGACAAGCTGGAAAAAGTTGGTAAGATCAAAAAATATGATCATAAAACATAAATGAGAATATATTTTACTTGTCCAATAATGATTGGTTTATGAAATATGCTCAAATTGAACGTGGACCATTTTTTTAAACATTTAAAAAATTTGATTACGCTTTTTTAATCTTATTCAAATAAATATTGTCTTTTTAATCATTATATTCTATTGCTTCAGAATTTTTTTGAACAACGCTTGAATAAAGTACGTCAGCCGGCAGCCACTATATCTTTTTTAAGGCCGTTTTTATGCTTTTTCTAATTTCATTAACTATCCTTTTCTCAAATACTGTAGATAAACTAACTCACTTTACAGCTTTGGCTTTAATTTTACAATCTTTCGGGCAGTGCGGGTAAAGTATGCTTTTGGTTTTAATCTTAATTAGGAAAATTCATAAAACAGAAATTTTTTGCACTTTTCCTCTGAAATAGGATTTCTATAGGGTTTATAATATGATATTAGGTTTTGTAAAACTAAATTAACCTTATGAATAAATAACATACGTACTTTGACAAAATATTGCTTTCCAAAATCCGATGCTTAGAACTAGAACTGTAAAAGCACGCATTATTTCAGCATACAGTATATGCTATATTTGAATTTAGCCGTATTGCAGCATTGAATTCATTATTTAGTACAATAAAAGCTGATTGATTTCGCACCAATAATTGTTAGCGGACTAATTGTTTTCATAGCAAGAAAGATAAGATCTGGAATACGTGAATTTGCTTCCTATCGTTGCGCGGTGATAATGTGGGGGATAAGCTAGTGCTTGGTCCTTCCGTGTATACTGTATTACAAAGCAAGCTGTTGACTTCGGAAAAAAGAAAACAGAGTCTATTTTTACGTTGGCTATAATACTTTAACAAAAAAAAATATTTTTTTAATCTAACGCACAACACAAAAGCTACTTTTTGTAAGCTTTCTTTCCTAAAAATCATTATCAGTTGTTAAGCTTCAAAAATAACATTCATCACGTTTTGCGACATCAATGGTCCCGCTTAAATGTAAAAAATCAGGCAAATCAGTTGCTTTTCGGAAATTAGTGCACAACCGATACGTGTTGTTTAAATATGAAGTGTTAACTAAATCATTTTTATAGAATTTTTTTTCTTGACATTAACGACCCAAACAACGCAAGAATTAAGCCAATTCGGACAGTTTTGCTGACGACTTTTGCTTGATAGGAAAAAGACACGACTCCTGAAACATTCCAAACCAAAAGAATTACGAAATCTCGTATTTAAATTAACACGGTAATGAATCCCCGGTAATTAAATGTCAGTAGCGCCAAATTCTGAAAAGTTATCATTGACCAAGATGTTAATTTCAAGTACCATATACTGTCTGAAAAAGGATTAGAGGAAAGAGTAGCTCGCTTGGTTGGAAATTTATTCTGATTGAAACATAATTTCCTTTAAATGCCCGCAACAACTTTTTCATGCGCTTGTGCATTCTTTAATATTCTATGACATAAAAATGGAGAGCTAAATTTATCTCTCCAAATAAAAGATTCAAATCTTTACAAAGTCGAATCTTGAAAATCGTTGTTGAATGTCACTATTCCGTAATGAAGTTAACCAACTTTGATTTTGCATTTTATTTAATTAACTAAAATGATATCTTTAATTACTTTTTAATTTTTGTCTTGAGCAATTTAATTCGTATCAAAATAAATGATCAATTTCAGATTTCAATTTGATCGTTTGTTTAAATTTGTTTAAATACAAAATTGGTAAAATTGTTCAGCTGAGTTCTCGTTACTAGAGGTTGGTAAATTACTTCTTTGTTTTTTTATTATTTTTTCTCTTTTTCTTTTTTTTTATTATATTCCCAACAGCGTTCATACGTGACAAACGGAGTTTACTAACCATTTGCAGAAAAAAAAAAACTGGTTCAGAGCAATGTTTGCGATAAACTCCCAATCTTTTTTCGCAATGAATTATTCGAGTCATGCTATTGGAAAATCGACTGATGAGACGTAGTTTTACATTTCTCGTTACAGTACCCTAAAAATAATCTTATTTTTCGCTTTGCAATAGTTAAAATCAAAGCTTTTTAATTTTTTTGTTCTTAACTTGTTGCTGCGGTTTTCAAGCTATTTAACAATTAACCAAATTGAATGTTTGATTTATTAAAAACTTTTTGGCAACACTGATTTATGTTATTCAAGCCACAACTCTTAGCAAATGTACGCTTGATATAATTAGCAGGCCTATAGTACAATTCTAAGTTTTGAAAACTTCCAAGTGATACGTGAATGTAAATTTTTTCTTTAGTTTTAGAAAAAGCTAACTTCAAACAAGAGAGGCCAGAAAAGTGAAAAATAATGTGCACTTTGTGCAGCATTTTTCTCGCGATTTTAGTCCGCTTTCAAGGTATGGACAATATTTTGTGCTTGCTTGTAATACCGCTTCTGTTGTAGCAGAGTTTTTTTTCAGTAGGCAGCGTGGCAGAGAGCATAAAGGCGTCGTTTTTACCATAACCCTGAGTGCATAATCAGGGTTCAACCCGCACCCTATAGCCACGTTGTTGCGTCCTTGGATAAGACGCTTTACAATGATTATCTCTGCTTAATGGCTTCGAACTAGCTGCAAATTTAGTGGCGAGAATTTGAAGAAATCCACAGGAATATTTGGTCAATGAAAACTCCAAAGCAACTGCGGATTCTTCCAACCACAAAGTAGTAAGCACAATGAAAAGCGCGTGCATCGTTCAATAATTAAGCGTCTGAATGGTCTGACGCTGTCCATTGAGAGGAGGATAAATATGAATTCAACAACAATAATTCCTCCTGGTGCTCGTGAGCTTGTGAATCGCTTTACGATTTAACAAAAAAATAATGTGAAAAGGTTTGAAAAAAAAAGAAATAAAACAAAAAAAACAATGCTAATATAATATAAGTATGATTATGCAAGGTGTTTCGACTTGAACTTAACCAGAGTCAAAAGAAAAAAAATGATTCAAGCAGTTTCAACGTCAACTCAAGTCATTTTCAGTCATTGTTAAAAGGAATTTGTTTGATCTTATTGTATTTGAGTGAGATTGAAAATGACTTGCTGCAACTATAATTGAAGTTCAAGTTAACATGTCTCGTATTAAATATAATGCATCATTTTATCTGATGGTTTTCATAAACTTGTTTTACTTACAGAACAAGAGATTCATCAACATTATAGACTAAATGAAGTGAAACTTGTACTACTGATATGGTAGACTTGAGTTCAATTCCCAGTTGGGTCAATCCAAAAACTTTAAAACTATTAATATTAATTAATTTAAATAGTATTCAGACCTATCCTACATGACGTTCGGCTTCAAAGTGGAAAGTGAAGTCATGTGTGATGAAAAAGAGATACGGTACTTTAAACAAAGATCAGAATATCTTTACGTTTGCTCTTGGGGAGGACAAATCAGTAATATAATGCAAGTACCTTATAGCAAACACTCCTAATCAGGCGAAATAAAATATGCAACACAGACTTACTGATTACTGAAGCCTATTTGCACTGCTTTTTGAGTTAATCGCTATGCACTGTGTCAAGTAGAAGTATTTTGACCAGAGCTCTGCCCTCCGTAGAATGTCCTTTTACTTAATTAGAAACACTTTTTAAAAGTAAAAAAAAAATTTTACTTAAATGTTTCTAATTTAACTGAGCTAGTAAAAAAATTACTATTAAAGCGAACACTGGGCAGGCAATTTCTCCCACTCGGGTTTTTCCATAAAAGGAATTTTTTATCGAAATCTGGACCTGAATCAGCCGATCAGTGATTGAGTGGATAAAGCGTCTGCTACTGAATCGGTAGACTACGGGTTCAATCCCGGTCGGGTCAAACCATTTACAGCTTCCCTGCTAGACGATAAGCAATAAAACGGACGTTGTGAAATCTCCACAGCGTGTGGTAGACAGCTGGGCAGGTGGCAGCTTGCCTCGAAGACCGAAAGGCCTTGACCAAAGCTACTTGGACAAAAAAAATGAAATTACAAGTACAATCATAATAGCAGACAATGACGCTCAATTTTTGATACTTCAACAATAATTACTCATAAATTTTTATTTTTAATCAATATAAGCCACATTGTCTTTCGTATTACCTTTTTCATAATAATATTTCATGCAATTTTCACAACTGAGACCAAATCTTTTTTTATGCAACATTAAATTGATTTATACCAACTTGACTTATAAGTAATTTGATTAAGATTTACCACGATTAACGAAATTGCATTAACGAAATTACCGTATTAACGAAATTGCAACCGTACCGTATTAACAAAATTGCAACCCAAATTTACATTACAACCATTTTAGTACTCAATATTAGAGTTACCATAATGTAGCTGGATTTCTTAGTTTAGTTTCCATTTCTAATTTTTTTATACAAGAAGAAAAAAAGAGAGCCTAGCGCCGTAGCCTAAACCTGCGGTTGGCTGTATAGGACTAAGTTTTCGAAGTTCTTTTCATTGGGCTCGTATTGTTATACCTCCCTCTTAGATACTTCGCGATTTGTGATATTTTGCAGTGTTTTTTGTAGCTTCGTACAATATTCTTATATAGGCTGGAGTAAAGAAACTATAGTACTAACCTTAAACGTACAACATAGTTGTACAAAACCGAAATTGAAAAAGGCCTGATATCCTATATCTCGTTATGGTTTTGGTACGATTTTAAATTGTTTACAAGTTATCACATCAGCAATTAATCGTCAATAAAATGCGCGCGGAAATAGATCTAGCAATGACAAAAAGGTGGTCTCCATATAACTTCACCCTTAAATTGGTACGACCGTCCAACAAATAAACGTCGGTGATTACACGTGAGTGAGGCTTAAGTAAAGTCAACAATACAAAATTAGTAAAAAAATTGTCTGTTGTTTCAAACTATCAAAGTTTTAAAAAACAAAGTAATCCAACAAGTTTCTTCTTTTTTTTACAAGTTTTCGTAAGTATCTTCCCTTGCTCCTTCTTTGGTTGTTTTGTTCTGCATGAAAAGTTTAGTATTGAGACAAAACTTTTAAAACAGTTTCATAACAAGATATTTGTAGTTAATGTGATGCAACTAGAAAATTTATAATGTTGTGTCGCTAAAATGTAAAATCTGCAAATGGTAAAATCTTTGTTTTGATTTAACACTTTTTTTGATTTTTTTATTAACCGAATTGCCGCTGCTGGTGAAATTCATCTCCTGAAATCATGACAGACTTGGAAATTTGTATTTGGGAGTTCATAACATCATCTTATGATAAAAACTTAAAAACTCTTTCCATAACAAGACGTAATTTGTTCAAAACATTATGGCTACTGAGATTTCAAAAGCTGGCAAATCATATCAATTTAAATACCTTGTCGACCTTAAAAATTCTGAGTGGTGAAATTCAGAATGAGGCGTTGCTGCTAATGCATCGAGACAAAACAAATTTTGAATTTCTTGTAATAAGAAAATTTGCCGAACAGTTGGTGGAGCAATATAACCAGTTCACCTTTGGAACATTAAGCGTGAGGCTAAGCTCACGGGCCGGTCAAATCGAGCACAGAGTTGCCAACGGTTGCCACTGCTGCAGCATTTTTTTTGAAAAGTATAATTTTTCAAAAAGTGCTTATAAATACTATCCTTTTAGCTTTTAAAAAGTTCTAAGTAGTAGAAAGAAATTAAAAGCAAAAACTAAAATCAATTAAGAAGCTTACAAATAAAATTTTTGCTGTTTTTGAATAAAATCTTTACGACAGCTTGGGCTTTTTATTCTCAGAAAAACAATTAACTTTACTTACATTTAGTGACTTGGTTTTTTCTAGCTTCATGGCGATACATTCATAAGTGTTTTCTAAAATACAGCTGTAGATTAAAACAAAAATTTTCTGAAGAAAATAAATCATAAATTAATTGAATGATTGATTTTCGTCTGGAGGAAAAGTATTACTGTTATGCGAAACTCGCAAATAAAAGAAGGGAAATTTAAGACCAAAATAACAAAAAAAAAAAACTCTTGAATAAAAGTTTGCTACGCTGTACTGTTTTCAAAATAGTGCAATCTATATACCATTATAATACAATTTTATATATTTTATTATAATGGTATATAGATTGCCTGGCAATCTAATTTTGCTACGCAATCTATTATATACGCAATCTATTATTATAGAGGTATTATAATAATAATTAGAATAACAGATTTAGTCTTAGCGAAGCAAAAGAAAGAAGATCAGACATGATATTATCGTGTAACTCTGTGACACCTTGCCAAAATCCTTCGGTGTGATTGCGTCTTGATGTTTGGATGCTTTGAGCAATGTGCAATCATTGCTAAACATAAGCGTGAAACTTAGCACTAAAATTACACTGCAATAATACTAGCAACTCGTATTTTTATGCGATCACCAAACAATATGCAAACTCACCAGGTTTTCCTTGAGAGCTGCTTGTTGTAGGCTGATTTTCAGTTTTCTAAAAACATTATGATAGTTGGTTTTTGGATACTTTTCTTCTCACAGGCCGTTAAAGGTTATTAATCTATATACGAACAAACTTGATCAACTTTGATGGCTTGAAATCCAGACCAATAATTTCCGAACAAGAACATTAGCTGATTGTCTCTGCCCGTACATCTGATTAATTTTTCGTACTCGTAATCGTACCTGGCTAGAAGACCGAAATGTCCATTCGTAGACTAAGTACATTAAATTAATTAACAGTATAATTTTGATGTTCATATCATTGAATCAATAATCAAGTTGTCGAACTGTGAAAATAA
The DNA here is from genome assembly GCA_963965965.1 of Trididemnum nubilum. NCBI lineage: Eukaryota > Metazoa > Chordata > Ascidiacea > Aplousobranchia > Didemnidae > Trididemnum > Trididemnum nubilum. Next base: position 36,545,989 of record OZ014474.1, read on the forward strand.
ATAAATAATTTTCATGTCTACTATCGAGTCGTAATTCCTTACGCTACCAAAACTACCGTCCGTTAAGTAGAAACAAAAGCATGTTGCAAAACCTCTGCCTTAATGCAGTGCAATGCTTTTCTGCATTAGCTGTTTATTTACGTTTTCAAAGCTGTTATTAAGACGTGTAAGTGGTATTGGGTATAAAATATGGGACCCCCAACAGAATTTATTTTTTAACATTTTTTAATATTTACGGCTTTAGCTTCTGTTTTTCCATCCTTATGAGCTCCAATGCTAGAGACATTGCCACCTGAAAAATCATTTTCATTATCAAAAGTTTGAATACCAAAAAAGATCAGCGTATTTTTAGCATTAGTTTGCAATCGACAAAATTTGAGTTGTTAAGTAGCAGCGCTAATTATTTCATTAAATTGCTTCATAATCATTTTGTGTATTTTCTGGCACACTAGATTAATACGAATAGATTACCAGCTCATTTGCACGCAGATGGTAAACAATTATGGTTTGCAGACTTCAAAAACTTAACAACTAAATAATTGCTTATTACTGGAGGTAACTTTTTTTAATACTGTATCACAAACTGTTGCTCTTGCGTCAGTGAAGGTAAGAATAATTTAATTTTCTCGTTCAATTTTTTCAGCATTTTTTTTCACGAAAAGTATTATGGGTTTTTAGAAACAGATTAATGAACAAGACAAGCGCAAATACAATTTTAGTGAAATATCGTACTATAAAGTGCAACTAAAGCTACTTGAAACGTTTCATGAAATAACCGTCAAATCAACATCGCAGAAATTCCTAGTTTAGAAAAAAAAAAGATTTCTTTTAAATAATTTGAAAAAAGCTTTCAAGAAATGCAAAATAATAATGTGGAAAGTGCTGGTATGCTCCTCTCATTCGGGAGCGGAATGCACCCAATTGTCAGTTCATTTATTTGGTGGCTTTCTGAAAAGTGCTGAAAGCAAAAGTCACTGAAAACTTTACCACCAAGGAATTTTCTAGAAACGCAGAAAGTTTTCGAACCAGTCGTCATTGCACAAACCTTTTACTGATCTTTTTGATAAGTCTTCTTTTGGAAGCTTGTTAGAATTTCTAAAACATAGTACCAGTTAAGTATGCAAACAAGAAGTACAGTAAATATTCTCAATGATAATTGATAGAATGCAGACTCTTGAGAGATTCCTGATTCCTTCAACCACTTACTTACAGGGCTTATCACAAATGATCAGGGTGCCGAAAATCTCATCCCATCAGAACCAACATTTTTCTGAAAAACTTTGAGACTTGATAATTGTAAAATAATACTTATCTGACCTTAAAAACTTTCCAAGAATTGCAAGCAAAATGACGATGATGATGCTAAGGATTGTTACCACAGTTATGACGGCCGCAGAAGAAAAACAATCTGACTTCGTGGCAATTGATGTTTGTCTTGTAGGCACAAAACATGTCCCCCTCACCAGAGTAAAATTGCTCGCTCCATGGCAAGAAGTTGCAAAGATCTACAAATAAAATGGTCATTTTTATTATGCATTTCATGCTAAACAAGCTCGTTTGTTCTAACAAATAATACTAACATCTGTTCCAGCATTTCATTAGGGAACAGAAAATTTAAACATGAAAATAATGGTGCCAAGTACGCAATTGTTTCAAATGGCTCTTAAAACTAAAAAAAATGCAATCAACATAACGTAAAAATGGTAATTTTTTCAAATCAATGAAAAATCATCCCGCGGAACTTTGTGACATCTGGTGGTAAAGAGCTCTACTATTAATCAAATCAAAATACGTTAATTTTTTGACATGTCACCAGTTTAATACATTTTTAATCTCTATAACATTTATCTTTTGGTTAAAGCACCGTCCAACTTGGTTGAAAAAATCAATCGTCAGGACAAATCATTATTACTGTTAACCGGACAAGTACGACACTAACCTCAAATGGTTATAACAACTCATTAACGACTGAGCCTTTAAATCAAGAACATAATGCTGATAGCAGTTGAAAACAGTATCATACTGATCTTATCAAAGAGATTTTCTATTATTACAAATATAGTAATAGCTGTGGCACTTTTGACTTATAAATCTTAGCAAACCTCATAGATCAAATTCGACATTTCCGGATAACGCTTTACATCAACTAAGTAAGAGAAGCTATCTGCTGAGACGTTGGGGGTGATGATGAGAGTATCCAAAAGAGAGCAATAATTTAAAACGTGAATCTATACAAAATAATGCAAAAATATTGTTAAATTCTTTGTACTGAAGAACTTAAACTGCTAACGGAACCAATTAATTTCAAAAGGTACTGTAAATTGCGTATTTACAGTAAAAAAATATAAACCTTTTCATTTATGGTCATGAATTTTATTGATGACCAAAATAATCGGCTATTATTGTTCTGCAACTACAGTTAAGCTTCTGATATGAGATTTTCTCGAAAACATGAAAAAAATTACGATTTTTGACAAAGAGACATAAAACGCTGAACACGAGAAAAAAATAAACGGTATATATGAACCTCTTACTTTAAAAGAGAATTGTGACTGGTTGTGTTTGTCATAATCACTGTATTCCCATTCAATGACGCAATTCGCATTGGATGAAGGTTTTGAACACCGAACTCTGGCTCCTTCCACCGGTGGAGGAGAGCTTTCAGATGCTGTTCTAGCTCGGATAGTTTTTTCGTATTGTAACATTTGCAAACTTTCGCATCCTGATGTTCGATTTAAAACCACCTAATTAATCAAATTGAAATTTTTTTTGCTTTGACGATGGCTTCGTCCACAAAACAGAACATTTATGGAAAATTACTTGTTGGTGGTTTCAATCAGAAAATGAATATGCGAAAATTTCTAACAGCAGTATTTGCTTAACAGTAGATACTTGGCAATTTGACGCCAAAACACGATAACCTCAGTTCTGACACTACATAACCATTTTCATTTTGAACATTATCAGCTCTACCTTTTTTGACATACCCACGTAGATTCTTTTTTTTTTAAGCACAATAATTTTTTTATTTCAAAATACGAATGGATCAAAAAATGTATGAACTAGCATGATTTCCTTTGATGATATGAGCAACTACTGCTTCAGTAGAATCAGCAAGAATGAATAACTACATAATCAATAATTTGTGAGTACATCATTATGAACGCTAACATCCCCTTACATTTACGTTATAATCAGTATCTTGTTCCAAACCATCAAGAAATATCATGCCATTGACTTTATCAATTGCTGCTGCATAATTTCTGCTTTCCAATTGGACCTAAATTTTTGGAAATACGTTGCATGCATTGGTTATACTGTTGTACTTAAAATAAAACTCACATTAATGATAAATGAAGCAACATGCTTTTAGTTCCAGAGCAAATATACGAGCATCAAATTAATACTTTGCTGTTAAACCAGACAGAACTATATAATCAATGCTGAATAAAAAGTGTGTCATTTTATGATTGAACATCACCTTTTGTATTTTTAAGATTCTGGGGATTTAGCTTTCACTTCCAACCGTATCTGGAAATACTTTGCTGTATAAGACAAAACAAAGCTAAAAATTGCAAACGTAGGTATAGGCCTACTAGGCCTAAGGTTTGGTGTTCACCGGGCATAAGTAAAATAATTCTGATTCTGGCGTTCTTCTGGTGAAGTTATAGTCACAGCAAGCTTGATCTTAAAAGCCTTATTGTTTTTATTGGCGTTTCGTTGGTCATGACGACCAACATCTTCAGAATACGAGCAACGATAAAGAACTACGACTGAAGCTACGTAGCATCGATATGAATTGTAAGATTTTTAAAGTTTTTAAAATCCGAAAGTTAATTACCGGTATTACATCACAACAATGAAAACAAATTTGTAGAAAAGCGGATAGTGTTAAAACTTTAGTCACAAAAACTACAGTACTAAAACGATATTAAAGCATCAGGCTACTAAAGCAAAGAACGATAAACTATTGGAAAAGATTCACCATCTGAACGATTAATTACTTTTGGCCTAGAAAGAATAAACCAAGATTCGGCGGTTAATCTTTTAGAAAAATTACTTTCAGTTTTTAAAATTCGTGAGTTGGCCCAATCAATTTCGTGAAAAATAATATTACATGTTCACACAAGGCAGAACTTTTTGGTTTTTGTTGCTTAATGGCTCTTTGGTGCTCTATAAAAACTCTATAAAAACAACTAGGCTTTTAAGATCAAGCTTGCTGTGACTATGACTTCACCGGAAGAACGCCAGAATCAGAGTTACAAAACAAAGCTATTAACCCTTTCTCTCAGCATTTTACTAATTTTCACAAAAAAATTTTTTGTAGCAATAATCTTGTTTATTATGGTGCATATAAACATGTCACGTGACAACACAACTTTCATGTGACGTCATCACACAAAAATACAGTGTTGTTCTGCAACAACATTATGAAAGTGAGGTTCTAGTCTGTCGCTCATTTTAGATTATCTATCAGCTTTAGGTAGTCAGTTCAATTGTTTTGATCAAGTCCGAACAGATATTCAGGGTGCGCCAAAAGCTATGCATCTGCTCGTTAATCGTTACTATACTGTATTATCATCTGCTAACATCGCGCGTTAACAGTTTTATGAATTATTACGTCATAATAGAATAAATTATATTGCCTATGATTCAGCCATCCTTGATGATACAGCATAGTAACGGCTAACGAGCTGATTCGACTCAAAAACAACAAAAACTAAACAACTTTTCTTGTTCACTGATTTTCAATCAAAATTTCAAAACACAGTCATGATCAATTTGACTGTTCATTGCACTTATTTGGTATAAATGCATAAAACCAATTTCTCTTCTTGACCAAACAAAGTTGGATATAGCATTTGCGGCACCTAATGTGCGAATAGCCTCTCGGGCAAAAGCGGCACCGATTCTGCTTTTTAGTGAATACGGGAAAGTGCCCAACTCGATCAAATCGGACATCTTCAACAGGGATAGGAAATGCTGCAGAGTAACGCTTCTTGGCGGGAGAAGGACCATTGGGGGTGGATGATGATGATGATGAACGGCGGCCTCGCTTGGGGGTATCCCTTTTCTTGTTGCCCAGAAGAAGAGCATTTGCAACGTTCGATTGAAATTGACACAAATCCATTTGGTCTTTTTTTGAGCTGTGTTTTTGTTCGCAATATCTCTGATATAGCAACCATCCATTTGTAATGGAGATGCCCAAGCAGTAATATACCATGAGCATGTAGTACTTGCACGTTCTCAATCGAATTCTGTACAGGGCAAGCAACATGTAGCAAAGGTCAACGCCCCTTATTCCTCAACCATTATATTCCTCAACCATGGCCGAACATTCTATTTCTATTGTTATATTTTCCTTTGCAGACCAGCATTTGACTTTTTTTCCTTGCTCATGTCCCATGCAAGTCGATGCAAGCTGTACCCAGGGGAGCCGAAACCTGAGAGAGATATATCCCCCCAATAATTTGACTGTATCCCCCACAATAGTTAGAGTATGGTCTACATCAGCATCCCCCCAATAATTTGACTCTCGTGTGCATCTGAGTGTAGGTGACCACTAGAATTCGGGGAATAAAAGTGTTCTATTTTTGGTGAAGACCTCCTTTTTTGGGTCTTCACTTAATTTGCTCACCTGAACAAAATCGTGGTCGAGGTTTATCCCCCCCAAAGTTGAAAATAGGGCAAAGTTGGGGTAAAATTGCAAATTATCCCCCCCCCCAATGCTTAACAAACATCGGCACCCCTGGCTGCACCACTCTTCTATCGTACTACCGAGTCATGGTGGTCCCGCTATTGGCATCTACACGCCAGTCTATTCAAGTTCTGCCAAGACCTTTCAGCTGGTTTTCTGTTTTCAGCTGTTTGTTGGACCCCAATATGCGATTAGCACGTTTGGTAGATACGCACCATATACCCTATACAGTGGATACACACACCATATACCCTATATAGTGGATGCACCATAGTAGACACAAAACTTTGCTATCACACGCTATTCAATGCACCCACTTCCTCCCTCCCCACAAAAAAATTATCAAAAATTAATATAGTTTTTGATTTTTTAACCACAGAGTACTTTCTTGATTTGGCTTGTGTAAAATGTATTATAGCAAAATTTCCATATTATAGCAAACCCATTACCCATATTATAGCAAAATTTCCCAACTATACAACTTTGGCATGGGTAAGGTTTGAACTCAAAATTCCCATTCGAATAAACCTCCGAACTACTGTACGTATTGATCGTGGCAACTTGCTCTTGGTTATGAATAATATAGTCCTTCTATAATGCACTACAGCTCTTATGCACCTTGCTGAAACTCCAATAGCATTGTTTAAAATAGGTACTGTGTTAGCACCTATCTTTCATAATGTTGTTACTCAACAACAGGTACAAACTAGCTTCCCTGAGTAATTCTTTTTGCTTCTCAACCAATTCACTCAAAAGCAGTGCTAAACACTATACCATCTATCTCGCTATATTTTTTTTTGTATCTGGTACCTTCGACAGTTTTCGTTTTGCCCGACTCACTTGCTGCTTTTAGCACATTTACAACCTGGGCTACACTTACTTGCCTTCAGCACCCTGAAGTACACTAATTGCACTACTGCTGCTGTAAAGATGACGTCTGAGCTTGATATAGTTCGATAAAATCGAATATGATTGGCTGCCGACTAATCACGTGACTACAACGTGGTTTATAAAACGGTTTTGCAGAACAGCATTATGAAGGAAAGGGTTAAACTACTGAATAAATTGGTGATGGAAGTTTTTTGACAAGCTTACGCCATTTTATTCCAAGCTAAACATTTTGAACCTTCCTGACTTGTACCATATTAGTGACTACACTTGTAGTTAAATAAGGACTAAAGGCAAAATCAATGGGCTATCTAAAATTAGTTCAAACATTTACGCCTATATCCTTCCTTAATCCTTTCGCAATTCTTTTTGCGAAAACCAGTGAAGTTACAACTTTTACAAAAAGGTCCCCAGACAAACCTTACAACTTACACATTCCTGTTGTAACACAGTTACAATTTAACGGTGTTGGCTGTCATATAGCAAAGCATTGCCAGTGTGAGAAATAGCAAATCAAACTGCTGAAAGAAAGAGTACGCTTTGGAAATATGCTAGCGGAAATACCCCATCTTCAATGCAACCCTAATTATGACATAAATACTGTTTAAAATTACGGCTTATTTTTAACTGCTACATAACAGCCTGTGGGATTTGAGGTTGCTTATAATTTGACAGATTAAATAGACCAACAGTATTAATATCCTAGCCAATTGATATATTGTCACTTACCATGCAATATTAATAATAATCAGCGACACACGCATAGGTATGATCAATCTCGGTTCAAATTATCTTATTTCTTCTCAGTTCAGAAAAAGAAAAAAAAAACTCGAGCCAGAAAACTCGCCAATTTATATTTCCAAAAACGTCACAAAGACATCATTTCTTGCTCTCCAAAACAACGTAGTCTCAAGAGCGGGATCGAAAACGCGGATAGTTTAGAGTACTTGGAAAAGAGAAAACTGGAGAATATAAAGCTACGCACTGCCTCGCTTCAAGATGATGTAAAGCAAAAGATGAAATTTTGTGGCATCTGACTGGAAAAAAAAAATTTTTTAAGTAAACTCGTCTATTTCTACTATCAAAAAAAAATACAAAGATATCATTGCCTAGCTCTCCGAGATAATGTGATCGCATGCTCGGTGTGGAAAAAAACGGTGAGTTAAGAATACTCAGAAAAAAAAAAGGAGAGTATAAGGCGCCACAAATTAAAACCTGAATCGTCCAATCATTTTTGTTTTGTAAAACGTAGTCATCAACAATCCACGAAACATTAAGGATTGTTCCGTTGCATTCCACTGGTGCCACACTTGCTTCGAAATAGGGATCTAAAAAAATGTAAACTAAAAAATAGATCATAAAAACATGAACAAAATAATTTGCTCGTAGTACAAAATTTTACGAGCAGTAACTGAAATGAAAAGTTTATGTTTTACTGAAATTAGCCATCAATATTTTCAAAATTTAGCACAGCTGTTACGCTTAATATATAATGTCAACATTTGTTATTTACTCGTATATTAGAAAAATGATAAAATTACAAAGTAACTGGTAGCTAACTCGGGCATCCAATCCCACAACCCAATAATAAACATTTGGCTATTTACAGTAGCTTTCACATTTGAAGCGTTGGACAAGTGAATTTGCCGTTTAAGAGCTATAGTAAGTAATACCACACATTCAGTTTATTTTGTGAATTAACACAAGACTTTAATTTTTTTCAATTTTTTTATGCTTGTTGGTACTAACTTAAGCGAAACCGTTGCAGATGTAAGGTCAATATTTTTTGCTTGGTTCATAGGTTTCCTCTAACCTATAATTATTATAAACCTTTGGCATACCAGATAAACGGAATTTGATCATCATTTTTACGCATGCAATCTTTGATTCCGAAACAATGAAAAGGTAGCTAGAAAATGAATGTCTGTTTAACAATTAGGAACTTGAGAACTAATTAATAACATAAGCAGAGACTAATGCAATTGAAATTCATGCTAATTACAGCCTATCCCATTTCATAAAATAAAAGACAAAAAGTCAGAAGCTGGATCGGCCTCCGGTCGTCAGAAAAAATAACTGCCAATGGAATTTCAATCTATGCCCACAACAAACATGGCTTTGAATTGTTGGTCGTCATTTATCGCAGTACGTTTTAACAACGCATAATTTCAAATCAAGGAAACAAATCAATCCATGAATAAAATGGGAAAACTTGAAGCAATTTAATTTTTGTATCACATTTTGTTGTTCATCAAAAGCTTTTTTTCATCTCAATACCTTTTTGAAGGCGATTTTTACCGACTCTTCAAAAGTGTATGCTTGTTTTCAAAACAGGTTTTGCAACTTCTAACCTTTTATCTCACAGACGTAATGAGCTAGCGATCCAGTGCAATTTTGCGACGTGAACACCCAAGGACGAGGAAGATTTCTATCAATGTAATCATATTTGATGGCGGCTTGTTGACATCTGCTTGAAGAAGGTGAAGGAAGTCTTGTGTCTGTTGTAACATTTTGATCGTTCCAATACCATTGATCTTTGTTGGCATCAGAACGAGCTCCAATAAACACGTAAATGTCTAAGAAAAAAAGGTAGGTGCAGTGATTGTATTCAAGGTTTTTTTGTTATCCTTTTATCCAAGCTGCAGTTGGATTTTTATGACTGTGAATTTGGCCACAAGTGTTGTGTTTCAACTACTACTTAAGTTTCAAATACGTGACACAAAGCATAAATTAGCAGTTTGATTCGTGAGGAGGTAATGGATTATGTAATACTGTGACCGTTTAACAAATTTTAAAGCAAAATTCAAACAATACCAATATTACAAAGCATTGCGCGCCACAATTTTGAAAAATTTAAATACTACAGACTGTTGCACTTGTAATCGGGATCTTCAGAGGTCTCTGGCAAAAACAAAAACAACATTTATACTGTACATTAAAATAGAAAACCCCAAACTTTGTATTATTTAAAAATAATTACGGTCGTTCACTTTTGTCGTGCATCTTCTGGTAATTGATGTTTTAAGGATGTGGAAAATTTTATTGGTTTATTTTTAAGCATGTCATGGCAAATTAAATAAGCTCATCTATTAAAATAATGTATTGCAATGAGTTTTTTGCAGAAAAATTTGGCAGCAAATCCAATAGAGTCGCAAAGAGTGTAATTCAAGCAATGAGTATCCTCAAGTTCTAACTTAATTACAATGTTGCACGAATAATCATAATTTAGCTCACCAGGTGCGTATACGGGACGAGGAAGACGATTGCTTTAGTCATGATTCGAATCTCCGGTTTTAAGGAACGGTTCGTCCTTTAAAGACAACCGACTTGCGCGGAAACTGTTTTGGTAATTGTACAGTGGAATGGTTCTTGGTGTTCGAGCGGTTCCACCGTACATCGTGAAGTCAACATTGAAATCAGACCTGCTGCATTCATCTGCTCTAATTTCCATTCCTATTGTTATTTGCACCTGATTTATATCTGTAGATGAGCAAAATCTGTATGTTTGATTGTAAACTCCGGTTGGTCTGGAAAGAAAACAGTAATGCAGAAATATTCTGTTAGTGCATATTGTAGAGTTGGATGTAATATCTTACATTAAGAACTAATGTTTTTTGCAGTCATCGAAAACGCATTACATCTACTTTCCTATTGAGAGAAATTGATTGATTCAATTAATGAATGGTTGATCTACAGTCAGCACTTTGCTACAGTACAACCATGCACGCAGCGATAGCAACCATGTTTAAACAGGGGCAGAACGATGTTTGAATTTGGTTAAAAATTATACAATTTAAATCTATGGAATTTTCTAAGCTTTTTACAAAAAAAAATTATTTTACTCTCCGTTACGTCACTACTGAGTGACGTCCTTTGAAAAATCAGTAATTCATTCCACAAAAAGAAACTAACGTCACTTACCAGTAACTACCAAAATTAAAGTTACGAAGTACCGCGTCACAAATATTTGGCAGGACTTGCCAAAACTCGGTATCTGCATGCCTAATTCTGGTTTAAGCTAGCGCTAAGTAGCGGAGCCAGGGGGTGTGGCTCGAGCCCCCCCATTGGCTTGAAAGATATGCAAAATACCACGTTTTTAGTGCTTTTGAGGCGGATTTTTGCTCTAAAATTGAAAATAGCCCCCCAATGGAATTGGCGATCAGAAGTTGTAAAGGACTTGGATGTGATCACCACGTGATTAACAGGAGTTTTTTTTTTGATCTCATCTAAAGTTGGTCAGAAATACTGACTGAATTAGGGTGAAGACCTTTTTTTTTTTTTTTTTTGGAGACCACCTCAGTTTGAACAAAAAAAAAACGACTCATACTCATCAAAGATCGATTAAAATCTGGGTCAAGATTGTTTGATGTTTTTTCCAGCATCAAAAACAGCCCCCCCCTCCCCAAAAGCAAATTCCTGGCTACGCGCCTGCTAGCGCTATTGCAGGCTTGGCTTAAAATTAGGTGGTTTATTAATCAAGCTGTATTTAACTAAAGCCAAAAAATAATGGAAAGGTACATTAAAGGTTATTTTGTGCAGCCAACTGATGTGGTAGTAGGCTAGTAAGCTTAAGAGTAAGGAGACCACTACAGATCTAATGACATTGGTTGAGTTTTAGCTCATTAATCTCTGATTTGATGGCATTGGTTGAGCTGGAATTTGCGTCAAAGAAATATTAGTCTGACATTGTACCTGATGCCTGCGCAGTTTTACCGGTTTTACGTTGCCTACCGGTATCCAATATTGATCTTACCGGCAAATTACTGTATTTACCACTTTTATACCTCAAGTTATCGCCACAATTTTCTGTTGTTGCGTCATAGATCAAATTTACACAGTATAAGCTGCTTCGTTTGGTTTTTGCAGAAAACTAACGGAGTATTTTTGACTTTTTCGACCTTGGCCGAAAACATTAAATCGATAATTTTAGCAAAAACTTACCCGATTCCGAAAAAATAAAAAATGTGTGAATGTGCGTTGCTTAGAGACTGCATTTAACAACAAAAAACTTTTTGTTTTTTGCTTGAGTTCTGGGTCACTTTAAAGTCGGATGGGGTCAATGACAGTGACCAGTTTGCTTTTATTTTTTTCGCCTACACCGCATTTTGTTTGGCCAGGCGAGCAATCAGAACTTTCGTAAACTTGGGCTTGAATACGAAGTTAAAACTTTTTTGTTCAAGAAATGTCTCAATTTTGCACAACTTAAGCTATCACGAACGGGGGTCTGTGGGCAGAGCCCCAGCCGCCGGAGGCCAATGAGGTCTGCAGAAAAGGCCCCGGCCGCTAGGCGAATTTTGTAATTAAAAAAAAAAATAGTCATTTTAATGCTGTTTGAATCACGGTTCGTGCATTTTTAAAACCATTTGGAACAACTTAAAGCAGTGGTTCTCGACATTTTTTTCGAACTCGAACCACTTGGGCAACCCGAATTGTCAACGCGTAGGCTACCACTTCTTGCAGAGCATCTAATTGATTGCTGGTGCTGAGCGGTGACGTAAATTCTACAACTTCGAAGTTGCATGGCAAATCCAAACTTTTAAAGTTTTTTGTCACGCAATCACATATCGCGATTCTTCGCGTCGCAGTAGGCCAATCGTTAAACTTAAATAGAAGGAAAACGCCCTTGATCTTTACTGTTGTATGGTGGCATATATCTTGCCAATAGGTAGCGACTTCACAAGATCTGCACCTTTCTGCTAGATTTAGCAAGTTGTCCAATTATCCATGCTTTGCTGAATGGCATTCCCGCCCAGTCGCTAGTGGTATTATAAGAGTTCTATCAGTCCAGTGAGTGTTAGGGTGTCCCAAAAAAATAAAAGTTTTGAAAGTTTGTGCTCCGTCAGCGATTTTGGGATCACATCACCAAAAAAACTTTCCCAAAAAAATTTCAACCCAATCGGATGACGTTTAGGGGCGGCACCACCCCCCTTTTTAACAGTGCTTACTCCAAAAATTTGATAATCGGTTATTTTGACCAATTTTTGAGATAAATATGTAATGTCACCATTCATTTTTAATGACTTTTGATCAGAAATTCGATGATATTGTTAAATAAGCTCTAATGCCAAATTTTATTTTACCCAATTTTCTGAGATAGAGCAGAAAGGTCCTATGATTGAGCAAAAATGTCCTAGTTTGCAGTAGTGGTCTTAGGAATGTGCAAAGTGTGCAAATGCACAGGGGCCCCCCCACTTCTGGGGGCCCCCCTATTTGACCTATCGTGCGCAGAAAAATTTGATTATGAAAAACTATAGCAAATTATGATAAAAAGTTTATGCATTTGTTTTAAGTGTCATTACATATGTACCCCCTCCCTCAAGATGCACTTGTTCCAAGTGTTATTACACTTATCCCCCTTTCCAAGACAATATTACTTTTAACTTTTAAGTCAGATTTAGTAAACAGATAATAAAAATTTACTGGTAAAATCAACTTACAACTCTTTTTTTTTTTGCTTGCTACTGTTAGGCTACTGAAGTCATATGCGTAACCAGGGGGGGCCCAGGGCCCCCCCCCCAATTGAAATGCTACCCATGATAAAAATGTCACAAAAAAGACTGTTGTTTTTTCAGCTTCAGTTTCTTTTAGCATCTTTGCATACAACAGTACACCCGCACAGCAGTAATTAACAATTGTATTGAGCCAGGGGGCCCTGGCCCTCTCAATTTAATTTTTCCCAACCAATTTAAATGGACCCCCTACAATAATAATTAAAAGGGCCCCCAACAACAATATTGATCCAGGAAGCCAGGGCCCCTTAATTTAATTTTTGCCTACCAATTTTAAGGGGCCCCCTACAAGCATATTTATATGGCCCTCTAATTTATGTGGGCCCCCAACAATAATACTGTTTCAGGGGGCCATGGCTCCTTCAATTTAATGTTGCCAACCAATTTAAACGTATAACCCGAGTGAAATTAAGCGTTTCTATCCTAAAAGTTGCTAACTGAGGTTCTCATCTAACCTTTTTATGAATGTAATGCAATAACCAGGGACAGATTTAACACATGGCACAGTGCCAGAGGCCCCGCACTCAGATAAGACTTTTTTGGTCTTCACCTGTATTTGGCGCGAAAATATTGCAAAAATCTCAAAGTGCCAGGGGCCCAACTCAATGTAAATCCGACTCGGGCAATAATATGGTTTGTAGGCATAACTATCTATTGTACATTTTTCAATTACAATTCACCTCCACCTCGCCAGTTTTTATGCAACAAAATACTTTTGAAACAAATTAGCTTCAGTAAGGGGAATGCTCATTGAACAAATTTTTGAATTGAGAGAGCCTGGGTCCCTGGCCGTATATGTACTCCTATAACTGGTTGTTTTCTAGACAAAACAATAATCTATAAAGAAAATAATCGACTGAATTGTTATTTACTGCTAAAATATTGCAGGAGGGAATGTATTTTACTTCCCCCTACCTGGGCGAAATCACTAATAAAATTTAACCACAAAATGCAAGATTTTAAACGTGTTTTGGACTTAAATTGCAAGTAAAAGGAGGACTAAACAACTTAATTTTTTCAATTGGCTTTCAAATTTTAAAAATCTAGTACTTTCAAATGGCTCTGAAAATGTGTAAAATGTGATCCAATGGTATTAAAACTACTTTTTTCCAAAAAATTACGAAAAATCGTCCAGCAGCTGGGGGCTTCGCCCTCAGACCCCCATAACCTGGGGCGGCTGGAGGCTCCGCCCCCAGACCCCCGTCTGTGATACATTTGAATTACAGTACACTTCTTTACTTAAGCACGTCTCCCAATTTACACATTGTCGCATTTTAACTAGGCTATTGGTTTAAGCTCTCTCCTTGAACGAGTTCCTAGTTACATGCCTACACAAGGCCACGACTTCTGATCTTCCATTCTACGATATCTTTGCCCCACCAAAAAATTCCTCTTTCGAAGTTTCTGATGACGTTATTGCATGTGATTTTTGGTTTTGCCCCCCCCCCCCAATCAAAAATCCTGGCTACGCCTATGACTCAGGTAGTCGTTTTTCCACTTGTTTTTTTCAACTGCTTTCAGCAACTGGCAGTAATAGGTTTTTGACTAACGCATACAGTATATCATATGCTAAGCAGTATAAAGCATTCAAACATTATTGCTAAGTACTCAAACATATTCTGTAATAACACAAGCATACTGAAAGCAATTGCTGAAAGTTTACGTTAATATACTGCAATTAATTGAGTTGATAATCTAGATGAGAGGAACTTATGAACAAACGTTTGATATAATTAGGGCCGTAATAGCATTGGTCTTCTGGTCTTGTTATATATGAAATGCATTGTTGCGTTTAATTGCAAGTGCAGATAAAACATGTTAAAGTAGTGTGTAAAGAAAAGGGCCCCCCCATTTAATTTGCACAGGGGCCCCCCCTTTCCTAAGGCCACCACTGCTAGTTTGGCATATTTTTGCTGCTCAACTGAAACTGCAGCCAAATTTATTGAAAACATTGGTAGCACTGGTAGCACATGCTAATTTCCAGAATTAACAATACAAAACGAAATCATGCACTATCAGTAGTTCATTTCAAACACAACACAAATAACCCAGTAAGCTCAGCAAAGTACAGTAATATCCTCAGTATTAAATTCATAAACATTCAAGTACTCAGGATATTAATATTATGAGCAATTGAGCATTTAGCATTATGCTCAGGTACATTTACTTGCAGTGAACGCTTCTGTTTGAAGACGAAGCTCGCTGCAATGCGGTGTTTACTAGGGTGGTCCAAAAAAAATTTTTTTCCGATATGTTTTTCTCCAAGGGGCTTAAAAGGTGTGTTTTGGTGCAAAAATAACCCATGTAAATTTTTTTTGACTTTAATTAACATTTAGGGGTCGCACACCCCCCCGCATTCTATGTGCGCCCCCCTAAATCACAAAATTGCCATATCTCATTAACCACTTGAGATAGAAACTTCAAATAAAACCAAAAAATGCAGAAGATATGATTTCCCATTAGAGTTTAATACATTTTATTCAGCTATCTGATCGAATTTTCAAGATAAATAAAAAAACTGTTTTTGCATCTTTATAGGGTGTACTCACATCCAAGTTTTTTCATTGTGTTCAAAAAACGCACTAAATATGATAGTCTAACTTTACAATGAATGTTGTGACTCAATGCTGCACATCAGAAAAAAAATGCACTTCAGAAATTACGAAATGGGTATAAAATGTACAAATATGCCAATGCAATTGCAATTATAAGCAAAATTAAAAACAAGTTTCTAAACACTAGTGATGGATTGAATGAACTCAGTCATGTCAAATATCTTTTGGTAGGTTGGGAAACAGCTTGACGATGAGCTGCAACTACTTGGAGCAAGTATTGTAGTTGTTCTTCGTCTCGAGTAAGACTGCCACTGTATGGCTGAATGAGAGCAACACCTCTTTCTGCTGTATCGTTTACTACTCTCAACTCATGCACAGTTAATTTCATTTCTGCATAATTTTTGTCTGTCAGCCAGGTTGATGGAGGTTGAGACAGGAATGATTTTGCTTTTTTTTGTCCTTTGCTTCAATCAGATCAAAAAAGCACATTGACCGTCTTGTAACGTAATTTTCTAATCCCAGTGTGCAATCAAAATCTTTCCCATTCAACCTTGCCAAGTTTGTGGTTGTAGGATTTCTTTGCAAATTTTAGCCATTGACTCTTTAGTTTTATTGGAAACTCGGTCATCAAAGAAAGCTGAAGCAACTAATCGCTCCGAAAAATACCACAATTGACGAAGCGTTGATTTGGTTCCAGCAGCTCTTATATAACATCGTGAGGATAGTGATTCATTTCACAAAGGAATGTTAAATCATTATAAGCTGCCAAATGCGCCAATCGCGCCTGAAACCAAAACTTGCCGTAAACTACTGCTACAAAGAGAGCAACAGAAGTAAGTCCTTCAAGTAATTCAGGGGGAAGCGTAAACTGGCGTCTAAAAAGCACACTTTTTATTGCATATATTGCTTTCGACATCCATCGAGCGTTGCTGACTCCACCTGGGGCTTTAAATTCTTTAAAGATATAGCTTTCTTTATTGCCTCCGACAAAACTCATGCAAAGTTCCAAAAACTCTCGGTAATCATCACGTGGAAAAGTTGTATCAAATAATTCGGTGTAAGTTTCTTTTGCTTCTTCCCACAAATGACGAATTCCCTGGAAATCCGCTTCGTCCGGTAGATCAAAATTTTCTTTGTTAATCACATCCCACTGACTTTGAAACCGTTTGAATACTTCAACACAGGGTCCAGTTGTACCTCCCATTACTGCTTTGAAAACAGATGAAAGTACTACCTCCATAATGTGATGACGACAAGCTACCCAAACTAATTCTCTACCAAGAGCTTTTTCAATTAAAGTACATGCACCTATGTTAATGCCTGTGTTAGATGCAGTAGTGTCAAATACTAATCCACTTACTTGTTCCGCTATATTCCATTTGTATAAGAGTGTTTCAGCACAGTCCTTTTTACTAGTAGTTACCTGGAATCGAACCTGTATCTTTGTTGTGTTTCGTTACAGGGTTATTTTTTTTTACCACAATTTCTAATTTTCACCTTCATGCGTTGTTGCGAGCAGCAGGAAATCTCAGCTTGTTGCGTCGCAAAATTACACCTTATTTGCATATTATTTGATCATTCGTTGTTTACGTTACTGCGATTTTTAGTTTTTGCTGATGGCAATCTCTAAAGAAAGAAACGACTGACCCGACACCTGGTTTTTAATTTCATTCCTAATTTTCAAGCGTACTGTCAACACATGGCAATTTTAGTTTTCTAATTTAATTCAACGTACCAAAACTTCAGTTATTTTTTTTGCCGTGTGGAAGTCTGTTTTATTTCTGTTAAATACAATATCATATTTTAGTTGAAAAGTTTTCTGGTTATTTTTGCAAGCAGACCAAACCGGTGAAGGCCTTAGAGCTCCTCTGGGCCACGCGTTCGTTTCATAACAAAGAGCTCAATACACACATTAGCATGATATTTCCTGGTACCAGAAGGAATATGAGGAGCCCCTAACAGCATTTCATTATTTTTCCAAGATGCCACTACAGCATTTCTGTTTTCTCGATCCGCATGCACTCGAGTTAGGCCGGGTAACATTTTCCCATCCCAATGCAAAGGAAGAGGAGCAGAAGGGACAAAGTCATTTCTTTTCTGCAACGCATAGTTTTGTCGGTTGGTTTTTCTTGCTCTTCTTGCAGTGCTGCGTGAGAGAGTTACCTCTTCCAATTCGTTACCTAAGTGTTTGGTAACAGCAGCAAAAACCATTGTTGCTTTTCGATCACTTACATTGACTCGGTCCAGTACTGTCGCGACTTCGGATGTTACGATTTGCTTTGAATTTTTTTTTTTTCTGGAGCTTTTTTTTTGGTGGACAAGGAGCTTCACTGCTGCATTTTTCAGATGACAAATCAGCTTGCGAATCACTACTGCAATAGTCTTCAAACTCAGCTGTTTGAACATAATTTGTTCTATCTTTTTCTCGATTTTTTTGTTTCTTTTTCATTTCATTTCGTTTTCTTTTCCAGTTCTCAAAGCGGCCAGAGACATGTCACGGCCAGCCATAGAACAGCTAGTAGGATCATTTCTTTGCATCAGCAAAAACTCCCTGTCATCCTTATTGCTCATTAATGAGGGAGCATTTTGTGCAGCTACGTCAAACAGTTCACCCAGTTTGTCAACAAAAAGCTCTTCCTTTTTTTTATAACTCGTTTGCGTTTCGTAGCGACTCTTTTGTAACTTTTGATAAGAGTTGAAAAATGTTATTAACTTGCCTGGGCAAGAATCTTTTCGTTGTGTTGGAATTTTTGCCTTACCCGAAAAGCTGCGAACTTTTTGTACAGTGTCTTTAGCACTATCCTTGATCGTAAATCCCTCGTCTTTGTGAAGAAAAAAAAAGTACTTTAAACCAGCTTCATTTGTGGGCAATCCTGATTCAAGAATATTTTCAGACGTGGGGCCTATAAGCCAAAGGTTTGTTTAGCTGCGAGTACGTAAGTTAGTCATAGTGCATAAATTTTAGCCTCTAAAATTAAATTCACAGTTGTTACATATTTTATTATATTTATTTTTTAATTATATCAAAACTAAGATATCCAATTGGCCCTTACAACTGTGATTTTGCGTTTTCTGTCTTCGCAATCCTTAACACACAGTCACAAACTTTTGAAACCACCAATAAAGAGATCAAAACAACATGTTGTCATTCGTTTTTCACTCAGCTTCAACTTTATGCGATATCACGTTGATGCTGTCACCGGTAAGTTTGTGAACAAGTGCTGCAGCCAGTAATTATATCAAGCGGTAAAATGATAGAGTGTTGAGACACCGAAGAAAAGTCAATTAGTGCAAATCGTCATCTATAATACTTCAAACCCAGTCGTTACATAGATCGTATTAATAGCAAACGTAAACAGTTTAATTGACAAATGATAGATAAGTTCAGTAGTTATTATTAATCAAGAGCTATCTTAGACAAATTTTCAGCGGTAAAAAATTAGCACATTCACTTACACATTTCACAATACTCTTAACTTTCACCTAAAATTTTGAACAAAAACAGTTTTTTTATTTATCTTGAAAATTTGATCAGATAGCTGAATAAAATGTATTAAACTCTAATGGGAAATCATATCTTCTGCATTTTTTGGTTTTATTTGAAGTTTCTATCTCAAGTGGTTAATGAGATATGGCAATTTTGTGATTTAGGGGGGCGCACATAGAATGCGGGGGGGTGTGCGACCCCTAAATGTTAATTAAAGTCAAAAAAAATTTACATGGGTTATTTTTGCACCAAAACACACCTTTTAAGCCCCTTGGAGAAAAACATATCGAAAAAAATTTTTTTTGGACCACCCTAGTGTTTACAGCTACTTTAAAGTACCATCAACCAGGTACCGGATGCAACAGAATCAAGACAAAAAAGTTCAGAACCAGCTAGTTTCAAAATGATCATGTGCCTACGGTTTGCGTTCCATTGATTACTCTTGACTGATTAAAAAACCACGTTTGCAGGCAAGTTGCTGACAATTCACTCGATTGCAATGTTCGCTAGGCTAGATAGGTCCTGTAAAGGTAACCTTAACTTGTAGAAAATTATCTTCAATCCATTTGCCAATTTTTTTTTCATAATTACTGCAAGTCTTTTAGTAATTGATTAGCTGGATATTGTACAACGCCACAGAGCTGCCAACTATACATAAGTTACAAGCTGGAAGATTTGAGAGTGACATGTGTAAAGATAAAGATCAGCACTAGAACTTTTGCAAAGAGCAGAGCATATGCCAATATCACGAAAACATATAATCAGCCGACATGCTACCAAAGTATTAATCAATGCCTTAAACAACCTGGTTTTCTTTTTCGTATGAACAATTATACCTATTTCTGATATTTTTAAAATTAAAAAATTGATATGTTGCTTTTTATTTTCTTTTATTTTAACACGAACACTAAATAATGCTGTATATCATTTAAAAAAAGTAATGTTCTGATTTCTGAATTTACCTCCAAGCTTACGTTTGGATTTGAACATGACATCTAACAGGCTAAGTTCATGAAGAGAAAGCATTCAAAAATTGAATCTATCGGCTTCATACCTATAAGCACTTACATTGTAATTGTTCAACCAGTTGCTTAATTTAGCTAATTACTGTAACCCAGCCATACAGTGTACTTTAAATTCTTAAATGCTGACATATGACTATTTCTAAATGCCATTACTGACTGCATTTTGTTACTGTTAGTATGTTATACTGTTGGCCTACGGATAATGCAGCCAAATCGTATCTGATAAAATGTCTACTTAGCACAGCAAGATCAAATGTAATAGATATGCAGTTCAACATGGTTCAACACTAACAATGCCTACTCAACAGTTACTGAATTTGACAAGCCATTTCATACATTTATTTTTTAAATCCACTAAAATCAAACTTACAAATGATTGCAGTTTTGGTCATGGATTAAACAGGCCATACGATAGGACCGTAAGTGCATAGCGAGATGCGTTATTTGTTCAAAGGGGACTTAGAAATATTCAAACTGGGCTTAACATATTGCGTACATAATTACGAAGACAAAAAATAAAACTGTCCAAGGCAAAAATTTGGGCCAATTTTCAAACATGAGGTAGAGATTAAAAAAGGTAATCCCAGGCCAAAGTGGGACATACAGTATTTTGGTTCTAAGATAGTCAGAGACGTAATTTATAGCTAATATGGCGTGCCACTAGACAGCACCACCATCATGTAAAACTTTTCCAGACAGGGCTCAAGTTTTCCTGCTATGCCCTCTCCTCTGGGTACGAGCTTGGGATAGGAGCGGTCTAGGGAGCACTGCAATTGACTGAAATGTTTGCAACTTGCGTGCAAACGTGATTTTATTAAATCAGCTCGCTGTCATGAGTAATCAATCGAACGCAAACCGCAGGTGAATGATTATTTTGAAGCTAGCTGGTTCTGGACTTTTTTGTTTTGATTCTGCTGTATCCGGTACCTGGTTGATGGTATTTTAAAGTAGCTGTAAACATCGCATTGCAGCGAGCTTCACGTTCAAACAGAAGCGTTCATTGCAAGTAAATGTAAGCTGAGCATATTGCCTAATGTTCAATTTCTCATAATATTAATATCCTGAGTACTTGAATGTTTGTGAATTTATTACCGAGGATATTAATGTAGTTTGCTGAGCTTACTGGGTTATTTGCAGAGCTGGGCACCCGCCAGTTGAAAAGTAGCGCCGCTGCCGCTAATTGGCAAAAAAAGCCGCGGCGCTGCCACTTGTCGCTACTTAAATAAAAAAGTAGCGCCGCTGCCGCTACTTGCATACAAAACAGTGGCCGCTGCCGCTATACTATAGAAAAATATCTAGCAAAAGGAACGATGGCATTCAAATAAGGCACCAAATAGTGAAATTTAAACTTTATTTGCGAAAGTTACAATTCAAGCTTTTAAAGTATTGGTACAGGTTACAATTGGCATTAGCAGGCTTGAACGGAAAACAACTAAGCAAATCACAATTCAATTTGTTGTTGGCATGCTCCTATCAAAAAAACAAGCAGTTCAAAACGCTGGTTGGTTAAACCAGCGCTTTAGAAACTACTTTAAGAAGTTACCCTTGGAAGTTACTCTAGGAAGATAAATTGCTTGTCACATTTTCCACACAAATAAAAGGCAATAAGAATAGTTTAAATCACTTAAAGGCGGTGAATCATCCAGCCAATTCCGGTGGTTAACAATAGCTAAAATTAAACTATAATTTTTGATATTTTTTGTTTTAATTTTGGGGCTGCGTTTGCAAAGATATTCAACAAATACAAAAAGATGTCCCCCCGAAAAAAGTTTTTGGAAACTCTGAGTTTTGATCTTCCCGCCAAAACCACAGTTCTCTAAACTATTAGGCCTACTGTAATCTTGTTAAACTATTAGGCCTAACTATCTCTAAACTATTAGGCCTAATAGTTAAGAGATAGTTAGGCCTAATTAGGCCTAAGCTATTTAGAAATAAACTATCTCTAAACCAATAAGCCTACTGTGGTTTGGGCGGGAAGAACAAAACTCGGAGTTTCCAAAAACTTTTTTCGGGGGGACATCTTTTTGTATTTGTTAAATATCTTTGCAACCGCAGTCCCAAAATTAAAACAAAAAATATCAAAAATTATAGTTCAATTTTAGCTATTGTAAACCACCGGAATTGGCTAGATGATTCACCGCCTTTAAATAAGGTAAGGTTTTAACACGATGGCATGCAGTATTCACCTTCTGTACACTTCTGTTCCGGCTCTTTTAGCTCTGAAGTAGTCAATGTTTTTATTACACGCTCGGCCCTCAACCACTAAAATAATTCCTCGAGTAGAGATAAGATATGAAAATTTATCAATCGACTGAGTTACATGCATTTTTGGGAATTTTGTAGAAATGGTAGGTAATTAACATCCCTGCGGTGATTTCATCCAACTTTGATAAAAAAGAAGATCGAGCGTTTAAAAACTGATGTTTATGAACTCGGAGAAGATACGTACGCAGTGATGACATATTCTATAGCCTGGGCAACGTGCTGTTCGCTGCTATATAGATACATGTTGAGTGAATGATTCAGAATGCGATTCACGTTACACTATTTTTTTGACGAGTATAACTCCATTACTAAACAAGCAAACCCAGTGAACGACCGACGCGTAGCTAATGCTGTGACGCTCAAAAGCACTTTTTGTCTACCGTTAAATCAGCAATTATTATTCAAAAATATCTGATTATGGAACCTCCAGAAAAGTAGAGTCAAAATATTTGTCTGTTAAATATGTTAAATATCTCCTGATATCATACAAAACTGGCACGGTAAGTTGAGCTTTCAAAAAATTGAAATTTGGGGGTCCATTTGGGAAGGTCTCCAGGGGGGTGGGACCCCCAAACTACGCCAAAATATTTGTCTGTTAAATCTCTGCTGATATCATAAAACACTGGCACCCTAAGTTGAGCCACAGAAAAAACTGATTTTTGGGGTTCCATTTGAGGGATCCCCAGGGGGTGGCACCCCCAAACTAAGTCAAAATATTTGTCTGTTAAATATCTGCTGATATTATAAAACACTGGCACTCTAAGTTGAGCCGTTCAAAAAATTGTTTTTTGGGGGTCCATTTGGGGTAGTCCCCAGGGGGTGCCACCCTCAAACTATGTCAAAATGTTTGTCTGTTGAATATATCTACGGATATCATAAAAAAGTAGCACCCTAGCTTGAGCCGTTCAAAAATTGATTTTTTGGGGGGGTCCCGTTGGAGTTGGCCCAAAAAATCTCGGAAGAAACACTTGCGTTTGCAGCTCAACAACTTCACACAAAAATTAGATTTCGATGCTTTGTGGTTTAGGAGAAGAAGAGCGTACAAAAATTTGGAAGAAAAAAAGGAAAAAAAAAAGGAAAATAAAAAAGAAATAAACCTCATCGCGGCCAAAAGTGGGTTGGTTGGGATGGAAGAGTATCTTAAGACATACAACCATATGAAATATTTTTTGTCGTACTTGAGCTGTTTTTGACTGAGACCGCTTTTTACGCCAAACTTGCGGGGCGGTTTTCGGGTTCTAAAACCAAAGTCACGTGACCTATTGCCTCCAAATTTGGTAAACATATAACTCATTGATCTCAAACCGCTGTCAAAATTTCATGTAGCTAGACCAAACCGTTCTCGAGTTATAAGCAAAAGTCTGAAATTTCGCTATCGTTAGTTGGAAAATGGCCGAGTAAAAACAAGAGCACGCGACGCGAGCGTCGGTTGTTCCAAAAAACCTCATCGCCGCCAAAAGTGGGTTGGTTGGGATGAAAGAGTATCTTAAGACATATAACTTTATTAGTGACGATCGGTGGCAAAAAGTTTTGGATATTCAATTAAAAATTTATTGCGTCGTTTATTTTCGTACATGAAATAATTGCGCATCCCGTCTGCGCATATAAAATTATGTCCATACGTATAGGTGGCAGTTGATATTTATACAGTGTTTGTACCAGGGATGTGGAAGCGGAAGCGGTGGAAGCGGTAAATTTTTGTGGAAGCGGAAGCGGAAGCTGGAAGCGGTAAATGGGTACCGCTTCCGCTTCCACTTACGTTGTTCGACAATACTCGCACTAAATGTTTTTTTAACACAAAACAAACAATTGAAACATACCATTACAAGAGTTTGTGAAGCCAGCTGTTGCAGAAAGTATCCACTCTTAAACTCGCAAAAATTTGAATCCACCGCTGTTTGCTAAACTCATTGCCCTCAAATGCGAATCGGGGCAATAACTTTTTAAATCTTTGGTTTAAAACTTTATAAATACTGGCAAAAAAGCCATATTTTGCCGAAATTTCAGCAACAATCTCAGTTCACACTTGGAAAACAAAGCTTCGTGGTTTCTCATTTACAAATTATAAAAGGCAGTTAGCGAATACCAAGTTACCAACGCACTATTTTGCAATCTTTCGACTGTTGGCAAATCTCGCAAGTTACTATCGATTCACAACGGGAAGTTTTATTACTCAAATAAAATCAAGCTTTTTGAAGTAATGTTAGTTAGTATAGTTTTTAAAATAATTTAATTTCATTGTCATTAAAGTATTATGAAAGAAAACTGAGTATTTTGATGTTGCTTTCGCGTATTCCATTTGACGATTCTTTGCGGTAAGTAATTTAATTGTGAGTGTGTAGCGTTAAATTTGGTGATAGGAAAATTCTCTGGGGACAATAGCGTACGTTTGTAATGTTTGGGTTCGTGAATCACGAAAAAAATACAAAAACAATAGTCGCAGTGCGCAAATACTTTCTCAAAACCGCTGTTTTCATTATTGAATTTAATTTTATTGTAAAATACTAACCTACCAAGCTGACGGTACTTCGGTCGATTTAATAAAGTGCCATTCTTACAACCACCTAAGGAGTTCGGTGACGTCTCAAAGTATTTTCCTACGTCCAAACTTTAAACTTGTTTACGATTAACGATATGCAACTCAATTCATTGTTTTTCTCGTGTTTACAAGGCGGTGAGAATTCGTAGTAGATGACGTAAGTATGTAATAAATGACATGCATATTCGGCGTATAAATAGAGATACGACGATTCAAACTTGATATTTGACCAAGTAAATTTAAGTAGCTCGTACTCATAGCCTAATACGTATTGAGCAGTTGAGAATTAAGTAAAATTCAGTGCGTTTTTGCTTCATTCAGTTAGTTAAATGTTCATTACTTTGAATAAAATGTCGTAAATTTATCACATTCGCTCTAAATTATTTTTTCCCAAGTTAAGCAAAATAAAATCAAATCAGGTGGACAGTTTGTTACTTGATCTTCGTGTTTATTAAGCCGTTTAACATACGTGCGAATACATTTTTTGTTTCATTTAAGAACTATATATACGCCTACTTTTGATTACAGACAAGGATAGCTTGTTTAGAAATCGGCATTTTCAAGCAGATCTTAGCCACAAGCCGGATATTTTATTTTCATCTGCCCTCGATCCGCCGAATACTTAATTCGTTTCGAACTAAAATTAATTACGATCCTGAAAGATTTTTGCTGCTGCGCACTCTTAGATGCATAAAGAAGAAGAATAAGGTTTTATAAGTGATTAGGTAAGTTTATATAGATTTCAGTAAAGCACTAAATTGTTTCTAACAGGCGAATAATTTCTGTAACTACGGGCGGCAAAGTAGGCCTACGTATATTTGCTAATGTAAACGGAGCAGCTTATTTAGCTGCGCTTTCTAATAAACATTTATTTGA
Source organism: Trididemnum nubilum (assembly GCA_963965965.1). NCBI lineage: Eukaryota > Metazoa > Chordata > Ascidiacea > Aplousobranchia > Didemnidae > Trididemnum > Trididemnum nubilum. The sequence continues at coordinate 36,571,831 of OZ014474.1, forward strand.
TAGAGCAACGTAATTTTATATGTACTTTTTTTGTCATTTAAAGAAGTTTACAAAGCTGATATTTTTAATTCTGACACGCCGCACTATCACACAATGTCCCAAACAAGATGGAGTGCCGTTTACGACCATTTTGTTGAAGAGGGCAACAGTTTTCGTTGCATTGTACTTAAAAGTGATGGAATTTTGGAATGCAATTCACTGGTTCCAAAACTAAAGCAGGGAAGCGCTTCAGCAAATTTAAAAAGGCATCTAAAACGCCATCACCAGCAAACGTTTCAAAAAGTTGAGCAACAAGATTCTGCCACTACAAAAAAAGCCAAGTTAGAGAAAGTAAAAGGCCAAAATGCCGTAACAAATTATTTTCAAAAGATTAATCCAAATCCAAAAGCAACAGCTTCCATCAATGCAGAAGACTTCAAAAACGGCATTTTAAAAATGGTCGTTTACAATGGAGTTCCTCTCACGTTTATCAGGACGATGGCTTTCAACTTTTAAATGGGGACTTTGCCAAAATCTTGGGAATTTCTTTAGGGCGGCAAGCCATTCGAAATATGGTTTTGAAAAGATCGGAAGAGGAGAGATCGAAGTTGAAAGGGTCTCTTTCTAAAACTTTTGTCTCGCTCAAGTTTGACGGAGTAACTAGACTCCGTTCTCATTTTTTAGGAATCTCTGCCCAGTTTTTTAGCGAAAAACGCGGTCTGTCTGTAAAAACTTTAGCTTTAGTGGACACTGAAGCAAATCATACCAGCGCTCATTTAAAAGAAATTTTATTGAAAACTATGAAGGAGTTCAGCATCACAAAGCAACAAGTTTTAGCGTGTGTTGTTGACAATGCATCTAATATGACACGAACTGTGCAGCTATTAAATGAAGATGAAGAAGATGAACAAAATGAAGATGATGAAGAGGCTATTCAAGAGATTGACCAAATGGGTACTGGATTTGATTGCACAATTTACCACATGAGATGCGCTGAACATACTTTACAATTGGGAATTCGCGATGTTTTAAAAAAAGGCCGATCTGATAAGTTTTTAACAAAACTACGGAAAATTGCTCAGCATCTACGTGCACCACACACCGATGGAATTCTAAAACGACGAGCTGGAGATGCTGATTGACATGCCAACACGTTGGGGAAGTACTTTCCTCATGCTTCAGCGTTTATTGGATTTGAAATCTTTTATTCAAGACCTTGGATCACAGGATTCTTATCTAACTGAAAGTGAATGGTCTGAGGTAAAGATGATGGTCGATGTATTGCAGATCCCGCATGCAGCGACAATTTCTCTTCCAAAGCAAGATCTCACTCCAGGCGAATGCTTGCTTCAATGGAGAGAAGTCATGTTTAAATTGAACAACCAAGACAACAGTTTGTCTCGTTCTTTGCATAACTCCTTGCTATCTCGCCAACAGCTTCTCTTGAATTATGATGCTTTCTTGGCTGCGATTTGGGTAAGTGCAAAGTAAAAACAGTTTAGTTCAGTATTAATTGAGCCACAGCTTTGTATAATCTTGAAAACTTTTAAATACGTAAAATGCTTGCCGTGTGATAGTCTTTGCAATTTGCATATGCACATAACGTGGACTGTGCTTTGAATCTTGAGTGTTTAATATAAAAATAATTGTGTATAACGAGTCCAGCAAAAAAGCGACAAATCAATTTCCTAAATATGTTTTTGTTTTTTATAGGTTGATGCGCGATCAAGAATATTTTTAAGCAATGAAGAGCAAACTCGTGCAAAGAGCACTCTTCAAGCCCTTTTTTTGCGCATGCAAAGTCTGGCGCAAGCTGAGGGAGGAGCAAATGCTGATGAGGATTCACATGAAGTTGTGAATGTATCCTCTACCGATCCGGCACCAACATCTGATTTCGACGAATATTTGAATTCTCTGCATTCGGCCGCTGCAGAGTCATCAACTTCACCAGCCGCAACAGCAGATATTAATGCATTTTCAGACGCATTGACTGAAGTAGAACGACTGGGACGATTGAGGCAGCCAAGTGTATGGGATATTATTTCCAAATATCCCCTCATTGTTCAACCAGTCTCGCAAGTGATTAGCTGTTTGCCCAGCACTCAGGTGTCAGTTGAGCGCATGTTTTCTCACTTGAAGTTGGTTCTTCGAGAAAATAGAGTTCGCATGGGTACAGAATTGACAGATGCGATTGTGTTTATGAGAACCAATAAATCTGTGTGAACTGCAAAATATTGTTACGCTTTGAGCTTTTATTGCATTTTGAAAAACTTGTGTGCTTTATTTGTTTAATTTCTGATATGTTAAGTTACACTAAATTCTATCCTTTCAATACACGTTTGTATCGTTTTTGCTTTCAACTTATTTTACACTCACCATTTTCGTTGGATTTTTCTTTTATTATAGCCGCTGTTTTCTTGTGCTTTTTTATTGCACTCACTGTTTTAAATTACTTGTTTTAATATTACTTTTTTTTATTGCACGGAGTATTGTTTTTCTTCATGTTTACTTTTTCTGTGTGTTAGTAATGAAATAAATCGTTTTCACTTTTCATTTACATACCAGTAACACGTTAATGCATTTTATTCATATTATTAGCTAAAAATATTATGATAAATTTTGGTAAAAGTGGTGGAAGCGGAAGCGGTGGAAGCGGAAGCGGAAGCGATGGAGGTGGAAGCGGAAGCGGTTGGAAAATAGGCGCTTCCACATCCCTGGTTTGTACTGTACTATTTAAAAATAAAAATTGAAAGACAAATTTGACTGGGGGGAGTAGCAAAAACACGTATGGGAGTAAAAAGTTTTGACTCGAATTGAGGGTAGCGTAGCTAAAGTTAATTTTTCTCGTCTCGCTTCAGCTGTTGAGTGAAATGAGTATAGTGGAGGTGTAGAAAATTGAAAAAGATGAACTATAACTTCTACACTCAATGCTACACTCAATTCAAGCAATTGATTAAAACTTTTAACACCCTTTACCTCATCCAATGATCAGTTGCTTTTAAAAAGCAAAGAAATAGTACAAGCTGAAACAGCTTTGGCCGTTTGATTAGCAATTCAAACAAAACTGTTTACTACGAAGGGCAGAGCGCTAAAATCGACAAAGTTTCAGAGTTACTGCAGATGCAAGAAAGTCATTTAAAAGTAAATTCCATTCGCTTTTCCGCTGAAGCAAAGTCAGTTACGACTGAATCCTGAAAAGATTTGGTTTCCATGACTTCCGTCAGTAATTGTGACTAGATGGATGTAAGGCCCAAATCTAAAAGTCTGTCTTGTTCTATTTTATTTTAAGAAAATGATTTGATACGTTTTAAGGAGGAAAACGATCTTTCAACAGGTTTGGGTCTACCTGCAGCAACGATTGCTTTTTTTTCTTTAAAAGTTTTTGAGTGAAGGAACATCCCAATAAACTATACGCAACGAACTATATTGCAGTTGTAATTTACTCTGACGAATTTTAAATCTTCCTCATAGTAGGTTGTTTTTGCTAAAAAACCTAGCAAGTCTTGTACTGTCAATTGTTTGATATGGAGAAAGTATTAAGATGTTTCAGGGTGGTTAATTTAATTGACAGGGCTGTAACGGTCGATCACTCAACCACAGGCGCAGGCAGCTGAAGGCGAGGTAATCACGCTCGCTATTGAAAACCTAGAATGACGTCAATCGTGACGTTTCTGCACTTGACCAAATTTGATTAGTTAATACAGAGGTGGGGCGCTACATGGTTTAACTTTGCTACGCTATTTTGGGTTTTCACAACTTCGCTTTGATACCTTCCAGCGCAGTCAAGCTACAGAGACTGCGTATAAAACTTTAAGCGCCACAATGCCGAAAACTTAAATTATAATTGACCGCCTGCCACTACGTTTCGCCAATTGCTACGCAGAATACACCATGCTTGTGGCTAACTAGCCATGAAAGCAAAAATAACCAAAATATAAAATACTATTTAAAAGGTATATTACTTTGAATAAATACAGATGAGATGATTTTGTTTGGGTATTCAAAGAATACCCTGATGCCCCTCACCGATCGTCACTAAACTTTATGAAATATTTTTTGCCGTATTTAAGCCATTTTTGATTGAGGCGCCTCTTTACGCCAAACTTGTGGGGCGGTTTTTGGGTCCGAAAACCAAATTCACGTGACCTATTGCCTCCAAATTTGGTACAAACATACAACTCATTAATCTCAAACTGCTGTCAAAATTTCATGTAGCTAGACCCAACCGTTCTCGAGTTATAAGCAAAAGTCTAAAATTTTGCACTCGTTAGTTGGAAAATTGCCGAGTAAAAACAAAGGAACACGCAACACAAGCTTTGGTCGTTCCAATAATGACGACCTGGTAACCACGTAACAATAATATCATGCAATTCTTGAAGTTCCAAAAAACTGTCAAGTGACTTGACTTGCGTCCTCCCCGTTTTGGAAAAAAAGTTATTTTAATTTTGCTTTAATTTTTTTGTTTTATTTATTTTTATGAAAGAACTTAAGGACGCGATCTTATTTCAAAATCATAGGCGTAGCCAGGGAGATGGCCCAGGGCGCCCGGGCCCTCACAATCGAAATACCACCAATTACAAAAGTATGACGAAAAAGCCTTGTTTCTTCATTTTCAGTTTTTTTTAGCATCTTTGCGTACTACAGTACACGCGTACAGCAGTAATTAGCAATAAATAATATCGACGATCAGGAGGCCCGGCGCACCCCCTTCAATTCAATTTTTTCCAATCAATTTAAACGTAAAACAAGGGTGAAATCAAGGATTTTTGTTCTAAAAGTTGCTAACTCGGGTCCTCATCTAAACTTTTTATGAACTTAATGCAATAATCAGCGCTGTATTTCCGATATGGCACAGTGCCAGGGCCTAACGCTCAGATAGTAAGACTTTTTTTGGTCTTCACTTATATTAAGCGGGAAGATGTCGCCAAAATCCCCTAAATGCCAGGGGCCCCACGCAATGTAAATCCGGCACGGTAATAACATGTTTAGTAAGTGTAATCATCAATTGTACCATTTTCCAATAACGATTCACCTCCACCTCGCCAGGTTTTACGCACAAAATACTTAAAAAAATTAGCCGAGGAAAATGCTGATTGAACAAATTATTGAATTTCAGTTGAGGGGCATGGGCCCACTAATCGTTCATGCACTCGCATAACTGGTTAATTTTATGGCAAAACAAAAATCTCGAAGGAAAATTTACGAATGGATTATTATTTACTGCTAAAATATTGCAGAAGGCAATGTTCCTTACTTTCTTCTATATGAACCAAATCACTTACAATTAAAATTTTACCCCACAATGCAAGATTTTAAACGTGTTTTGAACTTTAATTGCAAGTAAAAGAAGGATTGAACATTTAAATTTTTTCGATTTGCTTTCAAATGTTAAAAAACTAGTTCTTTCAAATGGCTGTGAATACGTGCGAAGTGTGATCCAATGGTATTAAAGTAGCTTTTTCTTTCCAAAAACTTACAAAAATTGCCCAGCGATTGGGGGCTCCGCCCCCAGACCCCAGTCTGTGATACGCTTAAGTACACTAGCTTACTCAACACTTTTCCTAAGTTAGATATTTGCACTTTCTAACTATTAATTTCCGCCCTCTCCCTTTACCAAAATCCTGGTTAGGTGCCAACAGGCTACGGCTTCAGATCTTTCATTCTACGATACTTTTGCTCCACAAACAGCTCCAGTTTTGAAAATTTCTGATGACGTTATTGCATTTGATTTGTGGTTTGGCCCCCCCCCCCCCCCAATCAAAAACCTTGGCTACGCCTATGACCGTTCTCAACAAAGAAAACTGAGCTTTTAGCCATGCCTTTGAAAGTATTGAGCCGCCGATTACAACAAAATGCTGCCGATGTCAACACAGAAAAATACGGAAGCCCAGAAGTGCAAAACACAAACATCAGTCGCTATGAATGGAAATATTTTTAATTCAGTGCACGAAACTCTAAACTGGTAGATATATTTCTAAACGAAAACACAAAACTGTAAACTGATGGAAATAGTTTTAAATCAGTGCACGAAACTCTAAACTGGTAGATATATTTCTAAACGAAAACACAAAACTGTAAACTGATGGAAATAGTTTTAAATCAGTGCACGAAACTCTAAACTGGTAGATATATTTCTAAACGAAAACACAAAACTGTAAACTGATGGAAATAGTTTTAAATCAGTGCACGAAACTCTAAACTGGTAGATATATTTCTAAACGAAAACACAAAACTGTAAACTGATGGAAATATTTCCAACCGAATGCAGAAAAGTTTAAACTAATCAAAATATCTTTGAACTCCGCAGCGACTCCAAGCGAGTGCGCAAAACTTCAAGCGATTGAAATATCTTTTAGCCGATGCAAAACTGCGTTTCAGTGCAAAAAAGTGTAAACGAGTGCACAAATAAAGAATATGCTACATCCGCGTCGCAAACTAGATCTTACTGTCGCAAATGGTTGGCAATCATCGTTTGTTAATACTTCTACAGGCATAAACTGCTAAAAAATATTGGGGAACAAAGTTTGTAAAATTTTTATTAAAAACATGATACATAAAGACCTTTTAGAAAAAGCCTTAACAGCGGATGAATATTTGAGAAATTATGTTTAGTCATGCGGAACAGCGAACATTGCTTTAGTAATTTCAAATTCATTCATAAACAAGTGTACTAGCGTAACAAGACTGCGTTTTTTCATTAGGACTAGACTAGACTTTGGCCTCCTTGCAGCTTAGTCTAACTGCTAAGATTGACATCGGCCTTTTTCTCTTTTTACAAGAGCTGACCCTGCAATAGAGTTTGATGTTTTTTTACAATAAACTGTAGTGCTCTTGTAACCATCGTCACTGCTTTTTAATTTTGCCTGCAATGCAAGCTTTTTTTTAAGTCACAACTTATTGCTCTTGTTTCAGCTATTTTAGTAAACAGAGGTGGAGTCGAGTACACAACGTTCGAGGCCAAGGACCGACTTTTCGAGGACAGACCCTCTCGAGGCCAAGAACTGGAATGATCGAGGCCAAGGACCAAGGACACAATTTTTTTAAACTGTAGTTGGCAAATTTTCCATAGCTTTTAAATGCAAAAGTGTTTTAAGATATTGCAATTGGTTAAGTTTTGATGATAATCAATTCGAAAATAGTAGTTTCTAAAAATAATAATGAACGCCATTTTGAAGTTTTACAGGTTAGCAGCTGATGTTGATTACGTACCGTGGCGGTATCGCGGCAATGAAACAAAGCCATAACCCGTCAATGGAATTATAGCTGAATTATAAACGTGCAGTCGAAATATTCAATTTTAATGTCTTACTTTCATCAGTTACGGCCCCGGTGCAAACGTTCATTGATTATCGATCCCACTTTTTTAATAGTTTCCTAAAGGTAAACCATGTTGTTTAGTTAAACGATTTCTTTTCACGGAGTTTTTTTAAAGATTATTATCTAAAAAGTATTGCAAATGCTGTAATGTACTCGGTAACATTTTAGCTAACTGTGCTCATATACGTACTGTATTTGCAATCTAGAGCTTTTTTTCTCATTAACTCGAGTTAAATACGGCACTTTGGACAACTGGCAGCGTTGCTTCTGTGGTGTAGCAGTAAGTGTACCCTTCAGGGAAATCTCGAGCTCGGGTTCGATGCGCTCTTGAGTTTTTTGTTTTTTTTTTTCGAAACCTTGCATTAGAGTTAGGGTTCGTGTCGTGATGCCGGCCTGAGAGATAGCAAATTGAAGACCAAAAAAGGGTACACTTTGCAATTATGCTACCGGGTATATTTGCAAACTCAACTTTTTTGGCATTAAAAAAATGGGTTCTGGGGCAAGGACAAAGTCCTAGTGCCGTCGCCAGAGCAAACTAAGTGAAGGGGCACTAGCCGAAAGGGCACCAAAATAGACTGAACTTTTACACATAAAAACTGATATTTCACGGCTACGAATTATGCGCTATTTTAAAAATTTCGTATTCATGTCTGAAAAAAAGCGACATATGAAACAAAGTAATGCAACTCAAGCGTACAAGATTGGATCTTGGGGGCCGTGCCCCCAGCCCCTGGGCGATTTTTGTAATTATGCGGGAAAAAATAGCGATTTTAACGCCATTTCAATCACTTTTTGCACGTTTTTGAAGTCATATAAATAAGTACCATAAATTGTTAAAATTTAGAATTCATTAAAAGAATTGAATTGCCTGACCGGTTTAGCCTTCCTTATACTTAAAGTGAAGTCCAAAACACGTTTAAATGCTACAATATAATATATTGGGGTTAAATTTTCTAAGCGACTTGGTTAAATGTGGCTGAAGCTACCTTAGCCTCCTTTCCCCTGGTTGCGCAACTGACTGCGACCTAAAAAAATTTTTAGTGTGAGCTGAAAAAATACAGACAACTAGTCTACTGTTTCAGGACATAATCACTAACGAAGTACCGGCAGGGCCTCAGAGAGAAAATTTTCCAGGGGGTACGAAGGTCAATACCGGGCCCCCAAATCTTATTGGGCCCTCCAAGCCTTATCGGGGCCCATTCCGTTAAATTATTTTTTGTCCGATGGGTGTAGATCTTCATTTAAAAGTGAGGGTGATGATAACAATATTCGCATACAGTTAAGATCTATGAAAAACACAACTAGACATAAAATAGGTTTAAATCCAGCCAGGGGGTGTGGGGGAACGCTGTAAGCTCCCCTAGCGGGGCCCGGGGCAGAGCCTCGGAAACTTTAGCACTTTTTATGTTTCTCGAGGGTAAAATACAGCATTTAATCAACATCTCAGCACCAAACTTGCTTAAATTGACAAGCAGAAAACGTGATATACATGAAAGAAAGTATGTGAAGTGGGGGATGATGACATTGAGACAATATTACACAATATAATGACTTTTGATATTGCAAATCCAAATATTTATTGATAAAAGTTTTAAGAAGTCATTTGCAATCACAGACTTCACAAACCCAAATACATATAAACTCATACAGATGGAGTGAGTTACCTAATGATAGTAGAATAGTATGTCAACTTTGACTCCGCTCTCTGAGGTTGAAATGCTTTTGGATCTCTGGAAATGTGGGCCCTCTTACATTGTTTTACCGTAGAATTAGGGCTCTCAAGTCAGAGAAATGTAACAAAACGTTATTTTCGGTGCAAGTGTATGGCTTTTGATCCATTTTTCTCTTTTTTAAATCAAATCAGCCACTATTGGATGCCGCAAAGGCTGTGTAGCAAAAATAGCGACCAATTACCAGTACCTAATAGGCTGACTGATATTTTTGCTGTAGGCAAGTTTGATTACGGTGTTATGGTGCAATACCAAAACTTAACGCAGAAACCTGAACTCTTGCGGGCCCCTTGAGCCCGGGCTCCCCTAGGCCAGGGCCCGGGTACGATGGTCCCCTGAACCCCCTCTCGCAGACCCTGAGTACCGGTAACGATACGAAAAGCGTACACTCCCATTCCGCGGCACATCCGTAAAAGCGTGTTGAATATTGTCTCACATTTATGTACAGCAGTTGGTGGCCAGCAATTTTGCAAAGAATGGAGAAAACTTCTAACGAGAATTATGTTTGAACGTTATTATTCTTTTTTCCATTATTGCCCGTTGTCTTGTCCTTACGTGATGTTCCGAAAATGTATTCTGAGTGAACCGAAATGGGGGGCACAAGCAGTTGTTTGGGGGGCACGGCCCCCCGGGCCCCCCGTAGCGACGGCACTTCAAAGTCCTCATGCCCCATGTTGAATAATATTAGTGATTTTTTTTCGAGAAAATAGCAATTTTTGTGACTTTAACGGAGATGTATGGTTTGTCCAGTTTGGCCGAGAGTTGGCTGGAGAATACCTTTGGTTTAGATATCAGGCTGAGGGCTGTTGATGAAAGCTAAAAGCTCGAAACAGCGCTGTCCAGCTCTGTGTTTAAAGAAGATGACACATTCAGATTTTCAAAGCAATTTGAAAAGAAAATATTGTAAATGCTAAGTTAAAAAAACTTTTGTTTTTCCACAATTTCCCAACTCTAATTTAAGCCAAACTTTACAATGGCAGTTTACATTGTATTTGCTTAGCATGCGACGGGGAAGTTGCAAATGGACCCTGTGGTCATCGAGTCAAGCAACCACCCTATACGTCAGAGTTGAAAATCGCTAGTTCTGCCAGTAAATTTTAATTTGTGATAAAGCAAATTGTGACCACTATGAATTTTTAATACTCGGGCACGCCAAAGTAAGAACAGTCTTATGTCATTGAAAGTTCCGATAACAAGAAACGGCTCAAGCACATCGCACAACGAACCTAATTGCAATATTGCGCTCGCAAAAATTCTGTATATTGCAGTTTAAATTTTCTGAAAGAAAATGACCTAATTTCTTGAGGAATGGAATTCCAGACCTTAACTCCCTGATATTTAATGCACCTCTGCATTTTAGTTGTGCGGTAACGAGGAATGCTTAGATGCGTATTGTCAGTAGGTTGTCGTGCACAGAAGCTCGATTTCAATGTTCCGTGAATGACCCTGGAGAAATTCAAAGTTCTTGTCCTAAACTTGTAACCTCTGACCTTCATCTTACTTTTTTATCAACTTTATGCAATAACATGATTAGTAAGCATCTATTACACCAACTTTAAATAATAACCCACGTCCAACTCGCCAGCTTTTACGAGACAAACTTTAATAAAAAATAACTTGGGGAAATGTTTATTGAACAAATTATTGAATTTGAATTGAGAGGCCCGGGCCCTCTGGTCGTACATGCAATCCTAAAACTGGGTGTTTTTTTTTTTGACAAACAAAGGCCTCCAAGGAAAAGACCAGAGCCATTTTAATTTTGACCTAAAAACATTTAATTTCGACTCCATATTTCAGCAAAATTTTGACTTCATTTTGATATGAACTGCGTTGGCCTTATTGAGCTCCGAATTTCAATTAAAAAAAATCTTTTATAAATAGCAATTGGCGTAAGTTTGAAGAAGGTTCCCTTCGTTGCTTTTCATTAACAGCACTTAGATAGAAATTTCAATCAGTCGGCTTTTTGATTCAAGCAACTAAGCGATGCAGGAGGAAAACCTTGGAAACTGCACAGTGCACACATTTCAATGTCAATTACACTTTTTTATTACCAGTGAATTTTGGATTGAAACTGACTGTTCTTAAATTTTCACGAATTTTCGACCTCATTGTTTTTAAATCTTATAGGAAAATAAATTGACACAATTTACTTTTGCTTGGTAAAAAGATGTGTTGTGTAAAAGTTTTGTGGATTGTTAAAGCTGTAAAAGCAAAACACTACAGTCCAAAGATTTCAAAAACCTGGTTGTTTCGTTGTATTAAAAAAATTGACTTTTTAATTTCAAATTATTACGTAGTGCTCGTAATCATTTTATGCTTGCGAAGCTGACATTCTTAATTTGTTTCTAATTAAAAAAAAAAAAGAGCTTTGTTTTCGTAACGAAATTAACTCAGACAATTGTATTGTGACATTGCTAGTATTTGCAGAAGTTTGAAGAGCAATACTTTATTCAAGCATGCATAAAACTGCGCATAAAGTTTTGATTGTGGCTCAAATATTCAAGAAAATGAAGAAAAAAACTTTGTTCGCTTTTAAAAAGTGTATTTGAGCACAGACAATTTTGACCTAACACAAAATTTTGACTTTGTTTTGACTTATAAAATCTACCTAGACTGACTCCAAAGCACCCGAAACCAATCTTGGTTTACGTTTGGTGATACGATAAAATCCTGAATAAACTTCGATTTGATTGACTTTTGCGGGCCCTGATTATTACTTACTGCTAAACATATTCCAAAAGGCAACGTATCTTGCAGAGTTGGAGTCCTCGAGGACGTCCTTGGCCTTGAGGACGTCCTCGAAGACACATTTTGAAGTCTTTGGTTTTGGCCTCAAAGCTCAAGTCCTTGGCCTAGGCCTCGACTCTTACAAGTCCTCGACAATGTTCTGTTCTCGGCTCGAGGACAGCATTGTTCTTTTGATTGCTGGTTGAAAGAAAATAATCAAACATAAAAATTTCTTGAATTCTGGCATAGGCGTAGCCAGACTTCGTACATTAGGACTCGTGTTCTTTAGGACTCATGTCCGTTGGAGATTGTGTTTTTTAGGACACGTGTCCGGATACCCAAAAAATTCTGGCTACGCCTATGCCAGAATTCAAGAAATTTTTATGTTTGATTATTTTCTTTCAACCAGCAATCAAAGAACAATGCTGTCCTCGAGCCGAGAACAGAACATTGTCGAGGACTTGTAAGAGTCGAGGCCTAGGCCAAGGACTTGAGCTTTGAGGCCAAAACCAAAGACTTCAAAATGTGTCTTCGAGGACGTCCTCAAGGCCAAGGACGTCCTCGAGGACTCCAACTCTGCAAGATACGTTGCCTTTTGGAATATGTTTAGCAGTAAGTAATAATCAGGGCCCGCAAAAGTCAATCAAATCGAAGTTTATTCAGGATTTTATCGTATCACCAAACGTAAACCAAGATTGGTTTCGGGTGCTTTGGAGTCAGTCTAGGTAGATTTTATAAGTCAAAACAAAGTCAAAATTTTGTGTTAGGTCAAAATTGTCTGTGCTCAAATACACTTTTTAAAAGCGAACAAAGTTTTTTCTTCATTTTCTTGAATATTTGAGCCACAATCAAAACTTTATGCGCAGTTTTATGCATGCTTGAATAAAGTATTGCTCTTCAAACTTCTGCAAATACTAGCAATGTCACAATACAATTGTCTGAGTTAATTTCGTTACGAAAACAAAGCTCTTTTTTTTTTTTTTAATTAGAAACAAATTAAGAATGTCAGCTTCGCAAGCATAAAATGATTACGAGCACTACGTAATAATTTGAAATTAAAAAGTCAATTTTTTTAATACAACGAAACAACCAGGTTTTTGAAATCTTTGGACTGTAGTGTTTTTGCTTTTACAGCTTTAACAATCCACAAAACTTTTACACAACACATCTTTTTACCAAGCAAAAGTAAATTGTGTCAATTTATTTTCCTATAAGATTTAAAAACAATGAGGTCGAAAATTCGTGAAAATTTAAGAACAGTCAGTTTCAATCCAAAATTCACTGGTAATAAAAAAGTGTAATTGACATTGAAATGTGTGCACTGTGCAGTTTCCAAGGTTTTCCTCCTGCATCGCTTAGTTGCTTGAATCAAAAAGCCGACTGATTGAAATTTCTATCTAAGTGCTGTTAATGAAAAGCAACGAAGGGAACCTTCTTCAAACTTACGCCAATTGCTATTTATAAAAGATTTTTTTTAATTGAAATTCGGAGCTCAATAAGGCCAACGCAGTTCATATCAAAATGAAGTCAAAATTTTGCTGAAATATGGAGTCGAAATTAAATGTTTTTAGGTTCAAAATTAAAATGGCTCTGGTCTTTTCCTTGGAGGCCTTTGTTTGTCAAAAAAAAAACACCCAGTTTAGGATTGCATGTACGACCAGAGGGCCCGGGCCTCTCAATTCAAATTCAATAATTTGTTCAATAAACATTTCCCCAAGTTATTTTTTATTAAAGTTTGTCTCGTAAAAGCTGGCGAGTTGGACGTGGGTTATTATTTAAAGTTGGTGTAATAGATGCTTACTAATCATGTTATTGCATAAAGTTGATAAAAAAGTAAGATGAAGGTCAGAGGTTACAAGTTTAGGACAAGAACTTTGAATTTCTCCAGGGTCATTCACGGAACATTGAAATCGAGCTTCTGTGCACGACAACCTACTGACAATACGCATCTAAGCATTCCTCGTTACCGCACAACTAAAATGCAGAGGTGCATTAAATATCAGGGAGTTAAGGTCTGGAATTCCATTCCTCAAGAAATTAGGTCATTTTCTTTCAGAAAATTTAAACTGCAATATACAGAATTTTTGCGAGCGCAATATTGCAATTAGGTTCGTTGTGCGATGTGCTTGAGCCGTTTCTTGTTATCGGAACTTTCAATGACATAAGACTGTTCTTACTTTGGCGTGCCCGAGTATTAAAAATTCATAGTGGTCACAATTTGCTTTATCACAAATTAAAATTTACTGGCAGAACTAGCGATTTTCAACTCTGACGTATAGGGTGGTTGCTTGACTCGATGACCACAGGGTCCATTTGCAACTTCCCCGTCGCATGCTAAGCAAATACAATGTAAACTGCCATTGTAAAGTTTGGCTTAAATTAGAGTTGGGAAATTGTGGAAAAACAAAAGTTTTTTTAACTTAGCATTTACAATATTTTCTTTTCAAATTGCTTTGAAAATCTGAATGTGTCATCTTCTTTAAACACAGAGCTGGACAGCGCTGTTTCGAGCTTTTAGCTTTCATCAACAGCCCTCAGCCTGATATCTAAACCAAAGGTATTCTCCAGCCAACTCTCGGCCAAACTGGACAAACCATACATCTCCGTTAAAGTCACAAAAATTGCTATTTTCTCGAAAAAAAATCACTAATATTATTCAACATGGGGCATGAGGACTTTGAAGTGCCGTCGCTACGGGGGGCCCGGGGGGCCGTGCCCCCCAAACAACTGCTTGTGCCCCCCATTTCGGTTCACTCAGAATACATTTTCGGAACATCACGTAAGGACAAGACAACGGGCAATAATGGAAAAAAGAATAATAACGTTCAAACATAATTCTCGTTAGAAGTTTTCTCCATTCTTTGCAAAATTGCTGGCCACCAACTGCTGTACATAAATGTGAGACAATATTCAACACGCTTTTACGGATGTGCCGCGGAATGGGAGTGTACGCTTTTCGTATCGTTACCGGTACTCAGGGTCTGCGAGAGGGGGTTCAGGGGACCATCGTACCCGGGCCCTGGCCTAGGGGAGCCCGGGCTCAAGGGGCCCGCAAGAGTTCAGGTTTCTGCGTTAAGTTTTGGTATTGCACCATAACACCGTAATCAAACTTGCCTACAGCAAAAATATCAGTCAGCCTATTAGGTACTGGTAATTGGTCGCTATTTTTGCTACACAGCCTTTGCGGCATCCAATAGTG